>CM070566.1:41336606-42076945 GCA_036346405.1 Phyllostachys edulis
GTCGGTGATATATGCGCTGATTGGATATAGAAGACTCGAAGAAGCAGGTCCTTGAGGGAGTTCAAGCTTTGTTTGATTTGGCTTTGTTTCATTTGGGATATTTGTCTAAACAGCGCCTCGAGTCTGCGAGGTTGCTCTGGGTTAACAGGCACCGGCTTTTCTTGACAAGTGTATTCTTGACGGTTGTATTGTCTCGTTATATGATGAACAAAGGAAGGCGTAAGCTCTGATTCCAAAACAAATGCTTTAGCCAATGTCAGTATCTATGGGCTAAATCGAATGCATGCATGCATGGATGAATCAAATCAAATATTGCATCATCTTATTGTGACGGATCATCCATATTCTAGTGAAATATCTGTAGTTGTGCGGGACTAACTCATAAAATTAAGCCATGAGCCCGGCTACATCGATATAAATACCACCATTACATCAAAGAACGTTACGATTACACTAATGTGGACATCATGAACGTTTTCGAGAGTCCACATTACAAACTCATTCAAGAATACCCAAAAATGATCATTTACATCACCGCCTAAAATATTCCAAACCCACTCAAGACTCTTGTCACGTAAAAGTACTTGAAAATTACAAACCGAAAACATTTACGTGACGCAGAATCATAAATCGTTACATCAATGGCCAAAACACGACTCCACGATATTGTTACGGCTAAATGTCGTTCAACGAAGACTTCAACCATCTCGGTGACCAAAATGTTCCTGTGAAACTACTAATCATCTCGTTGCGAGTAAAATCATCCATAGACACGCCATCCAAACAGATAGATGATCCATGGTCATGACGCATGAGCTATCACTTCATCATGGATACCGATGAAATAAAATGTAATCAAAGCATCAAGGAGATAGCTGTTGTTCTCGGAACAAAAAGGCCATGGGGTCATATTTTAAAAGCGAGATAATTTGAAGAAAAAAAGCTGAACAGATACAAAAACATATATTTTAGGCTTCACAAAGAATATAACCTTTAGAAAATTGTTATGAAGGCAAAACTTTCATTCAGAACCTCTTCACAAAAGTTTAGGAAAGCAAAGATGTCATGTTTATGTTGATAATGCCGTTAGCACAATAAAATGGTAGCATCAAATCTAGATCAGCCGTATATGAACATCACCTTTGTCGTAGGGGCGGCCCACCGGTCTCACGGCACAGGCAGTACACGAAGGGGTCCCCGAAGGACCCGAAGGTGTTTCTAAAGGTTCCGGAGGCAATCTCGAAGACACCCTTCGGAGGGGCTCCGGAGGCCCCCAAAGGCGATCCCGAAGCCTCCGAAGGTGTCCCTGAAGGTTCCCTCCGGAGGGGCCTCGAAGGCTACGAAGGAGTGTGCAAAGGCCCCGAAGGCGGCCCCATACCCTCCGGAGGTGTCCCCGGAGGGGCCCTACTAAGGGGTCCCGAAGGCCCCCCGAGGGTGGCCCCCGAAGGGGCCTCATGACCATCCCCGAAGGGACGCAAAGGCAACAGGACTGGGGACCAGGCTCACTCCCCGGATGGACCAGGACCAGGAGGGTCTACCGTGCGCCAAAGGCTACGCTTAGGTTAGAAAAAGCCCCTGCTACCCCTACGGTGGTTGTACCTTTTTAGGGGTGCATGTGTAATTCCACATACCCGGTCGGAAGGCTATAAATAGCCCCCTCCCCCTTCATGTAGATGGATGGATGCAAGTTTTTTTAGCAATAAACACACTCTTGACCGAAACCCCTCTCCTGGGTCCCTTCGGCCCCTGCTACCGAGAGTCCCTCCTCTCTACTGTCTAGTCCTTTCTCACTACGACAGTTGACGACGTCCGTGGGGTTCGGCAAGGAAGTCACGTGAGAACAAGATATGATATGGCCCCTCGTAGGACTGCGTCCAAAGTTTCGGCGGCCGAAGCGGCAGCAGCGGCCGTGGCCCCAAACACCCCGAGAGCCAAGCGGAGCAGGACCTCCACAGCCGCAGCCGCCGCCGCTCGAGCCACAGAAAAGAAGCAAATAACTCCACCTAAGGGGACATCATAGGAGGCGACGCCCCCACCCACCGAAGCTTCCCTCCCCAACAACCAACCCTTGGGTCCACCCCTAGCAGCCGTAGGGGTGACTCAGAAGGCCTACGAAGCCCTTCAGCAAGAACTTGCCGACCTTCGGTGAGAGATGCTCGCCTGCTGGGCACTGGTGGCAACCATGTCCTCGCGGTCACAAGGCCCTTGACAGGAACGCGACCCCAAAGCGGACCCCCTCGGCAATTACACCCAACCCATCCCTGACCCCGCTGCTCCGGGGGACCCCAATTCCCCGTTGAGCACGGGACTCGAAGCAGCACACTGGCCAAAAGATTTCAAAATGCTGGACATCGCACCCTTCGAAGGCTGCATTGACCCCTCGGAGTTTCTCATTGCAGTAGAAGCCGCGGGAGGGGACGACACGACGAAGGCAAAGAGCATCTCGCTCGCCCTCAAAGGTGTTGCCCTCACATGGTTTTTTACCATCCCTCCCCGCTCCATATACGCGTGGGAGCAACTGCGCGACCTGCTACGCAACAATTTCCAGGAAAACTACGTCGAGCCGAAGGACGCGGGGCACCTGTTCGCAGTCAAACAGGCACCTAGCGAATCCCTCCGCAGCTTCTTCAAGAAATTCACCGAGGTAAAATGACAGGTAAAGGGGGTAAATGAGACCACCATCATAAATGCAGCAACCTTTGAACTCCAAAAGGGCCCCTTATCAGAAAGGCTGGCCCGCAAGCCCATCCGCACGGTCACAGAACTCTTCGACAAAATGGAAGAGTACGCTCAGGCGGAGGAAGATAGCAGCCGAAGAGTGGAGGGTGCGCCCAGAACTACACCAGCACCAGCCAGCGAGCCAAAACGCACCCGTCCGGAAGCATCGGCTACCTCCAAGCCGCGCAACAACTTCCGCCAAAAAGGGCGGAACGTCTACCACGTCGACGCAGGCCAAGCCCCCGAAGGAGTTAAGTGGGGCGGGCGGATAGGCCGCGGCCGCGGACGCCAAGGTGGGTGGCACCCAGACGCTCGTGGCGGGGCTGAAGCCATCGTGGCCTACTGCGATCTCCATGGTGAATGCTCACACACAACCGCGGATTGTTGCACCATTGCGGCCATGCACGATTACATGAATCGCAGCCAGCCGCGCGCAAAGACCCAACGGGCGCGGGCAACCAGCTGCCAGCCCTGCCCCTAAGGCCACGCATCGAGGGAGGCCATGCTGAGCCATGCCAAAGGGTCATAAGCATGATCACGGGAGGATCCTCGTTGGGCCTAACATCAAAAAGGTAGCGGTGCGCCTATGCTCGACAGATCCACCATGTCGCATCATGGTCTACGTGTAGACCACCCCGGTATGCCGAGGTGCCAATCACCTTCGGCCCCGAAGACGCCAAGGGAATTTACTTCCCCCACCAGGACCCCCTCGTCATCTCCGCCAATATCGCGGACTTCGAAGTCAGGCGCGTCCTGGTGGATGGGGGAAGCTCCGCAGACCTCTTGTTCATGGAAGCCTTCGACAAAATGATGATCCCGAGGGATCGCCTATCACCCCCAGGCGTACCACTCGTAGGTTTCGGGGGAAGACCCGTGATGGCTTTGGGACAAATCAACCTAGTAGTCACGTTCAGCGACGGCCTCACCTCCCGCACAGAAAACATCACCTTCGACGTAGTCCAAATGAACTACCAGTACAACGCCATCCTCGGCAGAGCTACGTTAAACGCCTTCGACGCAATCGCCCACCACAACTACATCTGCATGAAGATCCCCACACCGGAGGGTGTCATCACAGTGCGGGGTGACCAAGACCTGGCTCGGTAGACCGAGCTACAAGCAGATACGCCCACCAGGCACGTACATACCGTCGAAAACAATACCAGCACCACAGCAGAGCCCTCGGCAAGTGGGCTCCGAAGGCCAGACCAGAGGGGCAACTACGAGGGTCCCCTTGAGGGACGCTTCCCCGGAGAAAACAGTTGCCCTCAGGGCGGACCTCCCAGCGGTAGAATGCGGCGGCATTCTCGATGTCCTCCATAGCAATGCGGATGTCTTCGCGTGGAGCCCACAGGACATACCAGGAGTGGCCTAGTAAACAATCGAGCATCACCTCGCCCTCCGAAGTGATGCCGCACCCAAGAAGCAGAAGTTGCGCCGCATGACGCCGGAGCGCCTCAAAGCAGCTAAGGAAGAAATTGCCAAATTGTTCAAGGCGGGAGTCATTCGTGAAGTCAAGCATTCCGAGTGGCTAGCCAACCCCGTCCTGGTCCAAAAGAACACATGCAAATGGTGCATGTGTATCGACTTCACCGACCTCAACAAGGCTTCTCCCAAGGATGACTTCCCCCTACCTCGTATCGACCAGTTGGTAGACGCCACTTCCGGTTGTGAGCTGATAAGCTTCTTCGATGCCTACTCTGGGTATCATTAGATATTTATGGCTAAAGAAGACGAAGCGAAGATCGCTTTCATCACCCCCGTTGGAACTTATTGCTTCCGCCGCATGCCCTTTAGCCTAAAAAATGATGGAGCAACATTCGCGCTTCATCGACCAAGAAGGTACTTAGGCGGCTTAGGCGCAATGTCGGCTTCACGTCGACGACATAGTGGTAAAGAGCAAGCTTGCGGTCTCCCATGCGGGAGACCTACAGGAGACCTTCGCCAACCTTCGCAAGGAGGGAATCAAGCTTAATCCAGACAAGTGCGCCTTCGGGGTCAGGGCGGGCAAGTTGCTGGGGTTCCTCGTATCAGAAAGAGGCATCGAGGCCAACCCCCCCAAAAAAAATCATAGCCATACAAGAAATGGAGCCAAGGTTTCGAGAAGCACAGAGGTCGATGGGCGCCTCGCACGCCTCGGGCGATTCTTATCCGCCACCGAGCGAGCCCTACCCTTCTTCAAGACCTTCGAAGCGAACCATTCGGTGGACGAAGCGCATAGCGGCGTTCGGGATCTCAAGCGATTACTGAACCAACTTCCAAGCTTAACCAGCCCAAGCCCTGGTGCACAGCTACTCCTGTACCTCGTCGCCTCCTCGGCGGCAGTCAGTGCGATCCTCGTCCAGGAAGAGGACAGTCAGCGTCATATATACTACATATCGGAGGCCCTCCAGGGGCCAAGGTCCGATACACGGAGCTCGAAAAGCTAGCATACGCCCTGCTCATGGCCTCACGCAAACTCTGGCACTATTTTTTGGTGCACGCCAACACGGTCCCAACCGCGTACCCCCTCGCACTCATGTTGCGTAACAAGGAGGCGTCGGGACGCATCGGCAAGTGGGTAGCGGAGCTCGCACCATTCGACATTACCTTTGCAGCACGCACCGCCATCAAGTCGCAGTCACTGGCTGACTTCATCGCCGAGTGGACTCCCCAAGCCGAAGGCCAATCCCTAAGTCCCGTCGAGGCACCATGGACGGTCCACACCGATGGGTCCTGGTGCGCGACGGGAGCCGACGCAGCGGCCATTCTGGTCGCCCCAAACGGCCAAAGCCTGTCATACGCGGCACGTCTCGACTTCCCTACAACTAACAACGCCTTAGAATACGTGGCCTTGCTGCTGGGTCTCCGCAAAGCGAAAATTTTGGGCGCCAAGCGGATCGTGGTCAAGAGTGACTCCCGCCTCATGGCGGAACACTTTGACAAAAGCTTCGTCACCAGAGACCATGAGATGGCCTGATACCTCGCAGCGGTGTGGAGCGCAGCAAAAGAATTCCTTAGCATCACCGTGCAAGCCATCCCAAGGGCCGACAACGAAGCAGCGGACAAGCTCGCAAAAATGGCGAGCTCCGGCAGCCAACCGCAGCTAGAAATTTTCTACGTGGTGCTTTGCGCTCCGTCGGTCACACCGGAGTAGCAAGGCTCCTTGCAAGCACAAAGGGCTAAGCAAAACAGTGCAGTGTCTCGAAGAACGAGGGTCGCTGGCGCCTGCACTACCTTGATCGGCGAAGCAAATTTGGCGAAATGCAATCACTAGTACCTCGCAGGCGAGGAGCCAGAAGACCTAGCTGAAGCGAAGCGGCTCAGGCACCGCTCCCAGAAATTACTGCATCGTCGGAGGTGAACTGTACAAAGGGGGCGTCTGCGCCCCCTTTCTCCGATGCATATCCTAGCAAGAAGGCCAGGAATTGCTCAGGGAAATACATGAGGGAGACTGTGGTGCCCACCAGGCCCCCCCGCAGCCTCGTAGCGAGGGCCTTCCGCCAAGGCCAACCGCGCTTCGAGACGCCCACGACCTCGTGCAGCGCTACCAAGGCTGCCAATGGGCTAGCCACAACATCAAGGCACCCACAGTCCCCCTCTAGCCATTGCCCCCGGTTTGGCCCTTCGCGTGGTGGGGGCTCGACATAATCGGCCCTTTCCCGGCGGCAAAGGGCAACCTGCGGTTCGCATTCGTTGCTATCGAGTACTTCTCCAAGTGGGTCGAGGCCGAGTCATTACCAAGATAATACCATCGCAGCTCAAATGATTTATTTACGAGGAGGAGCATCATCTGTATATACGGAGTGCCGCGCGACATCGTAACCGACAATGGCACCCAATTTGACTCAGCGACCTTCAAGGCATTTTGCCAGGGCCTCGGAATCACCATATGCTTCGCATCAGTGGGACACCCCGAGTCGAATGGGGCCGTCGAGAGAGCCAACGACAGCTTGCTAGCAGGCCTCACCAAGCGCCCGGTGGGATTGCCAAAGGGGCTCTAGCCTGAAGAGCTCCAGAAGGCCCTATGGGCACTCCGCACTACACCGACAAGAGCTACATGCTTCTCCCCCTTTAAACTTTTGTTCGGCGACGAAGCAATGACCCCAGGCGAGCTCACAGCAAGGTCCCTTCGAGCAACACAGAATCTTAGCCCCGCAAGCAGAGAAACTTCCATCGATCTAATCGAGGAAAATCGGGTGCAAGCCATCTCCACCATGGCAAAGTACACGGAGGGAGTCGCGAGGGCATACAACAAGAGAGTCAGAATCCGCCCCTCGCACCAGGCGACAAGGTCCTCAAGCGAACCACTAATGCTGCAGCGCTAGGTAAGCTCGAGTCCAAGTGGGAAGGGCCATATATCATCACCCGAAGCGTAAGGGCAGGATCATACTACATCGCCACCCCGGAGGGGCAGCAGCTCGACCATACATGGAACGCTAAGAGTCTCCGCAGATTCTACCCCTAGAACATTTTGCATTTTGCATTTTGTAAACAAACCCGACTACGCTCGGGCAATTGCCACCCCACCAGTTCGGCCAGGGCGGGGGGGGACACACCCATGTATGTTTTTGGGCGCTTTGTCCCCACATAATGAGCAAAGCACGGGCTCCTCAACAAGCACCATAAACGAAGACACCGCGTATGGCCTTCGGCCCTGGTGCACACCGATGCCTTCCGCAGGCACGAGTGTCTAAACGAAGACACCACGCATGGCCTTTGGCCCCGGTGCACACCGATGCCTTCCGCAGGCACGAGTGTCTACCGCGCATGGCCTTCGGCCCTGGTGCACACCGATGCCTCCCGCAGGCATGAGTGTCTAAACGAAGACACCGCGCATGGCCTTCGGCCCCGGTGCACACCGATGCCTCCCGCAGGCACGAGTGTCTAAACGAAGACACCGCGCATGGCCTTCGGCCCCGGTGCACACCGATGCCTCCCGCAGGTATGAGTGTCTAAACGAAGACACCGCGCATGGCTTTCGGCCCTGGTGCACACCGATGCCTTCCGTAGGCACGAGTGTCTAAACGAGGGCACCGACACGACCTTGACCTGGTGCGCCTCACAGGGCGCCTCAACGAAGACGACGCGCAAAGCTAACCCTGGCGCGAAGTGTTCCCCAGAACAAGCCGCACTAGGGGGGACGGCGCGAGGCTTCGCCTCTCTCTCGCAAAAAATAAAGATAAGGGCTCCCAGAGCCCTATCTAAAAAAGTATGGGGGACGACGCGAGGCTTCGCCTCCCCCTCGCAAAAAATAAAGATAAGGGCTCCCCAGAGTGCTATCGAAAAAATTATGGGGGACAGCGTGAGGCTTCGCCTCCCCCTCGCAAAAAATAAAGATGAGGGCTCCCCGGAGCCCTATCTAGAAAAGTGTGGGGGACGGCGCGAGGCTCCACCTCCCCCTCACAAAAAGTAAAGATAAGGGCTCCCTGGAGCCCTATTCAAAAAGTTTGAGGGACGGCGCGAGGCTTCGCCTCCCCCTCGCAAAAAATAAAGATAGCCCTATCTAAAAAAGTATGGGGGACGGCGCGGGGCTCCGCCTCCCCTCGCAAAAATACAAAGGAGCCCTATCTCAAACGCCATCTTTATTAAACTCACCACGAGGCGCAACTTCAAATAGCAATCAAAACCAGCACAAAGCACACAACCACGAACCAAAAGCATTTCATTCAAAAGCAGGAGGACGTTACACAAAAAGAGGTTTTCCTCCTCGGAGCCCCAAGCAGAGCAAGAAGAATACAAAATGAAGCCCTAGACTAGTCTAAAAGTTTAAGCGCAAGCCGCTTCTGGCAAGCGGAGGGTCACACCTTGTCTCTGTGAGTGGACCCCCGCTTGCCCCCTTCTGGGACTTCAGCCGATGCTGCCATCGGCACCTTCCCTTTAGCCTGCTTCGCCTGCACCGACCGAAAAGACCCCGTCGCGTCTTCGTGTCCGCGCCGCGCCCAGTAGTCCTCCAGCAGGACCTTGCTCACCTTGCGTGTGTGGCGCTTCACGCTCGCCGCCTCCTCGGCAGCAGCCATGGCGACCGATCGGGTGGCAAGGGTGTCTATGTGGGCACATCCTGCCTTGTCGAGCAAGGCTAAAGTCGTGCACCAAGCCACCTTCGCACAGTGATCCCCATAAGTGCGGGACGCCGGCACGCACACCTCCCCAATGCGGCAAAGGTGTTCAAGAGTTACGTCCATCTCCGCAGGCCGGTGAGACCTCTTAGGGGGCACCGCGCCGAGCTGCGACACGGCCTCCTCGAGAGTCTCCAGCGCATCGAAGGCAGCAAGCCCCATGGTGGTTGATAGCTCGCGCTCCACCTCGATCTCCTCCTCAAGGAGCGCCCGCGCTTTCCGCGCAGTATCCAAATCGGCCTGAAGGTCGGTGCGCTCCGCCTCAAGGAGCGCCCGCGCTTTTTGCGCAGTATCCAAATCGGCCCGAAGGCCGGTGCGCTGCACCTCAAGGTCTGCCACCTTACCCTCCAGCGCCTGCACCCACACCGCGAGAGAATCGCGCTCACCACTAGGACCTCGTTTCAGGCATTCTCCGCGTCCACCCGCTGCTGGATCTCGGCGAAGCATTGGGCAACATCGCCATCCAGCGCCCGCGAGAGCATCAAGGTCTGCCCAACAAAGGGACCTCAGCAACAAGCTGGCAAAAAAAAGAGAGATGAAGGTCGCGGAACACACAAACCTTCACGGCAGTCGCCTCAACACTCCGAAGCATGTCCCTAATGGTCATCTTCTTGAAAAACTCGGGGAGGTAAGGCGAATTAACGAAGTCTCCCACTGCCTCGCACCGTAGCGGCGCCACGGCTGACCTTGAAATCCGAATTGGCCATGGGGAGCACATCCACAGTGCGCGAGGCAACTGTGGCAGGCGCTGGCAGGCCGGCAGCCCCGGAGCCAGTTGGACCATTGTCAACCGCAGCACCCCCATCCGATCCGACCTCCCCGTCGACTGCTTTGCTCGGATTAGCCACCTCTGCACCAAAGAGTATGGGTCAGCGTCACAAATTAACAAAGCGGACAGAGCAGCACACATACCTATGGGCGACCGCAGAGTAGGAGGAGCATCCGCGGTAACATCAACGCGCCCCGGGGTAGGCGGTGTGGCCAGGGTGACCTCGGCACCCTCATCGTAAACTTGTGACGGGGTGTCATCGCCGGAGGAATCGCCAATCACAACGCCCGTCAGCCCGAACGCACCCGTCGCTTTGGATACCTCCGCCTCAGGGAGACCAGTGGCACCCTCCAAAGCGGCCTCCTCGCGCGAAGCAGCGCGCTCATCGGAGGAAGAGTTGCTGGACCCAGAGGACTTCGACTGTTCCTCGGAGTGTGCCACCCTCTTGGCGGGTCGTTCCGTATCCTCCACCGCTTTCGAAGGGCCGCCCATGTCGCAAGGGCTAGTGACACGCAGCGGCGTCACAGCAAGCGGGCCTGACCCACTAACCTCGGCGGTGCAAGCGCATTTCCTTTTCCCCACGTCCGGGTCAGGACGCTCGGCCAGACGAACCGACGAAGCGTACGCCCAGTTGAGCCGGTTCTCCCGCACAACTAGCACGCACTTCGAATGCTCTTCACCCGTATACGGGCCCAGGAGCACCTCCACAGCGCGGGCTGCCTCGGTAATGGGCACAACTGCCAAAGTGCTCGCAACAGATCAATCAAAAGGCGTATATAGCCCCGACCTTTAACAGTAAGCCCCGATCTCCACACTCCAATCTTAGGCCAAAGGCCAGATGCCGAAGGCGCATAATTCCTCCACCAGGTCCCGGGTGGAGAGGCGCTTCGTCACATCCAGCAAAAGTTGGAGGAGGGCCTCCTCCCTCGCGCTGAGGTCAATCACGAGGCTAGCAATAAGTCGTATCGGCCCGCCCTGAGATTGCAAACCATCCCCCACCGGGGATTTGTGGTAGAACCACCGTCGAGTCCAGCGGTTCCGCACCGCCGGGGTATGCAGGTACATTTGGCACCGTGTCCTCGCCTGGAAGTTCACGCTGCCGAAGTTCAGCGTCTCGCCCGTGCTTTTCTTTTTCTTCGGTTGACAGCGCCCGTCATGAAGATAAGCAAACAAGCGCCCCTCGCCACTGGCTCCGGCCGCCCGCAGCATCCACTCAAAGACCCCCAGCTTCACGATAGAGTCTGGCGTTAGCTGCGCCAGCTCCACCCCGTACAGTTGAAGCACTACCGAGGCTAGATTGACGCACGGCAACCGAAGGCCAGCGTCAAAGAAAGCGACGAAGACCACCGCCTCGTCCTTCTGAGGGGTCGGGACGGTCTCCTTCCCGGGGGCGCGAACCTTCTCGAGGCTCTCTAGCTTTCCCTCGTCCACAAGGGTGCGAAGAACCAGGTCCGTCATGGTGGACCTCCCTAAATCACTTGTGTACACCGCCTCCCCCACATTCTCCTTTGCTCGCTTCGTCATAGATGAAGCCTCAATACACTCCCTCGTAGCAAAACGAAGCACCACAAGGCTAAAACCGGGCAGATTACAAACCACGAAATGAGGGCATAGGCGGCAGACTGGGGGGATATCACCTATTTATAGGTTGCTGAGAAGGAGACGAGGCGCCTAGGGCCACTCTGTGCCTGCCACGTGGTGCAACCCTACAGCAAGCCTGCCACCGTTACAGTGCACAGCACCCAACGACGGCGCGTGGAATCCCAGGGGACGCCAAATGGCGCCGTTATGGCGCACGCTACCCAATGACGGCGCGTGGAGCTCCAACGGGTGCCAAATGGCGCCTTTATGGCGCACGGTACCCCAGAAGCCAGTATCCTTCAAACCAGCTCACCTTCGACAACCTTTCCAACATGTGCTCCGCCACCAGAGGGGACGGTGTGCTTGTACCCTCCGGGAAGAACGGCGCTGTTTCAGCCATGGCAAAGCAGGACCTCAACCGCGAGGGGCTTGTCCACTACTACAAAAAGGCTAATACTGGACGCCTCATCATAGACGGTTGCCCAAACCCGTCTGTATTACATGCATTCATAGACGGTTTTGGTTTTGCGACCGTCTGTGTTACTGGCTGCGCTAAAAACCGTCTGTGAAGAATAATATCACAGACGGTTCATGTTTAAAACCGTCTGTGAAGTATCACAGACGGTTCTGAACAAGAACCGTCTGTGATATTAATTAGTATCACAGACGGTGTTCAAAAACAACCGTCTGTGATAAGTATCACTGACGGTTCCATCATAGAACCGACTGTGATAAGTCTCTTTATTAGTAGGAGCCTACTAGGGTTTGCGCTAACTCGTCACTCCCCAGTGGCCTTACTCTCCGTTCCCCTCCCCAACCCGAGTGACCCCATCGCCGACGCCGTCATTCTTCCCGTCGTCGACGATAAGAGTGAATTTTGCAAAGGTCCGTTGTGCAGTTAACTACGATGACGTCAGGCGCGCTTGTAACATCCCCAAGATAATTAATGATAATTAGTATGCATCTTATTAACATGCATAGTGTTTTTGCAAGATTTTCATCATTTATTGCACTTGGAAAATCTCAAAACAAGATTTAACCTACACTTTAAAATTTAACTCCAAAAGAAAACAAGAACAAAAACTTTTGATTATCATCTAGAACTAATTTATTAAAGTAATAGAATAATTATCATGAATAAATATAATTTTTCCCAAAGTTTTGGAACTTAAATTGACCCAAAGAAAATTCAAATTCAAATCAATAACCATTTCCAAGTTTGAATTTAAACTAAGCAAATAAATCATGAACATTAATGTTTAATAATTTTTATGAACACTAGGATGTCCCAGGAACACCTTGAATTATTTCAGAATTTTATTTCTATTTTAAGAGCTCCGGTCGAACCTTTTGTTTCTTGGTCAAACTGATTTTGAACTTCTGGACTCGCCTTTGTAATCGGCGGCCGAGCCTTTCTCTCTATATCGACCGACCCAACTCGCCACGCGACTCGGTCGGACCAGCTAGCCCGAGCCGTACTTCCTTCTTCCACTGACACGCCGGGCCAACGTTGTCAGCCCCTGCCCTAACCTCTCGCCGGCTCACGAGCTTGATTGCCACTGTGGCCGTCGCTCTGCCATTGCCACGCCACCGCCACCCACCGCCTCGCCGCCCACTCCCAAAGCTTCACCATTTCACGTCGCTAGCTTCTCCGTCTTCAGGCTCGCTCAAAACTCCCTCGGGTGCCCCCTCCTTCCCCACTTCTCTTCCTGGCTGTGGAAGAGGGGGAAGTCTTGGTCACCGCTCTCTTCGGTAAGCCCGACCGTCTTGGCCTCCGTTCAACTCCTTGAAGCTTGTCATTCCTATAATTGCTAACCTGAGCCCTTGATTCGCAGTGTATCTCTTGGATCACGACTGCGCCTTCATCGCCTTGGGAGCACGCCCGAGCGTCACCGCCAAGTCTTCTCGCGCTCCGGTGAGTTTCCCGCCGCGCCACCTTGTCTGGGAGGTTTCCCTCACCGCGCTGAGTTCCATCACCTTCTTAATCGCCATTTGGTGTAGGGAATCGTCGCCGTGGCCTTTGTCTTCCCCAGCTCTGGCCATAAGCGCCGCCCGCACCGCCGCATCATTCCCGGCGAGCCCCGCGTCGGTTCTTCGTACCTGGAGCACCGCCGCGGCCTACTCGTCCTTCCCCAACACAAGCTGGAGCTCTCCACCACCCGGCTGCCACCCCCACAAGGTTCGAGCTGCCTCCTCCGCTCAGCTTCGCTGCCGGCGCGCCACCGTGCCTCTCCGCCGCCGAAGACACCACCGTAAGGTAGCCCCTGCTATTGTAGTTCCATTTTGCCATGGTCCGGGCACCCTCCGGGCTCTCCTCGCCGTCGGCGAGCGCGGCAACGCTGCAGTTTCAACTCCTCTACGTTGTCGGAAGTTCCGACAGTAAATCATAGTATTAATTAACCAAATCTCATTTAACTTGGCGCTAATCATTGCTTAGGCCATTAAATAGATGTCTTAAAAGATTGGTGTCGCTATTACATGTGGGGCCGTAAACAGAAAACCAAGTGTTTTAATACATGAGTTTCTCTGTGAGTGGCCGACAAGTGGGCCTGAAAACCTTAAGTGGGTTGTGCACTTAGACCGTGAACCAGGTTCATAAGACCCAGTTTATGACAAGTAGGGCCCACCTGTCGGTTTAACCGGAAATTAAATGGAAAATGAAAAATGATACTATACACCGGACCTCACCTGTCATAGGCGTTGACTAGCATAGGCCTTGGTAGAAAAAGTATTTAATCCTCAAGAAAATTCGGAATACATTAATTTGCACATCGAAAATTGTATTAACTTAAAATTGCATAATTAATTCATTTTAACTCCAAAAACAAAGGAAACCAATTTTGTTATTTTTAATTTTAAATGAACTATATATGAAAATACGTTTCAACCTAGTCACTGTCATAGAAAATATAGTTATTGGAGATTGATCCAAAACCCATTTATTTTATACACTAGAAAATGCTTTTAACTTTAAAAATTCATAACTATTTCAACCTGAACTCCAAAATGGATGAAACTAGTTTTGATAATTTTTATTTAAAGTAAAATTTATTTTAAAATAGGTTTCAAGCATGTCTCTATAGCAGAGAATATAGTTTTGTAAAATGATCCATAACTCTATTATCTTTACAATAGAAAAGGCCGATAACTTTAAAAATGTATAACTAATTCATAAAAACTCCAAATGAGATACACTCAGTTAGTTTGATCTTATAATTTTATCCTCTATTTATATATGTAATCCTTGTATCCATCACTACTCTACAAATTTTGACCAAATAATTAAATTAGGTGAAGAGTAACAGATTGCATTTTCTGGAAATCCAATTTTCAAACTGCTATAACTCTCACATGCTAAGTACAAATAGAATAATTCTTTCACCAAAATTCATATAGAATCATAATCTACCCATTGTATAAATTTCATGCATTTTTGAGTATTTTGAATTTTCGGCTTATTTGGTGTTAATTGCAATATCGTTCTTTCGATAGATATCTCGATGATACAAACGTATTCATGAGTGTAAACTGAGATTGAACAAGTGGTACAGCAAAGGTGCGAGAACCCTCCTCTTGATCATATTGCTCCTACTGATTTGAAAATATTTTGTATGGTTTTAATCTCTCGCTTGCATGCTATTTTGAAAAGTATGTTCATGGGTAGAAGTAGTTGATTTCCTACTTGCTGCATTGACCCTCCTTTGAATCTTGATTACCCTTTTTACCTTTAATGATTAAGGCTATATGTCATACGGGATTGTTTGCTAATTTGTAGAACGATGCTTAGTCGTGCTAGTAGTTGTAGTCGATAACGGTTGATGGAGCTAGTCCATTGGCCGATGGATCGAATCGAATCTTAATGAAATTTAAGGATTATATGGATTTGATTATGTTGAATTTGAGGGAAATGTCCCGATCTTCGTTTCTGAATATTATGAACTTGTTGATGGGTTGTTGTTGTGTGTTGGACTTGGACGGGTGATAGGGTGATGAAGGGGTGGTCCCAGATTTGCGTAGCCCCGTCTGGGTATTTGAGGACCGGTTTGTGGTGTGATGAACCAAGTCTTACGTACAACCACACGCCACACGCCGGGATAATGGCGAAGGCTTGGCTTAATAATTTGTTGTGTGTTAGCTATCAAAACACAATTAGATTGGTAATTTTTGTTGTTTAGGTCTAATGGCTCTCTTGTCAATCTAGTGGGGGCATGTTATATTTTTATTTCTTGCCCTTAAGGGTCTTTTGCATATGCCGGATTGTTGCGCAAGGGACTTACTTACACAACGTGGTTCCCCTGTAGTGCAGGCGCTTAGTCTGCTATGGGATTCTGATCCTCGGGTGGGTTGATAGTTAGGACATGAAATTGTAACGGTCTCGTTGTGATATCTTAGTAACACTCCTTCGGAAGAGTGCATGGCGACAGTGCGAGGTATTTATATCGTGTGGGGAAAGCTGTACACCTATGCAGAGTAACTAAATCTATTCAAATAGCCGTGTCCCCGGTTGTGGACATCACTTGTGGGAAAGCATGCACAGTTAGCTTATGGGAAATTTAAGTTTGGGTTATGGTTGGAAAAGTTACGTCCTTATGTTAGTTTGTTCAGATTTGAAATGATATCTTGAACGCGAAGTTCGCATGTTAATTTGTTATGGAATGAATTGTGTCATGAATGGGATGATCGTGTGTTGATTATATTTGGAGGTTATACTGTTGTTGATTATTACTTACTGTTATAAAATGTTTTCTAAATGTTTTACAAATGGCAATTTGAATCTATATTGTTTATCCAATTGCAAAACTTGCTTTATGTCGAAAATTGACTAGTATATTAGCCTTCCTTCGATACTTACATGCATCCTTATTTTTCTTGAAGAGTCTCGCGAGTACAACTCTGTACTTTAACGGCTTTGTCCATTTGTTCAGGTGAGAACGACGGGTGCAACGGCTTTAACTCCAGTTGGTTGCTTGTGGGTTGTGGGCATGCCAACTCGGTTATTCCCTTTTTATTCTAAGTTGTCTTCCGCTGCGATTTATTTGTGTTTTTTCAATTAGGCCGATCGGCCCTCTCATGCAAACTTGTACATTATGTTTCTATTCAATGATGTTGTATTTACGATTCCATTATTCTTGTATATTGTGTATGGATGTGAATGCACTGTTGTGTTTGGATATGTGCATGTTAGTCACTGATCCTTGGGAGCTAACATGAGACACCTATCCGAGTACTCGGAATCGTTTTCATTTTATGTTAAGTATTGTGCTCTTTCAGCGTAATTACTTAGCTTGAAACGGATCCGATCTCGGGGTCCCCACAAATACAGTATCGAGCCATCCGATGTGAGGTTAAAGCCATAGCAATGGACGTTACTAGGATTTTGATTTGCAAAGAATATTTTCAAACTATCAAAAGTTTTGCAAAAATGCAAGTAATATAATTCCTTTCTTTCTTACCCATCCTAGCATCTATTTTTCTTACCTCCTTATTCATTTGATTTGAGAAAAATTATTTTCTCTTTTGCTCGTCTCTCTTTTCCAATTTTAGAAACGTTAAATAGTCGCCGGTAAAGAGAATTGGTCGAAGAACGAGAAGATGACGCTTTGCTACGATTTTAAGTTTAAGTTAGGGATTATCCTTAGGTATTATACACCCTAATGATATTACTTAGCTTGTAGACGCTGACTTTTGTGGTGATAATTTGCTCTCTTGTGTTCCAAGTAGTTGTGTATCGCCTACGGGCGGGTTGTATCGCAACTATGTCGGAAAAATAGTTGTGTTTTCATTTGTATCTTGTGCTGTCCACCTGGACCACAACACCCCTTTTCTTGTTGCATAATGGTGTTTTCATTGTGCATTCATGCTAGGTTAAGTCACCCCTGCTATCAATTGCTTATCTTATGCTTTTCCCTAGTTCCTTTTTGCCGGTTGCTAACGAATTGTTTGGCAACAGGATGTCAGGTCTTAAAACTCGTTTGATGTCGGAAGTAATGGAGGACTCACCGCCCGTGGGTTCTCAAATCACCGATGTTCAGCCCCCGAATCCTCAACGGTGCAATCCGGAGCACGCCGACCCGCAATTTCAGCACATGGGTCGGCAAGAAGAAGTGACTCCACCTCAGCAAGAGATCCAGCAAGGGAAACCTAGAAAGAAGAAGAGAAACAGACACAAGCAAATCATGTCAGCTGTATGTTTCACTTGTGGTATTCAAGGGCATTTTGTGGATCGTTGTCCGGTGAAGCACCAAGCCATTTCCGATCAGCGCCAAGACTTTGAAATATTCCTTGACCAGAGGCCCAATGTCACTTCTCAGAACCTCGGTCATGCTCATGTCAACCGTGTCACCACCGAGGAGGTGCAGGAAGCACCCGACGTCGTGCTGGGCACATTTCTAGTCAATTTGGCTCCTGCGACCATGTTGTTCGACTCTGGAGCCTCTCATTCTTTCTTGTCAAGAGGTTTTGCTACACTCCACAACATCTCACTCAGCTTGATGCCTGCACCTATGATGATTCAATCACCGGATTCAGAAATGAGAAGCATTCATGAATGTCGTGAAGTTGAGATTGAGATTAAAGGGGTGAAGTTTTCGGCTAATCTTATTGTGACAAATTCAGCGGGCCTTGATGTTATTCTTGGGATGAATTGGCTGTCCAAGAACCATGGTAAAATTGATTGTGCCCGCAAGGCTATCACTCTCACAAGTCCTCTTGGTCTTCAAGTCGAAATGGTGCCGAAATTGGAGCATCCACACCTTTATGCCATTAGTGGCAAAGAATTGCCGGAATTGAGTAAAGTCCTAGTGGTGTGTGAGTTCCCGAATGTATTTCCTGAGGAACTACTGGGTATGACACCTGCACGAGAAGTTGAATTCGTGATCGAGCTGCAGCCCGGAACTGCTCCAATATCAAAACGGCCTTATCGAATGCCGCCAAATGAGTTGGTTGAATTGAAGAAACAACTCGCGGAACTCCAAGAGAAGGGTTTCATTAGGCCGAGCTCCTCACCTTGGGGATGCCTAGCTATATTTGTAAAGAAGAAGGACCACAGTCTGTGGATGTATGTTGACTACCATCCGTTGAATGAAGTCACCATTAAGAACAAGTATCCGCTTCTACGGATTGATGATTTGTTCGACCAAATGACCGGTGCCCGTATATTCTCCAAAATTGACTTGAGATTGGGCTATCATCAAGTTAGGATTAGATTTGAAGACATTCCCAAGATGGCTTTCTCAACTCGTTATGGCTTGTATGAGTACACCGTCATGTCCTTCGGTTTGACGAATACACCGACCTTGTTCATGAGTCTCATGAACTTAGTGTTTATGGAGTATTTGGATAAATTTGTAGTCGTCTTTATTGATGACATTCTCATATACTCCAAATCTGAAAGGGAGCATGAAGAACACCTCCGACTTGTGTTGAACAAGCTCCGAGAACATCGACTCTATGCAAAATTCAGTAAATGTGAGTTTTGGCTAAAAGAAGTCGCCTTTTTGGGTCATGTGCTATCCGAAGGAGGAGTTGCTGTGGATCCAAGCAAAGTCCAAGATGTGCTTAATTGGAGACAGCCCAAGTCCGTCTCCGATGTCCGTAGTTTCCTCGGTCTTGCAGGATATTACCGCCGTTTCATCGAGAATTTCTCAAAAATTGCAAGACCAATGACCAAATTGTTGAAGAAAGAAAAGAAGTTTGAATGGTCAGCGGAATGTGAAGCAAGCTTTCAGATGTTGAAGGATCGCCTCACGTCTGCTCCGGTGTTAGTCCTGCTAGATATTCATAAAAGCTTCGACATCTATTGCGATGCATCCCACCATGGTCTTGGTTGCGTTCTTATTCAAGAGGGCCGAGTTGTGGCGTATGCATCGAGGCAATTGAGGCCTCATGAGATGAATTACCCTACTCATGACCTTGAGCTTGCCGCAGTGGTTCACGCTCTGAAGATGTGGCGACATTTTCTTGTCGGCAATCGTTGTGAAGTCTACACCGATCACAAAAGCTTGAAATATATCATCACTCAGGCCGATCTGAATCTAAGGCAAAGAAGATGGCTTGAGTTGATCAAGGACTATGATTTGGGACTTCATTATCATCCCGGTAAAGCCAATGTCGTTGCCGATGCATTGAGCCGAAAGTCGTAATGCAACTGTATTTCGATTTGACCCGAAACGGAAGCCCTATGCAACGAATTTCAACGGCTCAACTTGGAGGTGGTTAGTGAGGGTTTTCTCGCTGCCTTGGAAGTGAAACCTACCCTAGAGGACCAGATCAAGATGGCCCAGAAGAATGACAAGGGTATGGAAAGAATTAAGAAGAAGATGAAGCTCGGTAGAGCTAAGTGTTTCTCCAAAGACCATCAAGGTGTTTTGTGGTTCGGAAAGCGATTGGTTGTGCCAAATGACGCAAAGCTCAAAGAATAAATCCTTCAATAAGCCCATGATTCTCTTTTCTCCATTCACCTGGGAAGCTCCAAGATGTATCAAGACTTGAAGCAAAAATTGTGGTGGACTCGGATGAAGCGGGAGATTGCATGCTTTGTTGCCGAGTGTGACATATGTCAATGGGTGAAAGCCGAACACCAACGGCCAGCGGGTATGCTTCAACCCCTCCCCGTTCCCGAGTGCAAATGGGATGAAGTTGGGATGGATTTCATCACCGGGCTTCCAAAGACTCAACAAGGGTATCACTCCATATGGGTAATTATCGACCGATTGTCGAAAGTTGCTCACTTCATTCCCGTCAAGACCACTTATTCGGGAAACCAATTGGCAGAGTTGTACATCTTCAGAATTGTATGTCTCCATGGCGTGCCTAAGATAATTGTTTCAGATCGAGGTACTCAATTTACCTCGCATTTCTGGAATTGCCTCCATGAAGCAATGGGGACTCAACTATCCTTTAGCACCGCTTACCACCCACAAATTGGAGGCCAAACTGAGAGGGTGAGTAAAATTTTGGAGGACATGTTAAGAGCTTGTGTGCTGTCCTATGGCAAGAAATGGGATAAATGCTTGTCATTCGCAGAATTCTCCTATAACAATAGTTATCAAGAAAGCCTCCAAATGTCACCTTTTGAAGTGCTATATGGGAGCAGGTGTAGGACACCACTCAACTGGTCTGAGTCCGGGGAGAGACAATTCTTTGGACCGGACTTGATAAACGAAGCCGAAGAGCAAGTCCGTATGATCCGGGAGAGACTACGGACGGCTCAATCTCGCTAAAAGAGCTATGCCGACCGTCGTCATCGTGAGTTGAGTTTTGAGGTGGATGATCATGTTTACCTTAAAGTCTCCCCGATGAAAGGAATGCAACGCTTTCAAGTCAAAGGCAAGTTGGCACCTCGCTACATCGGACCATTCCGAATTCTAGTGAAGCGAGGATCGGTGGCTTATCAGTTGGAGCTACCACCATCACTTTCAGATGTACACAATGTACTCCTTGTCTCTCAACTGAAAAAGTGTCTTCGAGTCCCTACCGAAGCAACTAACTTAGAAGACCTTGATTTGCAACCCGATCTTTCTTATCGGGAGCACCCGATACGCATTCTTGAAGAAATAGAACGCAAGACAAGGAATCACAACATCAAGTTCTTAAAGATTCAGTGGAGCAACCATATTGAAGATGAAGCAACATGGGAACGTGAAGACCGGATGCGAACCGAATATCCCGATCTTTTTCCTTCTGTTTGAAGTGCCTTTGAATCAAGAAAGGCAAGGTTAAACAAAGCAATGGAAAGGAAAATATAATAGAAGTCCATTGCAACCTTGTTAGGATATCTTAACACTATCTTTAAAGGAAATCAAGACAACAGATGTTGTATCTTCTTTTAGAACCTTCCTATCCATCTTTCGACCTACCTAGATCTCGGAGACGAGATCTTTTGTAGGGGGGCGGGGGAGGTTTGTAACATCCCCAAGATAATTAATGATAATTAGTATGCATCTTATTAACATGCATAGTATTTTTGCAGCATTTTCATCATTTATTGCACTAGGAAAATCTCAAAACAAGATTTAACCTACACTTCAAAATTTAACTCCAAAAGAAAACAAGAACAAAAGATTTTGATTATCATCTAGAACTAATTTATTAAAGTAATAGAATAATTATCATGAATAAATATAATTTTTCCCAAATTTTTGGAACTTAAATTGACCCAAAGAAAATTCAAACTCAAATCAATAACCTTTTCCAAGTTTGAATTTAAACTAAGCAAATACATCATGAACAGCAATGTTTAATAATTTTTATGAACACTACGATGTCCCAGGAATACCTCTGAATTATTTCAGAATTTTTAGAATTTTATTTCTATTTTTAGAGCTCCGGTCAAACCTTTTGTTTCTTGGTCAAACTGATTTTAAACTTCGGGCTCGCACTGTTGCACCATCTCAAGCCTTTCTCTGTTACCGACTGGACCCAACTCGCCACGCAACTCGGCCGGACCAGCTAGCCCGAGCCGCACTTCCTTCTGCCGTTGACACGCCGGGCCCATGTTGTCGACCCCTTCCCTAACCTCTCGCCGGCTCATGCAGAGCTTCGGTGCCACGCGGCCGTCGCGCTCTGCCGCTGCTACGTCACCGCCGTCACCCACCGCCCTCGTCGCCCACTCCCAAAGCTTCACCATTTCACGTCGCTAGCTTCTCCGTCTTCAGGCTCACTCAAAACTCCCTCGGGTGCCCCCTCCTTCCCCACTTCTCTTCCTGGCTGTGGAAGAGGGGGAAGTCTTGGTCGCCGCTCTCTTCGGTAAGCCCGACCGTCTTGGCCTCTGTTCAACTCCTTGAAGCTTGCCGTTCCTATAATTGCTAACCTGAGCCCTTGATTCGCAGTGTACTCTTGGATCACGACTACGCCTTCATCGCCTTGGGAGCGCGCCCGAGCGTCACCGCCAAGTCTTCTCGCGCTCCGGTGAGTTTCCCGCCGCGCCACCTTGTCTGGGAGGTTTCCCTCACCGCGCTGAGTTCCATCACCTTCTTAATCGCCATTTGGTGCAGGGAATCATCACATGACCTTTGTCTTCCCACTCTAGCCATAAGCGCCTTTGCATTGCCAGATCATTCGTGAGCCCGTCGGTTCTTCAGACTGAGCACCGCCTGCCTACTCGTCCTTCCCCAACACAAGCTGGAGCTCTCCACCACCCGATCGCCGCCCATTAACGCCGAAGCTGCTTTCTCCGCTCGGCCCATTGCTGGCGTGCACTGTGCCTCTCCGCCGCCGAAGACACCACCGTAAGGTAGGCCCTGCTATTGTAGTTCCATTTTGCCATGGTTCGAGCACCCTCCGGGCTCTCCTCGCCGCCGGCGAGCGCGGCAACGCTGCGGTTTCAACTCCTCTACGTTGTCAGAAGTTCCGACAGTAAATCGTAGTATTAATTGACCAAATCTCATTTAACTTGGCGCTAATCATTGCTTAGGCCATTAAATAGATGTCTTAAAAGATTGATGTCGCTATTACATGTGGGGCCGTAAAAAGAAAACCAAGTGTTTTAATACATGAGTTTCTCTGTGAGTGGCCGACAAGTGGGCCTGAAAACCTTAAGTGGGCTGTGCACTTAGACCGTGAACCAGGTTCATAAGACCCAGTTTATGACAAGTAGGGCCCACCTGTCGGTTTAATCGGAAATTAAATGGAAAATGAAAAATGATACTATACACTAGACCCCACCTGTCATAGGCATCGGCTAGCATAGGCCTTGGTAGAAAAAGTATTTAAACCTCAAGAAAATTCGGAATACATTAATTTGCACACTGAAAATTGTATTAACTTAAAAATTGCATAATTAATTCATTTTAACTCCAAAAACAGTGAAACCAATTTTGTTATTTTTAATTTTAAATGAACTATATATGAAAATAGGTTTCAACCTTGTCACTATCATATAAAATATAGTTATTGGAGATTGATCCAAAACCCATTTATTTTATACACTAGAAAATGCTTTTAACTTTAAAAATTCATAACTATTTCATCGAACTCCAAAATGGATGAAACTAGTTTTGATAATTTTCATTTAAAGTAAAATTTATTTTAAAATAGGTTTCAAATATGTCTCTGTAGCAGAGAATATAGTTTTGTAAAATGATCCATAACTCTATTATCTTTACAATAGAAAAAGGCCGATAACTTTAAAAATGTATAACTAATTTATAAAAACTCCAAATGAGATAAACTCAGTTATTTTGATCTTATAATTTTATCCTCTATTTATATATGTAATCCTTGTATCCATCAATACTCTACAAATTTTGACCAAATAATTAAATTAGGTGAAGAGTAACAGATTGCATTTTTTGGAAATCCAATTTTCAAACTGCAATAACTCTCACATGCTATATACAAATAGAATAATTATTTCACCTAAATTCATATAAAATCATAATATACCCACTGTATAAATTTCATGCATTTTTGAGTATTTTGAATTTTCGGCTTATTTGGTGTTAATTGCAATATCGTTCTTTCGATAGATATCTCGACGATACAAACGTATTCATGAGTGTAAACTGAGATTGAACAAGTGGTACAGCAAAGGTGCGAGAACCCTCCTCTTGATCATATTGCTCCTACTGATTTGAAAATGTTTTGTATGGTTTTAATCTCTCGCTTGCATGCTATTTTGAAAAGTATGTTCATGGGTAGAAGTAGTTAATTTCCTACTTGCTGCATTGACCCTCCTTTGAATCTTGATTACCCTTTTTACCTTGAATGATTAAGGCTATGTGTCATACGGGATTGTTTGCTAATTTGTAGAACGATGCTTAGTCGTGCTAGTAGTTGTAGTCGATAACGGTTGATGGAGCTAATCCATCGGCCGATGGATCAAATCGAATCTGAATGAAATTTGAGGATTATATAGATTTGATTATGTTGAATTTGAGGGAAATGTCCAGATCTTCATATCTGAATATTATGAACTTGTTGATGGGTTGTTGTTGTGTGTTGGACTTGGATGAGTGATAGGGTTATGAAGGGGTGGTCCTAGATTCGCGTAGCCCCGTCTGGGTATTTGAGGACCGGTTTGTGGTGTGATGAACCAAGTCTTACGTACAACCACACATCGGGATAATGGTGAAGGCTTGGCTTAAAAATTTGTTGTGTGTTAGCTATCAAAACACAATTAGATTGGCAATTGTTGTTGTCTAGGTCTAATGGCTCGCTTGTCAATCTAGTGGGGGCATGTTATATTTTTATTTCTTGCCCTTAAGGGTCTTTTGCATATGGCAGGTTGCTGCGCAAGGGACTTACTTACACAACGGGGTTCACCTGTAGTGTTGGCGCTTAGTCTGCTATGGGATTCTGATCCTCGGGTGGGTTGATAGTTAGGACATGACATTGTAACGGTCTCGTTATGATATCTCAGTCACACTCCTTCGGAAGAGTGCATGGAGATAGTGCGAGGTATTCATATCGTGTGGGGAAAGCTGTACACCTCTGCAGAGTAACTAAATCTATTCGAATAGCCGTGTCCCCGGTTATGGACATCACTTGCGGGAAAGCATGGACAGTTAGCTTATGGAAAATTTTAGTTTGGGTTATGGTTGGAAAAGTTACGTCCTTATGTTAGTTTGTTCAGATTTGAAATGATATCTTGAACGCGAAGTTTGCGTGTTAATTTGTTATGGAATGAATTGTGTCACGAATGGGATGATCGTGTGTTGATTATATTTGGAGATTATACTGTTGTTGATCATTACTTACTGTTATAAAATGTTTTACAAATGGCAATTTGAATCTATATTGTTTATCCAATTGCAAAACTTGCTTTATGCCGAAAATTGACTAGTATAGTAGCCTTCCTTTGATACTTACATGCATCCTTATTTTTCTTGAAAAGTCTCACGAGTACAACTTTGTACTTTAACGGCTTTGTCCATTTGTTCAGGTGAGAACGACGGGTACAACGACTTTAACTCCAGTTGGTTGCTTGTGGGTTGTGGGCATGCCAACTCGGTTATTCCCTTTTTATTCTAAGTTGTCTTCCGCTGCGATTTATTTGTGTTATTTCAATTAGGCCGATCGGCCCTCTCGTGCAAACTTGTACATTATGTTTCTATTGAATGATGTTGTATTTACGATTCCATTATTCTTGTATATTGTGTATGGATGTGAATGCAATGTTGTGTTTGGATATGTGCATGTTAGTCACTGATCCTTGGGAGCTAACATGAGACACCTATCCGGGCGCTCGGAATCGTTTTCGTTTCATGTTAAGTATTGTGCTCTTTCAGCGTAATTACTTAGCTTGAAACGGATCCGATCTCAGGGTCCCCACACCTTCCCCTCTTCCTCCTCCCCCCGGCGTTCGTGCGCAACCCCGGCTACCTCTCCACCGGCGATGTCGAGGTAAGACAGATCTATTACCTATTGGTTTGTGATGTTGGTATTCATGTGAACTGAGCTCCTCCTCCCTCTCGTCGCCAGCTCCCGCACCTCTGGATCAAGCTCCCTCCTCCCTGCGCCGCCGGATCAAGCTCCCAATCCTCCCTCACTGCACCGCCGGCCCTGGCTCCTCCTCCCTACGTCGCAGCTCCAGATCCTCCTCCCTCTCGCCGTCGGCTCGTTGCGCTACCTCGCGCCTCCGTCCTCTACGGCTCTCTCACTAACGCGTAAGTCCCCTTCTTGTCTTCTTGATGTTGTCTGGTTGTTGGTTGATGCTGATGGCCATTGGCCAGAGCCTAGATGCTAAATATGTAATACATACATACATGAAGAGTTGTAGAGAAGTGTAAATGTGTAATACATACATGTAGAGAGAATAGAGAAATCATAAATATAAATGAATGCAATGATTGTGCATCAGGTCCGATTCTTTGAATGAGTGAATTCGTATGTAAGTGTTGTCTGCTATTGAAGTATTTAGAAGTGTCAAGTGTTGTCTCTTCTATTGATATGTATGGGTTGTTGATATGTTATGACTTATTGGGTTGTTGATATGTATGGGCTGTTGATATGTTATATTGTTATGAGTTATGACTTATTCAGAAGTGTCAAGTGTTGTCTGCTATTGATAGTGGAAACTTGCTTGGTGAACCATGGGCTGTTGATATGTATGATTGATAATTTGCAAAAAGAGATGTATAAAATATGTGATATGTATGTTATGACTTATTTGTTGATTTGTCATTTTGTCAAGATGTCATCCGTTGCTTCTCACCATTCATTACACATTTGTTTGTGCAACTGTGTTCATGCCGGTCAAGTTCTCCTACCTTGCGTCCTAGGTACGTCCTACCATTCTATTCCTAATCTTTTTTTCTATAAAGTCTCCAAGTAGTGGCTGCTTGTGCCTTTAAAATCGACATCGTATATATATTGTTTTTAGTCCCTCAGCCACTTTCGAGGGGTTGTCCACATTAAGAAAGTGACATGGACGCACAGGTACTCCGATTGGGAAGTGGCATCATGTATCAGCAACCAGGTAATGATGTCCTTATGCTCTCCTGGCAACCGTACTTCTTAAACTTGCAGGGGCTCAATGAAGTTGCCTGTGGTTGCTGTCTCTTCCTCCTCATGTCATGTGGATGACCCCCGAAAGTGGCCGAGGACTAAGAACTATATATATATATATATATATATATATATATATATATATATATATATATATATATATATATATATATATAATTTAAAGGCACAAGGCCACCGCTATGGCTTTTTTATAGAAAAATCATCATGCAGCGGTTTCACCACAAACCGCTGGTGATATATCGATCATTACAGATGGTTTCAGCTAAAACCATCTCGTGATAGTAACCTATCACGAGGCGGTTCTCGATTAATAACCGCTCAGGATAGTATGCATCACAAACGGTTTTTCAACCGTTTGTGATGACCTCATGTCATCACTGACCCATAAACTCAGACGGCTCAAGAAACCGTCTGTGATGACGTTTTAGAACCATCTGTGAAGACCTTTTCTATAGTAGTGGTCGTAGGGGCGGCCCACCGGCCCCACGGCACAGGCAGTACACGAAGGGGTCCCCGAAGGACCCGAAGGTGTTTCTAAAGGTTCCAGAGGCGACCCCGAAGACGCCCTTCGGAGGGGCACCCGAGGCCCCCAAAGGCAACCCCGAAGCCTCCGAATGTGTCCCCGAAGGTTCCCTCCGGAGGGGCCTTGAAGGCTACGAAGGAGTGTGCGAAGGCCGTGAAGGCGGCCCCATAGCCTCCGGAGGTGTCCCCGAGGGGCCCTATGAAGGGGTCTCGAAGGCTCCCCGAGGGTGGCCCTCGAAGGGACGCAAAGGCAACAGGACTGGTGGACTAGGCTCACTCCCCGGATGGACCAGGACCAGGAGGGTCTACCGTGCACCAAAGGCTACGCTTAGGTTAGGAAAAGCCCCTGCTACCCCTACGGTGGTTGTACCTTTTTAGGGGTGCATGTGTAATTCCACATGCCCAGTCGGAAGGCTATAAATAGCCCCCTCCCCCTTCATGTAGATGGATGGATGCAAGTTTTTTTTAGCAATAAACACACTCTTGACCGAAACCCCTCTCCTGGGACCCTTCGGCCCCTGCTACCGGGGGTCCCTCCTCTCTACTGTCTAGTCTTTTCTCACTACGACAACCTTAAACAACCAAGCATGATAACCTTGTTAAAAAAGATCATATCCTCACTACAACATTTTCTCATATATGTATGTCAGGGACCGACGAACTCACAGCAGGATTGGAGCGGAGGCAGTAGTTGTGCTATGTATATGGCCGAGGACCTTGGCCTCAGCGACGCGGATGAGGTGCTGTGGTCGCGACGGCCGCGCAGCCGAGTCCAGAGATATAGTTGAACAAAGTAGAACGAACAGGAAGAAAGAGTTGAGGTGATTTTCTATTTTCTCATTACTGAATTATAGACTGCATCTCTCTTTAAGTAGAGATCCTAACATCTGTAATACTAAACGAATTCGAATTATAAACACAGGAAGTAATAAGTGTTTCCTAACTCTGACAACGAAAACAGAAAAGGAAAACTAAATATGAATTGTAGATAATCCAGAACGGTTGCTGAAGAAACCGAATCTGATATCAATAGCGTTGTATTTGGCAACTTTGGCTTGCGACGTGTATATTGGAGTCCCCACATGACATCTCGCCCCACCTTTTCAAACAACTCGTCCTCGAGCTTGAAAGAAGGATACACCCGTTGAAATTTCTCCAAATCTTCCCACGAAGCATTAGTTTCTGGCACATTCTCCCACTGAACCAAAATCTGGAGACGGTCATGAGCCTGTCTAGATTTTAACACTTGAGCCGGTAACGGACAAACTCAGCCATGCAAAAGATGCGGTAATAGAGGTGGTGTTTGGGGAGATGGACCAATAAATGGCTTCAACAAACTAAGATGAAACACATTATGAATCTTTGTATGGGTGTAACGTCCCAAAAATCCTTAAGTTGGATTAGCTAAGCATATCATGTGTTATGTGTGTAAAGTATGTATTAATGTAAAACCTTGGTTGTTGT
The DNA here is from genome assembly GCA_036346405.1 of Phyllostachys edulis. Taxonomy (NCBI): domain Eukaryota; kingdom Viridiplantae; phylum Streptophyta; class Magnoliopsida; order Poales; family Poaceae; genus Phyllostachys; species Phyllostachys edulis. The sequence goes on from CM070566.1 coordinate 41,365,227, forward strand.
AATAAAGTTTGTCCCGAATTTTCAAATTTTCAACTTGAATTGAAGCTTTAATATGAATCTAGAAAAATGTGTGAGTAAAAGTGGTTGGAAATAATTTATTTAAATACTAGATTATTTATCATGAATTAATATTATTTTTCACAAATTTTAAGAAGTCATTTTGATCTCACCAAAATCCAAACCATTTCTCTAATGCAGTTTTGAAAATAATTTAATTCTGAAAATTTTTAGTATTAAAAGTGCTTTAAAATAATTTTCCTAAGTCCAATTTGATTCTCAGAATGTTCACAAAAATAATTTTCAGAATGGTCTCGTTATATGTTGAACAAAGGAAGGTGTAACCCTGATTCCAAAAACAAATGCTTTAGCCAATGTTGTATCTGTGGGCTAAATTAGAATGCATGCATGCATGCATGGATGAATCAAATTAAATATTGCATCATCTTATTGTGACGGCATCATCCATATTCTAGTGAAATATCTGTAGTTGTGGGGGACCAACTCATAAAATTAAGCCATGAGCCCAGCTACATCGTGTCGGACCCGGATTTTCTAATCTTGAATTGTAACATCCCGATTTTCAGAATCGGGATGTTAATATTTAATTTGGCTATCTATTAAAATTTTGACTACGTTTTAAAAATTTTCCAGTGTTTTATTAAAATATTGCTTTGAAAATCATATTGAGTTAATTAAAAGGTTGCATTTTATGAAATCAAATTGTTTTAAAGACTGCCTTTAAAAATTAAATTATTTTGATTTCTTGTTTTGCATGCATTTCAAAAATCATGTCATCCAGCATGCATTAGTACCATCGCTCTTTTCAGTCCGACCGAACGCAGGCGAGACACATGTGTGTCCTTTCTCTTTCCCAACTTCTCTCCTCGCTATCACCACCAAAAATCAAGAATCCGACAACGCATGTTATACCGTTGCGATCATCGTCTCGAGAGCGTTCCAATTTATTGACTGTTTCACGCATGCGAGGTTGTTTGGGCGAGTTGGAGAAAGGAAGGAAGAAATACACTGCTATTTAACTTCACTCCCCTTTTGTTTTTCTTCCTCCTAGCCGCATGGCTTCCTTTCATTGTTTATTTCCTCCACAACCACTCACTGCCATATTATTTTTCAATGGAGCACTACATAGCCAGCTCCATCCAACATGCAAAGCCCCACACTGTCATTTCCAACCCTCACCTGCCATTTCTTTGCCCCAACCGAGAGCCACCTCTCCATTCATCTACCCAACCGAACCATTCTCTCCCAGGGCCACCCAACCCATTTCTTCTCCACTCAGTCATCTTCCTCCCCAACACAACAGAGCAAGCACACCATTTCTTTCTCTTCATGAATACAAACTCAAGCTCCACTTCTCTCCTCTAAATCTCCACCAAAAACCACAAATCTCTCTATGCATGTCATGCTATCGCGTTCTTCATCGCTTGAGCATCCCATCCATGTAGCTAGTTTTCACATGCAAGCTCTTTTGAGTGTTTTGGAAGAAGAGAGGAGGAGCAAGGTGGTGCTTGTGCTATGGGCGATAAACGTGATGCTTGTCATGCATCAAGAATGGCGGGGGAGAGAGAAGGAGCTGGCGTGAGGCGGCCCACTTGGTGGCACAGTCGAGGGCCTGCGATTTGGTAGCATGCAGCAACTTGGCGCAGTAGCTCCCAGCATCCTAGCTTGGCGGTGGCAGCAGAGCCGAGCTCTAGCTCCATGCGGCACAGCAGACGTGGTGCGGTAGCAGCTCAACATGACGCACTGGTGCTGTGCTTTCGGCCAGCACACATGCAGCAGCTCCCTGCAGCTCGGCGGCACTAGCGCATGCATGCAGCAGCTAAGGCCGGCAGCAGGTGTGGCATGGCAATCCGAGGGCGGCACCAAACCAGGGCGCAGCTCCATGCGTCGGCAGCATAAGCTAATGTGGAGAACAGCATTGGTAGCAGCAGTCCAGGGAAGGAAATGGAGCACGCATGCAGTGCATGCATGTTGGGTGGCGCATGTAGCAGCATGGCAACAGCTGAGGCGAAGAAGCAGCGGCAGAAGCTGGTGCATGGCACTGGCATGGCCTGGAAGGAGTAGCAGCGTAGGAAACATGCAAGGAGCAATGGTGGTGGAGGCGCTGCATGTGGGGGCAGCGAGTGGCCAGCGAGCAAGGCGGCTCGGCCAGAGCAAGGAGAAGGTGGAGGTGAGGAGGCAAGTCCGGTGGAGCAGCGGCACTCGGCGCAGCAGCTCGGCGAGGCGCTGTGTACATGCAGCGGCGCGACGCCTAGGCGAGGGAGTGGCGGCCCGAGCAAGACGAGGTGCTGCAGCGGCACGCGGTGGCGTTGGCTCGGCGGTGGCCCGGTTAGAGGCGTTTGGGTGTGGCGCTATCCAACGGCGCATGCGGAGGCTCGGCAAAGTGACGGTCATGCATACGTGAAGACATGGGAGCAACGGTGCGAAGACGGCGGCGTGGAGGAGCAGGCCGAGAGCACGGCGCTTGCATGCAACGGCCATGCATGCAGCAGCACGGCGGCCCGAGCGAAGCGAAAAGGTATGGCGTGTTGCGTTTGGGTGTGGCAGCGGCAAGGCAGCTCCGTGGGCGTGGCCAAGAGCGACGGCGACGATGCGGAGCGGGACGTGGATGCGGACACGGATAGGCTCGGCGACGACTACGGTGGACGCGGATGAGAGGCCGAGCGGACGCGGAAACGGCAACGACTACGGTGGACGTGGACGTGGAGCCGAGAAGACGTCATCCGGTGGTGATTCACACGCCGAGTGCTGAGGTAAAAATCTTTAGGGTTAAATTGAGTTACCGCGTTATATTGTTAGCTGTGCATGTTGCACAATCATCTTAAGCATCGCATCTTTTCGTGCATGCTTTGTGTAAAAATTGTTTGGTAGCTTAAGACTGGTATAACTCTCTAGTTAAGTCTTATTTATGCGTTGGCATGATCATGTATTGATATATTGGTAAATGCGAATAATTAGATTATTGTGGTGAATTGCGTGTGTTATTGTTCGGTAGATGGTAGATTAAATATATGATTGGATTATTTGATCGGATGATATTATTTTGAAGTTGCATGGATGTTAGTGGTGATCTTTGGGTAATACATTAATTAGAGATTTTTCCTCATGTTGGATTAGTAATTTTAGGAGTTTGGACGCATAAGGATTTGATAATTTATTACTTGATGGATAGCTCTTGTGTTGATGATTAAGGAAATATGATGTTGAATCGGACGATTTACTTAATCGTGAACAAATTGGTCAGATGTCTTAAGTAGTATCTATGTGAGTTATACATGCTATAATTGGGAGAAGATAGGAATGGATTGTTTGATTGCGGATAAGTAATTGGATTGCCATGTAATTAGTAGGAAAGCCCCATGTGCCGAGTCGATGGGATTGTACTCTCTATCGGATTAGTAGCTAAATGATTATTAGTCGATCATAGAGGCGTATATGTGATTGGATTAGTAGATGTTGTACATGACTAGTCCGGTGAAATGGATATAAGTCGATTTATTAGTGAACTACTAAATGTTGGATGTGCTATCAAATTGTAAAGCTCATTAGGTGTCGGTAAATCAAATAAATTTCGCTCGGTGGAAATTTTGGCGTATACGAATGTGATTGGCCGAGGCAAGACTAGTGGAGCTAGATAGTTAGTATTAGCTTAAATAGTATATCGGAGAATGATTGATGGATTTAGTCATGGTCATATGCTTATCACTTGGTGGATTTCATATAACTACTGTATGGATTGTGTAGATGGAAGTTTAAGAGTTCGGGAATTATTTGTTGGATTGACTACCTTGGTTATGTCTTAGTGAAGGTTAGTATGGGATTTAGATCAAGGTATGATAATATGATCAGAGAGTGTTATGCATGTGAGTGGATTCAACGCTGGAGAATCGGTTAAGTCAATGATTTTGAGAAGATTAGATTTGTCGATAGATGTTTTCCTTTAGGAATTAAATAGAAAAGAAAAGGAAATATGTAGGCCCCATTTGTCATGACAGAGGCTAGGTTAGCATGTGTGCAAAAAGTATTAAATGATTTGGAAAATTTCGGAATACAATTATTTTTGCACTAAAAATGCTTTTATCTTTGAAAATTCGTAGAAAATTTATGTGAACTCCAAATGAGTTGAACCAAGTTATTTTGGTATTATATTTTTATTATCTATTTATCTATGTAATCCTTTTTTCCCACCACTATTCTACAAATTTTCACCAAATAATTAATTTCTGATGAATAGTAATCGAAATGCAATTTTCTCGATTTTTTAGACAACTGATTTTCAAACTGCTATAACTTTCACATACTAACTCCAAATGGAATGAATCTTTCACCTAAATTCATATAAAATCATTATCTACCCACTGTATCAATGTCATGCATTTAGGATGATATTGAATTTTTGGATGTTTTCGTTCTTATTCGAGGTTTTCGTTCATTCGATAGTTGACGAAGGTACGAGTGTGATCGAGAGTGATTTGCAATAGCACATGGACCATCCATAGCAAAGGCAAGTAGTTTCATCCTTTGATGCATGTTGCTCCTATTAATTTTGAAAACTATTTATGTTGAATTTCAAGTATTCTATGCATTGCTTAATTTCAAATACTTGTATATCAATTGGGTAGAATTAGTTATATCCTCTTGCTGCATTGGCCTTCCTTTCTTGAATGATTAAGGATATATGTTATATGGGTTTGTTTGCTAATTTGTAGAATGATGCTTAGTCATGCTAATAGTTGTAGTCGAAAACGGTTGATGGAGCTAGTCCATCGGCCGATGGATTGAATCAAATCTTGATGAAATTTAAGGATTATATGGATTGAATTATGTTGAATTTGAGGAAATATATCCGGATCTTCACATCTGTTTCTCATGGACTTGTTGGGTTGTTGTTGTGTGTTGGACTTGAACGGGTGATAGGGTGATGAAGGGAGTGGTCCCGGATTTGCGTAGCCCCGTCTGAGTATTTGAGGACCGATCTGTGGTGTGATGAACCAAGTCTTACGTACAACCACACGCTGGGATAATGACGAAGGCTTGGCTTAATAACTTGTTATGTGTTAGTTATCAAAACACAATTAGATTGACAATTGTTATTGTTATTGTTTAATTGTTCTCTTGTCAATTTAGTGGGGGCATGTTAATTTTCGCCTTACTTGCCCTTAAGGGTCTTTAGCATTTGTGGGATGCTGCGCAAGGGACTTACTTACACAACGGGGTGAACCGTAGTTTTAGCGTGTACGATAGCCTGCCATGGTTCTGAGCCTCAGGTGGTTTGATAGTTAGGACATAGCATTGTAACGATCTTGTTATGATATCTCAGTCACACTCCTACGGAAGAGTGCATTGGCCGACATTATAAGGTATTCATATCGTGTGGGTAAAGCTGAACAACTCTGCAGAGAACTAAATCTATTCGAATAGCCGTGTCCCGGTTATGGACATCGCTTGTGGGAAAGCATGCACAGTTAGTTTATGGGAAATTGGGTTTGGGTTATGGTTGGAAATGTTAGGTCATTATGTTAGTTTGTTCAGATCTGAAATGTTATCACGAACGGGAAGTTCACACATTGATTCGTTAAGAAATGAATTATGTCACGAACGGGAAGTTCGTGTGTTGATTATACTTGGAGTTTCTACTATTGTTGATCATAAATTTGGGATTACCTACTGATTATATAAGTTTTCCAAGTGTTTTACAAATGGCAATTTGAATCTATATCGTGCATATCAATGAAAAACTTGCTTTATGTTGAAAATGAACCATGTAAGCCTTCCTTTGACACTTGAATGCATTTATTATATGTTGCTATTCGTAAGTCTTGCGAGTATGTTTTTGTACTCAGTTGTATTGTCCATGTTGCAGGTGAGAAGTCGTTCAAATTGGGTTAAGTACTTCAGACGCTACGACATTAACCCCAGTTGGTTGCTTGTGGGTTTGGGCATGCCAACTCGGCTCTTTCTCTTTTATTTCTAAGTTTATCTTCCACTGCGATTTATTTGTGTTGTTTAGATTTGGCCGGTCGGCCCTCTTATACAAACCAACACCTTAAGGTTATATTTAATGATGCTGTAAAAATGTTTCTATTCTCTTGTATGATTGTGTATGGATGTGATTGCAATCTTGTGTTTGGATATGCGCATGTTAGCTACTGATCCTTGGGAGCTAACATGAGATACATATCCGGGCACTCGGAATCGTTTTCGTTTCATGTTAAGTATTGTGCTTTCAGCGTAATCACTTAGCTTGAAATGGATCCGATCCTGGGGTGACCTCACACGAATCCTCTGTGAAAAACATTGTGCTATTCCCTGGATCAGTAGATAGCATTCACAGACATATTGCTGAATCATTTCATACATGGCGTAAAATCATATCATTCATTAATTAACACATCAGAGTTTACATAAACCGCAGCAGGTCAAGTTTTACAATAAGAACCGAACAAACCAAATGCTTACATTACAAAAGTAGCGGTAGCAGAAGCAAAAGGGGTAGAACACATCTCTCCACGGGGTAGCGACTGGGAAACTCGTGTGCATCCAATATTACATGAAAACCCAGATAATATAGGATGCTCGCAAGCACCGACGGAGTCAGCTGGACTGAGGCGAGATCTAGACTAAAAGAACTAAACTATTCCTCATCATCTCCTGGGCCTCCAACTTCTGGATCCTCGTAGTATGCGTAATCTCCAGGATTTCCTACTTCTGAGGGTTTTTGGGGGGAAAGAGTGAGGATGAGCACAACTTCCGTGCTCGCGAGTGTAACATCCCAATTCTAAGTCTGTGCTTCAAATGTAAGAAAATGAGGAGAAATTAAAACTTTTTCTTACATCTTGAAGTAATTGAACTTATCTGTAATTCTTGTAAAGGAATTATGGAAAAATCAAAACTCAAAAATCAAAATCTTCAATTGACTAAAGTCAAAAACCTCCTTGGTGAAAATCTTGTGCCAAACCCCTGTAAATATTTTTCCATGGTCATAGGGAAGCTTTGTGACACCTCTGAATTTTCTCATAATTTTTAGAAATTATTGGGATATTTTTGGAGGCAAGTCAAACCAGTCAATAGGCTGGTCAAGCCCTAATTTGAAACCTTCTGGAATTTCTTGAGAAAATTGCAGTGCATAAAAACCTCTGGAAATTTTGTGTAAGGTTAATCCTAAAGTCAGAAAGCTCCAGTTAAAATTTCATAAATTTTTGAGTTAATTTGCTATCTCAATTAAATCCACAAAGTGTTAGCTGTTAATTTCAAACTCATACTGGTTTCACTATTCCTTGGGCGCGAGTCAGACTCGGGCTCAAGCCAAGTGACTCAGTTGAGCCAACTAACAGCACTCACGCGCGCTCGTGCTCAACCATTGGATGGAGATCGGGCGGTATCTGCAAGCCACCCTTGGATCTCAATCTAACGGCTAATATCATTTGGGCCGATCGGACCTACCTCTGGAGCCGTTGATCTTTAATCCAACCGCTCCTATCGTTTTCAATCGTGGCCGTTCAAATGAGATCCAGCGTCGGCCGCACCATCCCCGCTCGCGCGGGTCATCTTCTACCTCTCGCCGCGCATGTGCGTTTGTGCCAGAGAGTGGGCAGAGCAGAGTGCAGCGCCTGGTCACCTCGGCTTGGTCCTGCAACGATTCTTTTGCTGCAAGCATTAAATGCACGTCATGCTACCGCCTCCAAAGTCGTCTTTGTCAGCCCTTTTCCCGGCCTTGCTCGCCCATGGCAGAGCTGTGGACCGAGGTTCACCATGGTCCTGTGCATTGCTCTTTGCTTTGCTCTCTCGACTATAAGAAGCCCCCTACACCTTCCTGGGCTTCTTTTAGTCACCTTCAACACTCGCTCTTGGTCTCTTGAGCTCAAACCACATCCCCACCCTTCGGCCGCCATTGTTGGAGCTCGGGTACCTCGGTGAAGGCGGTATTCCAGTGCCCCTTTTCCTCAATCGATTGCTCAAGCTCTTCCCTCTCACCTCTGTGACACTAAACCCTCACTCAATTTGGGTTTGTCTCTACAGGGTGAAGTTAATTTGGAGCTTTCCCTCATTCCGGCCGAAATCGTCGCTCTTCGTCTCCAGCGCCGGTGAGACCTTCTCACTCCAATTCCTTCCTCTGGTAGCATCAGTGGGAGGTAAGGGTTCCATTTTAATGACGCGGGCTCCTTCTTTTCACTCAGGGTAGCTTCACCGTGTTGCCGCCATTGACGTCGTCGCGGAGTTTCGTCGCCGGCGTAGCTCAAACGTCCCCTGTCCCTCCGCGTCACTCGGGTAAGTCCCTGGTAGCCATTAGTTACTCGGGCACCCGCTTGTATGACTTGTTGCGGAGCTTCCTTGCTTTGTCATCGTTCCCGTGAGTTGCCGCGCCACCCCTCGTCGTCGCGCCACCGCTCTGGGTCACCGCCGGCAGTGCGGGTGGTACCAGCGTGACCGCGTTGCTATTGTGCACCCGTAGGTTCCCTTGGTGCGTGATGCCGTGGCTTGAGTTGCCGGCGTTTAGCCGGAGAACGCTGCGGGATTTTTGTCGGGCGTGAACAGCCCCTGTTGTTGTCGTTAAGGCACTCTAATGACAGTCATTAATATCTAATCATTGCTTAAGAATTAAAACTGTCCTGAGCCGCTCTCGCTCGGTCACTGCCGTGTGGGCCCGTGTCTTTAATGAACCCCTTGGGCATAGTAAACCACTCCGTGGTCTTGTGTTGCTGCCGTGTGGGCCACCGTGCACTGTGCACTTAAACGCCCGTGTCTCATTGTCACTGACGGGTGGGCCCCGGTTTTAAAAACCCGGCGCTTTAAAACACTCACACGCGCCACCATCTCTGACGGGTGGGTCCTACCTTTTTCTCTCTCCCAGCGGAGCGTTTTGAACTTGGTTCGTTGTGGGCCCTTTGATCTCAGATCAACGGCCCGGATCGAGTGGGCCGTTCGGACCGCTCCGAATGCCCCGATCCACATCGACCGTCCAAACTCAGATCTGCGGCTGGGATTGAAGAGACGTTCGGACCGTCCGAAGGCCCCTTCAATCCCAGCCCTCCATCGCAAAATCAAGGGCTGACAATCAATTGGGCCGTTCGGACCATGAACCGTGCGATCAATCTCAGCCGTCCGTTCCAGATCCAACGGAATGTGCCTTTTTCGTTTCGGGCGTGTACTGTGTGGGCTGCGCGCGTGGGCCGTTAGATCTGGGATCAACGGTGCACGTGCGTCCATGTTTATTCTTTTCGGTAGAGCTTTTTATTTCTCTCGGTAAGAGTTATTTCTCAACTGGAAATGTTATTAAACTTTAGAAATGCATAACTATTTCATATTAAATCATTTTCGGTTGATTCCACTTTTAATAAATATTTTATAAACTAAACTTTAATCTAAAAATGGTTTTAACTTTAGTATAGCTTCAGAAAAACCCAGAAAAAGCTTTAACTATGTGTAGGCCTTAATTGCTATATTAAAAATTCATTTAACTTGTAAAATACATAACTATTTCTCTGTAAACTATTTTTGAGTGAAACCAAGTTGGTTGGTTTCCTCTATTAGGGTACTTTACTGTAAAATTAGTTTTGATCATGTTAGTGTTTCCAAAAAGTTTACTTGTGCATTTTAATTTTGTTCAAGTTCTTGTCTTTGAAAAATTATAGAAAGTGCATAATAGCTCCAAATGAGATGAATCCAACTGGGTTGTTCATATTAGGAGGTGCTTGTGTTACCATAAAAATTTCAGCTTCACCACTGTTCTAGAAAATAGTGCCAAACAATTTAATTAGGTTGAATAGTAGCTTTTGCTATTTTCTAGCTGAGCAGAATTGATTTGATCATATCTTTTGCATTGAGAATTCAAATCAATTAGTTCTTGTTGATAAATTCATTATAAATCATCCTCTTGCTGCTGTAAAATTTTCAAAGCATTCGGAGAAAGTTTGCTGTTGAGTCTTTTTGTTTTATTCGTTCTTATCGGGTCTTTTTCGATTCTTTCGTTAGGTTCCGAAGAGCAATTTGAGAACCAAAGCACCCCTCAGCAACATCTTGAACAGAAACATCAAGGCAAGTAGTTTGATCATGATTAATCCCATATTTTCAAGTCTATTATATTGTTTGCAACTTGTATGTATGCATTGCTAATTTGTGTTAAATTATGGTTTGAGTAGTTAATCCTATAGTTGCATAATCTGTAGGAAATGATTATCCTCTACTACCAGGAGCCTAGGTTATTTGCTGTGATTTGAGTTCGTTGGATGAACTCTTGTCACTTAGTAGACTACGAGTTAGAAATTGCTTAGACATGCTTAGTTATCGGTAGTAATGGGCGATCATCGATTTAGTCGATGATCTTGATCACACAAATCTAATCATTACTCCCTTATGTCCAGCACTTGTGCTTTGTTAATTTGTAAAGTCAAAATCTGAAAATAAATGATTGATTTGGACTTGGGCATATTGGATGGATGGTGTGGTTTTTGGAATGTGGTAGTATGCCTAAGTCAACAAGGACCTAATTACTTGCGCCCACGTCATCGAGCAATTTATGCGTGCTAACCACACGAGGGGGATATGGGACCTCTCTTGACTAAGTACTTTGAGAGGTGTTAATTATGAGCTGGTCGGTGGGTGTGTTACAAATAAAATGTGTGTGTGTGGTGTGGGAATGGAGCATTAGCAGACCGGCTAGGCTGTCTAATGTGTCCTTATCCCCGTGGGTTGCGGCTCTTAATTAGCATCTTCCATTGGAAATGTCTCGTAGGACTTAGCCGTGCCGGCATACCTAAGGTAGTGTGCTGAATCTTGTGGCAAAAAGGCGGTCTAACGTGTGGGTACATTGGTACACCCCTGCAGGGTTAAAACTATTCGAATAGCCTCGTCCTAGGTTATGGACACACTCGGATACGCCCCGTGAGAATTAGACTACAACCTTTAATTAAAACTTGACATGGGTGGTATGAAGGGGTAATTCATGCTATTGTTGTGGTGGCTATTGGGTTAGTCACTTCCAGGATTGTTGTTGTCATCTATTTATTGTTATTATTGTTGTCAAATTGCTATTTGAACATTAAAAACAGATTTGACAACTTGCTTTAATGTATTACATTATTACAAATAAAGATTGCTTTATGCTAAATTGAGACATATAACCTCCACTTAAATAAGTTTGTATGTAGCATATGTATAGGCCTGCTATCTTACACATCAGTCTTGCGGAGTACATTATTGTACTCATTTGCTTTGCTTATGTTAATTGTTGCAGAGGAGGAAGGTGAGCCCCAAGGGCCTCACTTCGTGAGTTTTGTGGCAAGATATCTTGACTAGCTTGGCGGTGCAGTCGATTGCCTTGTGGGTTAAGGCACTTGGTTGGCTTTTATTATGGCCATCTTTATGGCACTTTTGCTTCATTGTTATCTTAGTAGACTTGTTGTTATTTGGCTGGTCGGCCTCTCTTGTGTAATAACTTTATCCTTGTAAATATTAACTTCTGGTTTGTTGCTTGTTCTGTTCTATGTGTTTGAATGGAATTGATGCATTCTTTTGTAATGAGTTGTGTGTACTGCATTCTTGGGAAGTACATATATCTCGAGTCTTGGTTTATTTGATTTGTGATGCTAGGACCAATTGGATGGTTAAGCATTACAAGCCAAATAATACCGGGGTCTCATAGCGAGCCAACACACATGATGCAGTAGTAATACATGCAAGGCTTAATAAGGATGGCTCGGATTCTTTTATTTGCTAAAGCAATGTTTTCAATTATCATAATTACAAATTCCTATCACTTAGCATTTTAACCAAATTTCATTTTATTAAAGAGAGTAATTGTGCAATATTTATATCAGCAGAGGTTCCCTCTGTCGGAAACTCTACCTTATGCTTCTTTCGATTGGGGCTATCCCCACTTATTAACACCACTGAGTCCGACGACCTAGGAAAAATCCAATCATCAGGGCTAGGTAAGCCCACCATATTTTTCATCCCACCCACCAAGGTTTTTGAAATAGAACTAACTCTACTAAGGTTCCCATGTCCGCTTTTGATCGTAGGCATGGCTGTTTAAACAGTTTAGACTCTACAGAGGTTATACACTGTACCCACAAGAGACAATCATACTTGTTACCCCACATGATTCCTTAGTCATGTAATTGAGCGACCATCACAGTAACCTTTCAAATTACCTTGTCTCTTCCATCATCTTACCCATATTGGGTTACACCCATACGTTGTGTGGGATGTTCACCTCAGCGACTGGAGTAGTTGGACTACACCACGGCGACTGGAAACGTCACCTTGTATCGGTGTCCCATTCAAGCCGGACGTATCCCGAGCTTGCATGTTCCCGTTATCCATCCAGCGAGATGATTTTCAGGGTTCAATAAATTTACTAAGCCAAGTTGCACTTTGCAGACTTGTGGTTGTACTTATTTTACACAGGAGGTCATGACAAGAATAAGTCCTTAGGGTTATCTGGGCGGTTCATTCCACATACCATCCACAAACCAACATTCCTTGGGCTACATTAGCACCCACCACATACCATCCATCAAACCATCCGCCCAAACGGTAACAACAAGTTATTAGGGTTTTTGAGGAGCAAAATACATTAACTCAACCATCTCAGTCATTTACCCACAATGACCTTCAAAACCACTTTCATGTTTAAAAGATGATGATTAGGACATTTGATGTCCGGTAAGATTTAAACAAGACTAACATGTCGCTTAAGTACAACTTATAACTAGTAATTACCACATAGTTACTAGGGTGACATGGAATAATAGATTCAATTGTCAAGGGATGGTATTATAATTAATTAATCATCAAATGGGTATTTAACTACCTTAAGCTTTAACATACATTTGCTTAAAGAATTAAAGCATGCAAATTTTGGTAATTTAAATGAATATAATTTACATAAAATATAGGCTCAAAATGATCAAAGTATCAACTCGCCTGGATTAAAGGTAAGAGAGTCTTGACAATCTTGTGCTTGACCGAATTGGAAATCTCCCGCTTCTTCGAACCCTAGTCGGACGAACGTACCGAAAAAGGCACAAACAAGCAAACAGAGCAAATAAATGAACAAGAAATAATAAATGAACTTCAAATTAAACAAGACCATTGCCATTAGCTAGGTCTTGAATTTACAAAATTTTAGAAACAAATTTCATAATTTTTGGAGTTATAACGGAGGAGAACGGAGCTTCCGAAGTTTGAAATGGAATTAAATCCAGAAAATAAAAAGAGGAAAGAGAACCCTCTCACCGACAGGTGGGTCCCGGTGAACAATGGCATTTTCTTTTTTCCTTTCCTTTTATTTTAAGACAACACCCCTGACATGCGGGGCCCACTAGTCGGTATCTTGGTCCATGTGCACAGTGCATTGACTGGTAGGTCAACATGCACTGTGCACCGGTCAATGGTGCACCAGGCGCAGCGCAGAGGTGGGGCCCACGTGTCAACCAACGATGAGCTCCAGCGGCGGGGAGGTGATCGCTCATGGCGCCATGGCGGTACAGCGTGAGAGGGCTTGATTCTGGGCTCGAGGAGCATCTCAGGGCTACAAGGAGCTCACTTGGAGCAACGGTGAGGGACGGGGAGGCCCGAGGCGGCTTGTCGACGGGAGCCCGAGCCGGCGGCAAGGTGGGTGACAGGGAGGGCCCGTCGGAGAGGGAGATGGAGCTCGACGGTGCTTGGGGTAGCTTCGGGGTGCTGGTGTGGTGCTCCAAGTGGCCATGATTGGGCCGTGGTGGTCAGAGGATGAAGAACGATGAGGGAGAGCGCGTCAGCCTGAGCTGGGGAAGAAGGTGAAACCCGAGTGCTCCTGCGGTTCAACCAAGAAATTGAGGTGGGGGAAACACTCAAGGGGCACTAGAACACAACGAGACGCGGGTAGAAAGGGGGAAAGCCCACTGGAGTGACGGGTTCCTCGGCGAGGCGCGGCGGTGGGACAAGGGCAACTTGGGTTTCCTTTGATGGCACTTACCAAAAGAGGCGGGGCGACGTGGGGACGACAATGGGGAGCTCAGGCCCCTTTATAGCCGCAAAGAGAGGGGGAAAGAGCCGTTGGGGCTCTGCGAGAGGCGCTCGGTCCCGAGGCGTTCAAGAGCGCGGGGCGTGGTGATGACGTCACGACACCAGCGAGAGCTAGGGTAGGTGGGCGATGCGACGAGGCGGAAGCACGAGCGTAAACGCAGGGCACGGACAGACAGAGGTGTCAAGGCCACGACGGAGACCAAGAAGGCCGGCAGCAGTGGGGGCGAGTAAACGGCGTGTCTTGCTGCTTGGCGCGTAAGGGAGGTGACTGGTGGCATGAGCGCGGGCCGCCTCCTGCTGACAAGAAGGGGCGAGGGGGAGGGCACCAGAGTCTTGGGCGGCAGAGGGAGCAGGCGAGAGCATGGGGTGGCAGGGGCGCTCCTAGAGAGAAGAAGTGGTAGGGGGAGGGTGGCTCTGGTGGGGAAGAAGACAGGAGGGGGGTTGGCTTGGCCCGGGAAGAAGGGAAGAAAGGTCGGGGCTGGGCCGAGCTGAGACCAAACGAAAAAGGAGGGGAGAGATGGGTCGAGCCCACTAGGAAGAAAACTGAGATTCAAAACTGAAATTTGAATTTGCCTTTTGAAACGAGGATCCAATTCAGATTTTGAATCAAGGTTGAAAGGAGAATTGGCAAATACAAAATAATTTGAAATAGTCTTGAAACTCCAAAACGGCAACGGAGAATTACTATTCGCCCTTCGAAAACGTGATGTTACAAATCCTACCCACCTTAAACTGAGTCTCGACCTCGAGATTCGAGCTACTCAGATTAGACAGAGAACGCACCTCTCATTACTCCTGAAGCTGCTTGGGTCTCTGCGGTGGTGACATGGTTCATATGGCCTTAGCTTTGGCTTGGCATGGAAGCGGCTCTGGATGCTTGCAAGGTCTGATGACTTTTTCTTGCAGCTGAAGTCTAGCCTCGAGTTGGTGTGGTTTTGAAGTTAAACCTCACCGGGGTGATTGGTTGAGGGCACTTGTTAACAAAGTGTTCTTTTTCTCCATAGTTGAAGCAATGAAGATGAGCTATTGGGTTTCGCCCTGCAGGTGGTCCCGCGTGGCGGTGAGCGCAGAGAATATTCCCACTTCCTTTTATTTCTACCGAGGTATTCTGACACTTCGATGCAATCTGGCTATTCTCTTTTAAAATGAAGGGTGTTTGATATTGGTTGTCTTTGCCAACTTTATTTACGACGAGTCTCGCAGCGACTTGAAAACTTGTCCTTTGTAGCTCAACTGCCTTGGTCAGTAACGGGCGCAGGAACAGTCTTTGGGGCAGTGGTCTTGTCCTTCGCAGAGGAAGCACGTAACTTTAAACATCGGGCATTCACCTGGCTGGTGGTCCTCATCACAGTTGGGGCAGTTTACGTAGCATTGGTCTACCTGATGTCCTTTTTCTCCACAACGCGTGCATGCTACTTGGTTCATAGGGCAATCTTCTGATTGATGGTGTTCCTCACAGCAGGGACAGTAGGGAACTAGGCACGTGTAGCAATAATGTCCATATTGCCCACATGTGAAGCTTGCTCCTCTTGCATTTTGTCGTATTGGAGGACATAATTGAGTGACATGTCCTATCTTGCCACATTCAAAGCATATAGCATTTGGCGGAGCTTCTGGGTCTAGTAGTAGAACTTCAACACGTACAACTTGCTTTTTGCTGGGGCTCTTGATAAGTTCTTCGTTGCCAAGGCTGAGGTTGGTGGTGATGACATTCCTTGCTGGTTCTTCAAGATTCCATTGGGGACATCTGTTCATATGGTGTCCTATGCTGCTGCAATGGAAACAATTGAGTTTCTCACTTTGCTTCTTCTGGGGGCATTTATTGGTGAAGTGCCATTTTTCTCCACAGCTGAAGCAGTGAAGGTGGGCTGCCGGGTTGAATGCTGCAGATCGCTGGTGGAGCGGGGAGTGCGAAAAACATTCCCACCAAAGCGCAGAGTTGGAGTTGGAGTTGGAGCTCTTGGTGGCTGGGCTACTGACTGATTGAATGATGAGCTGCCGAGAGATGCTGACTGCTGGGGGTAGCTGTCTTGTGGCCTCTGCGCTGCCATCTTTTTGCGACTAGCACCACTTCCTTGGGCTGCTGCTCTCTTTGGTGCCATCTGAGGGAACAACTCAGCTTAGAGTTAGAGAAGATATATGAGGGTTTACTAGCCCTCTAGGGCACAATAGAAGAACTTCAAACCAACGAGGAGAAACGATCAAGTACAATACAAAGCCTAGAATGGCTGCATTATATTAAGGGGATTGGGTGTTACATGACTCCTGAAACATAGCATATAGGCTAAGCTAAGTCACGACACAAGATACAAACACATCGTCTACAAAAGAAGGAAACAGAAAGTGCTTGCGACTAAAAGACTGCCTAGCAAGCACTGCTAGCTAACCTAGACTAAGCCTAACTACTCCAACGGGGAGCGGGAGCGGGAACGGCTCTGACTGAAGCTCAGCGAGTGGGAACAGGAGTGGGAACGGCTGAGACTGCGTCCACGGCTTGACTCGCCAAGGTCGATGTCGGGCGGCGGACTGGGGCGTCGCACGCTCTTGCGTGCCGTGATCCTGACGCGGGGTCCTAAATGTCGTGCTGGCATCGGGTTGCTGGGGATGACGACGGGCGCAACAGGAGCTAAGGTGTTGTAACATCCCAATTTTTCTGAGCTTTAAAAATCCTTTGAATAGTTGGTAGAGAGAAAATTCACCATTTGGATTTATTTGAATTTAATTTAAAAGCTTAATATTGGACTTTGAGTAACAAAACCATTTAATATGACTAAAGTCAACATGAACAATAGTCAAAACTATTTTATTTGGATTCTATGTGCTTGGATATATTTTCTAGAATTTTTCCAAGTTCATTTGCTAATTTCTATTGCCATTTGGAATTTATGCTATTTTCTAAAATGGAAAAACTAATTAAAATCTCCAAAACAGTCTTTGGGCCTAAACCCACTCTTTCTCACATCCGGCCAAAGATCAGTTTGTTCACGCTGCATGGCCGCTCGGCCGACAAGCGGACCCCACCCGTCAGCCTCTGTCTCTCCCTCCCGCGTGTTTTTCTTCTTCGGTCAATGGTAGCCGTTGGATCGCAAATGGACGTCCCGATCTTGATGGCCGATTGGAGCGGTCCGAATGTCACATTGTTTGTGAGCCGTCCGATCTGAGTTGGATGGCTAGATCCTCGCCCGCACTCGCGCGCCTCACCCGTGCCTTTCCTCACTCGCGCTCGCATGAGCCCCAGCCGCTGACAAGTGGGCCCCACCCCGTTACTGTTCTTCGTCTATGATTTCATCGCGGAAGGTTGTTGTGCCGCCGCGCGGCCGTTTTGGGCGTCCGCGCTCTGGACTCTCCCGCGTCGCCATATTTAAGGGGGAGGCCAGCCCTCGACGCCCTCACCCCAACCCTAGCCGCCTCCTCGCCTGCGTCGCACCCTAGCCGCCACTAGAGCTTGGAGAATCAATCTCGCCGCCGCCTACTCCGACGAGCAATTCCGACGAGCTCGAAGCCGCCGGAGCCTCAACGCCTACACCGTCGACATCGCGCGGCGAGGAACCAGAGGACACCTTCGTTTCGCCGAGCACCGCCTACTAGCGCGTCGGCGCCGCTTACCTCGCCGCTTGCCGCCACAGCTTGTCCTCAAGCACCGTGAGCACCTCGTTAGATCCCTTCGCACCTCTACCTCCCTATACCACTCGCCCGGTGAGACGCCGCTGCTCGCCGTGTCGTTGATCCCGTCTTGCGCCGCCGCCGCCGCCCACGTCGGCGTCCACCTCAGCGCCCTAGCCTTCGTGGCACACGCGTGTCAGCCACGTGGGCGCCACGTGCGCAAGTGCGCCATGCCAGCCCCGTTCCAGATCCAGAGGATCGGTGGACTTGGTCCACCGTGAGCCGTGTCACTAACGTGTGGGCCCCACACGTGAAGATTTTTTTTTATTTATCTTTTTCGAAATTCCCAGGGCTGACATCATGCTGATGTCATGCTTGCGCAATATTCCGATTTTTTCTGTTGAGAAATAATTCGGGAAATTCATATAATTCTGATTTTAGGGTTTTCTTTAGATTCCAACTTCCAAACCTCATAACTTTTGCATCCTAACTCCAAATCAGCCCATTCAAATTTCTAAATTCCTATAAAATCAAGATCTATTTAATGGAGATTTTTATTTATTTTTTTGGAGTTGTTTTGCCTCTGTTATTTATTTATTTTGTTTGTTTGCTTCGTTTGCGAGTAGACTTCGACGCTTCGGGAAGATTTGAAGAAGAAGGAACACATCAAGACCAAGACCAATTCCTAGATCTATTCCAAGGCAAGTTATGCTTTGACCATGTTGGAATCCTAGTTTTCTAAATATTAGTTTAATTCAAAGTATTGCATTTTATTTCAAGTAATTATTTAAATGCTTTTGGGTTTAGCTAGTAAATCCAATCTGTTATGCCTTCCTTGTGTAACTTGTTATGCCTTGATCCTTTGTCACTCTAGTTGATACTTAGTTGGTAAATATTATAGCACCAACGTGGGTTGGTTAGTGCGATTAGATTGCTTAGCCATGCCACAAATCACCTATTCATGTAAAGTGCAATTATTAACTTGACTAAGTGACTATGTAACTTTGTAATAATTTGTGTGTACCACGTGTATTTGTGGCATGTGTTGCACTTAAATCAACTGGGTGGGGAAAAAGGTTTAGATTGAGGCAAGTGGAAGGAACTGTGTGACATGGTGGCTATGTGATATGGGAATATGAATCTGTGTGTCAAATTAATCTGTGTGCCTTAGTTGGAACAATGGAAGTCTTGCCTCGGTCACTTAAGGACTGAACTTTGTGCGCCATTGAACTGAGCCCTCCTGTACGACCACATGCCTGTTATGGGACAGGCCTAGCATAGTAAGATACGAATTCTTGGCATTGATTGCTCAGGTGGTAGGTTAGGCTATGTGAATAGGGTGGAGGTGTGTGCTACCATGTAGTCGCATCGCGGGACGGTTCGCCGCTTCCCTGTCCAACGGTGTGTGTTGTACCATACACTGTGTATGGTTTGGTGTGACGTAAGCACATCGGGAGCATCTATGTTAAGATGAAGTTTCTGAAATGCTTTGTTACGATTAGTGCTTGCAACACTAGTTATATCTTGTGGGTAAAGTGTACAAACTCTGCAGAGTGTAAACAATCTATTCGAATAGCCGCGTCATGATCATGGACAATGCTCGGGGATTTCACACGAGGGGTAGATCTTTAAAAACTGTGTGGGAAGGGAGCTGTGTGATCTAAATCATATGGCTATGTGAATAATCTGTTTAGGCTGTGTGTGTCTTTGTGAAATCAAACTGTTAAATTATTATTGTCTATTTGTTTTACTTGTTTTCAATCTATTATTTGTATTTAACTGCAAATGTCGCATTTCCGCAAAAGAACCATAAAATGACATTCCCTTGTAATAAGCCTGCATGTATATTTGCATTTCTGTGGTGTGACTTGCGAGTACGGTGTGTACTCACGCTTGCTTTAAAATAAATCAAGCAGAAGAGGAGGAGTCTTCGCCCGCATTCGAGGAGGAGTTTATCGAAGGTGCCTGATCGTGGGGTCTTGATCCCAGTCGGTTGCCTATGGTGAATCGACGGGACACCGCTGCCGTTTTTGTTTCCGCTGCTTTATTTTTCTGTTAGCCCTGCATGGCTTAATAAATGTAAACTCGACCATAAGGTCAAACCATTATTTTATTAATCAAACTATTCGTTTATGTTATTATTCGCTTGTGTGGATCGATATTCATCTTCGTTGATACTGTGTGCACTAGCGTGATCCTGGACTAGTGCATGAAACACAGAGGGTCCAGAATTGTAATTTTGGGTCCCGATAGGTGTGCATCGCAGCGGCTGCTGCGACACGCGCTTGCTCTGCAACGGCAACATCCCTCTCTCGCCTCACCTTAGAGAGGTTTGCATTCCATGTGATCAGCCAATTGCGGAGGGTGTTGGAGTGGTCGTAGCTGCTGGCAAGAAGCATACAAAGTTGTCCAATTTTGTACACGGCGTCGATGAGGGAAGCTGTCGTTGCTTGCGTGAGCTGTACTTGATGGGTCAGGTGGGGATCATCTTCTCTGATTTCGAAGATCTTGGGGTAGCGCAATCCTTCCTGAAGAGATGGGTAGAAGCAGAACGGAGATCTCAACAGGTCGTCCTTGTGCATCCGCATAAGTAGCCGAGGTAAACGAGCAAAGGTGTCTGAATCGCATCGTAACAATGGTTCCTAGAATGCTTGGCTCTGAAGGTGTAGGTGATGAACTCGCCTTCCCTCGGGTAGAGGTACACCTCCATAGACCAAGATTCATGGTCCAGGGCCTGAGTCATCCGGCCTATGAAGATAGGCGGGCGGCAGTAGTCCAGGTACTGCGTGAGCTGGCGAAGGATATCCATGAACTCTCCGAAGTCCTCTCCATGGGCGAAGAAGTCCCACGGAGCATCGGATGAAGCACTGGTCATCTACAATTTTGAAGAAAGAGAAAGGTCAGCCACGGAGTAAACTCAAGCGAAGCAAAGGTAAGTAAAGGACTAAGAGAGATGAGTGAGAGCAATAAGTATGCTATATTTTGCGAAAGCTTTTCTTAAGTTTTGAAAATAGGACTCGAGTCCTTAGGCACGCCCAGTCTGACTAAGGCTCCTACAGTCATATACTCTGATACCAGCCCTGTCGGACCCGGATTTCCTAATCCCGAATCCTCTGTGAAAAACATTGTGCTATTCCCTGGATAGTAGATAGCACTCACAAACACATTGCTGATATCATTTCATACATGGCGTAAAATCATACCATTCATTAATTAACACATTAGAGTTTACATAGACCGCAGCGGGTCAAGTTTTACAATAAGGGCCGAACAGGTCAAATGCTTACATTACAAAAGTAGAGGAAGCGGTAGCAGAAGCAAAAGGGGTAGAGCACATCTCTCCACAGGCAAGTGACTGGAGAAACCCATGTGCGTACGATATTACCCGAAAACCCAGATAATATAGGATGCACGCAAGCACCGATGGATTCAGCTAGACTGAGATGAGATCTAGACTAAAACAACTAAACTACTCCTCATCATCTCCTGGGCCTCCAACTTCTGAATCCTCGTAGTATGTGTAATCTCTAGGATTTCCTGCTTCTGAGGGTTTTTCGGGGGAAAGAGCGAGGATAAGCACAACTTCCGTGCTCGCGAGCCAACACACATGATGCAGTAGTAATACATGCAAGGCTTAACAAGGATGGCACATGTTTTTTTATTTGCTAAAGCAATGTTTTCAATTATCATAATTACAAATTCATATCACTTAGCATTTTAACCAAATTTCATTTTATTAAAGAGAGCAATTGTGCAATGTTTATATCAGCAGAGGTTCCCTCCGTCGGAAACTCTACCTTATGCTTCTTTCGATTGGGGCTATCCCCACTTATTAACACCACTAAGTTCGACGACCTAGGAAAAATCCAATCATTAGGGCTAGGTGAGCCCACCACATTTTTCATCCCACCCATCAAGGTTTTTGAAATAGAACTAACTCTAGTAAGATTCCTATGTCCGCCTTTAACCGTAGACACGGCTGTTTAAATAGTTTAAACTCTGCAGAGGTTGTACACTGTACCCACAAAAGACAATCATACTTGTTACCCCACATGATTCCTTAGTCATGTAGTTGAGCGATCATCACAGTAACCTTTCAAATTACCTCGCCCCTTCCATCATCTCACCCATATGGGTTTACGCCCATACGTTGTGCGGGATGTTCACCTCAGCGATTGGAGTAGTTGGACTACACCACGGCGACTAGCAACTTCACCTTGTATCGGTGTCCCATTCAAGCTGGACGTATCTTGAGCTTGCACATTCCCATTATCCATCCAGCGAGATGATTTTCAGGGTTCAATAAATTTGCTAAGCCAAGTTGCACTTTGCAGACTTGTGGTTGTACTTGTTTCACACAGGAGGTCATGACAAGAATAAGTCCTTAAGGTTATCTGGGCGGTTCATTCCACATACCATCCACAAACCAACATTCCTTGGGCTATATTAGTACCCACCATCATACCATCCATCAAACCATCAGCCCAGATGGTAACATCAAGTTATTAGGGTTTTTGAGGAGAAAAATACATTAACTAAATCATCTCAGTCATTTACCCACAATGACTGCCCAAAACCACTTTCATGTTTAAAAGATGATGATTAGGACATTTGATGTCCCGGTACTTAAGCAAGACTAGCATGTCGATTAAGTACGACCTATAACTAGTAATTACCACATATTTACTAGGGTGACATGGAACAATGGATTCAATTGTCAAGGGATGGTATTATAATTAATTAATCATCAAATGGGTATTTAACTACCTTAAGCTTTAACATACATTTGCTTAAATAATTAAATCATACAATTTTTGGTAATTTAAATAAATATAATTTACAAAAAATGTAGGCTCAAAATGATCAAAGTATCGACTTGCCTAGATTAAAGGTAAGAGAGTCTTGACATTCTTGTGCTTGATCGAAGTAGAGATCGCCCGCTTCTTCGAACCCTAGTCGGACAAACGTACCAGAAAACAGCACAAATAAGCAAAAAGAGCAAATAAATACACAAGAAATAATAAATGAACTCCAAATTAAACAAGACCAATGCCATTATCTAGGTCTTGAATTTACAAAATTTTAGAAACAAATTTCGTAATTTTTGGAGTTAAAACGGAGGAGAACGGAGCTTCTGAAGCTTGAAATGGAATTAAATCCAGAAAATAAAAAGAGGAGAGAGAACCCTCTCACCGGCAGGTGGGTCTTGGTGAACAGTGGCATTTTCTTTTAAGAAAACACCCTTGACATGCAGGGCCCACTGGTCAGGATCTTGGTTCATATGCACAGTATGGACCGGTAGGTCAACATGCACTGTGCACCGGGTGCGGCGCAGAGGTGGGCCCACGTGTCAGCCGTAGGGGAGGGAACAGGTGTTGATGTCGGCATTTACTGCTCATCGGCCCCACTTTTCAGCGATAGATTAACGAAAATAAACCACGGTCATTAGTAGCTAATGACTCGGGTTTAGGAAAAAGACACGCTACAGTGTCGGGCCCGCTCCGACAGAACAGGGAGGGGCTAGGGCACCTCGTCACTGGCGAGGGATTCAACGGCGGCGGTTGGCGATGCCAAAAATGAGTTCCTCGGCGCCGCGCGAACCTACCGGCGAAAGGGCGCGGCCGGATTTGGTGGCTAAAGCAGCCGGCGATGAGCTCCAGTGGCGGGGAGGAGACCGCTCATGGCGCCACGGCGGTACAGTGCCAGAGGGCTTGATTTCGGGCTAGGGGAGCATCTCGGGGCTATGAGGAGCTCACCTGGAGCAATGGTGAGGGACAGGGAGGCCCGAGGCGGCTTGTCAACGGGAGCCTGAGGCAGCGGCGAGGTGGGTGATGGGGAGGGCCCGCCGGAGAGGGAGATGGAGCTTGGCGGTGCTTGGGGTAGCTTCGGGGTGCTGGTGTGGTGCTCCAGGCAGCGGCGATTGGGCCGTGGTGGTCAGAGGATGAAGAACGACGGGGGAGAGCGCGTCGGCCTGAGCTGGGGAAGAAGGTGAAACTCGGGTGCTCCTGCGGTTCAACCTAGAAATTGAGGTGGGGGAAACACTCAAGGGGCACTAGAACACAATGAGACGCGGGTAGAAAGGGGGAGAGCCCACTAGAGTGACGGGTTCCCTAGCGAGGCGCAACGGTGGGACAAGGGCAGCTCGGGTTTCCTTCGGTGGCACTAACCAAAAGCGGCGGGGCGACGTGGGGACGACAATGGGGAGCTCGGGGCCCTTTATAGCCGCAAGGAGAGGGGGAGAGAGAGCCGTTGGGGCTCTGCGAGAGGTGCTCGGTCCCGAGGCGGTCAAGAGCGCGGGGCGTGGTGATGGCGTTACGGCGGCGACCAGCGAGAGCTAGGGCAGGTGGGCGATGCGACGAGGCGGAAGCACGAGCGTGCTTAGGCGCTGGACAGGACAGAGGTGTCAAGGCCATAGCCGAGACCAAGAAGGCCCAAGGCGGCGAGTGGGCCTTGATGAGAGTCGTCTTGTTGCAAGCAGCACAAGGCAGGAGGTGACCAGTGGCTTGAGCTGGCAACAAGGCCACTGTTGATAAGATGGGGCGAGGGGGAGGGCGCCGCAGTCTTGGGTGGCATAGGGAGCAGGTGGGAGCATGGGGTGGCAGGGGTGCTTGTGGAGAGAAGAAGTGGCAGGGGGAGGGTGGCTCGGGTGGGGAAGAAGACAGGAGGGGCGAGGGTAGGCTTGGGCCAGGAAAAAGGGAAGAAAGGCCAGGGCTGGGTCGAGCTGAGCCCAAAAGAAAAAGGAGGGGTGAGATGGGCCAAGCCCACTAGGAAGAAAACTGAGATTCAAAACTGAAATTTGAATTTGAATTTTGAAACGAGGATCCAATTCAGATTTTGAATCAAGGTTGAAAGGCGAATTTGCAACGGAGAATTACTATTCGCCGTCCGAAAAGGAGATGTTACACATCGATATAAATACCACCATTACATCAGCAACGTTACACAGTTACACTAATGTGGACATCATGAACGTTTCGCGAGAGTACACATTACAAACTCATTCAGTAATACCCAAAAATTGATCATTTACATCACCTGCCCAAAATATTCCAAACCCACTCAGTACTCTTGTCACAGAAAAGTACTTCAGAAAATTACAAACCGAAAACATTCTGTGACGCAGAATCATAAATCGTTTACATCAATGGCCAAAACACAGCTCCACGTATATTGTTCTGGCTAAATGCTGTTCAACAGAAGACTTCAACCATCTCAGCTGACCAAAATGTTCCCAGGAAACTACTAATCATCTCGTTGCAGAAAATCATCCATAGACCTGCCATCCAAACAGATAGATGATCCATGGTCATTACGCATGAGCTATCACTTCATCATGGATATTGATGAAATAAAACAGAATCAAAGCATCAAGGAGATTGTAAGATAACTGTTGTTCTCGGAACAAAAAGGCTAGTGGGGATCATATTTTTAAAAGCAGATAATTTGAAGAAAAAAAACTGAACTGATACAAAAACATATATTTTTAGGCTTCGAAAAAGAATATAACCTTTAGAAAATTGCCATGAAGGCAGAACTTTCATTCAGGAACCTCTTCACAAAAGTTTAGGAAAGCAGTATGTCATGTTTAAGTTGATAATGTCGTAAGCAAAATAAAATGGTAGCATCAAATCTAGATCAGCGGTATATGAACATCACCTTAAACAACCAAGCATGATAACCTTGTTAAAAAGATCATATCCTCGCTACAACATTTTCTCATATATGTATCCGCTAGGACTCAACGAAACACAAAACATGTTTACTGTTTTGCAGGCTATTAGCAAACTGTTGGATGTAAGTGATACAATGAACCAACTACTATGCCTTATCAACCAAAAAAAAAAAAGAGAAGAAGATCAAACCACAAATGGAATCCCTAATTAGTCAATTCACATATGCAACAATAATGGTTTCTAAGAACTTGTACTACATGCAGCTATCAGAAGAAATTAACGTGAGCCTTGCATATGAAATGCAAACGAACAATGGTACAAACAACAAACATATAGTAGCTAGGTGTCCTTCAACTTTTCCATTTAAGCATATTTTACAATGTTACCATTCCACATAAAATTGCCAATGCAGAGGAGAACTACGTGATTATAACATCTGAAAAAACTCAGACCTATCTATTGAATGCCAAGTTCATCTTTGTAAGATTGGGCGTTATCCACATAGGAACAGGCCAGTTGGACCAAAGTTGAGG
Source organism: Phyllostachys edulis (assembly GCA_036346405.1). Classification (NCBI taxonomy): domain Eukaryota; kingdom Viridiplantae; phylum Streptophyta; class Magnoliopsida; order Poales; family Poaceae; genus Phyllostachys; species Phyllostachys edulis. The sequence continues at coordinate 41,391,064 of CM070566.1, forward strand.
AGACACAAGTTCCTTCCTGCTGTTATTATCCAAGTCGAGTACTCCTACATCACGACGATTATTCTTGAATCCCTTTATCCACAACTCATTATCATCAGTAAAGTAGGCATGATTTGCCTTGAGAGGTGGATATTCTTCAGCGCTGAGACAAATTGATTGGTTATGCCCAAGAAACAGCACATGGTCATGCAAGCAATTAATTTCCACAAGTTTTTTTGCCGCAGAGTCAACTTTATATATTTTAATTTCCCCAGTATTCCGCACAAATGTAGCAGGGTCAGCTTCTAAATCCTCATCCTCATAGTCAATTAATCTCCAAACATGCAGCAGATCACCCCATGGAGCTTGAACAATGTACGTGCGATCACACATTAAAATCTGGGCACCGGCACTCCCCATAATCATCTTCACTGTGACCACAGAACCACTAAGATCGAAGGCGTGAATTTCTCCCGTATCAGTCACTGCATACAATAGGCCATCCTTGTAGATGCAGTCCTCATAGTGAGTGTGTGGTGGCAGCCAGGTCCACTTATCATCCCCTACCCTTGCAAATGAGAGCTGACAAAGTGGATTGTGGATGAGCACCACGATGTAGCTTCCTGTGGATGTATCCGAAAACACAAAAGCCTTATAGTGGAGGTAGTCCCGCAGCTCGCCAAGAGCAAAGATCGACGGCGTGCCACCAAACCTCGTTGCAGTGTGCCATGAGTATTCGTACTTGTGGATAGCACCGGACTCATTGAAGATGGGCTTCACATGCTCGATGGTGATTACAGATGGGAGAGCGATCTGTTCCCTCGTGATCGGATTGACGAGGTGCATCTCAGATATATCATCAACAGTAATCAGCCAGCCATGTGAGGACCCAATCAGAAACCTACTGCGGATGGGTGGCTCCGGGAGAGTTAATTTGTACACCCTCTTCTCCACGAGGCTGTAGAGGCACACAACACTCTCACCAGCAGATTCAGAAGTGTAGAGCAGGCACGGCGTCTGGGACAGTTTGTACACCTCAAGGTTGCGCAGGCTGATGTATGCAGAGCGCCAGGAGGAGCAGACGGAGCCGGCACGGACGAGATCAGGGATCTCAAGGGTGGCAAAGATACTCATCAAGTTGTCCTGTGACAGCTCCGGCAATGTGCTCACCTTAGTCTCCATCAGTGGTGGATAAACGTGTTCATCTTTCCAAAATTTCTTCAGTAAACTGGGAGGAAGACCTAGCAGTTCAGCCAAAACTCTGAAGACTAGACAGCACAGAGTTTTTGGGTGTATAGCTAGACCCCATAGGCTCATAATCGCAGCTCTGCAACAGGTCTCCATCGGAGCGGAGTGTGGATGTAACCTTCTGGTCTGAACTTTCGTCAGTTCAGGTTTCTGAACTGCTGTCTTCAGATAGTTCTGAACTTTAGAACGAAAAATACGATCACTATTGTCCAACGAGAAAACAGTAACCAAAACAACAGAACGACACAGAGGATTTTGTGGTGCAAATCGCGCACCCTTTTCTGGGTTTTCTCCTCTATTTATAGCAATGCGCAAATTATGACGCGGGCGCTGCCTTATAAAGGCTCGGAATCGGGAGTGTCCGCTTTGTGCACGGCGGCGCGGCTCGGGATGAACTCGGACACGGGAACGAGTCCCTGGGGAAGACGACGCTATGGAGCTGTCCGGTGGGACCAAAGCAAAGAAATAAGAGAAGGAAAAGGAAAGGCTGCGGCTGAGTGGGCCTTGCGCACGGATCAAAACGCGAGCGGCGGCCTGGCTTGGCTACGCGCGCGGGTGAGGAACGGCTGGCCAACTCGGTTTGGGCTGAGGCAAGAAAAGGAAACGCGGCTAGGCCTTTTTCGCGCGTGCGAAAGGAAACACGGGAGCGGCCGAATGAACAATGACCGAAGACAAACGACCGGAAAGAAATGGCGGGCTGGGCTCACGCACGGAAGAAACGAAGAAAAGAAACAAAATTGGAAGGAAAAGAAAAGGTGGCCGGCTGGGCACGCACGGAAGAAAGCAAAGGAATGATAGGCCGGCTTTCGAAATAGAGATGGGCTTCGGCTGGGGATTTGGCCCAAGCCAAAATCTGAGATTTTCAAATAGCTTTTCCTTTTTAGAAAATAGCAAAAACTCCAAATAACAAATAGAAAATAGCAAATGCACTCAGAAAAATTCTAGAAAAAACTAGAAAATATATCCAAGCACATAGAACCCAAATAAAATAATTTTGATAATAGTTGATGTTGGCATTAATCATATTAAATTGTTTTTGAACTCTTCACCTAGACTCTAGGTATCGTCCGTCGTTATGTGAGAGTGCTTGTGAGAGAGTGCTGTGAGTACTAGGTGTCCTGTTAAGAAAAATAACATCACCTAAACTCTAGGTATCGTCCGTCGTTATGGTTACATTAGAAATTGAATTAACTTCAAAAGTCTATAAGAAATTCGTATGAACTCCAATTAAACTAAAATCTATACCTAAATGCATCTAGAATCATAATCTCACTAATATGTAAATCTCATGCATTTTTTAGCATTTTGGATTTTTCGGCTTTGTTGATGTTTATTCGCTATCGTGTTTTCTCTTTAGATTCTGAATTGCACGAATTAAACAATTACATCTTCGAGAGTGAACAAGTGGACTTCTAAACAAGGCAAGCATCCTCTTACATCATTTTGATCCCAGTTTTAGTAATTTAGTATTTTGAAATGCAATAATAATTGCTTGCATGCTATTTCAGTGTATCAATAATTTGTGAGTCCAGTTAGTTATATCCTAATCATTGTGGTTTTCCCTTAATGCATGCTATTTCAGTGTATCAATAATTTGTGAGTCTAGTTAGTTATATTCTAATCATTGTGGTTTTCCCTTAATTATTCCATACACCTATGCTTAAGTTAGGAATTATGTGTTGATATATATTTATTATCTGTGTGAATGCTTAGCCATGCAGGTCAGTAGATACAGTGGATCGATTGATGGGGTTAGCCTGTCAATCTTGGGAAACACTGAACATTCTATTCTTTATGATTTTGTTCAGGTTTATGAACATGAATTTTGAGTATAAAAATTTGTATATTAAAACATAATTTAGATCTGGACAAGTGATTGATAGTGAGGGTGCCTTCGTGCACGAGATTGGGTATTGTGGTAGTCTTGTCCGGATCATTAAGGACCGAACTTTGGGTTGTCAATTCAAGTACCTTACGTACTTCCACACGCGGTGTATGGGCGCTGCTTGGTTAAGTAAGGGGAAGATGTTATTGAGTTGAGGAACTGGTGGAGTGAGGACATTTGTGTTTGTTCACATGTTCGTAGGGCTCCGATTGCAATTTAATATGTGCGGGTGAGCACAATTTTAGATTTAGTTCATTGGATTGGCATTCCCAACACAACATATGTGCCCCGGTTAGCAAGCTCTATCAGTAGCTTGTACTAAGCGGCATTCATCGCACATGAGTGATTCAACTCAATAATATCAACTTGCTAAAAAATACTGAGTCTTGGTTTACCCGGCCGGCATATCTAAGGTAGTGTGCTACTTTCCCAGGTACTTACGGGCTGACCAAGTCATGTGGGTAAAGATATACACCCCTGCAGGGTTAAAACTATTCGAATAGCCGTGTCCACGGTTACGGACGACACTTGTTTTGATTGATATCATCGTTAGACTCTAAGATAAAATTGACATGGGAATACTTGGTATCGGCATGAATGGTTGTTCATGCATGTTAATTAATCAAAGTGGACAGCCACTTTGATATGTTTTGATTTATGATTAATTCTGAATTACTTGTTGTTTTAGTCCAAACTTGTTTATAAAATGGCCTTTGCAAAAATTAGAAAGTGTAGGAATAAAACTTGTTGCTTTATGCAAAACTAATGACAATATAGCCTTTCCTTTGAACAGCCTTTAACATGTATAATCTCTAATCCTTTGGATAGGTTCTATTAAACACTTTCTTTTATTAGTTTGTGTAAGTCTTGCGAGTACCTTCTGTACTCAATGGAATTGACCACTTGTTGCAGGTAAAGAACGTCCTAGTTAATGTTTCAAGTTGAGGCGATAATGTTGGTGCTTCGGTTTTAATTCCAATCGGTTGCCCTGGGGTTATGGCGCACCATTGGGAAGGTTATTTTATTACTTGATCTTCTGTTCTTGTTTACTTAATGGTTTCCGCTGCTAATTTTTACTGTTATATTCTAATCGTGTATGCAAGTGATATAATGTTGTATGGATATGTGCATGTTAGCAGCTGATCCTGGGAGCTAACATGGGATGCATATCCGGGAACTTGAAATTGGGTTTGTTTCTTGTTAAAAGTTATGCCTTTGGTATAATATTTTAATTTGAAACAAATCCAATATCAAAAGTCCACACAGTAGTTGGGCCTAGGGGGCGTGGGGAGGAGCCAAAGGTGAGCACAGGAGGCGGCGCCAACGGTGGCGTCGGGCCAGGGCAAGCCAGCGGCCAAGAGGCACCGAACAACCGAGGTGAGGTGGCTGACCGAAGCGGTGCGTGGGGAGCGGGCCGAGGCCACCACGGGAGGCAGCGGATTCAGAGGGAGGGGAGCTAGAGCCAAGCCGGTCATGGTGAGTCGAGTGCCGAGCACGAGGGGGTGAGCCGGTGGAGGCAGGGCGCGGGGCGGGCCAGCGGTTGGAGGCGCCAGCCTGAGCCGGGAGGAGGTGCTGGAGGGATTCTAGGAGGTGAAGGGAGAGAGAGTGAGAGAAGGGGGAGGTGAAGGGATAAGGCCGAGCCAGATGGCTTCGGCCGGGAAAGAAAGAGAGCAGAGGAGAAAAGAGAAAAGAGGAGAAGAAAAAAAAGGAAAGGGAGAAAAAGGGAAAGAAATTTGGGGCGCGTATATAAATTTTTATTTGCAAGGTTAGTAGAAGCGAACCCTGAACGTGTTAATATTTTGGACACCGGGCCAACAGATTAGTGCCCAGTAAGAAGGTGTTGGTTCTTACCGGATTGCGCGTAGGAGCAATACCGCACGTGTGTGTGTGCATGTATTGCTAAAAGTATTGAGTCTGGTTGAATGCTTGTTCAGGTGGAGGTTTGGGAACGGTGTCATCCGCACATTACTCTGCTCCGCTTGGTTAACAGGCAAGTGCATGGTAGAGCGATAGCCTGTTAGTGCTAGGAAATATGATGATGCTTACATGTTAATGTTTATATGATGATGCTTACATGGTAATGTTTATATGATGATGCTTACATGGTAATGTTTACATGATGATGCTTACATGGTAATATTTACATGATGATAATGATGCTTACATGGTAATGCACTAATGCTTACACGTTACATGTTGATGGCAATGATGATGGGACAAGGTGAGCCATGAGACTACCTTGTTAATGATGACAATGATGAATCATGTCAATGACAATGGACATGTGCATTTGCATCATGGCGAGAATGAATGAGCTAGGTCGGTGAGAAAGTTATGTAACTAATCCGGTGAGGTTGGTGAGAAAGTTACATGACTAATCCGGTGTGCTCTAGATGAAGTCTTACATTTGTAGGGACTAGATAAAGTCCTACAATGTAAGGACCCCATCCTAACGAAGATGGGGAAAGAGTGTGTCATCGACGGGTGAACACTCCGCGATACCGGTATCAGCTGATGAGATGCATATGAGCATGAGCATGAGCATGATGGTGCATTCGTATATATGGGCAATGAAGTAAGCAAATGAGCATGTAGAATAATGATGCATTGCACTAATGGAGAGTTAATGATGGAAATGATGAAATGATTATGTTATGTTTGTGTGGCAGTGCTTATCATTTCTATTGTGTGCTTGCTGAGTCTTCGAACTCACCTTTGCTTTTCGTTGATTTTTAGGTGAACCACGAAGTTGACCGGCTTCGGGAAGGGAGAATAGCACATCCACGTCACATGTAGTTACTAATACAACTCATTCTCCCTAGATGATCCACTTTTGTTGTAAGATATTTAATTATTAAATTAGCTGCGCAGAATTTATATTATTTAATGTGTGGTGGTAGCATTCCGAGTCCAGGTGGCGGATCGGGGTGTTACAAAGAACTTGTACTACATGCAGCTATCAGAAGGAATTAACGTGAGCCTTGCGTATGAAATGCAAACGAACAATGGTACAAACAACAAACATATAGCAGCTAGGTGTCCCTCAACTTTTCCATTTAAGCATATTTTACAATGTTACCTTTCCACATAAAATTGCCAATGCAGAGGCACACAACACTCTCACCAGCCAGATTGAAGTGTAGAGCGAGCACGGTGTGCAGGGACAGTTTGTACTCCTCAAGGTTGCTTGGTGGTGTATGCAGAGCGCCGGGAGGAGCGAGACAGAGCCAAGACAGACGAGATCGAGGATCTCAAGGGTGGCAAAGATACTCATCAAGTTGTCTGTGGCAGCCCCGCAATGTGCTCACCGTAGTCTCCATCGGTGGTGGATAAACGTGTTCATCTTTCCAAAATTTCTTGAGAGCCAAAACTCAAGACTAGATAGCATGAGTTTTTGGGTGTATAGCTAGACCCCATAGGCTCATAATCGCAGCTCGCTTGGTCTCCATCGGAGCAGAGTGTAGATGTAACCTTCAGTTCGAACTTTCGTCGATTCGGGTTTACGAGCTCGCCGTCTTCAGATAGTTCGAACTTTCAACAAAAATACGATCACTATTGTCAAAGCGAGAAAACAAGATAGCAAAACACAGAACAAAACAAAGGATTTTGTGGTGCAAATCGGCGCACCCATTTCTGGGTTTTTTCCTCTATTTATAGTCAATATTATAGCCTAAAGATGGACAATACTAATACTGTAACCAATCTGGATACGTACATTACTTGACCCGGTTTGTACTTCCGAATACAGATACAACTCTGAATCCGAATGAAAAACTGAAACTGACTCAACTAACCAGAAACGACTCTCCGACTCAAATTGAAATTGAAAACTTAATCGAAGGATTAACTCCAACAAACCCCCCCCCTAATCCTGACTTGTATCAGCGACAACATGAATACCAATTAGATCACACATCTTCTGAAAATCCGAAAATTTCAGTTTTTTTTTTTGAAAATTCTGGCCGAAATTGACCAAAATTTCCGGTTACCGGTGGTATTCATCGCAGCTCTGCAACAGGTCTCCATCGGAGCAGAGTGTAGATGTAACCTTCTGGTTTGAACTTTCGTCGATTCGGGTTTCGAATCTGTTGTCTTCGAATAGTTCGAACTTGAGCGAAAAATGCGATCACTATTGTAACGAGAAAAAAAGAACCAAAACAATGAACAAAGCAGAAGCGATTACGGTGGTAACCGGTGTTATCGCTACCCTCAGAAATTTTTTTTCAACTGGTAATGTGAACCCTGGTTGGACCAAAGTTGAGGAGACACAAGTTCCTCCCAGCTGTTATTATCCAAGTCGAGTACTCCTACATCACGACGATTATTCTTGAATCCCGATATCCACAAGTAATCATCATCAGTAAAGTATGCATGATTTGCCTTGAGAGGTGGATATTCTTCAGCGCTGAAACAAAGTGATTGGTTATGCCCAAGAAACAGCACATGGTCATGCAAGTAATTAATTTCCACAAGTTTTTTTTTTGCCGCAGAGTCAACTTTATATATTTTAATTTCCCAGTATTCCGCACAAATGTAGCAGGGTCAGCTTCTAAATCCTCCTCATGCTCTTCTAATCTCCAAGCATGTAGCAGATCACCCCATGGAGCTTGAACAATGTACATGAGTTGACACATTAAATTCTGGCGACGGCGGGCAATGTGAGGGCAGTGGCGGACCCAGAACTTTATCCATGGGGGTTTGAAACAAAATATTATAATATCTTTTGAATATAGGTTAATACTCTTTTCGTTCTTTTTTAGTGACATTTTAGAATATGTGCAATCAAAATTTCTAAAATTTGACTATTAGTATATTTACAATAATCTAGATTGATATTTTTCATTAATTTTTTTTCATAGAATTGTTATTTTTACTTATACTAGTATAGAATTATAATGTTTTATCTTGAAAATTCCGTAGGGTTATTTGAAATAGAACTTAGAGGAGTAACACGCTAAATATTTTGTGACCCAACTAACATACCTACATAAAAAACAATAAATTTTATCTTAGCACAACTCTAATACAAGTCACTTTCTTTTCAAACAGATATCTAGTTCACACTCTTTACTTTTCTTAGCATAACCACATATGAGAAATGAGTTATTTTGCTCATATATATAGACTATTATAACCATTAATTCATGACAATAGATGTCATATAATTCATTGAAAGAAAATATCTAAAGCACTTAGATATTTCTAAGAATTTCTGAATTTTTAAATTAGATAATCTAGAATCTTCTCGTGAAATTATTGCCCTTTTGATCCTTGAGAAAGTTGATGGGTGCATACACATTACAGGGAATATCATTAACATGGTATGGTACATGCTATCATTTTCCATAACAAAAAAATAAAAATAAGAATACAATAGTTCCTAGAAATTGTGTAATGGAACGAATTAAACACAAATATAGCTAAGAAGATAAATTAGCACACATACTATGTAGAAAACAATATGAGAAAATATCGTTTATCTTAATCAATTGCCAAACCATCATATCTGCAATTTTGGAAAGAAGACATAGAAAATATATACAATATGTGTATTCCTTTCTCAGGCTCTTAATGCAGTGGTACAAGAATTTCGATATTGCTATATCCAAATGTGTGCTTATGTGTGTTTCCATAAACTTATGCGCTCGACCCTAACATATATCTAAACAAGATAGAAACTTAATTATCTAACTAAATTAACTATAGGATGTTTGTTTATCTTTGTAGAGTAGTGAGGATAAATATTTTATCTATATAGTTTTATGAGTTGTTGCGCAAAGAAGTATATAGATGGAATTGTAGGGTGAGATGTTACTCTATTTGATAAAAAATTGTTACTCCATAATTTAAGCGGAATTGCTAAATAATACTCAACTAAAAATTTAAGAAAATCGATCGATTTTCTCATCATTCGATTTGCACCCACAATTCGTGCTCTGGCCTAGAGGTCTTTGACTTCTCCGATGGACATAATAAGGTTAGAGTTCGGGTTCACCCATTTAGGTTTTGGGTTCACCGGAATCCCCAACTATATAGGGAGGAGAGCCGCAACGAATCAACGTGGGCCGACACGGCACAACCCGTTTATTTCGCGGGCCTAAACGGGCCATGCCGTCCATCTGGTCACGACCGGTAGATTCGTCTCAATAAATACTCTCATAGTATAATAATTTTATTCGATTTTATAAATATATTATAATACTAATTAGTGATCGAAGTTGTATTTTGGGATCGGATCAATGTGCAAAATGACATGTTTTTGTGAACTGAAGTATTTTCCTACCCTATTGTATCTTTCTTGTGCCTTTTTGTCCTAATTCACCAAACACATAGTCCACGTCGTGCCTCACTGCCAGCGGCGCCCCTCATCCTCCTCTTCTCTTCATTTCCACCGTTCGCCAAAACCCCTCCCCAGAAATACGGTGACATATCCGTTCATCCTCCTCTTCTCTTCGTTTCCACCGTTCGCCAGAACCCCTCCCTCGAAATACGGCAACCGATACGTTCCTCTGCCTCTTCTCTTCGTTTCCACCATTCACCAGAGCGAGCGACTGCGACTGCGACTGTTCGTTTCCACAGTCGACTGATACGTTCTCCAAAGGTGACTCTTCGTTTCCACCGTCGATCGATACGTTCTCCGAAGGCGACACTTCATTTCCACCATTCACCAGATTTGGTACCCCTTCTCCGGCGGCCGGCGCGGTGACTTCTTCTCGTCCTCTTCTCCTTCCCTTCCTTCGTTTCCATCGTTTGCTAGATCTGCCCCCTTCTCCGTGACCTTGTTGGTGAGCTCAAACGAAGATCCTCGTCAACATCCTCGTGGGGCACCTTTTCTTTGCTGTGATCAATCTCATCCAAATATTTATTTCTGGGATGGATACTCCAATCCATGCAGTTTTTTGTGTGGTGGAGTACTAATAGTGGTATATTTTCCAAAAAATTTGGGGGTTCAACTGAACTCCCATGCCCCATGTTAGGTCCGCCCCTGTGTGAGGGGATTGGTTGGGAGTCGGGAGGAGCAGCGAAGGCAAGTGAGTCTGCCACCGAAAGCACGACAGGTGCATCCGACGAGGAAGGGTTCCATGACGAGATGCCGGGTCGATCCAGTCCACGAGGCGCGAGGTGGTGCCGTGTGGGCAAGCTGGAAGTTTCGCGTCGCCGTCCTCGTCGTCGGCGGTGGCAGCAGAATAAGTGTGTGGGGGTGGGGTTTGACTTGGCTACTTTGGTGAGCCATTTAGTGGAACGTACATTGCAATGTGGAGAATATCACTTTAAATCAAGAAATTTGTAAAATGCCACTTATAATTTGGTTTGTTTGTCCAAGCTAATTTCTTGCATTTTCCACCTAGTACTCATGGTTAATTTTTTGCCTCCATGTATCAGATCGATGGCAGCTGAACACATGAGCCACTCAACAAAACCCACTTAACTGATGACCCACTATACCTTAAGAACTCATCGTCAGACCAACCTATCCCCAACCACCATGGCATGTCGCCACATCGTCGTTGTTGCCATGTGTTGTGGGCTCCTTCGTTCACTACTACAAAACAGGCAATAGTAGACGCCTCATCACAGACGGTTAAAATGGAACCGTCTGTGTTGGGATTGTCGGGCCTATCACAGACGGTTTGTATTACAACCCGTCTGTGATACTCAGTATCACAGACGGTTCTATTAAAGAACCGTCTGTGATAGTATCACGAGCGATTCTATTAAAGAACCGTCTGTGATAGTATCACGAGCAGTTCTATTAAAAACCGTCTATGATAATACTCAGTATCACAGACGGTTCTTTAATAGAACCGTCTGTGATAGTATCACCGACGGTTCTATTAAAAACCGTTTGTGATAATCTCCAGTATCACAGACGGTTCTTTAAGAGAACCGTCTCCGATACTATTACAGACGGTTTATATCACGAACCGTCTATGATAAGTACCTCATCACAGACGGTTGGTGATACGAGCCATCTGTGATATGTAATTCACAATGCGGGAGTTTGAAATTTTTGAATGCGTGCACGGGAGTAGCAGGAGTCTATTAATAAGGACTCCCCCAAATCACAGTTCCTCCGTCCCTCCCGTTCAACCTGCTGCCGCCCAGTGCTCCCTCCGCCGAGCCTCCTCCTCCCGCCGCTCGTCCTCCCCCCCGACGACCGGCCGGCGTCTCCCCCACTGGCTCTCCTCCCCGTGCCGCCCCCATCCTGACGCCGGCCCTCCTCCCTCCGTGGCGCGCATTGCCGTCTTTGGCTCCAACAAGCTTGAAGAAAAGAAGGTTAGTAGTTGGCTGTGAGCTTTGCTTTTGCGTAATGTTGTAACAATGGTGGCATGGTTCTTGCGTGCGTGCACAAGAGAGCGAGATCCTCAAGTTCTTGGGGTTCATGTGGAACCCTTTGTCGTGGGTGATGGAGGTGGCAGCCGTCATGGCCATCGTGATGGCCAACGGCGACCACCGCCCGTCGAACTGGCAGGACTTCGTCGGCATCATCGTGCTCCTCATCAACTCCACCATCTCCTACATTGAGGAGTGCAATGCCGGGAGCTCGGCCAAGGTGGTGGAGGCAGCGAAGAGGCAGACGACCAAGGGCGAAGAGCTATACATTTAGTATTTTTTTTGCAGTTGAAAAAACTATCACAGACGGTTCTTAAGAAGTTTCACAGACGGTTCTTAAGAAAAACTGTCTGTGATAATTACTATCACAGACGGTTCTTCTTAAGAACCGTCTATGAAAATATACTATCACAGACGGTTCGGAAGTAGAACCGTCTGTGATAACTACTATCACGAGCGGTTCTACTTCAAGCTGTCTATGATATTAAATATCCTGAGCGGTTTTTGAACCGTCTGTGATAACGCCTGTTATCACAGACGAACTTTTTCAGACGGTTCGGAAAATCGTCTGTGATGACGGTTCCGAACCGTCTGTGATGAGGCTGTGTGTAGTAGTGGTTGTGAATGCACGAAGTTGAAGAACTGAACAAAACTAGCTTAAATCTTGTTTTTATCTAAAATAATCCTACTCCTTCAGTGTTCTCCTCTACAGCTAGCTCCACATCTTTCGTATCTATATGGAGCTCGTGAGAGGAAACATATTTTCTACCCCAATGGGGATAACCCATGCCATCCACTGTCCATGCCACATTGAGATTTGTGCGTACCATACACCCTATCGTATTTCTTATGTATTTATCTATTTCTAAAATTTCACCCCTCTCTGTCTCTCTCTCCTAACGACGAGGCATTCCACACAGCTTAGGACACTCGCACTTTGCGGCGGATTTTTTGGCTGATGATTACTTTTACTATCAACACTAATTTCAAAAAACTGCACGTATTGGGGTATTGGTAACACAAAACCACATCTTTTGCAATTTGTTTCACTAAACCAATGGTATTGAGGCATTTGGTTGCACATAACCCAATTCATTCCATAACCCGTCATAACCCACCGTGCTAACATCTTGGGCCCATGTTGCATGCTTGACCTAGCAGTTGGAGAGGGGTGATCCGGGGGCCTCGTGGACACTTGGTGCCACACTTGCACCTGACGTCGTGGCGAGGGGCTCCTAGCGCGGTTCCTTATGGCGCGGAAGGGAGTGTCTCCTCGCATAGGTCGTGCACGTGACTAGTTATTGCCCCTCCCCACTTCGACACAAGACGAAGGTCGCACGAGCAAGGCTGGCCGATGATCAACGTCGATTTTGGTGCCTATCGTTGACATGAGTGGCTGAATCGACAAGTAAGAATCATTTCACCCTCCCCATATGTTCTTGTTGGTCCAAATTGTTGTGGCTTGAACCCTATATTAGGGCATTTCTATGGTGTGTTATTGTGAGATTTTTTGATGCAGCTCCATGCTTGCTTTGTATAATGGGTTGCAATCTTGAAGAATTTTGGATTTAATTCTGTGAAATTAGACTAAGGTATTGTGGAATTTTGTTAGTGTTGCTCTGTTTGCCCCCATCGCCGGCTGCAATTTGCATCATGATTCAACTCGGAGGCGGACTAAAAGTCCCAAAACCGAAACTTAACGACCCAAACAACTTCACTCCATGCGGTGGTGAGATTGTGCCCTAGTCCTTGGGGCCATTGCTGGCGACCAATCCAATGGCGGCAGTAGCAGCTTCTTTCTTTAGGCGGTGGGGATTACAGCTATGTGCGAGTGGGTACTGTGCGAGCGACTTGCACCCACCACGCCTTAATTCCCCACCCTGATACCGCTCCGCCACATCAGCTCGGGCAGATGTGGAACCGAGCCGCTACACATGATATCTTACCATGGGCCCAAGACATCAGCAGGGTGGGTAATGACGGGAAATGGATGGAATTGGGTTATGTGCAGCCAAATGCCTCAATACATGTGGTTTAATGAAAAATACTACAAAACATGTGGTTTTGTGTTACCAATGCTCCAATACTTGTGGTTTATGTGCAACCAAATGCCTCAATTCAATTTTGATGCGTTGCGACGTGGTTTTTTCGCAGGTTGGCGGTGAAGAGCAAGGGAGAGGAGAAGCCCGCCAAGGGCAGGAAGGGGAAGGCTAGGAAGGTTAAGGAGTACCAAAGCATGAATGCCCTTAACTAGCATCATATAAAGGCGCCGCGCATGGCCCCGAGCCCTGGTGCACACTAACTCACCCTCCGGGGTGTGAAGTGTATAAAGAAGACGCCGCCGCGCATGGCCCCGAGCCTCGGTGCACACTAACTCACCCTCCGGGGTGTGAAGTGTATAAACAAGATGCTGCGCATGGCCCCGAGCCCCGGTGCACACTAACTCACCCTCCGGAGTGTGAAGTGTATAAACAAGACGCCGCGCATGGCCCTGAGCTACTGAGACTTATTTGAGAGACCAACAAGTATGACCATAATAAGCTGGTTTGATAGCTCAGCCTTTTGACCAATGAGATGTGCCCAGTTACATTGAACAACCTGACACTATTCACTTTCATTGAACAACCTGATAATTTGAGAACAACCAAGTCATACATTACAGAACACTGCATAGTCATCCCGTACTCATACATAACCAAGTCATACATCAATACTCAGTTCAGCTAGCAATCGCTACTTTGAAAGCATGTCATCAATAACCAAGTCATAAACCAATACTCAGCTCAGCTAACAAGAACACTGCTTCATCAATAATAACTCATTCACAATTCAAAAACTTAGTACTTTACAACTGAAGCATCAACTTTTAGTTACAAGATTAGTACAACCTGAGACACTTGGTTCAGTTACATAACACTAATACATCAATACTCAGTTCAGCTAGCAATTGCCACTTTGAAAGCATGTCATCTCCCCCTGCGGCAACTCGCACATCAGCATTTGCAAGTTCAGTTACATAACACTAAGACATCAATACTCAGTTCAGCTAGCAATTGGATTTCAGAAACCTATGTCATCTCCCCCTGCCGCAGCTGTTGTTCTCATTAATCATCTTCCTCCTTGTACATCTCTGAATCAACAACTACATTGTCATCTCCCTGCAATTACAAATATGATCATCATTCAAACTACACAGTCCAGAAAAGCTACATCACAACTTCGGCGAGCACTAAATTTCAGAAACCTATGCCCAATTACACCAATCAACACATCTTAATCCACACACAATAGCCTGGAGTTCTAAAGCCCAGGAGCAAGGAAGGATGGTGGCGCCAGGGGCCAAGAGGGTTGCGGTGAGAAATTTGGAGAGCGGTGGGCGCTTGACATGGAGCCCCAGCAGTGTGGCGGCCCGGCTATGGGGGGGCGATAGGATCTCCTTGCAGCTGGGAGGGTGAATGAGGGTGGCACCAGAGGCAGTGGGGTGGAGAGGCGGCAGTGGCGGCCGGCCGAGGCCCGAGGAGGCGCGCGCAGACTAGGGAGGCGAGAGATGGGGAATTCTAACCCTAGCCGAGCGTGCACAGATCTGATGCCGCCGCACTAGAGACCATGGCTTTGGGGGGCAAAGTGCCCAAGGGGAGCGATCAAGGCGATCTTGAGTCGAGGTAGCACAGGGAGATCTTGGTCTGCGAGTGGCGGCGGTGCAAGGGAAGGAGGGCGGCGCAAGGCGTGCCTTCTTGTGCGAGAAAACGAAGAATGCAGGAGGCTAGGGGCAAAGGTGAGCGGGGGGTTGAGCGGAGGGGCATCCCATCCATCTGCATCCAAGCTGTCCGCGTGAGATCCGATGGCTGTCTTTCATATTTGCACTTTACCACTCAAATACCCATTTGCACTAGATATGTTCCCATATATATATATATATATATATATATATATATATATATATATATATATACTACTAAACATTCGGTTTACGCCAAAACGATCGTACGGCGCCCGATCGTCCCTCCCCACCCACTCTCCGCGCCCACCCACTTCTTTGTGGTAACCACTGCTTTGCACCTCTATCTCTCTCCCCTCCTCCACCTCGCCGCCTTCGCCACCAACCATCGTCCGGTCCCCGCTGTCTGCTTTAGCGAAGTCCTAGAATTTTTTTTTTGCTTTGACTTCGTAACCAAAAACCTAGCCATTTGATCAATCGGTTGTTGTGTCGCTTGAGATCCATGTGGAGATGGAGTACAAGCAAAGCGGTGGTGGCTGCGTGTCGTGACTGCAGTTCGTAATGTTCAGGCGAACTAGGATTTAGAGATAAGAGAAGAAGCATTATGAGGATCTGACACTCCAGATGATGGCTTACCGGTTGTATCAGTGGACGCTTAGGATTGATCGGTTGACATACCGTTGAAGACACTATGGGGACATTTCACAATTTACTATTACTTCTATAATTTACTTTACCATGTCTGAACTCTTAGCTTTTACATTTGGAACTGAATCTGTATTAAACCCGATTGTGGATGGAATGAAAAGGCAATCCTCATTATGCCAAATATCTATTCTTAGTTAGGGTTAGCCTTAAGTAGCTTGTTATCCTCATCTCTCTTCCTCCCCAATATCTGAAATCTTCCCCTAACATTGACAAATCAAGCCCGGGTTGTGACAAATTGGTATCAGAGCAATTCTTTCCTTGGAAACCAGTAGATCTACGAAAGAAAGGTTGGTGTTCGAGTACTATAAAATCCCTTTTTCCTCTGTCCCAGATCGAGATGGCGGCAAGGATCCGAGCATAACCAGAAGGGTTCTAGATCTTGTCTGTGGTAAAATCCCCTTACTATTGCTCAAATCTGACGAAGATGACCAAAGGAAGGAAAAGAGATGGTATCATTGATGGTGCAGAAGGTTTAGAGGCGGCGGCCGTAAGATTGGAAATGAATGATATGAAAACACAGTTAGAAGCCCAAATGGGAGCCATCTAAGGAAACGTGAATGGATTGAGGGGTGAACTAGGAGAAATCAAAGATCTCCTACGATCCTTGGTGAAGCCTTTGGTAGGAAATACTCACTCAAGAGTCATTAACACGGAGGAGCGATAGGAAGCAGAAATTGAAGACGAAATGAGGAGAAGAGTACGCGCGTTGGTAGACTTGGATCTGAATGGCGAGGGATTTCCAATGCAGTCCCAGCAAGGAGACCTCTGTGCGAGCAATTCACCCGAGGAACATTTGGTAGCTCCAAGGTTTAGAGGTAACACTTAGATTCTCACTCCTAATGCTCCTACTTTGAACTTGCTGAGTGTATTGGGTGAAAGAAGAGAAACTAGAGAAACCTTGTATATAACTATGAACCAAGGGGAGAAGAGTAGTGAGTTCTTGAGGTCAATTGCTAAGGGGCCTCGATTAGAATTCCCAGTGTTCGAGGGTGACAACCCTTTAGGATGGATTAGGCAGTGTGATAAATATTTTGAGCTAGCCGAGGTCCCTGAGGAAAACAAGAGTGATTTAGCAGTGTCATACATGACTGGAAGGGTTGATAACTGGCTGCAAGGATCCGGATTTCTAGCTAATCTGGTTACCTAGTCCATAATGAAGTTGAGAATATGTAATTGGTTTGTGGCCCATAGCATCTATGATATCATTGAAGAATTTCATGCAGTGCAGCAACATCAGTCATCAGTGGCTCAATATATTGACAAGTTTGAAGAACTCATGGCTATCATGAGGAGTGAAAATCCTATGCTCAGAGAAGATTACTTGGTTAAATGTTTTGTTAAGGGGTTGAGAGAAGATATCAAGCACTATGTTAAGCCTCACAGACCCCAAAGTATTTGTGAGGCTTACTGGATGTCAAATGATCTGGAGAAGGGAGCTAATGCCGATGCAAAAGATCTGGAACTGGACCTGGATCAGGATTCCAGGGAGGTGGATTTACCAAGGGAGGCTTTCAGAAACCCTATTTCAGAGCTTTGACAGTGAACAAATCTGGTAATTTCAGAGAAAATACTAACTCTGTCAAGAAACCGAATAGACCAGTTTATCCGGTGGTGATTACAAGGGAACCTGGGAAATGTTGGTGTTGTGCTGATAAGTGGGTTCCAAGACATTCCTGTAAACAGTCCAAAGTACTTAATATTATGGTTATGGATTCAGAAGGAAAAGATGAAGGTGAGTTGAATCTGGCTCTAGAGGTTGAGAAAGAGGAGGAATAAGAGAAAGATGAATAGGCACCTGTAGAAGAGGAGTTGCTACATATTTCTTTGCAAGCTCTCAAGGGATGTCCTACTGTGGCCACCTTCTCTGTGATTATAACTTTGAAGGGGAGAAGAGGAGTGGCTCTTGTGGACAGTGGAAGCCCACATACTTTTGTTGACCTAAAATTTGCTGCTAGTGCTCAATGTGTAGCACAGAACAACGGCCTACAGAAGGTGACGGTGGAAGGGGGGGGGGGTCTTGTACACGGGAGCACATCTAGCCAATTGTGAATACATGATTCAAGGAGAAAAGTTTATGGGAACCTTTAAGGTGTTGAAATTACAATCTTATGATGTCATATTGGGATGTGATTGGATTTACAGTCACATCCCTATTAAACTGAATTTGAGAACTAGGGAATTGTCTATTAGAAAAGATGGACAACAGGGGATGACAATCAGTGATTTCACTATAGCACAATCTGAAAAGTACATCAATGCAATTCAATTGAACAAGCTATGTTACAAAGAGATTATGGGTTTTCTGATACAACCTTGTGAAGAGAAGAATGTAAGTGCTGACCACTCCTTACCCCCTGAAGTGCAATTGTTGTTGGAGAAATATCACTTGGTATTCTCAGAACCCACTGAATTACCCCCTTCTATAACTTTTGATCACTCAATACCACTGAAGCCAGATTCCATTCCACCAATTGTGAGGCCCTACAGAGTACCATACCAACAGAAGAATGAACTTGAGAATCAAATCAGGCAATTGTTGAAATCGGCTGTAATCAGGCCCAGTGAAAGTCCATATGCTTCTCCGACCATATTAGTGAGGAAGAAAGATGGGAGTTGGAGAATGTGCATTGACTATAGAAATATAAATGCTCAAACGGTGAAGAACAAGTTTCCAATCCCTGTGATAGAAGATTTCTTGGATGGGTTGCATGGGGCACAATATTTTTCCAAGCTAGATTTAAGATCTGGGTATCACCAAGTGAGAATGAAGGAAGAAGATGTTTTCAAGACTACATTCAGGACATACTTCGGGCATTTTGAATACTTATTTATGCCTTTCGGCCTCACAAATGCCCCTGCCACCTTTCAATCACTGATGAATACCATTTTTAGGGATTATCTCAAGAAATATGTTTTGGTTTTGTTTGACGACATTCTAGTTTATAGAAAAGACTTAGGGGAACACATCATGCACCTCGAGTCTATATTGAATTTGCTGTAAGGGGAACAGTTGTTTGCCAAGCTGAGCAAGTGTGCTTTCGCTGCGACACAAGTTTATTATTTGGGTCATATTATCAATGGGGAGGGAGTGTCTTCCGACCCCTCCAAGATTGAGGTGGTTAGAGATTGGCCAAGACCAGAGAACGTAACTCAGTTGAGGAGTTTCTTAGGGCTCACTGGTTACTACCGTAGATTTGTGAAGGGATATGGTTTGATATGCAAACAACTTCATGAGGTGTTAAAGAAGGGAGCTTTCCAATGGGAAGACAAACAAGAAAATGCTTTTAAAGAACTCAAGGAACGCATGACTACCACTCCTGTGTTAGCCTTGCCCAATTTTGTAGAATCCTTTACTCTTGAGACTGATGCATCTGGGACTGGTATAGGGGTCGTACTGATGCAGAAAGGAAGACATATTGCATATTATAGCAAAGCGTTGGGGGGTGAAATCATCTGCTCTTTCTACTTATGAAAAAGAGGCCATGGTCATTCTAGAGGCTCTAAAGAAATGGAGACATTACTTCCTTGGAAATCTTTTAATCATCAAAATAGATCAGAAAAGCTTGAAGTTTATCACTGAGCAGAAGATCTCTGAGGGAATTCAGCACAGGCTCATGTCAAAGCTTCTAGGATAAAAAAGGTAAAGAGAATAGAGTGGTTGATGCGCTTTCCAGGAGAGAACACTATCATGCTATATCAGTTGTTACTCCAGTATGGATGGAAGATATAGGTAGGAGCTATGAAAACGACCCCTACTGTCAAGAATTACTGGGCTGGTTGGTGATTAATGTTGATCCAGAGGGCCAGTATTCATTGAATTCGGGAGTAATTAGATACCTAGGCAGAATCTATATTGGAGATGATTCTGCTCTGAAGAGGAAGATTCTGGATTCTCTGCATGCCTCTGCCATTGGAGGGCACTCTGGTATTGCTGCGACCTATTAGAGGGTAAAGAAAATATTCTTTTTGGCCTGGGATGAAGAAAGAGATCCAAACGTTTGTGAAGGAGTGTGCTATTTGTCAAAGATCAAAAGGGGAACATTGTCATCCACCAGGATTACTCGACCCACTCCCAATCTCGGACATGGCTTGGACTCATATTTCTATGGATTTTGTAGAGGGCTTGCCCAAATCTAATGGGAAAGAGGTAATCTTAGTCATCGTCGATAGACTCACCAAATATGGCCAATTCATACCCCTAGCTCACCCTTACACAGTTCAGTCAGTAGCTCAAGCTTTTATTGAAAACATGTTCAAGTTACATGAACTGCTAAAGGCTATAGTAACAGATAGAGATCATATTTTCACTAGCCGGTTTTGGCAAGAAATATTCAAAGCATGGAAGGTATCCTTGAGATTTAGCACCGTGTATCATCCCCAGACCGATGGTCAAACAAAGAGATTGAATCAATGTTTAGAATCCTACCTTCGATGCATGGCATTCTCATAACCGAAGAGATGGTATTTCTGGCTAGCATTGGCGGAGTGGTGGTATAATACCACATATCATTCATCACTGAAGACTACTCCTTATCAAGCATTATATGGGAATCCTCCTCCCACCAACAGTGGTCTCTACCCTAGGACCTGAAGATAAAGAAAACATGCTTCGACAGATCAAGAACAACTTGGCACAATCCCAAGCCAGGATGAAGAAGTATGCAGATCAAAACTGAAGTGAATGGACTTATGAAGTAGGGGACATGGTATACTTGAAGATGCAACCTTACAGGTTGGCAGCATTTGGTGTCAGGCAATATCTGAAATTGACTAGCATATTCTATGGTCCTTTTTTGATTTTGTAGAAGGTAGGAGTAGTGGCATACTGACTGCAGTTACCAGCGGGAGTGAAGATTCACCCAGTGTTTCACATCAGTCAGCTTAAGAAACATTTGGGTCCTCGAGCCATTCCAGACCCGCAATTGCCCTTAGTGGATGACGAAGGAAGGATTAAAACAGAACCGATAACCGTAGATGTTTTATGCTGAGATGATTCGGAGATGGTTTTCCGCAGCTGAATCTTGAGACAAGATTTCTTTCAGGAGAGGGTATTGTCATGACTGTAGTTCGTAATGTTCAGGCGAACTGGGATTCAGAGATAATAGAAGAAGCATTATGAAGATCTGACACTCCAGATGATGGCTTACGGTTGATGTCGATGGGCCTTCGGGATTGATCAGTTGACATACAGTTGAAGACACTGTGAGGACATTTCATAATTTACTGTTACTTCTGTAATTTACTTTACCATGTCTGAACTCTTAGCTTTTACATTCGTAACTGAATCTGTATTAAACCTGATTGTGGATGGAATGAAAAGGCAATCCTCATTATGCCAAATATCTATTCTTAGTTAGGGTTAGCCTTAAGTAGCTTGTTATCCTCATCTCTCTTCCTCCCCAATATCTAAAATCTTCCCCTGACATTGACAAATCAATCCGGGTTGTGACACCGCGGCGGCGGGCCTGGCAACGCCCATGGTGGATACGGGCCTCACGGAGGCAGCGGAGGCTACGAGCCTCCTAGAGGCGGAGGTGGCTGTGGAGGTTACGGGCCTCGTGAAGGCGGCAACGGTTCTCGTGGAGGCAGCGAGGGCTATGGAGGAGGCTACGACGGAGGCGAGCATGGTGGGCGTGGGCCTGGCGGTGGTGGACGTGGGTACGGATCCGTTAGTGGGCGTGGCGGGGATGCGTGGGCGTAGTAGGGGAGAGGGCGCGGAGGGGGCCGTGGGGAGTACATCCCGGCGAGAGCGCCGATACCGGCGCTAGCACCAGCACCGAGGAGGTGGGGAGCTCGTCTGGATCCGTTGGTAAGCACCTTTCCTGGTTTACTTGCGTGCTTTGCATAGTTTGGCGTGCTTTGCGCAGTTTGGCATGCTTTGCTCCTTCGTAAAATATTCAAAACTTCAGGCGGTTGATCAAGTGATCTGGGGTTTCATAGTAGATTTGTCTATAGTCTTTATAGTTTGATTTCGCTTATTTATACGATTGATCAAGGCGTGCCTTTCGCTATGTGTCAATAGTAAAGTAGAGCACTGCTCATCGTGTACTAGAGTGATGGGCGTGTGATTGCAATTTTTGTTGGCCACGTGTAGATTTGGTGCAACATTTTTCATCCTTGTGATGGTAGATTAGTTTTGAGACTATGCAGTTCCTCAAGTTAGCTTAGGTTCCATATAGTTATGTGTTGTATATGCCGAGATGGCTACTCCTGCAGGTTTGTGAATTGAGATAGACTTGCAATGAGGATGATCTCTCTCCGTATGATAAGCTCCTTTTGGGACATTGGTTGTATTAGAGCTTGGCTCATAGCAGCTAGCTTGCTAGCAATTAATATTATGTCCTAAAGTTTGTATTTATAGGAAGCATTTGATTATTAGCTTGAGAAGGTCACTGCAATCCTGTTGTGTGGAAAAAGCAAGAGGGAGATGTGGTGATGAACTTGTCTACACACTACACACAAACAAAACTTTTGAGCCCATTTGCAAACCTTACTTCACCATTTTGAGACAGGAGTTGATTGTTTCAGAGAATTCACATCTTATAAGAACAGAGGAAATCATTGTAGCTAGCACTGAAGGAGAGGAGCGTTATTTGGTTTGCTAGCTTTCAGTTTTAGAATATTCAGGACATCATTTAATTCTTGTATCCTTAGACAGGAAATGCATCAAGAAAGCTTCAGGACTTGTTGCTAGAAATGCAGGGTCCTGTGTCTGACGCTGGACACTTCACCTTTTTTTCTCTTCTCTTAGGACTGTGTTACTTCACAAGTAGGCTTGGTAGGTGTTAACAGAAGTTGCTTAATGTTATGCTTTGGAGAGAGAATGGAAACAAAAAGGTCGCTGTGGGAGGAACTTTTCACAGTATGGCTGTATGGGAATGAAAGGAAATGAATTGTAGTGCAGGGAAACATTTACTATCCAAAGTTCAGAAGGATGAGAGATTTTTCCTCTCTGAAAGTGAACCACAAAAAACATTACTCCAACATTTTAATTTGGGAAAACGTTGTGTCAAAACATAAATTGTAAGGGAAAATTATAGCTTGGTTGATCCTGTTGGATTAATTTCCATAATGTGGACCTACATGAGATAATATACATATTGGCTATCTATTATCTTTGGTTGGTTCAAATATATAAAGTGATCAAATAAAGTATTTATTAAGAGCCGAGTATCTTTTAAGGATAAATATGGACTTGAATTTTAAATCTGTGTAGAGACCTATTTGGAATCTATCTCTAATTATGGGACGGGATAGGATTCCATACCAAAAGGCTATAAATAAGGGTCAAGTCCTCCCAGCAGGGTAACTCATGCCATACCACCTATCCCCATCAGTAGTTGGAGTTCGTGGCTTACCTTCTGCTGGGAAAGACCAAACCCTAGGTAGATTGAGCATCTGTTCATCTACTACTTCAGATCAATCCTACGACGAACAATGGCATCATCATCAGGTACGCTTCCGCATTTACAGATTGAATTGTGTGTTGCAATTACCACATATGCGATTCTGTTAGTTTTGATCATCAAGGTTAAGATCAAGAATTAAATCTAACAATTGGTATCAGAGCTTATGTATGTATGTATTGCAACCCGTTCTGGTAATCATCAATCGAATTAGATCGTTTTTTCCTGGATCTGTTCGTTTCTTTTTGCCTTCTGCTACCTGCTACTGCGCATCTTTTCCACCTCACCTCTGCTGCGAGTTCTTTGCGGAGCGGCTGCGAGTTTGTTGCGCATCAGGTCTTCGGTGAATCGGCGCCGTGTCTGCTCTGGTCTCCCACCCCCGTGCGCTGTGCTTCTTCGGCTTCCGCTGCCATCGGTTCTGACTGTGTGCACGTCGTCCAAGACTCCAGAGTCGATGGTCGCTGCCCCGCCCGGCCCGAGCTTCCACTGCTCTAGATCTAGTTGCTACCGGCTCCGCCTGGCGCTGCCGCTCCAGATCAAGCGTTGACGCGCCGTCTTCCTCAACGTGGTGGCCGTCGCCTGACACCAGCGGTGCCACCGCTGGGATCCATCCAGATCCACTCAACGCGGTCCAAATCCGATTGCTGCCCCTGCCCTCGCCTGACGCCAGCACCGCCGCCGCTAGGATACCGCCGGATCCACTCAGCATCGCCCAGATCTGGTAGTCGTCGACGTCAGCGTCTTCTCGCCTGCCCTTGCCGTCCCGTGCGTCTTCTCGGCTCCCTCCTGCGGCGTGGTTCCCCTAGTCGGCGTGGCGTCTACCAGCGGCGCGGTCCCCCACGTCGTCGCGGCTACCTCCGGTGATGCGGCGACCCACACGACATGGCTTCCTCTGCGGCGTAGCTCCCGGCCGGCGTGGCATCCATCGGCGCAACCCCATGTCATCGAGTTACTGCTTGTTCGCTTGGGTGTCCCGCCGCCCCCCTTGTGAGTGAGCGAAAACGGTGGGGCTGTCGGCGAGGCTCGCGGTGGTAGCGCGTCAAGCACGGGTGGTGGACAGCAAGCATGGACGACGGCTCGGCCATCAATTTTTTTGGGCGCGGCGCAGCCATGTCGGTCTCACGTTTGCGCAGCGCAGCCACGGCGGTGGGCTACGACGATAGCAGGTCGCATCTGGCGCGCATGATGGCGACAACGACGACGCATATGGCGCGTGCGATGGCGACAACACATATGGCACGTATGATGGCGATGGCTGTGTCCGGCAAGCGCACACGACGGGTGTGCATCGATTTGAGGTTAAGTTTTTTCCTCATTACAGATTTTGAGATGCTTCTGGTTTCAGAATAGCATATGGATAATTTGTGGATTAATCTTTTACTTTACTGCTTATTCCTGAGAATTTAGTTCATCACAGTTCTAGGTTAATTTTCTTTGGTTACGGTATCCTTTGGAGAATGTTTGCAGTCAACCTCAGATTAGCCCTTAAAGTTTTGATTGATTGTGGCTTATAGTTCTGCATAAGGTCAATGAAGGCTTAAGGTTAATTATATCTTCAGTTTTCAGTAATTTCTGGCATTAATCGATTAAATGCAATATTGTTTGTTTGGTATTAGGATATGATCACTGATAAACATGAATTTGCATCTGGCACTTTTGACAATTGCATTATGGCATAACCTGTGAAATGCAATAATTGTGCAAAATTGGTTATAATCAATCATCTGCTATTCTGGTTAATCTGAACATGCTGTTATGTTTGGTTTGATCCTCTTTTAGGCTGAGGTTTGATCCTCTATTAGGCTGAGGTTTAAACTTACAGTTTAAGATTAGTGTTGGCATATCAGTTTAATCAGTCAAATGTAATTTTGTGCAAATTAGACATGTTCTCTGATTAGCATTATTTCATATGATGCTTTTGAGAATTATGTTTTGCATTATGGTGATAAATTGTGTAATCTCAGGATATATCCTCTTTTCATGAATGATGGATTGATTCAAATTTGGCTAGCTAGTGTTCTGCATAGATTAATTGAAATACTATGTTGCCAAAGCAACCTCTGGTATGTAGGTCAATTTATTCAGAACAACTCGGAAATTTTTTTTGTATGTATAATTCATGCATCTATTGACTAGCCCAAAGGAAAATCAATATTTGGCCGAATTATATATGCAACTGTGGCAATAAATACGTACCAGTCATCAAGTTTCCATGTGAACAATAAGTCGGACCAAAGTAAGGCATATTGTTTGACAGGATTTACTGTTAGTATTTGTTTGCCACATCAAGGTTACCACTTGCAAGTTAATATTTCTGTCCAAAGACTAAATATTAATGGAGCGCTAGGTATCTTGCGTGATGGTATATACCAAATTTTGAATCAAGCTTTAAGTTTATCATTCATGTCTTGATATGAGCATTTATTCATTCCATCATTTCAACTGCAAATCCCGCTTCCAATATTTCTGCTAGCATCAATTACATACCTATGCTTACTGGTGCAAACTTTAAAGAATAGAAAAGGAACATTTTGATTGTTCTTGGTGTAATGGATCTAGACCTTGCACTTCGTAAAGAACAACCCGCTGCTCTTGTGGCTAGCAGCTCCATTGAGAAAAAGGAGTATGAGAAGTGGGATCGTTCAAATCGCATGAGTCTAATGATCATGAGGTGTGCTGTTCCGGAAGTTTTTCGGGATAGCACATCAGAATAGGCCACTACAGCTAAGGTTTTCCTTGATAGTCTTGAGCAAAGGTTTGCTAAAAATGAAAAGGGTGAATCAAGTACGCTTTTGGCAAAACTTATCTCAATAAAGTATAAAGGTAAAGGAAACAAGATAGAAGCAAAAAGTGCTCATTTGGCTATGACCCCTAAAGTCAAGAATAACAAGAGGAAGAGCAAAGAAGCTGCATGTGTCCCATCCATAAAGAAGAAACAGAATAAACAAAGTCTTGAATTGGCTTGTTTCTTTTGTAAGAAGGATGGTCACGTAAAGAAGTATTGTACCAAATATCATGCTTGGCGTGAAAAGAAAGGTACAATTTTTTTTTTGCTATGGTCAACTCTGAGGTTAACTTAACTTTTGTACCTGAATGCACTTGTTAGACTCCGGTGCAACTTCTAACATCAGTGTGTCAATAAAGGGTTGCCTGAACTGCCGAAAGCCAAGTGATGTGAAAGATTCATCTATATGGGCGTTGGCAAGAAGGTGGAAGTTAAGTGCTAATAGAGTTTCAAATGTCTTAGAACTGATACATACAGATATCTGCGGTCCATTCCCTATGGCTTCCTGGAATGGCCAAAGGTATTTTATCACGTTCATAGACGACTTCTCGAGATATGGTTATATTTATCTTATTCATGAGAAGTCACAGTCCCTGGATGTGTTCAAAAACTTTAAGGCTGAGGTGGAAAACCAACTTGGCAAAAGAATTAAGGCCGTTCGATCTGACCGTGGTGGAGAATACTATGGCAAAAATGACGGATTAGGTGAACAACATCCAGGACCTTTTGCTAAATTCCTAGAGGAATGCGGGATCGTCCCTCAGTACACCATGCCGGGATCTCCTAGCATGAACGGTGTTGCTGAGAGGCGAAACAGGACTCTTAAGGATATGGTGAGGAGTATGATTAGTCATTCTACCTTACCAGAGTCTCTCTGGGGAGAAGCATTGAAAACTGCAGCTTATTTACTCAACAGAGTACCAACTAAAGCAACTAACAAAACCCCGTACGAACAATGGATAGGCAAAAAGCCTAGCATCAGGCATGTACGTACGTGGGGATGTCCATCTGAGGCAAGGCCATACAGGCCTAATGAAAGAAAATTGGACTCAAGAACTGATAGTAGCTATTTTGTTGGTTATTCTGAAAGATCTAGGGGTTACAAATTCTATGATCCCACTACTAAGACAATTCTTGAAACAGGAAATGCCCGGTTTTTTGAGGATGTTGAGTTTGAAGGGGGAGATATGGTTAGGAAAATTATTTTTGAAGAAGTTTCTGAAGGGGATTGATTTCCTCTTCCTTTGGTTATTCCCAATAATGATCGGGATCAGGTTATTTTACTCGGTATTATTGAGGAAAATACAATTCAAAATAATGTCCATGAGGTTCCTCCACCAAATGATGTTCCTACAGAAGAACAAACTCATCAACCTCAAGAACCGGTGCCATTAAGGAGATCCACTAGAGAAAGAAGAAGTGCAATCTCTGATGATTACATTATCTTTCTTCAGGAGAATGAGGCTTGTAGTGAAATTTTGGAAGAAGACCCTATCAATCTCCAAAATGCCCTGCAAAGCCCAAATTCAGTTAATTGGATCAATGCCATGAATGAAGAGTTAAAATCCATGAAGGACAATGACGTTTGGGATCTTGTCCCATTGCCAGAAGGAAAGAAACCCATTGGTTGCAAATGGATATTTAAGACCAAACGGGATTTGAAAGGCAATGTGGAAAGATATAAAGCTCGTCTTGTTGCTAAAGGATATACTCAAAAGACTTTCTCTCTGGTTTCTTCAAAAGACTCTTTTAGGGTCATTATGGCACTTGTGGCATTCTTTGATCTTGAGCTTGATTAGATGGATGTAAAAACAGCGTTTCTAAATGGAAACATTGATGAGACGATTTATATGGTACAACCAGAAAATTTTGTGGTCGGTGACCCGAAGCAAATGGTATGCAAATTAAAGAAATCCATCTATGGGCACAAACAGGCTTCCTGGCAATGGTACCACAAATTTCATGAGGTTATTATCTCTTTTGGTTTTGAGGTAAATACAGTTGAGGATTGTATGTATCATAAATTTAGTGGGAGTAAGTTCATATTTTTGGTTCTATATGTTGATGACATATTACTTGCTTGTAACGATATAGGCTTGTTGCATGAAACCAAGAAAATTCTCGCTAAAATTTCGAGATGAAGGATCTTGGTGATGCTTCTTTTGTATTAGGAATTCAAATATACCGAGATCGCTCTCAAGGTGTACTTGGATTATCACAAAAGAACTATATCGATAAGGTATTGCAAAGATTTGGCATGCAGAACTATAAACCTTTAGATACCTCTGTGGCCAAAGGTGAAAAATTCAATCTTAGCCAATGTCCTAAGAATGATTTTGAGGCTAAGAAAATGCAGAACATCCCCTATTCGTCTTTGATAGGGAGCTTGATGTATGCTCAAGTTTGCACTAGACCAGATATAGCATATATTGTTGGAATGCTAAGCAGGTATTTAAGCAATCCAGGCTAACAGATCCTTTTTTACTCTAACTACATGACGCATTAACATTTTCCTCATGTAAACTTGCCTTTTCTGTTTCTAACTGCTCTTCCTTTTCCTCTAGAACGCATTGTCTCCAGTGAAGTGGCAAAAGTAGAGCCATTAGCACCTCCAGTTGTTGTGTCTCCTAATAGCACACGAGTGCCAATGCGAAGACCTGATGGTGGAGGGTCATCGTCTAAAGCCATGGTCAAACTTTTGGTGAACCACTTCATAGTCAATTACCGAAAGGTATCAACCATTTTTCACTACGACATAGACATCAAGCTTGATCAAGCTTCTCTCCCAAGGCCTGAGGCAAGGAGCTCTCCAGGGCAGATTTTCTTTCTGCCAAGGCCGAGATTTTCAAGGATGACAACTTTCGGCGGCTATCATAAACTGTTGCTTATGATGGCAAGAGAAACCTATTTACTTCTGTTGAACTGCCAGCAAGTTCATTCCGTGTGAGAGTTTGGTCATGGACCTACATTGTATCAGTAGAGTTCAAGAAGCAACTGCCCTTAAGCCAACTCTCGAAGCTACCCATGCCTAGAGAGGTCTTGCAGGCTCTTGATGTCATTGTGCGTGAGGCCTCTAGCTGGTGCAAGATTATCCTTGGTCAGGGATTTTACTCACAGGACAGCAGTCAGGACATCAGGTGAGGTGTTGTAGCTCTGAAAAGAACCCAACAGACCCTCAAATACACTCAGAAAGGGCTTATCCTATGTGCGGACTATTCAGTTATGTCATTTCGCAAAGCAGGGCATGTGCTGGATCTTGTTAAGCAGTTTGTGCACCCGCACCCCGTTGAATACAGGACAAGACTGAACAAGCACCAATTCGAAGATTTGGGATATGAGCTCAAAGGCCAACGTATTACTGTGACTTACCGGAAGACTACTCAACAGTACACTGTTCAAGGCTTGACATATTTGCCTGCAAGCCAAATCACCTTTGTGGATCCTGAATCAGGGCAAACGAAGAAGCTTGTTGATTATTTTGTGCAGCAGTATAGCAAGGTGATTGAATATTAGATGCTCCCATGCTTGGATTTGAGCAAGAGCAAGGACAAACCAAATTATGTGTCGATTGAGCTTTGCATTCTTCTTGAAGGGCAGAGGTGTCCAAAGGAAAACTTGGATAGGGTTTCTGATAAAGTATTGAAAGATATGGCTTTAATTCCCGCATTTAAGCGGAAGCAGGAGATTCTGGACATGGTGAAAGCTAGAGATGGCCCTTGCAGGTAATTGCTTGACTTTAGACTCCCTTCCACTGTTTGCAAATGCCTAACCATCTTTTTTTTTTGTCAATCTGAAAACTTAACATATTGCTATGTTTGATTGGTATCGTTAAAGTATATTCAATGCAGTAAATTTTGTTAGGAATTCAATGCAACATTTTTTCTGCATAAAGAATACCTCTACCACAAAACATGTGCTAATATATCCGCTAAAGAAGCATGAGACTCTATGTCATTGTTCTCCTAATCTAATTTGTGTTCCTGATACTTAGTTGTTTTCTGTCATTTTTATTTGACAAATACACGACAACATAAACTTGAGAAGTGATCTTATCTTAGAAAATGAAAGAACTGAATTTTATCTCTCTCTTTTCAACAAAAGAACTTATCTTTATCATTTTTTCTTTTACATCATTGCTCCAAGATTCTTCAGATGCTGGAGGAGACAACAATGTTGATGCTTCTGGAAAGGAAACAGCTAGTTTAACTACTAACAAATTACAACTCCTATTTAGAGATTGATACACATATTTTGGAAATTTGTTAATCAAAGCGTTAGTTCATTTTTTATGGGACACTCAATGTTTTTTAGAAGTGTGTTCAAAACTTCAAATGAGAAAGGTTGCTCCTATGTACTTTGTTTTTTTGATCAAGGGTAGGCATCCAGGGGTGCAACTATTTCATCTTACTAGATGAATTGAATTATTTTGATATTGGAAATTGTCATACTTGTTTATCGATGGAGGTAATAGAATATGTTTTTTCATTTTCTACTATCTAGATACTGGTAAGAGAGGGACATGGGGCATAAACTGTTTTGATATGCATTTCTTTGGCAATTTTGTGTAGGATCTACTGTATTTTAATTTAAATGATCAGCTCATCCTGGGAAAAGGGGATATGGCCCAAAACAGAATTTTGAACCCTGGAATTATACCTTTGCAGTAAGAGTTATATCGACCAAAATAGGTTCACGTGTGGAATTTAAAAGAATAGTTTTGTGATGTCCTAAATTCGTTGGTGTTGTTCAGTGATATGTTGTGCATTGAGAATGTTTTTGATAATATATGTTGGACGTTTTTCCTGAACTATGAAATAGACTCTATAGATGTACTTCAAACTTTTAGTGGTCATCGTGCGAAAAAGATAGAGTTATAAAACATGCGGTGTTCACCTTGTTTTGTGTCTCCGTATTGCTTCAATAGGTAGTGGATGGTATTTGGATTCTTCATTGATTAATGAATTTTTGCATGCTCCCGACGTATCCATTTCCTTTTGAGAATGAGTATTGAAACTTGACTTCTCTTTTGAGTTGATTGTAAACTCACATTTGGATCTGTGATTTAGCTGAGCTAACTAAACTTCTTTTAACAAGACAATAATTTTGGCTGAATTTTCTTTGGCATTTTAAAGATTTCTTTTAGGATTTGATGAGACTTGCGATGTGCGTTGTATGTAAAACACAAGCTACTGAATTCAGTCACATTGGGTTCCTATGCACTGTTCATTTGTTAACTACCTGAAGCTGTGAGAACTAAGAGCTACTTTGGGTTTAGGGTGGAAGAAGGTGGTCGTCGATGCGTAGCCCTCTTCCTTGCCGGCCGGTAATGGCTCGAAATGGGCAGCGCATCGGGGATGGAAGTTGACACCAAGTTCAACTTCCAGAGATAAAAAATCTATGAGCTCTAAATTTTAATTTCTGGGTAGTAGTAGCAATAGGTGATGCAATAGGCGGAGCTAATATTTTTGTTTAATGCATGATGTCTAATTTATCATTTGGTTTGTAGTTATTTTACATGATGGTCTGATAGTTATTTATGTATTGAAGTATACTATGGAAAAAATATTATTTGCTACCATTCATTTACATAATTGTCGTATGGAGTGCTTGTTCAATCATGTTTGCACTAATGTGATACTTGTAGATATATGTATCACTATCTTTTGATTGGTTGAAGGGAAATATTGTTTGTGTAAAGTTTAGGATTTCGTTGTAACGCACGGACACTCTGCTAACTACTGAAGATTTGAGTTTACCCTCGCAGTGGACGATCATCCCACCCACCCACGTACGCTCCAAACCGCCGCCTGACCCTCCCCCATCCGCCTCGCACCCTTCTTCCTCCCCCGCCGCCACGCTACCCTGCCCTCCAACCCCCTCTCCCTCTCCGTCGCACCGTCACTCCCTCTCTCTCTGTCAGGATTTACAAGAATCAATACAAACTGGAAGTCTGCAGAAGAAAGAAAAGTTCAGGAACCAATGAAATGGGGAAAGTAGGTGCGAAAGAGGAGAAATAGGGATGAGAGGTTTAGAGTTTTGTAGTCTGTAATAGATTCCAAGATAAGGTCTTACAAAACTCCAGCTAGCTTATATACTGCTAGTCCGCTGATTACATTAGTGATAAATGATCTTAAGCTAACATAAGCTAAAAAGCAACAGAGTTTAACTCTGGATCCTCTACAGTGATTACTAAGTATTAGATAAATTGTTCAACCCTCATAACAAGTTATCCAATGCTCCCGAGACTCCAGCCCTAGTACCGCTTCGCCTAAAAGAAATCGGCAGCCAAACTCCTTCACCATAGACTTCAACTGAATTGCAGTCTTTAGGTTCCTGACAATCCCCTTTCCCTTCAGAACATTCTTGGCTTAAGAATGAAAATCTGGGAATATATGCGCTATGAAACTTGCATCTTCCTAGTTAGCCGCTTCCTTCGGTAGGTTAGTCTAGTGAATCAACCATTGCACAACCGGTTCATTGTTCCTAGGCACAACTCTCCTTTCTAGCACGGCAGCAGGATACACCTTGATATTTCCTTCATTATCAATGAGTGGCAGATTAGGTTGGGGAATTACCTTAGGCCCTATGTGCTTCTTCAGTTGACTTACATGAAAAGTAGGATGCAATTGACACCCAATTGGTAAAAGCAATCTATAAGCCACTTTTCCAATCCTTTCTATCACACGAAAAGGACCATAAAACCTTGGATGTAGTTTCAAGGATCAGTGTAGACTGAGGGAGGTATGTCTGTAGGGTTGAATCTTCAAATACACCATATCTCCTACTGCAAACTCCCTTTCTTTCCTTTTTTTGTTGGCATACTTACTAATCCTCTCTTGTGCTTTGATTAGATTTTCTTTGATCACTTGAGCTGCTAACTACCTTCTTTGCATCAAACCCTTTACTTCCTCTTGTGCTGAATCAGGAAGGATTACCTCAGTAAACATGGATGGTGGAAATCCATATAAGGCTTGAAATGTAGTCATGTCCAAGCTAGTATGATAACTAGTGTTATACCACCATTAGGCTAATGTCAGCCAATTTTTCCATTTTCTAGGACTAGCAAACATCATGCATCTCAAGTAGCATTCCAAACAATGATTAACCCTCTCCGTTTGTCTATCCGTTTGGGGGTGGTAAGCAGTGCTAAATCTCAATCTAACTCCCAACACCTAGAATAGCTCTTGCCAATCCTGAAGTCAGCAAGCTCTAGTTAAAATTTCATAAATTTTGGAGTTGATTTCCTATCTCAATTAAATCCGCAAAGTATCAGCTTTTAAATTCAAACTCAATTGGCTGGCCCTATTCCTTGGGCCGAGCCGCTTTCCAAAGCAGGTCCAACCCAACCGCATCCTCAGCTCACCAGACCTCCTTTTCCCCTGCGTGAGGTCGTAACCGTTGGATCAGATCCAACCGCCACGACCTCCGCTGCAACCAGCTCAGCCCTGTCCTCTCCCTCGCGAGGTCGTTGCCGCTGGATCAGCATCCAACCGCCACGGCCTCCCCTCGTTATCAAGCACGCAAGTCCTCCCCGCGCGATGTGTTGTGCGCCGTCGGATTAAAATCCACGGCCACGACCTCCCCTTTGCATCGTGCGCATCAGACCTCCCACCCGCGCGAGGTCGTAGCCGTTAGATGGAGATCTCACGGCCACGACCTCCCTTCTCATCTCGTAGCCGTTGGATAAAGATCCAACCGCTACGACCTCCATTCTCTACTCAGTGTCTGGCCCAATGGCCAGACCTCCCCCTATCCTCTCATCGCCATTGGATCAAGATCCAAAGGCCATGACTTCCTCTAGATGTTGTGTGCCGTTGGATTAAAATCCAACAGCCACGACCTCCCTGTGTGCTGTGCGCAACAGCCATGACCTCCTTTCATTGTTGTGTGCCCTTGGATTGAAATCCAAAGGCCACGACTTTTCCTTGATGTTGTGTGCCCTTGGATTAAGATCTAATGGCCATGACCTCCTTCTCTGTCGTGCGCACCAGCTCAAGACCTCCTTCCATGTTGTGTGCCCTTGGATTGAAATCCAAAGGCCATGACCTCCTCTCTCCATTGTGTGCCATTGGATGTAGATCCAAAGGCCATGACCTTCCCCTCACTTATCAAAGTCGCGCGCATCGTTTAAGTCCTCCCCATCAGGTCCACGCCTTTGGATTCAGATCCAACGGCCAGGACCTCCTATCCCCTTATCGCGCGCGACCTCCCCTTATCATTTTGCAACCGTGCGATGAAGATCCTACGGCTGTGACCTCCTCCTTTCCTTGCGCCTCTGCGCGAGGATGATCTAAGGGTCACGACCTCCCCAGCCCAGATCCTATGGCTATGACCTCCTCCCCTTTCAATTAAATCTTACCGTTCTAGATCTAAGGGCTGTGACCTCCCAACCTCTCTCATCCAACGGTTGGGAGCAGGTCCTGTTCTTCTCCTAGCTCAGGCGCGCGCGTGCGCCATGGCAGAGGAGGAGGTCAGTGACCTGTATTGTCCCAACGGCTCTGTGCCTGCCAGCATTAAATGCGGTCAGTGCTTTTCGCTCCTAGGTCTACTCAGACCTACCCCCCCGTCACCTCCACGTCCTATCCAAGACATGGACCGAGCCATGGGCTAAGTTCACCATGGAACTTAGCCCTAGCTCATGACCTCTTCACCCCGGGCTTTAAGACCTCCCCTTGGTTTCTCCCTTGGCTTCCTTTACACACCATTGAGTCCTTGCTTGCGCCACTGTACTTGTGAGCTCAAATCACCCGTGAGCTCCCCCCAACCGCCATTGTTGAGCTTGGAGCTCCTCGGTGGCACAGGGTCTCTGGGGCTTTCCTCTCTTTGCTTCAATTTAAGCCACTACCCTCTGTGACAAAAGCCCTAACTTGAGTGGTTGGGACAATTTCAGGGGTGGCCTAATTTGGAGCTTGGAGCTTTTCGGCCGTGGAGTATCCCTTTCTTCACCATCGCCGGTCCTCCCCTCCCCAGACCTCCTCAGCACCTCCATGACCACCAGGTAACCTCCTGGTAGTCCTTAGATGCTGGGAACCTGCATGTATGGTTGTTGCGGAGCTTTGAATTCCTTTTTGCCTTTCGGCCATTTTGGTCACCGCGACGCCCATCTTCGGCTCGCCGCCGTTCTGGGCCGTCGCCGCCGCTGTGAGTAGCACCATCTTGTGCGCCTGGCTATTGTGGACTCGTCGATGCCCTCAGAGTGCACCGCCGTGCCCTATCTCACTGGCGACAAGCCATGGAATGTCCTTGGTTTTGTCGAACGCGAGCTGGGCCGTGCCATTGTCAGATTTGGACATATTTAATGCCAAATCCCCATGGTTTTCGCGCTAATCATCAGTTAGGATCTCTGTCGGGTCGTGCGCGTGCGTTGGGTGTGAGGTCTTGGGCCGTCCATCTCAAGATCTACGGCCACGACCTCCTCCCCCGTTAGCGCGCGTGAGTTCCAAACGCGCGCGTTGCCGGGAGGACATGGACCATTGGATCCAACATCAACGGCCCATGTTCTTCGGACCTCTGTGGCCTTGTGCGCGATGTCAAGAGTCGTGAGTCGTTGGATCCAGGATCCACGACCCACGTTCTCGATCTTGCGGGCGCGTGCGCGTTTTCACCAGGAGGTCTTGGACCGTTGGATGCAGCATTAACGGCTCATGTCCTCCCCCGTCTTTTTGGTTTTTAGAAAATCCCGAGAGCTGTTATTTGTAAACTGAAAAAAGGTAATGAACTTGTAAAATGCATAACTATTTCATTTTAAATCCAAATGAGGTGATTCCAATTTTATTAGCTCTGGTTTGATCTGGGCTCTAATCTAAAAATGGTTGTGAGATCAGTTCGGCTCCAGAAAAGAGTTTGCTAAAATAGTTTAGAAATAGGTTTAAATTGTTATCCTTTAAATGGTATTTAACTTGTAAAATGCATAAGTAATTGTCTATAGATCATTTTTGAGTGAATCCAACTTGGTTGGCTTCCTATGTTAATGCACTAAATGGTAGAATAGGATTTAGGCATGTCACTATTTTCAAAAGATTTGTGGGTGCATTTTAGTTGTGCTCATTTTCATGTCTTTGAAAATTTATAGAAAGTGCATAATAGCTCCAAATGAGATGAATCCAATTGGGTTGTTCATATTCTGAGGTGCTTGTTTTACTGTAAAAATTTAAATTGCACCACCTTTCTAGAAATTTTTGCTAAACAATTTAATTATGGTGAATAGTAGCAGTTTGCATTTTAGAGGCTGAGCAGAATTGTTTTGCTCATATCTTTTGCATTGAGAATCCAAATAAATTGGTTCTTGTTGATCATTTTTATAAAAATCATGCTCTAGCTGCTGTAGAAATTTCAGAGCATTTGGAGATAGTTTGCTGTGGTGTCTTTTTGGTTTTCGTCGTTCTTATCGATTCTTTTCGCCTTTTCGATTAGGTGTCGACGAGTGTGTTGATCCCGTGAGCGATACTCTGCAGCAAACTGAGCATAACCAGCAAGGCAAGCAGTTTGATCATATCCCATATGTCCCATTACTTTAAAGTCTAATATTTTGTTTAACTTGTATGTATGCATGCTTACTTTGTGTTAAATTATCGATTAGTTGAGGCTATAGATGCATACTCTGTAGGTAAATGCTCATTCTCTACTACTAAGCCTAGGATTATCTTGCTGTGATTTAGAGTTCATTGGATGGACTCTTATCACTTAGTAGCTAGGTTGGATAGTGCTTAGAAATGCTTAGATAACGGTAGAAATGGGTGGTTGTCAACATTATGTCGATGACCTTGATCACACAAAAATTATTATTCCATTATGCCCATCTTGTGCTTTGTTACTTTGTAAATAAATAAAAATAAAAACAAAATTGTTTGACTTGGGCACAATGGATGTTTGGTGTGATTGTTGGGTGTGAACGGAATGGTGCCTAAGTCCCCAAGGACCGAATTACTTGCGCCATTGATCCAAGCACTTTTGCGTGCTAACCACACGAGAGGGATATGGGACCTCTCTTGGCTAAGTACTTTGGGAGGTGTTAATTGTGGGTCGCAGGTGGTCAAAACTGTTTTTATGAGGGGAAGAGCACCCGCAGTTGCTTAGGCTAGGCCGGTGTCTCCTATCCTTCGGGTTGTCGCGACTCTTAATTAGCATCGTTCATTGGAAATTCCTCGTAGGACTTAGCCATGCCGGCATACCAAAGGAAGTGTGCTTAATCTAGTGGTGAAAAGGCGGTCTGGCGTGTGGGTACATTGGTACACCCCTGCAGGGTTAAATCTATTCGAATAGCCTCGTCCTAGGTTATGGACACGCTTGGTGATTTCCCGCAAGAATTAGACTACAACCTTTAATTAAAATTTGACATGGGTGATATGAATGGGTAATTCATGCTATTGTTGTGGTGGCTATTGGGTTAGTCACTACCAGGATTATTGTTGTCTTCTACCTATTGTTATTATGTTATTGTCTCGTTGTTAATTGCAAATTAAAAATGAATTGCAAAACTGCTTTGAATCTATTTAAATATTGCAAATGAAAACCTGCTTTATGCTAAAATGAGCCTAAAGCCTTCCACTTAAATAAAGCTTGCATGTAGTTAACTATAGTTACGTTATACTACACGTCGATCTTCTTATGTAGTACATTTTGTACTCATTTGCTTTGCTTAATAACTTTGTTGCAGAGGAGGTAGAGCCCAAAGGGCTTTACTTTTGTGAGATGTGCTGCGGTTGGGAAGACTAGCTAGGCGGCCTGGTTGGTTGCCTTGTGGGCTAAAGGCAAACCTTGTGGCTCTCTTTTGTTTATCGCCATCTTATGGCTTTTGCTTCCGCTGTGTTTATCTTTCTTAGTTGTTATTCGGCCGGTCGGCCCCTTTTGTAATAACTCTATATTATGTATGTCTTTAATTTAATTCTAGTTCGTGCTTTGGTTCTATGTCTTGTATGAACTTGATGCATGATTTTGTAAAGAGGCGTGTATACTGCATTTCTAGGAAGTATACATGTCTCGAAGACACGGGTTATTTCGTTTGTAATGCTAGGGTCAATGGATGACTAAGTATTACAAGCCTAATAAACCGGGGTCCCCACAAAATCCTCTAGATCTGACTAGGGATTTTACCAATGGAATAATTGATTTCCTCAACCTAGTAAAGATCAACCTCCTTCCCACAGTACCATTAGATCTGTTTAAGAATAGCTCGAGCTCCAAGATTTCACAAGGGATCAAGTTCCCAAACCCTTGCATTCACTGCTCGAATCCAGATCTAAAGCCAAGATCGCAGCTCTGATACCACTATGTCAGGATTTACAAGAATCAGTACAAATTGGAAGTCTGCAGAAGATAGAAAAGTTCAGGAACCAATGAAATGGGGACAATAGGTGCGAAAGAGAAAAATAGGGATGAGAGGTTTATGGTTTTGTAGTCTATAATAGATTCCAAGATAAGGTCTTACAAAACTCCAGCTAGCTTATATACTGCTAGTCTGCTGATTACACTAGTGATAAATGATCTTAAGCTAACATAAGCTAATAAGCAACAGAGTTTAACTCCGGATCCTCTATAGTGATTACCGAGTCTTAGATAAGTCGTTTGATCCTCATAACAAGTCATCCAACACTCCTGAGACTCCATCCCTAGTACCGCTTCGCCTAAAAGAAATCGGCAGCCAAACTCCACCACCACAGACTTCAACTAAATTGTAGTCTTCAGGTTCTCGACATTCTCCCCCTGGCACCCCCTCCCTTTCCCACCCCCTCGATCCTAACTGCTCGAGTCCCTCACCCACCACCTCGCGCACCCCCTCCTCGTGCCGCCCCAACCACTGCAGCCCTACTACACCCGCCTATGCCTCGCCCTTGCCACTGCCTCCCCCACTGCTCGTCCTCATCCCTGCCTCTCCTGTCATCGTCTGCCTCTGCCTGCACCGCATCTCCTGCTGTAGGATTAAGGTTAACCGACTAGAGGGGGTGAATAGGAGGTTTCTAAAATTAATTGACTTAATTAGAATTTTAAACAACATTGTTCTAACAAGGCTTCCTAGCACAGTTAAACAAATAGAACAATTATACTACTAGGGACAAATAATGAACAATTCTAGCTAAGCAAATACAAGCACAAGTAATTACTAGAGAATTAAATGCGAAAAATGTAAAGTCAAGAAATAACCACAATGTAAACCAAGACTTTTTACCCGTGGTATCGAAGACTTGCCGATCTTCACTAATCCACGTTGAGGAAGCTTGAATCAATCAAGCCGGCTCCACGAATTAAGCCTTCCCTCAATTTCACTAGTGGTTGTTCTTGCTCCGCTCCGGAGATGGCGAACACCGAGCCACTCACAATCTTGCACCGGGCCTCTTCATAGTCTCCTTTGAAGAGATCACCGGGCTCACACCGCCAAACCGTCTAGGAGACGGCAATCTCCAAGAGTAATAGATCAACTATTCTTCGCTTGAAGATGCTCAAGTGCCACCAAGATTAAAGCTAGAATCAATGCACTCGGGAGAAACCTCAACTAACTTTGCAATGTGAAATCAATGCACTCAATAAGTGGAAGAACAAGCAAGGAGGCTCAAGAGTGTGTTATGAGGTTCACCAAGGGTCAAATGCTGCAGTGGGTGAGGTATTTATAGCCTCCACCCACTGCACTAGCTGTTGGAGCACGAAACCCTCAAATGCGGTCAAACCACAAGAAAGTGACCGGTTAGACCGGGCCACAGTAATGGTCGAAAGTCACACACTGCAACGCATTAAATGCATTAAGAAAAATAGCCGTTACAGTGACCCCGGTCAGACCGCAGGTGATTTGCCGATCAGACCGGCCTACAGAAATATGGAATCCACTGAAAACCACCTACTGGAAAATGTTGCCCACTTGGAAAATCCAGATGTGTGGTCAGTCCG
This sequence comes from Phyllostachys edulis, assembly GCA_036346405.1. Lineage (NCBI taxonomy): Eukaryota > Viridiplantae > Streptophyta > Magnoliopsida > Poales > Poaceae > Phyllostachys > Phyllostachys edulis. Next base: position 41,431,005 of record CM070566.1, read on the forward strand.
CTAATATAGCGTCGGTCAGTCTGGCCTTTAAAGAAAAACACATTTAAACTAAGGCCAGACTACTTCAAACGAAACCGAGTATTTAAATCAAATAAGATTGAGCAATGTGGCATCCTTGGCTTTCAAGCTACTAGACTTTTGATCCCTCTTTATAGTACGATTTCCTATTCTACTAATCTAGTCTCTTACTCTTCATTCTCCTAGACCAGTAAAGAAAAGATCCTATTGACTAGATACCTTTGCCTTGAGCTAGATGATGTCCTTTAGAGCTCTTTCATCTTTGTCCAATGATAACCCTGTCAATGTCTTGACAAATCGAGTTAGTACAAACCACATGGTTGTCATAGATTACCAAAACATTACACATAGGGCCTAGATTCTTCAATCTCCCCCTTTTTGGTAATTGATGACAACCTCACTAAGGAGATTTAATAAAATGATTTGAATATACAAAAGAGCATTAGGCAAGATGTATATTCTTGGGCATGAAATAGATAGCATGTGACATGAAGCATAATGAGAGATATAAAAAGAGCACTATGCTAGCTAAGCCATCAAATGTGAGAGAACCCCCCTGACTATATGCAATGATTTATATGAGAGAAGTATGCATAATTTTTTTTTTAAAAAAATTACAGAGTTTCTCTTGTAATTTTTGGACTGAGAGAGCAACAATAAAATCAATGGATCAATAATATAATTAATAAGATTCATGCGTTCAACCAAGCTCACAAAAGAGACAAATATTAAGATCACATAATAACATTCTCAAGACAAAAGATACAGAGGTTAAATAAGCTCAAATAGATAACAGACAAGCATCACAAGCTTATCCTCTATCCTATTACACACAGAGTCCACATAACATATTAGCTATTACACAAAGTCCAATAAGCATAAAATCTAATAGATATTAGATAAGCCTTAGTCTTCTCCCCCTTTGGCATCAAGTACCAAAAACTAAGAGAAAGGAAGAGGAGGAGGAGGAGGAGCGTCAGCTGAAGAGGAAGGAGCAGCAGGAGAAGGATCAACACGTCGGCGTTGAGAATAAGTAACAGACTGCTCAATCGAAGACACACGAGTGTTGACAGCGGCAATGTTAGTCAAAATCAGCCCCTGAACTGTCTGCATGTCAGTCACCCAACCAGTCAACTGATCTAAGCGTTGAAGCACAACTGTGTTGGAGGCATCTATGGTAGTTTGGCGAGTCTCCAAGGCCTGATAATGGCGATAAATGGCGTCCATGCGATGGTCGAGTATCTCCATGCGACGATCCACAGCGTCGAAGCGGGAGACAATAGTGGTGATACCAGAATGTAAAGTCTCCATCAAAAGTGGATCAAGTCCACCCTGCTGCTGAGGAGCTGGCGGAGGTCCACGAGGGTGATCTAGAGCAGCTGCATCCTGCTGGGGAAGGTGCCTTTCCAAAGGCCTGTTCCTCAAGTCCCTCTAGTGATCACCTTCAGGCTTGTATTGCTTGTGAATGCAAGGAGTAGCACCATTGAAGTCAGTTACTGTGATGATGAGCTGCATGATATAGGGAGCGTAATACATCCTTTTCCCTAAATCACCTGTGCATGCAGCCAAATCGGCGAGAATGAGATGTATAATGTCAAATTTCTTGCCATGCATCATGGAGTCAATGACATTCCAAGCATGTCCTCGAATAGCGTCATTGTTGCCGCTCCTGGGCAATACAGTAGCTCGTATAATCCTATTAATGATGCTAGGAAGAGGTAGGAGACCAGCTACCTTTCTAGGTACAGCTCTAGCATAATTACGATCATAAAACTGAGTCTGCGTGGGAGCCTGAAGAGCTGGCTCAAGATGAATCTTCACATAATCTCGGGCTGGCAGATTGAGAGCATCCTCAAATTGGCGCTTGGAGGCCGAGTAACGCGCAGAGCCAGTCATCCAAGTGAGTGTGTTGAAGTTGGGAGGAATGTGAACAGTGGCATAGAACTGATGAATGACTTCCTCGTTGTAGTTGCACTTCACACTCACTAGTCCATCCAAACCGGCTGCTCGAAAGTGAGAGTACAAGCCAGAATATCTTGTTTGATTTGACGGAGTTGCATGAAGTCGTCATTTCTGATGGATCGAAGATCAACGCGAGGTTCTGGAGGAAATTGAGGTGCAGCGTCATCTTCCTGGTAATCCTCATCCATATGATCACTGGCACTCGGCACAGAGGACATACTGTCGGAGCCGTTGTCCTCGACGAGAGGACGACGAGTGGCCTTCTGGGGTGGACGGGAAGAGGAAGCCCCGGGATCATCAGCATGCTTTGTCCTTGCCATGAAGTCTAGAGAGGAAGCAAGACCCAAATGACTAATCAAAGATTGAGAATGGAATCAACTGGGTGTTTTCTGGCAGGGCTGGTCAGATTGTGATTTACATGCCGGCCAGACCGCACAATGGATTGACCGCGGCTTGTACGCTGGTCAGACTGGGCCTGACAGAAATACCTTAACAGATCATCCAATCAATTGAAAGTGACTCAAGGAAGCAAGCAACAACGTACATTGATACAGGATAACAATGTATATACTAGATATGAAAGGCATGAGCCGAGATTGAACTGGATCTAAAAATAAATCACAAGATGGAAGAAGACCTTCAAATCGGGTTGGAGGTGGTGACGGGAGGAGAGCAATCCAGCTGCACGAGGAGAAAAAAATGGAGTCCCTTCAGGCCGGGTGTGAATCCAGCAGCCACACCAACACCCGGTCCCTTCAACCGAGGGTGAAACGCCGCAACAAGAGGTGAGAAAAGGGGGGCTGCGGCTTGGATGAGGGCGACGAGTCGACGGAGAAGTGGAGCACCACCGGCGGTGGAGAAGAGGGCAGCCAGCGGCGGCGGAGAAAATGCTCGGCGTGGGCGCCGTCGATTGCTTCGGGAGAAGAGGAACCGACGAGAGAGAGAGAGAGAGGGGGGGAAGTGAAACAGTGAAAAGTGAACTTGTCGATGGAGTAAAAAAGAAATAACTGTGGTACATGGAACCGTCTCAAATGCCCAGGCGCGGTCAGACCGACGTGATTAGAGCGGTCAGACCGTGGATGTCACTACGGGTTGACCGGACGAAAAGCGTCGGGTTGACCGCGATGAGAAGATAAAGCTGAAATTTTTTGTTGTCCTTGCTCCACAGATTTGGCACACAACTTAAAATCATCTTCGAGCAATTTTCAACGAGATTAGATCAAAGAGAGAGTTTTGAACACATTTTTTTTAATGAATTAGAGCAATTTTGAAGGAGATGGTTTTGGAAGAAACAAGAGAAGCAAACCATGGAAATTTTCACTAGTGAAGAGATGTATGAGTATGAAAAACTATTTTGAGACAATATATGTGTGGAAACATTGTCAAAATAGAAATACTCATCATATGCTAGAATGGTGACTTTGACATTTTCGGGTTTTGGGATACTTTTTTGGTGAGATTCAAACTTAAATAACTTTGATTTGGTTGAGAGTTTGAAAAACCTATGAATACGAAAAAGGTCATGAATAACCATCTTTAGGTTTTTACTTTTGGGGACATTGTCAAATTCCTTTTGAAATAGAAGATGGACAAAATTTTGATTTTTGTCAAAAACAAGATTCTTGAAGATCAAGTTTTGGCTAAAATTGACTTTTACATTTAAAATAGATAATTTGAGAATCTTTTTAACCAAAAACTTTTAAAATACACAAGAGAATAGATGTAGCTAATTTTTCAAAAGATTTGATTGATAAAATCCAAAATTTGACTTTTTGACCAAAAGGATTGGTTTTTGAAAACACATTCTAGCATATTTGTTGATATGTGCACAATTAGAGATGTGGTGTACATAGTGATTGTATAAAACTCCCCCTAAATGTGTTTCCCATCTTAGTTCTTGAATCAAGAGAATCACGAGAGAAAATCGAATTCAACTAAGATTTCAAAACATAATGTAATCAAATGACATTAGAAAGATCTATAACATTTAATTCATTCCTCAATTTGCAAAAGCGGCCTTCATCTAATGGCTTGGTGAAAATATCCGCTAATTGGTCTTCGGTTCTTATGTGGCTAATTTCAATGTCTCCCTTGCTCACATGATCTCTCAAGAAATGGTGACGAATATCTATATGCTTGGTTCTTGAGTGTTGAACAGAGTTATTAGCTATTTGCACCGCACTATCATTGTCACACAAAAGAGGCATTTTATCAAATTTAATTCCATAATCCATCAATGTTTGCCTCATCCATAGCAATTGAGCACAACAACTTCCCGCGGAAACATATTCGGCTTCGGCGGTGGATAAAGCTACGGAGTTTTGTTTCTTGGATGACCGCGATACTAAAGATCTTTCTAAGAATTGACAACTACCCGAGGTGCTTTTTCTATCCACTTTGCAACCCGCATAATCGGAATCGGAATATCCAATTAAATCAAATTTAGCACCTTTGGGGAACCATAGGCCAATGCTAGAGGAAAGCTTTAAATATCTAAGAATTCTTTTAACGGCCATAAGATGACATTCTTTTGGAGAAGCTTGAAAACGAGCACACATACAAACACTAAACATGATATCGGGCCTAGATGCGGTAAAATAAAGCAAGCTACCAATCATAGATCTATAAAGCTTTAAATCTACCGATTTACCTCCCTCATCTAGATCAAGATGACCATTTGTAGCCATAGGAGTCTTGATAGGCTTTGCATCTTCCATGCCAAATCTTTTAAGTAAATCTTTTACGTACTTGGCTTGACTTATGAAAATCCCATCTTTGAGTTGCTTGATTTGAAGTCGAAGAAAATAGCTTAATTCTCCAATCATCGACATTTCAAATTCCCGTCCTCATCTTGTTTGTTCCTAAAGACCCATTTTGTACCAATGACGTTGTGTTCTTTGGGTCGATCTACCAATGTCCAAACTTCATTCCGGGTGAAGTTATTGAGTTCTTCATGCATAGCATTCACCCAATCCGGATCTTCAAGTGCTTCTTCTACATGCTTTGGCTCAATAAAAGAGACAAAAGAGTAATGTTCACAAAAAGAAGCAACACAAGAGCGAGTTTGGACACCCTTACTTACATCACCCAATATTTGGTCTATTGGATGATCCTTTGTAATTGTGTTGTGAATTCTTGGTGGTAGGTTGGATGGTTGATCATCTTCTTTGTTGTCCTCTTCACTAATTTGCTCTTGATTTGTGAAAGAGGTAGGTGGTTCAACTTGAGTGGAAGATGATGGATTGTCTTCAGGCTTAATGTTGCCTATTTGCATATATTCCATTGCTTTTCTTAAGGCTTCATTACCTACATCATCCAAAGTTTCATGCTCTTCTTGAGAGCCGTTAGTTTTATCAAATTGCACATCGTGCCTTTCTTCAACTAAACCGGAGTTTTTGTTAAAGACACGATAAGCTTTGCTATTTGAAGAATAACCAAGCAAGAAACCAACATCGCAATGACTATCAAATTTTGAAAGACGAACATCCTTCTTTAAAATATAACACTTGCAACCAAATACACGAAAATAAGAGATGTTCGGTTTTCTTCCTACAATAAGCTCATAGGAAGTCTTTTTCAAAAGGCGATGCAAATAAAGACGATTTATAGCATGACAAGCGGTGTTAATAGCTTCTGCCCAAAAACTATCGGAAGTATTGTACTCATCAAGCATTGTCCTAGCCATTTCAATTCATGTACATTTTTTCTTTCTACAACTCCATTTTGCTTCGGAGTGTAGGTTGTGGAAAGTTCGTGTTTTATTCCAAGTTCATCACAAAAGTCTTCAACTTTAGTATTCTTGAACTCGAAACCATTATCACTACGGATTTTCTTAATTTTGAAATCAAATTCGTTTTGAGCCCTTTTTGCAAAATTTTTGAAAATGTCAGAGGTTTCACTTTTGTCATCTAGAAAGAATACCTATGTATATCTAGAGTAATTATCCACAATGACTAAACAATAGCTATTACCCCCGATACTCTTATAGGTTGTTGGGCCAAACAAGTCCATATGTAAGAGTTCCAATGGTATAGAAGTTGACATGATACTCTCGGAAGGATGAGAGTTAGCGACTTGTTTACCGGCTTGTCAAGCACTACAAAGTCAATTTTTCTCAAACTTCACATCTTTCAAGCCAACAACTAAATCATGTTTGAAAAGCTTTTTGAGTTGAATCATTCCAACATGAGCTAGCCTTCTATGCCAAAGCCAACCCAATGAGGTTTTTGCAATTAAACAAGTCTTTAAGCACGATTCACTTGAACTAAAATCAACCAAGTAAAGGTTTCCAAATCTAAAACCTTTGAAAACTAAAGAGCTATCTTTTGCATTTGAAATTGTAACACCTTCATTAGAGAATGTGCATATTAAGCCAAGATCACATATTTGAGCAACGAATAGCAAGTTAAAATTTAATGATTCTACTAAGGAAACATTAGAAATGGAAAGGTCATTTGAGATAGCAATTTTACCCAATCCTAATACCTTTCCTTTGCTATTATCGCTAAACGTGATCTTCTCAATTCCTTGACCATTCTCAAGTGTGGTGAACATCTTTCTATCACCGGTCATGTGTTGAGTGCATCCACTATCAAGCACCCAATGTTTTTCACTGGTTTTATAGTTCACCTACAAAACAAGAATCAAGTTCTTTTAGGTACCCAAATTTGTTTGGGTCCTTGGATGTTAGTAACCAAGGATTTAGGCACCAAAATAGCATTCTTTTTAGCGCCTAAAATTGAAATGCCAACAAAGCGGGCAATTGCTTTACCATCCTTAGTCTTTCTAAGCATATAGCATGAATCATATATACCAAGAGATGGAGTCTTACCCTTAGAATAATTTTGTTGGACATGTCCTATTTCCCGGCACTTGTGGCAATACTTACTATTTTGCCTCATAAATCTTGTGGGCTTGTTTGCCGGCTTCTTACCTTTCTTAGGTACATATCGAAGACCTTCCTTATTGAATGAGCACCTTTGCTCACTCAAAAGCTTGTCAAGAGTAGCTTTACCCTTGAAGCACCTTTCCAAGCTTTTGCTTAGCTTGGTCACTTGTTCCTTTAACTCATTGTTCTCAACAATAAGCTTTGCATCATTATGCTCAACATTATCATGATTAACATTTTACTAGAGCAACATGGCAAAGCAATAGGATCATTACATGAAATAGATGCACTAGTTTTAGCAATTTCTACACTAGGCATATCATCAATAATATCGCATGTAATTCCTACACTAGAACAAGACTTTCTTGAATATTCTTGGATAAGCAAGTCATGAGCTTCCTTTAGCCCCTCATAAGAATCTTTTAGAGAAATATGCTATCTATTTAAGACCTTATATTTTGACTTTTCTTTTCCAAGATATTCATTTAGCTCATCAAGCATATCCACTAATTCATCATAAGTTGGTTCATTACTATCAATGGATTTTACCTTATCTCCTTTTGCCATGAGGCAAGTAGAAGTGGAGAATAGCGACGGAGCTTCCTTGATGGCGATGCCAACTAGTCCCTTCTTCTTGGGGGACTCATCCTCATCAGAATCAGAGTCTCTTGACTCATCATTGGAGTCTCATTCTCCAATGTGGGCTTTATTCTTGCCATCTTTGTGAAGCTTCTTGAAAAGCTTCTTCTTGCCAGTGTACTCCTTCTTCTTGAATGACTTGCCATTGTCATCCTTCTTTTCGGGGCAACGAGAAGCAATGTGCCCCTTCTCTTCACATTTATAGCATCGAATGTTGCTATAACGTTTCTTGTCACTTGAGGATTGCCCCTTCTTGTACTTGTCGATGTTGTAGCTTCTATTGGGGCGTCTTTTCAAGACCCTCTTCATTCTTCTCACAAGGAGTGCATACTCCTCGTCGGATTCTTCCTCTTCATCCTCATCATCACTTGATTCCGCTTTGGTTTTGAAAGCGGTAATCTTCTTCTTTGAGGAAGATGTCTCCAAGAGCTCTTCCTTGTCTTTCTTGAACTCATTTGTGATGAGGTTGCCCAAAAGCCCTGTTGGTGTCATTCTTGGCAACTCGAGAGAGTTGAGAAATAGCATCACCAACGTCTCATATTTGTCCGGAAGAGCCCTAAAGATCTTGCGCACAATATCAACATCAAGAAGGTTAGTCCCAAGGCCTTTGAGCTCATTCACAATGTTGTTGAGTCTTGAATACATCTCATTGATGTTTTCATGAGGAAACATTATGAATGTCTCATATTTGATCCGAAGCCTATACAATTTGGCTTCTTTGATCGTGGATGTTCCCTCATGGATTTCTGAGAGGGTGGTCTAAATATGATAAACGGTTTTCAAATTGCTCACTCTATTGAACTCATCCACGTTCAAAGCGCCAAAGAGAGCGTTCATAGCTTGGGCATCTAAATGAGCATTACGCCCCTCTTGTTCCGTGGGAAGTAGTGGATTAAGAGGCATGACGTAACCCTCATTTACGATTTTCCAAATGCTTGGACTCATGGCCTTTAAATAAATTGACATTCTAATTTTCCAATAAGCATAATTAGAGCCATCAAACAAAGGAGCCATTCCCATAGCAATTCCCTCACTAGCTATCCTTTTCTCTCTTAGACGGTCAATTCTAAATCAATGAGAGACCAAGCTCTGATACCACTTGTAGGATCAAGGTTAAGCAACTAGAGGGGGGTGAATAGAAGGTTTCTAAAATTAATTAACTTAATTAGAATTTTAAACAAGATTGTTCTAGCAAGGCTTCCTAGCACAATTAAACAAATAGAACAATTATGCTACTAGGGACAAATAATGAACAATTCTAGCTAAGCAAATACAAGCACAAGTAATAAATGCGAAAAATGTAAAGTCAAGAAATAACCACAATGAAAACCAAGACCTTTTCCCGTGGTATCGAAGACTTGCCGATCTTCACTAATCCACATTGAGGAAGCTTGAATCAATCAAACCGGCTCCACGAATTAAGCCTTCCCTCGATTTCACTAGTGGTCGTTCTTGCTCCGCTCCGGAGATGGCGAACACCGAGCCACTCACAATCTTGCACCGGGCCTCTTCACAATCTCCTTTGAAGAGATCGTCGGGCTCACAACGCCAAACCGTCTAGGAGATGGCAATCTCCAAGAGTAATAGATCAACTATTCTTTGCTTGAAGATGCTCAAGTGCCACCAAGATCAAAGCTAGAATCAATGCACTCGGGAGAAACCTCAACTAACTTTGCAATGTGAAATCAATGCACTCAATAAGTGGAAGAACAAGCAAGGAGGCTCAAGAGTGTGTTATGCGGTCCATCAGGGGTCAAATGCTGCAGTAGGTGAGGTATTTATAGCCTCCACCCACTGCACTAGCCGTTGGAGCACGAAACCCTCAAATGCGGTCAGACTGCAAGTAAGTGACTGGTCAGACCGGGCCACAGTAATGGTCGAAAGTCTCACACTGCAACGCATTAAATGCATTGATAAAAATAGTCGTTATAGTGACCCCGGTCAGACCGCAGGTGATTTGCCAGTTAGACTGGCCTACAGAAAAACGGAATCCACTAAAAAACACCTACTGGAAAATGTTGACCGCTTGGAAAATCCGGATGTGCGTTAGTCCGCTAATATAGCGTCGGTCAGTCCGGCCTTTAAAGAAAAACACATTTAAACTGAGGCCAGACTAATTCAAACAAAATTGAGTATTTAAATCAAATAAGATTGAGCAATGTGGCATCCTTGGCTTTCAAGCTACTAGACATTTGATCCCTCTTTATAGTACGGTTTCCTATTCTACTAATTCGGTCTCTTACTCTTTATTCTCCTAGATCGGTAAAGAAAAGATCCTATTGACTAGATACCTTTGCCTTGAGCTAGATGATGTCCTTTAGAGCTCTTTCATCTTTGTCCAATGATAACTTTATCAATGTCTTGACAAATCAAGTTAGTACAAACCACATGGTTGTCATAGATTACCAAAACATTACACATAGGGCCTAGATTCTTCACTTGCCTCTGCCTCTTCTACGCCCACCTGCTCCCGATCCTCCTCCTCGCGCTCCTCGCCTTCCTCCTCTACCCCTCCACGCCCGCCACCCGTGTCGCCGACCTCCACCTCGATTGCTTCTGCGCCAACCCGCCCCCCTTCCCCATGCTCAACCTCCACCTCGCGCTCCGCCTCCTCCTCCACAACCCTGGTCTCCTCCCTATCCGCTACCGAGCGGTCTCTGCCACCATCTCCTACCGTGGCCATTTGCTCGGCTGCACCACTGCGCGCCCCGGATCCGGACAGCTCGCGATCCAAAGGCCAGAGTCGACGGCATGAGGGGCTTCCACTTTGGGTTGGTACGCGCACCGACGCGGTCATGGGAAGAGCTCTAGGCTACACAGCACCGCTGACCTTTGGATCTCGCCCACCACCTGTCCCACTCTGGGGCGGCGCCGATGAGGCCTTCCTTCGGCATCGCCTTTGACATCGACGGGGTCATCATGCACGGCTGTAGCTCTATCGGGAGCTCGCCGCAGGCCATCCACCGCCTCTACTATGACGATGATAATCCTGTGCTTCTCAGGCTCTCGTGTCATTTCAGGTTTTCGGGGCTATGCTGCATTGACTGTTTGGCATTAATTGTTTGTTTGCATATGATTGCGAGAATTGATGGTCCATTGATCATTGAAGTGTCTATGTTGAGGGGAGATTCTAATGGTTGATTTTTGAATGTTTTCTAACACAATTTTGCAATTGCTTTCTAGAGTTCCGCAGAGGCGGAGTTTTTTCACGGAGTATGGCGACGCAAGTTGATACAAGATTCAGGAAGTCATTGGGAAGGGAAGGTATGGGGTGGTGTGCTCCGCAATAGATGTTCACACCAGAGAGAAAGTGGCGATCAAGAAGATACACGATATCTTTGAGCACATATCTGATGCTGCACGAATTCTCCATGAGATCAAGCTTCTGAGGCTCCTAAGGCATCTTGACATTGTGGAGATAAAGCATATTATGTTGCTTGCATCGAGAAGGGACTTCAAAGATGGCTAACGATGACTTGACGAAGGAGCATTACCAGTTCTTTCTTTACCAATTACTCCAGGCTCTGAAATACATTCACACTGGTGGGGAAAATGTCACTTTCAGATCATTGTTTTGCTTTAAAGATCTTAGGTTACACATATCATACAATATGTGTTCTTTGTAGTGAACTTGTATTGAGTCACTATCTTCCGATTAAATATGTTAGCTGTGTAGCCTTCTGTTTATAGTTGGTGTAATGTGTAAGATGTCAGTAGGATATTCATTCATTTTACATGTACTAGCATTTATGGAATTAGCTATAGTTCTCAGATTTATAGCGAAAAACTGGTACCAACTGGTGCCATACTAGGTAGGTAGGGGGAGAGAGGCGATAAATATATGGCTCCCTCTTGAATTCAAGATGCACTCTAAAACAATTATTTTTTAAAATCTTTATTGGTAGGGAATGAACAATGAATCATGTTTTTTAATAGAGAATGTGTCATTTCCTCATTATTTTAGAGTTTTTGTTAAATAATTTGCTAATGACTTTGCATATTGGTTGGTTCAAATGGTATTCGGTGTCTTGTAATCTTCTCAACAACTCAAACTACCTATCTCAACAGTTCTTCCATCAATAGAATCAGATAGATATTTCGTGCGGATGTGCTACACTACTACTTTTGCCACCGCAATCTTAGGCGATACTAAGTCCATGTAAGTGCGACTAATGTTTATCATCGGGACTTGAAGCCAAAGAATATATTAGCAAATTCTAACCGCAAACCTGAAAATTTGTGATTTTGGACCTGCACGAGTTGCATTCAACGATACCCCAACAACAATCTTTTGGACGGTATGTTCAGGGCAATACCTATATTTAACTTCTTAGTTTTCTTTCGTCCTTTCGTTTCGGACTTGTTGCCTGTGAAATGATCATAATGATGTCTCTTTGTTCATATGCCTTGCAGAATTATGTTGCAACAAGAAGGTACAGAGCTCCAGAGCTATGTGGATCCTTCTTTTCAAAGGTAAATTTTGTGGTGCATTATAGCATTCTCTTGGTTGAATTTTGATTCAAGCATTGAGCTGAGACAAGGAAAGATCCATGGTGCTATACTGCTATGTCATGCATTTTTTATTATGATTAATCAACCTATTAATATGATTTTCTTCGGTGATTGGTCCATTAGTTCATTAGTTTTGGTCCAAGCTTATTTATGTTGTGGCACGATAACTCATTCCCCCTAGAGATCTTATATTATAGTTTTTGGGAACACGACTATATCAAACCTTGTAGGAGTAGATGTATAACAGTTTTCATGCGAAAAGCCATAGTTTAATTTGTAAACTTTTGCATCACCCTTTTCCCTTCTTAGGCAAATATTGTTATGTTTGTTTACTCTTGTCCTTATCAGGCAAAGTTGCTCTGATTTTGTTTTAATCTATGTTCTAAATTTGTACTATCATTTTCAGTAGCAGCTGTTAATAATCATTTGAGTTGCATTTGTGTTAAGAATATCGAAAGCATTTTAGGCATCAAAATGATTACTTTTTAAAGAATTTTATCATTATACGACTTAGTTACTCTAAACGACTTTGTTACTCAGATGCATGTTTTAAGTGTTTCCATGTTTGGGGTTGTAGTTAACACAAACGAGCTGTTATTCCCAACAAAATTGCAGTATACACGAGCCATTGACATTTGGAGCATCGGATGCATCTTCACTGAGGTGTTGATAGGAAAGCCTTTGTTTCCTGGTAAAAATGTTGTCCATCAATTAGATTTGATGACTGATCTTCTGGGCACGCCATCCATGGATACAATTTCTCAGGTATGGTACTGGTTCTATTGGGGAGGCCTTCTGCAGTTTAATCTGGTGGGCATAGTTTAAATCATTGAAGGTTGACAATGATAGTTTCTTTCTTTCTAGGTCCAGAATGAGAAAACATGGAGATATCTGAGCAAAATGAGAAAAAAAGAGACCATCCCATTTTCACAGAAGTTTCCTAATGTAGATCCTTTGCCCTTGGACCTTTTGCAAAGGCTTTTAGCGTTCGATCCAAAGGACCGTCCATCCGCTGAAGAGGTAACTATATTGTTAGTGTTGTACAATTCTGCTTATCTCAGCACAAGTCTTGTATCTTCAGTTTATTGTGGAGGCAAACTGTGATATTTCTTTGGATACTTGTGATTTATGTGAGGCATTGGCTCATCCATACTCCAATGGGCTCGCCAAGGTTGAGAGAGAACCGTCTTGTCAACCAATCACAAAAATGGAGTTTGAGTTCGAGCATAGAAGAGTGACAAAGGATGTTGGACCGAAACGACGACTAGAGGGGGGGGGGTGAATAGGAGCATGATCTCTTTTTCATCTTGATCAGATTCAATAAGATTTTCACTTCAACAGCTATGAAGATCAATATACAAGCATAGCGGAAGACTTGTATTGAATCCAATCAACACCCCGAAGAGAAAAGACCAACATCACCAAAAACTAGAAACCAATATAGTTGGGCGGTCAGACCTCTCAAATTGGCAGGTCGACTTTTTGGCCTAGCGGTCAGACCTCTCAAATGGGCGGTCTGACAGCAACACAATGAACAGTGAAATCACCGAACTCAAAATCACAAATTGGTCTAACTTTTGATTCACAACTCCAAACTTCATGAAACTTGGAACATACCTTCTTTAGAATGTCAGGAACCTAATCCAATCAACGATCGTGAATATCATTGCCAAAGTTCCGACCTTTTTCCGTTTTCGTGAAGGTAGCTTCAAAACCGAGTCAAAACCAAAACGTGATCTAGAAACTTGCTCATCAGTAATAGATGATCAAGATGACCTTAGATGCATTTCCACATGTCATAGCAAGCGAGATTCCGGCCAGAAACCAAAGGAAAACTAACGGATCAAAGAAAGCCCCAAAATCACAAAATAGAGAGTAAGAACAAAAAGAGACTCATCTTGTGAAATCTTGCTTGGATTGATTTGAGATTGATGTTGGTTTACAGCCATTCCATCTAGGAGGATAAAGACTCAACACATGAGCACACAACCAATCCAACTCTCTAGAACCCTAACCTCTCCACTATTCTCTCCTAACCCTAAAAACACAAACTAGGGTTTTATATATGAGGGTTGGGAGGTGCACAACTAGCACCCTCCCCTATTTATAGTTGAGGCTAGCTTCTAGAAGGTTTTCCCTAATGGGCACCCGTTAAGCCCACACACAAACGGGTTTCACTTACGCATGCATTTTAAAGCGCTGTCTTCATCTCCTCTTGACCTAAACCGCTTCTCCTTGCGCCGTCTTGCGTTGCGGGTTAGCAAAAGGTCACCAAGGCGGTATTTAGGTGAAGTTACCAAAATACCCCTTCTCGATCCTTTTCCAAAGACCGAGTCCAATCTTCATGAAACAATCCCATGCTTCGCCACGTGTAGGTTGATCAACGGCTCTCTTCATGTTGGCAAATCTCTCCCATCTGGCTCCCACCGAAACCACCCTGGCGCTTGCACCGACTGTCGTGCCGCTTGATGCAACCCGTCGCACCGAACTTCCCGTCCGGTCATCATTGTACATTTTGCGCCATGCTTGAGTCAACCGACTTCACCCGGCATCCTCGATCGTTCTGAACCTCAGCTCTCCAAGCCTAGTCCAGATCATCCTCGCTGTTGACCATCGTTGACCTCCAAGCGTCCTGCACAACAATATACAAAGAAATCGATTCTGGGAATAAGTTCTTCGCAACTTGACCCACGTTAGTCAAAACATGAATCATGCAACACATATGCACTGAAACCCATGAATTTGACCTAACCAACAAACATCGCCACCAAGTTGGCCGATGAACAAGTGAAAACCGGTCAGACCACCACCCATTGGCCGATCTTATCGCCCTCTGGCCGGTCTGACCGCCCAGTAGGGACTTAGCCAAATTTCCACCCTGGAAATCCGAAACCTTCTGGAATTTTCAAATGAATAGAACTTTTGACTTGAAGCTCCAAAAATTATGAGACCAAGTGTAGAAGAAACACCTCTCTTGCCCACACCCTCTATTTTTGGCCCATCTCCAAACTCAAAAGTCCATTTATGGCCGGTCAGACCGCTGCCTCTTGGCCGGTCAGACCGCCAGCCTGTTGGCCAAAACCAGGGCCGATCTAAACGCCAGAGGTGGTCGGTCAGACCGCCACATAGGCTGGTCTGACCGCCACCTTGGCTGGTCTGACCGCCTGAGGCCTGACAGAGCTTGAACTTTGCTGAAAACGCGTATTTCGACAAACCTTCAACGCCATTGCCAATTGTATCATCATCCTCAGATGTGAGCATATCCCCATGATATCCACAATCTCCCCCTTGATGAATACATTGGTAATTTCCCAAAAATGTAAGTTTTGAGGTTTGAGAATGAAAATACTCACGTTTTCGTGCAAAGGCACAACTTGGTACAAATGCAAGAGAAAGCAATGGAAATGGCCAAGTTGGCTTCAAATTAGCATAGGCAAGTGAGATCAAGTCAAAGAAAGTAAGAAAGCTTCAATTTCCAGAGAAGAGTCAAAATTCTCACTTAAGGTCCATGTGAAAGAACAATTGTTCAATTTAACCTTTGATCATTGTGAGGTTCCAAGAATTGCAATGCAAGTTCAGAAATGGCAATAAGATCACAAGGATGCAAATTAAATGCTCCTCCTCACTATGATCATCATTTTTCAAAAAAAATTATTTTCCCCCTTTTTCTCCAAATAGTTATCCCTTTTTAACATTTTTAGCAAGTTCATCAACAGGGATCCTAAAATGATAATGGCCATGTCAGAATGTCAATGTGAGATCAAGAAGCTAACAACGACCATTCTAGAGACAAAAAGTCTTAAATCAAATCATTTTGCTCAAAGAACCTAAATCACCCATTTTTACAACAGTTTTTCATTTGCAATGAATATTGAAGTTGATTAAAGGTCTATCTTAGTGAAGAAAATCCTAGACTAGGAGCCATCCACAAACTCTTCCTAAGCTTCAACTATGGCGACAAATCTTGAGGTTCATGTCAATTTTGACAAGCAGTCCCCATGAGATCATCTGGATCATCAAACTTTCTCCAAGTTCATGTCTTTGATATGCAATCTCGTGAGAGTAGTTTGTGGCACAATTTAACCACATGAGAATCTTGAAATTTGATTTTTCATTTTGCATAAGAGTAGTTTTAGATTCACAGAGGAACAAGAAGCTCAAGAGATGTTCAATCCTAGATTCAAGAGCTAACAAAGCAATTTTGACAGGGTCAGTGTCACAAAAGGATCACTAACTGTGCAACTAGCTAAGAGATCCACATATTGCAATTTTTAGTTCAAGTTGTCTTAAAGTTCTAGCTCATTTAGCAAAGACTTAGCTACACATGTGAAAGCATGATAATTCTAGCAAGTCAAAGAACTTGACATGACATTGAGCAAGAATTGAAATACTAAAGCTCAAGAGAGTAATAAGCAAAGCTTCATCAATTTAAAAGACAAGCAGTAAAGCTTATGTTACAATGCATCTTTTTGTGATTTTCATATAAATGCAAAAAGCCTAAAAAGATCAATAGGTTCAGAAAAAGATCAAGGAAAGCTCAGAAGAGAATCAACTCCCCCTCAAACCAACCCATGGTGATAAATTACCCCTAACTCAATCCTCAAGGTGGCAAACCTAGTTGGGTCTAAAGGCTTGGTGAGAATATCAGCTAACTGAGCCTTGGACTCCACAAATTCTAGCACAATATCACCCTTCTCTACATGGTCTCTAAGAAAGTGATAGCGAATGTCTATGTGCTTGGTCCTAGAATGTTGCACAGGGTTCTTAGCAATATTAATGGCAGAAGTGTGATCACAGAGAAGAGGGACACTTTTAACCCAAAGTCCTTAAGAGTGGACACCATCCACAAAATCTGACTACATCAACTAGTGGCAGCTACATATTCAGCTTCAGTAGTGGATTGAGCAACAGAGGACTGCTTCCTAGAGGACCAAGAGATGAGAGAAGTGCCTAAAAAGTGACAAGTGCCTGAGGTACTCTTCCTATCTAGCTGACAACCCGTTAAATCAGAATTAAAAAACCCCCGAATGGACAAGGAAGAAGAGCAGGAATACCAAATGCCATACTGGAGGGTAGAGTGAAGGTATCTGAAAATGCGCTTGACGGCTTGGCGATGTGAAGTCCTTGGAGATGCCTAAAACCTTGCATAGAGGCTGACCGCGAAGTGGATGTCCGGTCTTGAGGCCGTCAAGTAAAGGAGGGAGCCAATCATGCTACAGTACTCGTGTTGATCCATGGCTTCTCCTTCCTTGTCTAGATCCAAAACAGTCGAAGTCGCCATAGGAGTAGCGATCGGCTTGCAGTCACCCATCTCGAAGCGCTTGAGCAAATCTTTGGTGTACTTCGTTTGATGGATGAAGATCCCTTCCTTGCATTGCTTGATTTGAAGCCCCAAAAAGTAGTTGAGCTCTCCCATCATACTCATCTCAAATTCCCTGGACATGGTATCAGAAAAACTATAAAAAGAGCATGAGAAGAACCACCGAAGATAATATCATCTACGTAAATTTGAACAAGCAAGAAGTCACTGCCATGCCTAAGAATGAATAGAGTCTTGTCTACCTTACCCATCTTAAATTTATTTTTAAGCAAGAAGGTCTTAAGTCTATCATACCAGGCTCTAGGGGCTTGCTTAAGACCATACAAGGCTTTGGATAGCTTGAAAACATGATGTGGATGCTTGGGATTCTCAAAGCATGGGGGTTGCCTAACATACACTTCCTCCTCTATGTAATCATTTAGAAATGCACTCTTGACATCCATCTGATGCAGCCTAAAGCCCTTAGATGCAGCAAATGCAAGCAGAATGAGAATGGCTTCTAATCTAGCAACAGAAGCAAAGGTTTCATCAAAGTCTAACCCCTCAACTTGGCTAAAACCCTGAGCTACCAATCTAGCCTTGTTTCTAACCACAGAACCATCCTCACTTTGTTTGTTTTTGAACACCCAACGGGTTCCTATCACATTATGACCACTAGGAGGCTCTACTAGGTTCCAGACTTTGTTCCTCTCAAAATTTTCTAACTCCTCATGCATCGCATTAACCCAGCTAGAATCAGATAAAGCATGTGATATATCGCGAGGTTCGAAAGAAGCAACAAATACAAATTGAGAGTAGAGACTCGGATCATGATACCTAGAGCGAGTGACTCGCTCATGAGGCTGACCAATAATCTGATCCGGAGGGTGATGCCTCTGAATGTGAAGTGGAGCGCTCGGGGGAGATAGCATCTCTTCGACCTCCGCAGGTACTGCTGATGACAAAGATGCAGCAGGAGCCTCAACTGAAGGTGAAGTAGTCAAAGCAGGTTCTAGGACAGGAGCATCAGCAACAGGTGGATTAACATTATCGACTTCATCATCATCTTCCTCTACAAAGATGCTCTCCGTCGCCTGTGTATCACCTGAAACGTCTGATATAGCACTAGGGCTAGTCTCATCAAAGGTGACATTGCATGTCTCCTGGACAACGTTAGTCTCAACATTAAAAACCCGAAAACCCCTCAGATGTGCAGGATAACCTAGAAATAAACCATCAGAAGTTCTTGACTCAAATTTATCTAGGTTTCCTGTCTTGAGAATGAAACACTTAGCTCCAAAAACTCAAAAAATGAGAAACAGAGGGTTTTCTACCAAACCGAAGCTCATAAGATGTCTTACCCAAAGAAGGTATCAAGAAGACACGATTGGCAATATGGAAAGTTGTAGCAATAGCTTCGGCCCAAAACCTCCTCGGAGTGCTATATTCATCTAGCATCGTCCTAGCTCTCTCGACTAAGGTTCTGTTCTTCCTTTCCACCATGCCATTTTATTGAGGGACGTGTTGTGAGGACCCTGGCTTATTTGGCTAGTAATGCTTAGTCATCCATTGACCCTAGCATCACAAACAAAATAACCCATGTCTTCGAGATATGTATACTTCCCAGAAATACAGTATACACACCCCTTTACAAAATCATGCATCAATTCCATTCAAGACATAGAACCAAAGCACGAACTAGATTAACTAAAAGACATACACAAAAGCGAGTTATTACAAAAGGGGCCGACCGGCCAAAACAACTAAGAAAGATAAACACAGCGGAAGCAAAAGCCATAAGATGGCAATAAACAAAAGAAGGCCATATGGTTTGCCTTTAGCCCACAAGGCAACCAACCATGCCACCAACCTAGTCGTCCCAACCACAGCACATCTCACAAAAGTAGGGCCCTTGGGGCTCCACCTCCTCTACAACAAAGTTATTAAGCAAAGCAAATGAGTACAAAAATGTACTCGCAAGACTGACGAGTAAGGTTAACAGACCTATACATATGCTACATGCAAGCTTTATTTAAGTGGAAGGCTTTAGGCTCATTTTAGCATAAAGCAAGTTTTCATTTGCAATAATGTAATAGATTGAAAGCAATTTTGACAAAGCATTTTTAATTGTTGAAGTAACAACGATACAATAATAATAATAACAACAATAAGAACAACCTAGAAGTGACTAACCCAATAGCCACCACAACAATAGCATGAATCACCCAATTCATACCACCCAACAAGTTTTAATTAAATGTTTAGTCTAGTTCTTGAGTGACCTTGCCAAGCATGTCCATAACCTAGGACGAGGCTATTCAATAGTTTTATCCTCAGGGTGTACCAATGTACCCACACGCGCAGCCTTTTTCGCCAAGCTATTTAGCACACTTCCTTTGGTATGCCGGCACGGCTAAGTCCTACGAGGCATTTCCAATGAATGATGCTAATTAAGAGTCGCGACAACCCAAAAGGTAGGAGACACTGGCCCAGCCTAAGCAACTGCGGGTGCTCTTCCCCTTATAAAAACAGTTTTAACCACCTACGACCCATAATTAACACCTCCCAAAGTACTTAGCCAAGAGGGGTTCCCAATACCCTCGTGTGGTTAGCACGCAAGATTGCTCAGTTTAGTGGCCCAAGTAACTCGGTCCTTAGGGACTTAGGCACCATTCCATCACACCATGAGATCACACCAACATCCATTGTGCCCAAATCAATAACAATTTGGTTTTCATTTTTGTTTCTTTACAAAGTAACAAAGCACAAGTGCTGGACATAATGGAATAATAATTTTCGTGTGATCAAGGTCATCGACATAAGTCGACAACCGCCCATTTCTACCGTGATCTAAGCATTTCTAAGCATTATCACGTAAACTACTAAGTGATAAGAGTCCATCCATCGAACCCTAAATCACAGCAAGATAATCCTAGGCATAGTAGTAGAGAATGAACATTTACCTACAGAGTATGCATCTATAGGCTTACTAATCGATAATTTAACACAAAGTAAGCATGCATACATACAAGTTAAACAAAGTATTAGACTTTAAAAGTAATGGGATTAACGGGATATGATCAAACTACTTTCCTTGCTGGATATGCTCAGATTGTTGCAGGGGAACACTCTCGTTATCAACGCACTTGTTGGCACCTAACGAAAAAGCGAAAAGAACCGATAAGAACGAAGAAAACCAAAAAGACTCCACAGAAAACTTTATCCAATTGCATTGAAATTTTTACAGAAGCAAGATCATGATTTTTAAAGAATTTAGCAACAAGAACCAATTGATTTGGATTCTTAATGCAAAAGATATGGCCAAAACAAATCTGCTCAGCCTGGAAAATGCTGGACAATTCAAATCGGTTACTGTTCATCCGGATTAAATTCTCAAGCACAATTTTCCAAAGAGGTGTTGCACCTGGGATTTTTATGGTAAGTAAAGCACCTCATGAGATGAATAACACAATTGAGTTCACCTCATTTGGAGCTAGTATGCATTTTCTATGATTTTTCAAAGACATGCAAAAGAGCACAAATAAAATGCACCCACAATTCTTTTGAAAGTAGTGACATGCCTAAATCCTATTCTACCATTTAGTACACTAATAGAGGAAGCCAACAAAGTCTGATTCACTCAAAAAGGATCTAAAGAGAATTACTTATGCATTTTACAAGTTAAATGCAAATTTTGGAGCAACATTTAAAGTTAATTTTGAAACCAATTTACCAATCCATTTTCTGGAGCCGAACTAAACTTGCAACCATTTTTAGATTAAATTTTAGTTTAAACCAGAGCTACCAAAATTTGAATCAAGTCAAATGAAGATAAAATGAAATAGTTATGCATTTTTGAAGTTTATTACCTTTTTCAGTTTACAAATAAATCCATTGGGAAAGTTTCTAAAATCAAAACGACGTGGACGAACCTGGGCCGTTGATCTTGGATCCAACGGTCCAAGCCCACGGGAAGAACGTGCACGCGCCCGTGCGAGATTGACAAACGTGGGCCGTTGATCTTGGATCCAACGGTCCACATTGAACCTCGCGCGCTGCGTTTGAACCCACGCGCGCGAACGGAGGCGGCGACTGTGGACCATCGATCGTGAGATGGATGGCTCACAATCAACGTGACACAGTGCACATGCACGGCCCCGCGAAATCACGCCCGCAGATCTGGAAATGGACGGTCCATAGCAAACGAAGAACAGAACACTAACGCGATCGAGACCGCATATCTTTAAAGATGGATGGCTCATGGTGAGCCACATCGCGCACACATCGACCTTGTCGGCAAGACATCCGACAACGCTTCGCGACTTCCCCGGCGAATCGCCGGCGACCTAAAGCACGGCGGCGCGACCGACGCCACCACGGGTGCATAGCAATAGCGCAAGACCATCGGTACCACTCACACTTGCGGTGGTGGACTAGAGCGGCGGCTAGGCTGGAGAGGGGTGGTGAAAGCACGACGGCCAAACGACAAACAGCAAAGGAGCTCCGCAACGGTTCATTCAAGCGAGTGCCCAGCCCCTAGGGACTACTAGGAGGTTACCTGGAGGTCGCGGAGGGACAGAGGAGGACTAAGCAGCTCCGGCGACGAAGGACCTTGCCGGCGTCGAGGAGGACAACGTGGAGAAGAGGACCTGGGCAATTAACCGCACCGGGTCATCACATTGGTTCCAATAAAGCTCAGAGATGCTCCCAGAGCAAGGAATTGAAGGGAGGATGTCCTTACCGGACTTAAGGAAGAAGGGGGAGCTTTTCGGCTGAAGGGGACCAAACTCCAAATTAGCCTGCTCCTGTAAATGTCAAAACCAACTAGGTTAGGGATTTTGACCACAGAGGTGAGAGGCTCAAATGGAAGCAAAGAGGTGGAGGAAAAGCCACTGGAACCCTGTTGCCACTGAGGAGCTTCAAGGTGCAACAATGGCGGTCAAGGGGCTTATGGGTGATTTGAGCTCAAAAGAACCGAGAGCAGTGGAGGAGGTGTTTAAAGGAAGCCAAGGAGGAACAAGGGGACCCTTTATAGCCGGGGAGCAGAGGCCATGAGCTAGGGTTAAGCTCCATGGTGAGCTTAGCCCACCGCTCGGTCCATGGCTCAACAAGGACGTGGAGGGGATGGGGGCAGGTCTGAGCAGGACTTTGGGGGCGGAAAGGCTGACCCGCATTTAATGCTTGCAGCAAAAGAGCTGTTGAGAGGTGACAAGACACTGCCCTCCCTCTCCCATGGCGCACGCGCGCGAGACCGAGGAAGGAGAAGAACAGGTGACTGCTATCAACCGTTCGATAAGAAAAGGGGGAGGTCATGACCCTTGGATCTGTACAGGGGGTCTGAAAGAAAAGGGGGAGGTTGCGACCAGTAGATCTCTATTGGGGAGGTCGTAGCCACTAGATCTCCATCGCATGGTGGCGAAAAGAAAAGGCGGGGGGGGGGGTCACGCGCTGAAAGGAGATAGGAGGTCGTGGCCATTGGATTTGCATCCAATGGCGCGAATGAGGGGAGGTCTTGACCGCATGCGCGACTCTGACAAGCGATGGGAGGTCGTGGCTGTTGGATTTTGATCCAACGGCGCACAACATAAAGGAGAGGTCGTGGCTGTTGCGCACGACGTGATGGGAGGTCGTGGCCATTAGATTTACATCCAAGGGTGCACAACATCGAGGGGAGGTCGTGGCTATTGCGCACGACGCGATGGGAGGTCGTGGCCATTAGATTTACATCCAAGGGCGCACAACATCGAGGGGAGGTCGTGGCCATTGCGCACAACGCGATGGGATGGGAGGTCGTGGCTGTTGGATTCTGATCCAACGGCGACGAAAGGAGAGGGGAGGTTGTGGCTGTTGGATGTCGATCCAACGGCGACGAACAGAGGTAGGAGGTTGTGGCGGTTGCGCACGACACAGAAAAGAGGTGGGAGGTCATGGCCGTGAGATCTTGATCTGACGGCGACGAAAGGAGAGGGGAGGTCATGGCTGTTGGATTTTGATCCAACGGCGCACAACAGAGAGGGGAGGTCGGGCTGGTGCGCACGACGCTCACAAGGGACGGGAGGTTGTGGCTGTTGGATCTTGATCCAACGGCGCACAACAGAGAGGGGAGGTCGGGCTGGTGCACACGACGCTCACAAGGGATGGGAGGTCGTGGCTGTTGGATCTTGATCCAACGGCGCACAACAGAGAGGTGGGAGGTCTTGGCCGTTGGGCATGACACTTCAAAAGGGAGGGGAGGTCGTGGCCACGAGATCTGCATCTGACGGCGATGAGAGGAGAGGGGAGGTCGTGGCTGTTGGATTCTGATCCAACGGAGCACGACCTCGCGCGAGGGAGAGGCTCGGCTGAGCAGGGAGGTTGGTTGGGTTTGACCAACTTGAAGGTGGCACAGATCCGAGGAACATTGCCAGATTTGAGTTTAAATTTGAAGACTGAGTTTGGAGGAACTTTTAGAGGTAGCAAACTAACTCCAAAAATTCCGAAATTTTGACTAGAGCTTCCTCACTCCAGGATTAACCTTACATAAAAATTTTAGAGGTTTTTATGCAATGCATTTTGCTCAAGAAATTCATCAAGGCTGTTCTAGGGTTTGACCAAAGGTCAAACTGATTTGACTGACCTCCAAAAATTATCAAATAATTTCTAAAAATTATGAAATTTTTCAGAGGGGTCACACATCATCCCTAGAACCAAGAAAAAAATATTTCCCAAGATTGGCACAAGATTTGTGACAAAGTGGAATAAGGGTTTGACTTTAGTCAACAAGAGATTTGTGTTTTTTTTGAATTCCACAACTCTTGACAAGAATTATAGAAAAGTTCAAGAGTTTCAAGATGTGAGAAAAGTTTTAATTTCTACTCATTTAATTACATTTGAAACAAACACCCATATTAGGTTACATTTGAAACACAAACCCTGGTTTGGTTACATTTGAAACACAACCTATATTTGGGATATTACACGTGTGGAGAAGAGAACTGATGCTCAATACCGCGCTCAGCACAAAAAGAAGCAAATGAGACATTCTTGAACTCCGTGCCATTGTCACTGCGAATCGCTCTCAGGGCATTAGGGAGTTCAGAAGCCAAGCGAAGAACAAGATCATGAAAATGATCAAAAACATCATCGTTCGAAGCAAAAAAAAAACACCAAAGAGTATCTAAAAAAACATCGACTATGACAAGAATATACCATTTGCCACCGACTGACCGAACCCTAGCAGGACCAACAGTATCCATGTGAAGCAACTGTCTCGGTCCATCAGTCATAACCATAGTCAATGAAGGGTGTGAGGCGGCAACTTGCTTGCCATGCCTACAGGGCGCACATACAACATCCTTGACGGCTTTGAGTTTGGGCAAACCTCTCATGAGATCAAGGCTGCTAACTCATGTCAGATGATCAAAACCAATGTGCCCCAAACGATGGTGCCAAAGCCAAAACTCAGAAGAAGATGCAATCAAACACTTGAGAGATCCAGCAAGAGATTCAGAAAAGTTAGCTCCAAAGATCCTACCAACTCTAGAAATCCCAAAAACAAGCTCACTAGCTGAATCAAGCACACGACAAGCACTTTTCTTAAATCTAGTCTCATAGCCATCATCAAGAAGCTGCGAGACAGAAAGCAAATTGTACCTTAGCTTATCCACAAGAGTGACATCCTTCAGGATGAATTTGTCATTCACCTTGATCGATCCTATTCCTTCAATATGCCCTTGTGTATCATCTCCAAAGGTGATGAAGTCATCACCCGTCGACCGCGTGAAGGAGGTGAACCATCTTGAGTCTCCGGTCATGTGACGTGAACAACCGGAGTCGACGAACCACTATTTTTCCCCCTTCCGCGGCGATCCTGAAAATCAAGACACAGAAAATCAACGTGTCTCAATACTGGGGTTAGTTAAACATGATTTAGGAACACAGTACTGAGACACACGTCTATGAGTAGTATACAAAGCAGAATTGCTATCCTTGATCCTACTTGAGGTTCTATCATGAGCAATGGTTACGCGAACATGAGAATCATCCTGTCTAGGAACATGATGATTATGAGCATGTGAAACAAATTCTAATCCAGGTTTCTTCTTTTCTAAATGACCATGTCTCATAAAAGCTCTAGGTTGATGAGATGAAATTCTAGCAAGATTTTTCCTAACATTTTTCAACCTACGCCAACAGAACTCAAGCAAATGCCCGTCCTTCTTGCAATAGGTGCAATGATACTTGGTACCACTAGGAGAAGCACCTTTTGGTTCAAAAGATGGTTGGGCAAAACCTGCAGATTTGAAAATGGTTTTTGCAGGTTGGGTTTTGAACTCAACTAAGCCATTTTCCAAGACTTGAATAACATTTGGCTTGGACTTGTCTTGGGCAAAGTTGTATCATAACCCTTGCTTCTTATAAGGAGTTTTTGACTCATCAAGAATCATTTTTAACTGTTTCTTATCCTTAGATAATTTTTCTAATGTATCCTTAAGATAAGCATTCTTTTTTCCAAGGTTAAAACATGATTCACAAGTTTTGGCCTTAATGGCTCTAGCATGCTTCTCCTTATTAATGGCAACTTTAAGCTTAAGGGCTTCACACGAAGCACAAGGAGCAGAATAAATTTTATCCTTAAGCTTGGCATACTTAGCTCTAACTACTTCTAATATGTCTTTTACTTTATGTTCACGTTCTAAGCAGAAAGAGCAAAAGCTAGACTCAGCCTTATCAGAAGTGACCAACTTGCTTGATTCTAAGCATTTTTCACATGGAGCAGATTTAACTTCAATTAACTCAGTCCTATCATTTTGTAGTTGGTGCAAGACAACATCATGAGCAGTTTGCAATTTAGCAAGTTCAGAGTGTAAAGCATGGCAAGATGAACATTCATCAGCATCAAGATTTTTAGCATTCACAAGTTCTAGTGTGAGTTTATCAACTTGTGACTCTAAATCCTTGTTCCTAGCCATGGTAAACTCTAACGCTTTATCCTGGCTAAATAGTTGCTCAAAGATAGTATCACATCTAGCAGAGAGAACATCATAGGATGGAGGTACCTCATCAGTGTCATCGATGTCGACGGAGTCGGCCATGAAGCACATGCTGGTGAAGTCTTTTGCCTTCCCTTTCTTCCTATGTTGAGGGAGCTCCTCCTCCTTGTCCTCCTCACTCCCGGAGTCCACATCGCTCATGGATTGCTCTCCAAAAGCGGCAAGGACTCGGGAAGCGACCTTCATGAGCTTGGCAGCATCAAACTTGGATTTGTTCCCTTGAGGCTTCCTCCAAGCTGCATTCTCATCCTTGTGGTTACCCTTCCCTTTTAGCTTGGGGCAGTTCGCCCGGATATGGTAGAGCTCTCCACACTCATAGCATGTCACAGGGCCACCTCTCTTCTTGTTTCTCACATTGTTATATGCCCATGTGAATTTTTTGGCTAGAAGGGCTAACTCAGCCTCAGGAATATTCTCAAGTTCCTCTTCATGGATTGCAGACAAATAGGCAAATAAGAATCCATAGGAAGACTTAGAAGAAATATTAGAAGTTCTTTTAAGAGGGTCAGCCACCAAAGCCATGTTCTCCTTCTTAGGATAACTAACTCTCTTGATTTCATGAGTCTTGAGCTTGCTATAGAGCAGCTCCAAAGAGAGATTAAAGAGATCAACATTCTCCTTAATGGCAGTAGCCTTCATCTCCCACTCCTTGGTGTTGATTGCAGCCAAGAGGTGGGTGGAATTCTCAAACTGAGAATACTCGATGTCTACTGCTCTCATCTGATTAATCACCTTGTTAAAACGAGTGAATACATCATCGATGCTCTCTCTAGGACCCATCTCGAACTTGTTGTATTCTCGCTTGTAGACCGTCTGGCGTACCTGCTTAATTTGGGATGAACCCATGGTAGGTTTCGAGGGTGTGCCAAATCTCGTGCACAGTCTCAATATTACAAATCCTGTCATACTCCTGTCTACCAAGCCCAGCATATATAAGGTTCTTTGCCTTGTGGTTGTTAGCCAAGAGGGTTGCTAAAGCCGGCGTAGCAACCTCAGGCAAAACGAGTGAGGCTCGAACAACCTCCCATATGACTTGACCTTCGCTCTGAAGGAAAACACGCAAGCGGTTCTTCCAATAGGCATAGTCGAGCCCAACGAAGATATGCGGCTTGGTGGAGTACTTCTCCATCGCCAAGTTCAGTGATCAGTTATGATCAAGATTGAACTAACTGGGCTCTGATACTACTTGTTGGACCGAAACGACGACTAGAGGGGGGAGGGGGGTGAATAGGAGCATGATCTCTTTTCACCTTGATCATATTCAATAAGATTTTCACTCCAATAGCTATGAAAGCTATGAAGATCAATATACAAGCATAGCAGAAGACTTGTATTGAATCCAATCAACACCCCGAAGAGAAAAGACCAACATCACCAAAAACTAGAAACCAATATAGTTGGGTGGTCAGACCTCTCAAATTGGTCGGTCGACTTTTTGGCCTAGCGGTCAGACCTCTCAAATGGACGGTCTGACCGGTAGCACAATGAACAGTGAAATCAGCCCGAACTCAAAATCACAAATTGGTCTAACTTTTGATTCATGACTCCAAACTTCATGAAGCTTGAAACATACCTTCTTTAGGATGTAAGGAACCTAATCCAATCAACGATCATGAAGATCATTACCAAAGTTTTGACCTTTTTCCATTTTTGTGAAGGTTGCTTCAAAACTGAGTCAAAACCAAAACGTGATCTAGAAACTTGATCCTGGGTAATAGATGATCAAGATGATCTTAGATGCATTCCCACATGTCACAGCAAGCTAGATCCCAACTAGAAAACAAAGGAAAACCAACGGATCAAAGAAAGCCCCAAAATCACAAAATAGAGAGCAAGAACAAAAAGAGACTCATCTTATGAAATCTTACTTGGATTGATTTGAGATTGATGTTGGTTTACAGCCATTCCATCCAGGAGGATAAAGACTCAACACATGAGTACACAACCAATCCAACTCTCTAGAACCCTAACCTCTCCACTATTCTCTCCTAACCCTAAAACACAAACTAGGGTTTTAGATATGAGGGTTGGGAGGTGCACAACCAGCACCCTCCTCTATTTATAGTGGAGGCTAGCTTCTAGAAGGTTTTTCCCTAATGAGCACCCGTTAAGCCTACACACAAATGGGTTTCACTTACACACATATTTTAAAGCGCCGTCTTCATCTCCTCTTGACCTAAACTACTTCTCCTTGCGCCGTCTTGTGTCGCTGGTTAGCAAAAGGTCACCAAGGCGGTATTTAGGTGAAGTTACCAAAATACCCCTCCTCAATCCTTTTCCAAAGACCGAGTCCAATCTTCATGAAGCAATCCCATACTTCGCCACGTGTAGGTTGATCAATGGCTCTCTTCATGTCGGCAAGTCTCTCCCATCCAGCTCCCACCGAAACCATCATGGCACTTGCACCGACCCCCGCGCCGCTTGATGCAATCTGTCGCACCAAACTTCCCATTCGGTCACCATTGTCCATTTTGCGCCATGCTTGAGTCCACTAACTTCACCCGGCATCCTCGATCATTCTGAACCTCAGCTCTCCAAGCCTAGTCCCGATCATCCTGCCATTGACTGTCATTGACCTCCAAGCATCCTGACAACAATAGACAAAGAAATCGATTCCGAGAATAAGTTCTTTGCAAGTTGACCCACGTTAGTCAAAACATGCATCATGCAACACATATGCACTGAAACCCATGAATTTGACCTAACCAACAAACATTGCCACCAAGTTGGCCAATGAACAAGTGAAAACTGGTCAGACCACCACCCATTGGCCGGTCTGACCGCCCTCTGGCCGGTCTGACCGCCACTTTGGCTGGTCTGACCGCCCAGCAGGGACTTAGCCAAATTTCCACCCTGGAAATCTGAAACCTTCTAGAATTTTCAAACAAATAGAACTTTTGACTCGAAGCTCCAAAAATTATGAGACCAAATGTAGAAGAAACCCCTCTCTTGCCTAGACCCTCTATTTTTGGCCCATCTCCAAACTCAAAAGTCCATTTATGGCCGGTCAGATCGCTGCCTCTTGGCCGATCACACTGCCAGCCTCTTGGCCAAAACCAGGGCCGGTCTGACCACCAGAGGTGGCCGGTCATACCGCCACATAGGCCGGTCTGACCGCCACCTTGGCTGGTCTGACCTCCTGAGACCTGACAGAGCTTGAACTTTGCTGAAAACGGGTGTTTCGACAAACCTTCAACGCCATTGCCAATTGTATCATCATCCTAAGATCATGAGCATATCCCCATGATATCCACAAAGGAAGATATAAGGGAGCTGATATTCCGTGAGATACTGCAATACCACCCGCAATTGCTGAAAGACTATATCAATGGCACTGAGAGGACAACCTTTCTATACCCAAGGTTTTAGAAATCGTATCTTTGGACATATATGGTGCTTTAGCACAAGCATGTACTAACCTTTGTTATTCGTTGTATCTTTGCACATGCATGTACTTTTGTTTTTCATTGTATCCACTCCTATTGTGGCAAACACTTTTTTGCTGTGTTCATCTTTGTCTTTGTTGATCAATTTATGAAGTGATTTTCTCGTCTCAAAGAAAATAGTGGAAATGGCCCGATAATTCCAATGGATAGAAAGCACACCTCGCTTCCTAGGTAACATTTGATCATATGTTACATTCTGTTCATTTTCTCTATCTTTTATCATATTAGTTGCAGGAGTTCAAAACACCTTGAAGCACATAACAGAGCTTAATAGAATGGTTAGGGTCCCTTCCTCTGGCCTATGTTTGAAATGGTGAAAGAACCATCTAAAGAATTTTATTTAAGGAAAGGCCACAATTTGATGCACCAACGTTGGCCAAACATAGATGCACCTAATGACAGGGTTGTCTCAATATAGCATTCACAAGAAGGTTAAGTGGGCTCTATTGACGATTGAAATAAAGGACATTTTGGACTTGGTGACTATAGCTAAGATGCCAAAATGAATGTATGCATTCTTTGTGCTCTGCGATACTTTAAATTTAAGCATAGTACCAAACCAGGAGTAACACCTAGGTCAAGCTGAAATTTCTTTAGGGGTTGTTTGGATCTTAGATTTTATCAATACCAGATTACGTTAACATAGATTTAGAGCCTAGCAACCTAAAACTTGTTTGGTTAGATAGGATAAAACTAGGATTCTCACATCCTGATAGTTGATTAGTATGCATTCATTCAGAGAAATCGTACCTGAATCCCCCCTTTATTACTTTCTTCATCTCTTTGTGGCACCGCCCCCGCCCCAGCGCCCGCTGTGCCCGTGCAAGGTGCCCGAGGCGGAGCCACTACCGCTACCTGTGCAGCTGGGAGAGGTCACTGGGGAGGAGCACCGCAACACCATCACACCACCGCCCGCGCTGTACCACGTCGTGTCGGGGCTCTTCGTGGCACCGCCCCTGCCCTCGTCGCACCCACACAAGGTGCTCGAGGCGGAAACGCTACTGCCGCCCGTGCACTATGCACTAAATGATGTGCTCTTCACATGATGTGTCTTAGACCAGATCAAAAGGTCTGATTTTTTTATTGATGAGAACTATCGTAGTAAAGAGACTAGACAGTGGGTACATGGTACCCTTTTGTCTTGGGAATGGACCGAAGGAAGAGGAGCCAAGAACCATGTATGTGTATTGCTCATGTGTGTAGAAATGGAGAGAGTCCCCTTTTGTACATGCCCTTGGGGCCCTATTTATAGGAGGGCAAGAAGGGACATTTACCTTCTTTCCCTCACAATGTTGAGAGAGAGAGGGGGGTATTTAGGTACATTTGCCTAAATGCGCTATACAGACTAAGTCTACATATGTACAGTATCCCCGATGGCACACTGGTATTCCTAACGACCCTAGGGTGCGGGGTACCCATTGGTGCCCTGCTACGACAACTCCCTCATCTGCGTGGTCTGAGGTCGTGAGGACAGGTCCTGCGGTCCTGAGGGGTGAGCGGACGCAATCCTATCGCCCCCGACCCCTTGGGAGTCGGGATACCCCGGGAGACGTAGGTGAACCAGTGAAGGGGCTCCGGAGACGGCCAAAGGCGGAGCACCAAGGGGCTCTGGAGGAAGATCTGTGTCGGGGCCGCCCCACTGAGGCGATAGCCTCGAGGTAGGCGGTGAGCAGCGGCGGAGCCTATGGGAGCGAAGTCGACGTGGAGCCACCACGCCGAGGCATGGCCCTCGCGACGGGCAGCACGTCGGGGCCATCCCGCTGAGGCGATAGCCTCGAGGCGGGCGATGAGCAGCGGCGGAGCCCGTGGGGGTGAAAGTCGATGCGAAGCCGCCACGCCGAGGCATGGCCCTCGAGGCGGGCGACGCGTCGGGGCCGCCCCGCTGAGGCGATAGCCTCGAGACGAGTGGTGAGCAGTGGCGGAGCCTGTGGGGGTGAATTTGACGCGGAGCTGCCACGCCGAGGTATGGCCCTCGAGGCAGGCGGTGAGCAGTGGCGGAGCCCATGGGGGCGAAGTCGACGCGGAGCCGCCACGTCGAGGCATGGCCCCTGAGGTGGGCGGCGCGTCGGGGCCGCCCTGCCGAGGCGATAGCCTCAAGGCAGGCGGTGAGTAGCGGCGGAGCCCATGGGGGCGAAGTCGCGAGCCGCCACACCGAGGCATGGCCCTCGAGGCGGGCGGCGCGTCGGGGCCGCCCCACCGAGGTAATAGCCTTGAGGTGGGCGGCGCACCATGGCAGTTGTCGTTGCCCTTGTATTTGATTGCTTCTTTCGTGTGACCGTTCACGATGCTCCTGCTGGGGGCCTGTAACATCCCAAATGTATAATTAGGGTTTGTTCAAGTATAATTATATGTGTAGAAATTAAAACTTTTCTCACATCTTGAAAACCCTAATCTCTCATGTAATTCTTGTCCAAGAGTTGTGTAATCCAAAACACAAAGCTCTTGTTGACCAAAAGTCAAATTCATTTTCCAATTATCTTAAATCTTGTGCCAAACAATTGGAAAATATTTTCCTTGGTCCTAAAGCTGATGTGGGACCCCTCTGAAAAATATCACAAGTTGTAAAACTTGTTTGATAATTTTTGGAGGCAAAACAAATCATTGAACAGCCTTAATGAATTTCCTGAGAAAAATACGTTGCATAATAACCTTTGGAAATTTTATGTAAGGTTAATCTCATTGTCAGCAAGTTCCTGTTAAAATTTCATGAATTTTGGAGTTGAATTGCTACCCCAAACAATTCTGCAAAGTTTCAGCTGTTAAAAACTAAATTTAAAAGCCTACACTGTTCCTTGGGCTAGCCATATTCAAAGCTGGTCTAGCCCAACCATATCTGCACCTCAGCCTGACCTCCCTCTGCACCTTGATCAGGTCGCAGCCGTTGGATTTACATCCAACCGCCACGACCTCCTCCGCGGCCAACACCGCAAAGACCTCCCCACCTTGTTGAGGTCATAGCCCTTGGATCCAAGATCCATGGCCCTGACCTCCCCTCACTGTTAAACTAAGCCAACCTCCCAGCGCTTTCAAGCGCACAAGACCTCCCCTATCTCATGTTGTGCACCGTTGGATTTAAAATCCACGGTCACGACCTCCCTTTGTCTCGTGCAAGATCCGGCCTCCCGCGCCGACGTGAGGTCGTAGCCCTTAGATCTAAATCTAAAGGCCATGACCTCCCTTGTGCGTTGCAAGCTCAGGACCTCCCCTCTTTTGATCGAACCGTTGGATCAAAAATCCAAAGGTCTGACCTCCCTTGCCTTTTAGCATAGCGTCTCGAGACCTCCCGGTCATTGTGTGCCCTTGGATTTAAATCCAAAGGCCATGACCTCCCCTCATGCTCTTATGTTGGCGTGCAGTTAAGACCTCACAGAGGTCCGCACCGTTGGATTGAGATCAACGCTTTGGACCTCTGTCCCATTTCCTCACGTCGCATACACATTAAGGAAATCGTGAGGCCATGACCTCCCCATCCTTGATCGTGTGCTGGGACCTCCTCCCGATCCTTTGGCGTAACTTGATTCAAAAATTGCATCAGAGGGCAGGACCTCCCGTGGTCCTATCCAGCAGTCAACATGACCTCCCCTGTTCTTCTCCTTCCTTGGTCACGCATGCGTGCTCCTGAGCGAGGGAGTTAATGTGTGTCATCCTTTGTGTACTTTACAACTGACTCTCCGACCGCATTTAATCTTTGGTCGACCTTCCGCCTTTCCTGTCCACACAGACCTGTCGGGTTGTCAACCTCGTGTCTTGTCCAACTCCATGGACCTCCCGTGGGCTAAGCTCACCATGAGCTTAACCCCAGCTCGTGTGCCTGCTTCTCCCAAGTATAAAACCCCCATTGGGTTCCTCCCGTAGCTTCTTTGGCACACTTTCGAGCTCTAAGCTTGCACCTGTGCCATTTGAGCTCCTTCTCCCCTCTGACCTCCCCACTTGGCCGCCATTGTTGAGAAGCTTGGAGCCCTTGGTGAAGGCTTGCTCCAGTGGCTCCCTCTCAACCTCTTGCTCAATTAAGCTCCCCCAAAATCTCCTGAGTTGAACCTAACTCATTGTTAGGTTGACATTTTCAGGAGGGGCTAGTGGAGCTTGGAGCTTGAGGCTTGGAGCTTGGAGCTTGGACTTGAAGCAGCGGAGCTTCCCATCTTCTCCAACTCAGGCCATCGCCATCCTCGACCTCCCCGGCATCTTTAGGACCTCCAGGTACTTCCTGATAGTCCTTTAGCTACTGGCACCCGCATGTATGATGTTGCGGAGCTTTTGTTTGGGCACACGCTTGATTGGCAGCTGCGGAGCTTCTTTTTGCTTCTTGCTCTTACCGTGTGATCTCCTTCGCGTTCCTCTCCGGCTCGCCGGCGTTTAAGACCGCCGCTGCCGTTGAGAGGAGGTCCAGTGGGTGCGCAAAGTTATTGTGCACTCAGTGGTACCATTGGATGTCGCCGGCGAGGCCTGCATTGCCGGCGATGACCACATCTTTGAACTCGGATCTTGTCGGACAAGAACTGCGGCGCTATTGCCGTTTTTCGGACCAAGATCCGCTGGGTTTAATGCGCTAATCATTTGCTCAACCTCGCAATCATTGGGCGTCTTAAACTGCATTTAATCCTCCCCTTGCGCGCATTTAAGACCTCCCGCGCGCGGACCTCCTCGTTGTCCCGCGCGCATTTATCTCATGTCCAAGCACGTGCGTGCGCGCAAGCACGTGGTCGCGAGCTCTAGGACGTCCATGATCTCCTCCGAGGAGATCTGGAACGTCCAGGACCTCCCCTTGCGAGATCGTGGCCGTCCAGACCTCCCCTGGAGGTCTGTGACGTTTGGACCTCCACTTAGGACCTCCCCGAGGCCATCTCAGCCATTCATGACCTCCCGGGGTAGATCTTGACCGTCAAGGTCCTCCCTCAGACGATCTGAACCATCAAGGACCTCCCTTGGAACATCTGGACCGTCCAGGACCTCCCCTGTGAGGTCCTGACGATGTAGATCTTCCTCGGGGAGATCTTGATAGTTTAGATCTTCCTTTGGAAGATCTGAACCGTTGAGGACCTCCCCCGCGTGATCTGAGCCGCTTATGACCTCCCATGTCTTTATGGTTTTTTTTAATTCGGTGAGCTCTTTATTTGCAAAGCGAGAAAAGGTATGAACTTCAAAATATCATAACTAATTCATTCTAAATCCAAATGAGGTCATCCAAATTGTGTTAGCTCTGTCTTGAACTTGACTTTAATCCAAAAATGATTGTAAGTTGAGTTCAGCTCCAGAGCACAGTTTTGCCATTAGATTTTAAAACTCACTTTAAATATACACTCAAATTAATGCTTAACTTGTAAAATACATAACTAATGCTCGGTAGATTATTTTTGAGTGAGACCAACTTTGTTGGTTTCCCCTATTAATGAACTCACTGTGAAAATTAGTTTTGAGCATGTTGCTGTTATAAAAAGGAGGACTTGTGCATTATAATTTTGTTCAAGTTCTTGTTTTTGAAAAATTATAGAAAGTGCAATATAGCTCCAAATGAGATGAACTCAATTGTGTAATCCATCTCATGAGGTGCTGGTTTTACAGTAAAAATCTCAGCATCACCACTTTTCTAGAAAATGTTGCCTCATAATTAAATTAGTGAATAGTGCAGTTTGGTATTTTAGGGGCTGAGCAGAATTGTTTTGCTCATATCTTTAGCATTGAGAATCCAAATCAATTGGTTCTTGTTGCTAAATTCATTATAAATCATTGTATTGCTGCTGTATAATTTTCATAGCATTCGGAGAAGTTTCTCTGTTGAGTCTTTTTGGTTTTTCGTTGTTCTTATCGGTTCTTTATCGCTTTTCCGTTAGGTTTCGACATTTGTGGTAATCCCGAGAGTGACCCTCAGCCACAACTTGAGCAACAGCAACAAGGCAAGCAGTTTGATCATATCCCCTCTAACGTCCCATTACTTTAAAGGTTAATATATTGTTTTACTTCTATGTATGCATGCTACTTTGTGTTAAATGTCGCTAGTAATCCTATAGTTGCATAATCTGTAGGAGTTGTTTATCCTCTACTACCAATGAGCCTAGGTTATTTGCTGTGGTTTGAGCTCGTTGGATGAGCTCTTATCACTTAGTAGTTGCGTTTTCTCTGCTTAGACATGCTTAGTGCGGTAGTAATGGGCGATCATCGACTTAGTCGATGGTCTTGATCACACAAGTCTAATTATTACTCCTATATGTCCTGCACTTGTGCTTTTATTAATTTGTAAAATAAAAATCTGAAAATAAAAGATTGATTTAGACTTGGGCATATTGGATGGATGGTGAGGTTTTTGGAATGTGGTGGTATGCCTGGGTCCCTAAGGACCGAGTTACTTGGGTCACTAAGCCAAGCGATTTTTGCGTGCTAACCACACGAGGGGGATATGGGACCTCTCTTGACTAAGTACTTTGGGAGGTGTTAATTATGAGCTGGTCGGTGGGTATGTTTTAATAAAATGTGTGTGTGTGGTGTTGGGAGGGAGCATTAGCAGACCGATTAGGCTGCCTAATGTGTCCTTATCCCCGTGGGTTGCGGCTCGTAATTAGCATCGTCCATTGGAAATGTCTCGTAGGACTTAGCCGTGCCGACATACCAAAGGAAGTGTGCTAAATCATGTGGCGAAAAGGCGATGCGGCGTGTGGGTACATTGGTACACCTGCGAGGTTAAAACTATTGAATAGCCTCGCCCTAGGTTATGGACATGCTTGGTAAGGTCGTTCAAGAACTAGTCTCAACCATTTAATTAAAACTTGATGGGTGGCATGAATGGATGTTCATGCTATTGTTGTGGTGACTTGGGTTAGTCACTTCGTGTTGATCTTGTTGTTGTTACTATGTTATTATCTCGTTGTTATTTCAACAATTAAAAATGCTTTGCCAAATTGCCTTCAATCTATTATGTTATTGCAAATGAAACTTGCTTTATGCTAAAATGAGTCCAAAGCCTCATCCACTTAAATAAAGCTTGCATGTAGCTAAATTATAGTTCTGTTATCTCACACGTCAGTCTTGCGAGTACATTTTTGTACTCATTTGCTTTGCTTAACAACTTTGTTGCAGAGGAGGTAGAGCCCAAAGGGCTTTACTTTTGTGAGTTTGTCTTGGTGGTTGGGAGAGCGACTAGCTTGGCGGTCCGGTCAGTTGCCTTATGGGCTAAGGCACCTTTGGTTGGCTCTTATTTTGGGCCATCTTTATGGCACTTTTGCTTCCGCTGTGTATTCTTGTAGACTTGTTGTTATTTGGCCGGTCGGCCTCTCTTTTGTAATAACTATCCCATATTTATGTTAACTTCTGGTTTGTTGCTTGTTCTATTCTATGTGTTTGAATGGAATTGATGCAACCTTTTGTAATGAGTTGTGTGTACTGCATTCTTGGGAAGTACATATATCTCGAGGCACGGTTTATTTAGTTGATAATACTAGGGTCAAGTGGATGACTAAGTATTATGAGCTTAATAAAGCGGGGTCTCACAGGGCCTGGTACTGTCCCCCCTTTGGTCGCTCCTGGTTGAGTGTGCCCGTGACTTGGAATGGCGTGAAGGGGTTTTGTTCCTCCTTCGTTTGACTGGGCTCGTTTGAGAGGCCAAAGCTAGTGAGGGGGAGGCGAAGCCGAACGTCGTCCCCCAACTTTTTTTGATTGGGCTAGTTTGAGAGCCCAAAGCTGGCGAGGGGCAGGCGAAGCCGAACGCCGTCCCTCAAGTTTTTTGATTGGGCTCATTTGAGAGCCCAAAGCTAGCGAGCGGGAGGCGAAGCCGAACGCCATCCCCCAACCTTTTTTGATTGGGCTCGTTTGAGAGCCCAAAGCTAGCAAGGGGGAGCCGAAGCCGAACGCCATCCCCCAATATTTTTGATTGGGCTCGTTTGAGAGCCCAACGCTAGCGAGGGGGAGACGAAGCCGAACGCTGTCCCCCAATTTTTTTGATTGGGCTCGTTTGAGAGCCCAAAGCTAGTGAGGGGGAGGTGAAGCCGAACGCCGACCCCAGCTTTTTTTGATTGGGCTCATTTGAGAGCCCAAAGCTAGCGAGGGGGTGGCGAAGCCGAACGCCGTCCACCAACTTTTTTGATTGGGCTCGTTTGAGAGCCCACAGCTAGCGAGGGGGAGGCAAAGCCAAACGCGGCCCCCAACTTTTTTGATTGGGCTCGTTTGATAGCCCAAAGCTAGCGACGGGGAGGCGAAGTCGAACGTCATCCTCCAAATTTTTTGATTCGGCTCATTTGAGAGCCCAAAGCTAGCGAGGGGGAGGCGAAGCCGAACACCATCCCCAACTTTTTTTGATTGGGCTCATTTGAGAGCCCAAAGCTAGCGAGAGGGAGGCGAAGCCGGACGCCATCCCCAAATTTTTTGATTGGGCTCGTTTGAGAGCCCACAGCTAGCGAGGAGGAGGCGAAGCCGAACATCATCCCCCAACTTTTTTGGTTGGGCTCGTTTGAGAGCCCAAAGCTAGCGAGGGGGAGGCGAAGCTGAACACCGTCCCCCAACTTTTTTGATTGGGCTCGTTTGAGAGCCCACAACTAGCGAGGGGGAGGCGAAGCCAAACGCCGTCCCTGAACTTTTTTGATTGGGCTCGTTTGAGAGCCCAAAGCTAGCTAGGGTGAGGTGAAGCCGAACGCTGTCCCCCAACTTTTTTGATTTGGGCCCGTTTGAGAGCAAAAGGCTAGCAAGGGGCAGGTGAAGCCGAACGCCATCCCCCAACTTAGGCCCTGTTTGGTTGGTACAGCTCCAGATTCTCATTTTCCAGATTCTGCTCCTGATTCTCTGAGAATCTGGAGCTGGCTGTTGAAAGCGTTTGGCTGGTAGGTTAGCTCTAAAACCATATGAGGGAGGATTAGAGGCAGATAGACCATGTTACCCCTGGTTGTAATAATTCAATTGTATTTGTGTCTTTCTCCTATGTATTTGTACACAAATTATATAATTTTCCCCCCTAAATTTGTTTAGACTATGTGAATGTATATACGTTGTATCTATACACAATGCCAGGTTATATTACATTTACACTTCATGATGGATTACAACTGTGTATAAGAAGCAAAAAACTGGAGATGAAAGTGCAGAGGGAAACCGGCTTATACATTTCACTCAAAACCATTGCATCACATTCACAGTACACACTGATAGTTGGTACACAGTAGCTCTGATCACAAGTTCACAACTCCAAAAGCCGTTGATACATGATACTGTCAATACATGATACACAAACTGCTGGCTTCTGGCGATAACATTACTGATAACATCTGAGTAGTCTGGCAGACACACAGACTCGAGGCATCACACCAGATGACCTCTTTTTACTCACACTATTACACATACATAGACATAGCTATGCATGCACAGACCACCTTCTCCTTAGCGATTCGGGGTTGCACTTGCAGTTGGAGCCGCCGCATGACCATGCCCAAACCTCACCGGACTCGACGACCTTCTCGAACCCCTCTTACCATTCATCTTCAACTGAATTATAGTTAGCAACAACAAGATATGGGCACCAAAACAACTGAACAATCAAATGTTCAAGAACTATGTACTGCGCATGGGGAACTTTTGAACATTTGATAACAGAAATATGCAAAATTATGGATCTGAAACTTCAGAAAGTAGCAAAAATATGGCAAGCAATAATGAACACAGATCATTCACAGATCAGCTACCAATTATTTACTTGGTAAGTTGTTATGCATACTGAGATACTTATTACTTTGCTTCCTTCCATACTCTTTCTTTTTTCCAGACCAGCTTGGATATTGGCATATCCCACCTCACAGCAAATTCACTAGCAATTGTACAACCCAATTTTTACTCACACATCATTTAATCAATGATAATAGTAACTAAAATGGTTTCAACAACGTATAAACTAGAAACAAAGGATTACACAGGTTACAGCATGAAGATGCTTGAAAGTGACACCTTGAGCAAAAGAGCAAGCAATTGGCATCCAAAAACATGTCTACAATGTGACCATGTAAAAAAAAGCCAACTTTATGCGAAAACACAATCAAACAGATCATGAGCACAACGTTATCAAACCCAATCCAGCACAATCTGAATCAGAATGTAGTACAACGCGCATCAGCATACAAAAAAAATGACATGTCAAGACATGCATAATTATTGGAACCATCATCCAAAGCAGATTATTTTGTAATTTGGTCCAATTTGTTTGATCCATGAACAACTCCAAGATTTCCGGAGTGGAGGACCGGCGGGCTGCACGCGGGGGCCGGCCTCTAGGATTTCTGGAGTGGAGGACCGGCGGGCTGCACGCAGGAAGTTTGCACTGAAGCATGTCCTCACTGCAAGCCTTAAGCAATGTTTAATCCAGCTCTAACAAGCTTACAGCAGCACACAATTTGGCAAGAAATACACAGGACAAGACTACCCAGGACTTCTGATAACAACTGTCCCATGGAAAAATCATGACAATCATGTCACTCATTGGAAATTAGTTCAGGTTCAGGTAAGAATGAAATTTTTTATCAAGCATCCCACCAGTTCAGGTTCAATTACCAGCATACACTTTGATTATGCCAGAAACAGCAAGAATTGACCCTATTAAACTCATAACTGATATTAACCATTTTCTTGCAATCCTCAAATGAAGTAGCAGATGCTGCAAAAAAAATACAGGGTATTTTGTAACAATGAATCTGTCATACACCATAAAGACAAGATATGGTAGCCAAACACAATTAACCTAAAAGGCATCACAAGCAGATGCTGCAAAAACTACAGGGTATTTTATATTCTAAAAATATCATACAGACATGCATAAACAATTGCACTCTCAGAAATAAGGAGCCAGGCACCAGTGATCATACAAAACATTCTACTCTATTTAACTTGAAACTTTCTCAATTACCAAAATTCAAGCCAATAGCAAACAATAAAAATAATACTTTGACAGTGAAGAACACATTCACAGATTCACAGATATACACAATACAAACAAACCAAAATAAGAGTTGGATTCAACACAGATTCACATATATGATTCGTACACATTCACAGAATCACATATACACATTTTTCATACTACATTCACATATTCAAAGAAATATACAAGAGAGTCTACACATTACAATCAAACGGAAAAAAACAAATTGATCCACCCTAGGGCGGCCGGCGAACAGAAAGGAGACAAAGGGAGTAGGGAGGACAAGGGGGACGGCTTGGATGAAGACCTTACCTTCACAGGAGCCGGCCGGTGGTGCTCGGGAAACAACGGCGGCGAAGAAGTAGGGAACGACGGC
The DNA here is from genome assembly GCA_036346405.1 of Phyllostachys edulis. NCBI lineage: Eukaryota > Viridiplantae > Streptophyta > Magnoliopsida > Poales > Poaceae > Phyllostachys > Phyllostachys edulis. The sequence goes on from CM070566.1 coordinate 41,472,059, forward strand.
CTAGGGTTTCCGGGGTGGGCGGCTCTCGTGTGCTCGCGGCGGCGCACTCCGGTGCCGGAGGCGGCGCAGTGGAGGACCGGAGGCGGCACAGTAGAGGACCGGAGGAGGCGTAGTAGAGGACCGGCGGCGGCGATGTCGAGGACCGCAGGCGATTTTTCGACTTCTCGCGAGAGCGCCAGGAGGAGACGAGGAAGCGACGGGATTTGCGAAGGGGTAAGGGATCGGGGTCGTGCGGTGCAAATTCCAGGGAGTAGTTGGATGCCAGTGGTGGGTAAAAAATAGGAACTTCAAGGGGTATTTCTGTTTTACAAGGTTGGATTCTCACGAGAATCTGCCGAAAGGCTGCTTCTCGTTGCTAGTTCATTTTTGAGACAGCTCCTCGCGAGAATCAGGATCTGGTGGATTTGAGAATCAGTGTGTTTGGTACAGCTTCACGAGAATCAATTGAGAAGCTGGGAGTAGAAGCTGTACCAAACAAGGCCTTACTTCGAATGGGCACGTTCGAGAACCCAGAACTTTTGTTTTGTTTTCCTGCCCCAAGGATTAGGCGTGGTGTCCCTAGTAGCCGAGGCGGGGCCTCCTTCACGGCTAGGGCTTTGCGCGAATGAGCATGATGTGAAATGAGACCCCCTAGTCGCCGAGGCAGGGCCTCCAGAATGGCTAGGGCTTTGCGTGAATGAGCGCGATGTGAAATGTCTCTCCGCCGAGGCAAGGCGGGAGACTCCCTAGTCACCGAGGCAGGGCCTTCGGAACGGCTAGGGCGTTACACGAATGAGTGCGATGTGAAATGTCTCTCCGCCGAGGTAAGGCGCTCGAGACGGGAGACTCCCTAGTTGCCGGGGCAGGGCCTCTGGAATGGCTACGGTTTTGCGCGAATGAGCGCGATGTGAAGTGTCTCTCCGCCGAGGCAAGGCACTCGAGGTGGGAGACTCTCTAGTCGCCGAGGCAGGGTCTCAGGAACGGCTAGGGCTTTGCGCGAATAAGGGCGATGTGAAGTGTCTCTCCGCCGAGGCAAGGCACTCGAGGCAGGAGACACCCTAGTCGCCGATGCAGGGCCTCCAGAACGGATAGGACTTTGCGTGAATGAGTGCGATGTGAAATATCTCTCCGCCAAGGCAAGGCGCTCGAGGCGGGAGACTCCCTAGTCGCCAAGGCAGGGCCTCCAGAACGGCTAAGGTTTTGCGCGAATGAGCGCGATGTGAAGTGTCTCTCTACCGAGGCAAGGCACTCGAGGCGGGAGACTCCCTAGTCGCTGTGGCAGGGCCTCCGGATCGGCTAGGGTTTTGCACGAATGAGCGAGCGCGATGTGAAGTGTCTCTCCATTGAGGCAAGGCACTCACGGCGGGAGACTCTCTAGTCACCGAGGCAAGGCCTCCGGAACGGCTAGGGCTTTGCGCGAATGAGCGCGATGTGAAGTGCCTCTCCACTGAGGCAAGGCACTCGAGGCGGGTGTAGGATCAAGGATAACCGACTAGAGGGGGGTGAATAGGAGGTTTTTAAACTTTTTAACAATTTAACAATTTAGCCAATTAATAACTTAGTCTAAACAAGTTATACTTCTAGCTAAGCAAATTAATCACAATAAACAAGCTAGAAATATAAATGCGGAAAGTAAAGACTAGAGATAACCACAAAGACACGACGATGTTTTTCCCGTGGTATCGAAGACTTGCTGGTCTTCACTAGTCCATGTTGAGGAAGCTTGACGTCTCAAGCCGGCTCCACGAATTAAGCCTTCCCTCAATTCACTATGGTTGCTCTTCCTCCGCTCCGGAGATGGTGAACACCGAACCACTCACAAGCTTGCACCGGGCCTGTTCACAATCTTCCTTGAAGAGATCACAGTGCTGCACCACCAACTGTCTAGGAGTGCGGCAACACTCCAAGAGTAATAGACCAAAGTCTTCACTTGACAACACTTCAAGTGCAAATGGATCAACTAGGAGTATGAATGCACTTGAATGTATCTCAACAACCTCACAATGAATGCACAAGAGTGTTTTTGAGTGTTGAGTGAATGCAAGGGCTCTCAAGGCTCTATAGATGTCAAATGGGCACTAGCTACTTTGACTTGAGCAGTTGGGGGGGGGTATTTATAGCCCCCATCAACAATTATGACCGTTGGAGACGAAACCCAGCTTCTCAGGCAAAATCGGAACGACCGCAGTTCAATAAGCGGTACGACCGCACTTCTGACTGAGCACAGTCAACGACTAGAACAGATACTAAAAAAAGAAATAATAGCCGTTGGACACCCCAATTGGAACGACCGCAGGCAAACTGTAACATCCCAAGCGTATAATTAGGGTTATTCAAGTATAATTACATGTGTAGAAATTAAAACTTTTTCTCACATCTTGAAAAACCCTAAAATCTCATGTGATTCATGTCCAAGAGTTGTGTAATCTAAAAACACAAAGCTCTTGTTGACCAAAAGTCAAATTCATTTCCCATTTATCTAAAATCTTGTGCGATCAATTGGAAATATTTTTCCTTGGTCCTAAAACTGAGGTGGGATCCCTCTGAAAAATATCACAAGTTGTAAAACTAGTTTGATAAATTTTGGAGGTAAAACAATCCTTTAAACAACCGTACTAAATTTCCTGAGAAAAATGCATTACATAATAACCTCTGGAAATTTTATTACAGGTTAATCATGTTGTCAGCAAGCTCCTGTAAAAATTTCATGAATTTTGGAGCTGAAATGCTATCCCAAACAATTTTGCCAAGTCTCAGCTGTTAGAAACTAAAATTTAAAACCTCCTTTGTTCCTTGGGCTAGCCACGTTCCCAAAACTGGTCCAAATTTAACCCCTTTGGACCTCCTCAACCAACAAGACCTCGTGAGACATCCTCTCCACCTTGATGAGGTCGTAGCCGTTGGATTTACATCCAACCGCCACGACCTCCTCCTCAGCTGACGGTGTCATGTCCTCCCCACCCCCTTGAGGTCACGGCCCTTGGATCTAAGATCCATGGCCATGACCTCCCCTAGTCCCAAACCACCCTGGACCTCCCCTTCGAGGTCCTCTTGACCTCGTGGACCTCCTCGGGTCAACGTGGGCACCAGACCTCCCCCGCGGTCCAACCCGCGAGGACCTCCCCACCTCCCCGCGTTACCTAGCCGCTAAGACCTCTCTTTGCACTTAGTTGAGGTCGTAGCCGTTGGATTTACATCCAACAGCCACGACCTCCTCCTCAAACGTTCTCAGTTAAGACCTCCCCACCTCATCAGGTCATAGCCGCTGGATCAAAGATCCACGGTCACGACCTCCCCTGTGTGTTAAACTTCAACGACCTCCTCCTCTTAACGGTCAGACCTCCCTTCGCACCCACTTGAGGTCGCGGCTGGTTGATTTACATCCAAGGGCCACGACCTCCTCTGAAAAACATCACAGCAAGGTCCTCCCGCCTTGTTGAGGTCATAGCCTTTGGACTAAAAATCAAAGGCCCTGACCTCCTTTGTTTTTCTCTGCCTTTGGATCTCTGCTCAACACATGAGATCAAAAGGGCCGTTCGGACCACCCATTATTGACCATTGGATTTACATCTCACGGTCGCTAACAAATGGGCAGTTCAGACCATCACTTGAGCCCTTAGATCCAAATCGGAGGGCTAAGACCTCCTTTGCGCTACGCGCAAGTCCTCTGACCTCCCTTATTCACTTTGTGCGTATTAGACCTCCCCATCAGGTCAGTGCCCTTGGATTTACATCCAAAGGCCATGACCTCCCCCTCATGCCTTTTCGATCGCGTGCGGTTAAGTCCTCATTGGAGGTCCGCACCGTTGGATGGAGATCCAACGCTTTGGACCTCCTGTCCATTTCCTCACGTGCGTTTTCACGATAAGTGAAATCGTGAGGCCATGACCTCCCCACGTTTGATCGTGTGGCTGGGACCTCCTCCCAGCCACTTAAAACATAACGGTTCAAAACTCTCATCCAATGGCCAGGACCTCCCCAGGTCTTATCTAACGGCCATAAGGACCTCCCCTGTTCTTCTTCTACCTTGGGCACGCGTGCAGGCCGTGGCAGTGGGCAGAGTCAGAGCCCTGTCATTTCCAACGGCTCTGCCCTGCAAGCATTAAATGCATGTCAGCCCTTTCTGCACCTAGGCCTTGCCCTGTCTCAACCTACCCTGTCCCATCAATCGTGTCCAAGCTCAGGACCTCCCGTGGACCTCCCCATGGGCTAAGCTCACCATGAGCTTAACCCATGGTGTAGGACCTCTGTACCATTTGTATAAGTTTCCTCGAGCTCCTTTGGCTTCTTTTACACGCTTGGAGCTTGCCATGCCCGTGCTTGGCTGAGCTCTCCTCCCTCACTCACCCCCTCACTGGTGGCTGCCATTGTTGGGTCCTTGGAGCTCCTCAGTGGCACAAGAAATTCCAGTGGCTTCCTTTTCAAACCCTTGCTCGCTTTTGCTCCCAAAACCTCTTGGAAGTTAACCCTAACTTAATTGGTTGGGCATTTTTCAGAGGTGGACAAAAAAGGAGCTTGGAGCTGGTGTCTTGGGCGGTGAAGCATCACTGTCTTCCCCAACACCGGCCATCACCTCCCCGACCTCCCCAGCACCTTAGGACCTCCAGGTACACCCCCTGTAGTCCCTTAGTTGCTGGCACTCGCATGAATGCTGTCGCGGAGCTTTTTGTTTGAGCACAAGCTTGTATGTCACGCGGAGCTTGATTTTTGCATTTCGTAATTTGGCCGTGCAGGTCACCTCTGTCCTCTCCGGCTCGCCGGCGTTCAAGGCCGTCGTTGCCGTTGAGAGGAGGTCCGTTAGTGCGCATGGTTATTGCGGACCGCGGTACCATTGGACCTCACCGGCGATGTCTACATCGCGGCGAGAGCCATCTTTTTAAACTCAGCTCGTGTCGGACGGGAACTACGGCGTTATTGCCGTTTTTGAGACGAGATCCGCTGAGTTAATGCACTAATCATGTGCTCAAATCATTGGAATCATTAGCATGTCTTAGCTGCATTTAATCCTCCCGTGTCGCGCATTTAAGACCTCCCGCGTGTGGACCTCATTGTGTCCCACGCGCAATAACTCCATGTCTGTTTGTCGGCAAGCGTCTTGTGAGTTAAAGCTGGTAGTGCAGGGCGCCCGGACCTCCTCCGAGGAGATCCGGAGCGTCCAAGACCTCCTTGGCGCAATCTTAGCCGTCGAGACCTCCTCGGAGGTGCAGCGGCGTTGAGGACCTCCTCGGGACCTCCTCGAGGTCATCTCACCATGAGGACCTCCCCTTTAGATCTGGTCCGTTCCGGACCTCCCCATCATCGTTGTGGTTCGTTGGATCCTCAATCTACGGCCACGACCTCCCCTCACCTCGCGCATGTGCGTGGTTAGGAGGTCCAGGACCTCTGGACCTCCCATGTGCGTGTGTGTTGTTCTCCTGGGAGGTATGAGCCGTTAGATCTGTGATCTGTGGCTCACGACCTCCCATGTCTTTGAGAGTGTTAGAAATGTCAGTAAATTCTTAAGTATGAACTGAAATAAGGTATAAACTTTAGAATTTCATATCTTTTTCATTTTAAATCCAAATGAGGTCATTCAAATTGTGTTGGCTCTGTCTTGAACTTGAATTTAATCCAAAAATGATTGTAAGTTGAGTTCAGCCCCAGAGCACAGTCAGCCACTAGGTTTTAAAACTCCCTTTTAAAAATACATTCAAATTAATGCTTGATTTGTAAAATACAAAACTAATGCTCTGTAGGTTATTTTTGAGTAAATCCAACTTTGTTGGTTTCCTCTATTGATGAACTCACTGTGAAAATTAGTTTTGAGCATGTGGCTGTTATAAAAATGAGGACTTGTGCATTATAATTTTGTTCAAGTTCTTGTTTTTGAAAAATTATAGAAAGTGCATAATAGCTCCAAATGAGATGGACTCAATTGTGTTATTCATCTCATGAGGTGCTGGTTTTACAGTAAAAATCTCAGCCTCACCACTTTTCTAGAAAATGTTGCCTCATAATTAAATTAGTGAATAGTGCAGTTTGGTATTTTAGGGGCTGAGCAGAATTGTTTTGCTCATAACTTTTGCATTAAGAATCCAAATCCATTGGTTCTTGTTGCTAAATTCCCTAAAAATCCTCCTCTTGATGCAGTAGAAATTTCAGAGGAGTTGGAGTTCGTTTGCTGTGCTGTCTTTGTTGTTTTTCGTCGTTCTTATCGGTTCTTTATTGCTTTTTCCGTTAGGGTTCGACATTTGTGGTGATCCCGAGAGTGATCCTCCGCAACAAAGTGACCAGCATCAAGGCAAGCAGTTTGATCATTTCCATTATTGTCCCATTATTTTAAGCTTAATAGATTGTTTTACTTCTATGTATGCATGCTACTTTGTGTTAAATGTCGCTAGCTTTCCTATAGTTGCATAATCTGTAGGAATTGTTATCCTCTACTACCAATGAGCCTAGGTTATTCGCTGTGGTTTGAGCTCGTTGGGTGAGCTCTTATCACTTAGTAGTTGCGTTTGATACTGCTTAGACATGCTTAGTTGTCGGTAGTAATGGGCGATCATCGACTTAGTCGATGATCTTGATCACACAAGTATAATTATTCCTCCTATATGTCCAGCACTTGTGCTTTGATTACTTTGTAAAATCAAAACTGAAAATAAAATGTTAATTTAGACTTGGGCATATTGGATGGATGGTGCGGTTTTGGAATGTGGTGGTATGCCCGGGTCCCTAAGGACCGAGTACTTGGGTCACTAAGCCAAGCGCTTTGCGTGCTAACCACACGAGGGGATATGGGACCTCTCTTGACTAAGTACTTTGGGAGGTGTTAATTATGAGCTGGTCGGTGGGTATGTTTTAATAAAATCTGTGTGTGTGGTGTTGGGAGGGAGCATTGGCGGACCGGTTAGGCTGTCTAATGTGTCTTGTCCCCGTGGAGTTCTGCTCGTAATTAGCATCGTCCATTGGAAATGTCTCGTAGGACTTAGCCGTGCGGCACACCCAAGGTAGTGTGCCTAAAGGAAAGGCGGTGCAGGCGTGTGGGTACATTGGTACACCCTGCGAGGATAAAACTATTGAATAGCCTCGCCCTAGGTTATGGACATGCTTGGTAAGGTCGTTCAAGACTAGACTCAACCTTTTAATTAAAACTTGATGGGTGGTATGAACGGGGAGTTCATGCTATTGTTGTGGTGACTAAGGGTTAGTCACTTCCAGGATTGTTCTTGTTGTTGTTATTATGTTATTATCGCGTTGTATTTCAACCATTAAAAATGCTTTATCAAATTGCCTTCAATCTATTATGTTATTGCAAATGAAACTTGCTTTGTGCTAAAATGAGTCCACAGCCTCATCCACTTAAATAAAGCTTGCATGTAGCTAAATTATAGTTCTGTTATCTTACACGTAAGTCTTGCGGAGTACTTTATGTACTCATCTGCCCGGGGTTGTGGCATTTTTGTTGCTTTTGTTGCAGAGGACGGACGTGAGCTCCAAGAGCCTTACTTCTGCGCCACGTGTTGCAGTTTCTTCGACGACTAGCTTGGCGGTCCGGTCAGATGCCTAGGGGTTAAGGCACACTGATTGGCTTTGTGTTATAGCCATCTTTATGGCACTTTTGCTTCCGATGTTATCTTTTTATTTGTTGCTATTTGGCCTAAAGGCCTCTCTTTTGTAATAGCTATTCCATATTGATATTAACTTCTTGTTTGTTGCTTATGTACTATGTGTTGTATGGAATTGATACATTCTTTTGTTGTGAGGTATGTATACTGCATTCTGGGGAGTATACATCTCTCGAGACCGGGTTTATTTGGTTGATAATACTAGGGTCAATTGGATGACTAAGTATTATGAGCCTAATAAACGTCGGGGTCTCACACAAACATGCGGTATCAGAGCCGTTATGACCGTAGTAACGCAAGCTTGGTCGTCTTTAGGACATTTTGAAAACCTATTTTCAAAGTATAAATGAGTTTTGAAAGCTTAGGTAAATTCTCGGATTTTATTCCTTACCTATCTTAGCTTTCTCTTCTCATCTCACTCTAATTTGAGTTTTAAAAGTTGTTTTCCTTTCCTCATCTCAAAAGATAGACCCCATTAATCGATAACACGGGTTTTGGGAGAACCAATGAGATTGGCAATTTGAAGTGTGAGCTGCCCACTACAAGGTTTTGAAGTTCTGGAGTCGGTGATTCGACAAGGAGCTTGGATGCGAAATCTGGACAGCAAGCATCAAATTTCCGGACAGCAGTCTCAAAGGTTTCTAATTAGGATAGAAAATGAGAGATTAAATCAACTAAAACTTGTGGGAATAAAAGGGTAAGATGTGATACTGGTTAGCTAAGTATCTAATACTTATTTCGTTGCATTAACCTTGCTCTCTAATAGTTTAGCTCTCACCTTACAATCTGATTTTTAATCTTCTCGATCAATTACTCGTTCATTCAATACGGGTTAGTTGAGTTGAGAAGTTGAGCCTTGCTTTTGGTGTTCCTTGGCTGTTTTTAGAGTCTTTTAGAAGTATCCAAAGTTGATTTACTCACTGTTTAGGCCTTCGTTTAGGGTGATATTCCATTCCCCTAGTCGATCGCTTTTTGCTTTCGTTAAGGCTTTGTTTTGGTCTAGTTGCTAACCAAAATTCATTGTAAAAGGATGGCGGGCCTTTTCGTAGCGGCCAAGGCGATCGGTGGTCCGGACGAGGAGCTTCCTCCTCCTCCGACCATGGCCGAGGTTCTTCTTCAGATCGGCGCAACCGCGGATGACAGAGAGTTCTCTTGGGCGTCATCGCGCAACACTCTTGCACTTTCCGGAGCTTGAGGATGCGGGCAAGGAATGCCCATCACCGCGTGGAGGACTCGCGGAGTTTCTTCGTACTCGGCCCCTACCTTTTCCGGTCCGAGGACCCTTTGGATGCAGACGATTGGCCGTTTGGTGGGCGTAAGCCGATCGCATGTGATGCGAGAGCACGAGAAGGCGCTGTTCAGATCGCACACGGTGGAGGTGCGGCTTTGTCATGGTGGGAGAGCTATCTCGCCATGCAGCCCGTGAGACCACACCGTCTCTTGGGAGGAGTTTCGTCTTTGCCTTCCGTCGGGCTCATATCCTCGCGGCTTGATGGAGATCAAGAAGCGGGAGTTTCTTGCGCTCAAGCAAGGCGAGCTCGATCATGGAGTATGTATACTGAGTTCAACCATCGGCTCGTTATGCTCCCGAGGATGTAACCGATATGGCCAAGAGGCCAAGTTCAGCGTGGCTTGTCCGAGGAGTGAAGGACAAGCTATCCATTGTCGACTTTCTGATTTTCAGACCTTGGTCGACAAGGCCATCGTCGCCGAGCATGCGGCTCGAGAGCTTATGGATTCCGCAAGCGCAAGTGGGAGGCCCATAAGTCATCTAGGGCCGTTCCTCCGTCCCCTTTAGGCGATCTCACGGGTACCAGTCTCGATCTTGGCGCCCCGAGGTCACGCCTTGTTCCTCGTCCATCGCAGCCGTGTCTCGATCACGCACTGCGAAGTCGCCAGAGCGCCCCGCAACCGGTGCCCGGGTCACATGCTTCTCATGTAACCAGAAGGGGCATTATGCGAACCAATGCCCTAAGAAGACAGGAGCAGCCCCTCATCCTAATGGAGGACGCGGGCCAGGAGGTGGTGCAGCTCAGGACCAGAAGATCGTCCCGGCTACCCAAGGCGTGGGTAGTGGTCGCGTCAACGCCATCACCGCAGAGGAGGCTCAGGAGGCACCCGACGTCGTGCTAGGTACACTTTCTGTTAACTCTCATCCTGCTACTGTCTTGTTTGATTCGGGAGCATCTCATTCCTTTGTTTCTGAGTCTTTTGCTGCTGTTGGAGAGCTTCTTTCCTCTCCATTGTCGGTCCCGCTACTCATTCGCTCTCCTGGTTCGGAGCTGAGAGCTGAGAGCTGAGATTGAGTGTAGGGATGTCCCTATCGAGATAGAAGGAGTAGGGTTCTTAGCGAACCTTATCCTTCTCCATTCAGCGAGTCTAGATGTGATTCTTGGTATGGATTGGTTGTCTCAGCACATGGGACAAATCGATTGTGCTAGGAAGCTCATCTCTTTATCTAGTCCCTCCGGCGAGCAGGTTCGCTTTTCACCAAAGCTGCTAGATCCTCATCTCTTCGCGCTTGAAGCGAAGCCCGCTCTAGATATTAGTGAAGTCCCAACAGTTTGTGACTTTGTTGATGTCTTTCCTGCAGATCTTCCAGGGATGCCACCCGTTCGAGACCTCGAGTTTGTCATTGAGTTGGCTCGGTGCCGCCCCTATCTCAAAGAGGCCTTATCGGATGCCACCGAGCGAGTTGGTGGAGTTGAAGAAGCGATTAAGTGAGCTGCAAGAGAAGGGTTTCATCCGCCTAGCTCATCTCCGTGGGGTTGTCCGGCTATCTTCGTTAAGAAGAAGGGCGGTATTTTACGCATGTGCGTTGATTACCGCCCACTTAATGAAGTGACGGTAAAGAACAAGTATCCATTGCCCCGCATTGACGATCTCTTCGATCAACTAACTGGAGCTCGAGTCTTCTCCAAGATTGATCTGAGAGTGGGGTATCATCAGGTTCGTATTCGGCCTGAGGATATTCCCAAGACGGCGTTCTCTACTCGCTACGGCTTGTACGAGTACACCGTCATGTCATTCGGCTTGACCAATGCTCCTGCCTTGTTCATGAACCTCATGAATTCGGTATTCATGGAGTATTTGGATAAGTTTGTCGTGGTCTTCATCGATGATATCCTTATTTACTCCAAGAACGATGAAGAACATGATCAGCATCTGAGGCTTATGTTAGGCAAGCTACGTGAGCACCAGCTGTACGCGAAGTTCAGCAAGTGTGCATTCTGGTTGAAGGAAGTGGCTTTCTTAGGCCATATTCTTTCAGCAGGAGGCGTAGCCGTTGATCCTAGCAAGGTCAGCGATGTTCTTGCGTGGAGTCAGCCTGTTTCGGTCACCGATGTGCGGAGTTTTCTCGGTTTGGCGGGATATTATCGCCGCTTTATCGAGAACTTCTCCAAGATCATGGCCGATGACGGAGTTGCTCAAGAAGGACAAGAAGTTCGTGTGGTCCGCTGAGTGTGAGGAAAGTTTCCAAATACTCAAGAAGCGTTTGACCACCGCTCTGTTCTTGTTCTTCCCGATATCCATCGGCTTCGATATCTTTTGCGATGCTTCTCGTCGAGGCCTTGGTTGTGTCCTTATGCAAGAAGGCAAGGTAGTGGCCTATGCATCAAGGCAATTGAGACCTCATGAACTCAACTACCCTACTCATGATTTGGAGTTGGCTTCTGTGATTCATGCACTTAAGATTTGGCGACATTACCTAATCGGTAATCGTTGTGAGGTGTATTCGGATCACAAGAGCCTAAAGTATTTGTTCACCCAACCTGACCTGAACCTCAGGCAAAGGAGATGGTTGGAGTTGATCAAGGATTATGATATGGGTATTCACTACCATCCGGGCAAGGCTAATGTAGATTGCCGATGCGCTTTAGTCATAAAGCGCATTGTAATGCCTTAGTGCTCAAGGAGCATTCGCCCTCTCTTCTCGAAGCATTCCAGCGTCTCAACTTGGAGATAGTTGAGCATGGATCTCTCGCTGCCATGGTTGTGCAACCAACCTTGGTGGATCGGATCAAGTCCGCTCAGCAGTTGGATGTTGGAGTGGGCCACATTAAGGCAAATGTCAAGGCCGGAACAGCCAAGTGCTTTTCTGAGGATGAGCATGGTGTTGTGAGGTTCGGGCAACGCCTTGTGGTTCCAAAGGACATGGAGTTGCGGAATTTGATTCTCCGCGAAGCCCATGATTCGCCTCTGTCTATTCATCCCGGGGCCACCAAGATGTATCAGGACCTCCGCTAGAGATTTTGGTGGACCCGAATGAAGAGGGAGATTGCGAAGTTCGTTGCCGAGTGCGACGTATGTCGTCGTGTCAAGGCCGAGCATCAGCGTCGGCGGGATCGCTTGACCTTTGCCAATTCCTGAGTGGAAGTGGGATTCGATCGGAATGGATTTCATCACCGGTCTACCCACATCCCCGAAGAAGAATGATGCCATTTGGGTCGTCATCGATCGATTGACTAAGGTGGCACATTTCCTTCCCGTCAAGACCGACCTTGGGTAGGTCTTTTGGCGAGCTCTACATCGCCCAAGATCGTGAGTTTGCACGGTGTGTCAAGACGATTGTGTCGGATCGTGGATCCCTTTTCACGTCTCATTTTTGGCATAGCTTGCAAGAGGCTATGGGCACTCATCTTGCTTTCAGCACAGCATTTCACCCTCAAACTGATGGTCAGACCGAGAGGGTTAACCAGGTTTTGGAGGACATGCTTCGTGCTTGTGTCCTTTCCTATGGGAAGCATTGGGAGAGATGCTTACCATTCGCCGAAGTTTTCTTATAACAATGACTTTCGGGCCGGTCTCGGCATGGCACCTTTTGAGGCCTTATACGGGAGAAAGTGTAGGACCCGTTGAGCTGGTCGAGACGGTGAGACCTCTCTTTGGCCGGACTCAATTAATGAGGCTGGCGCCAAGTCCAAATTTTATTCGTGGCGGTTGCGCCTGCACTCAATCGAGCAAAAGAGCTATGCGGATCGCCGTCGGCGTGAGATACGTTTTGAGCCTAACGACTTTGTTTATCTCAAAGTCTCTCCTTTGAAGGGCCATCAACGTTTGGCGTCAAGGGCAAGTTGGCTCCTCGATATGTCGGTCCCTACCGCATTATCGAGAAGAAGGAGCTGTTGCCTATAAGTTGGAGTTGCCACTGCACTTGCGGGGTACATGATGTTTTCCATGTGTCCCGGCTAAAGAAGTGCCTCCGTGTTCCAAGCGAGGAAGCTCGTTGGAAACCCTCGATGTCCAGGAAGATTTGACCTATCGCGAGCACCCTGTTCGCGTACTCGACGAGTCTGAACGAAGGACAAGGAATAAGACCATCAAGTTCCTTAAAGTTCAGTGGTCGAACCATTCCGAGGATGAGGCTACTTGGGAAAGAGAAGATCGTCTGCGTGCGGACTATCCATCTTTCTTTACCGAGTGAGCCAAATCTCGGGACGAGATTTCTGTAAGGGGGGGAGATTTTGTAACATCCCAAGCGTATAATTAGGGTTATTCAAGTATAATTACATGTGTAGAAATTAAAACTTTTTCTCACATCTTGAAAAACCCTAAAATCTCATGTGATTCATGTCCAAGAGTTGTGTAATCTAAAAACACAAAGCTCTTGTTGACCAAAAGTCAAATTCATTTCCCATTTATCTAAAATCTTGTGCCAGTCAATTGGAAATATTTTTCCTTGGTCCTAAAACTGAGGTGGGACCCCTCTGAAAAATATCACAAGTTGTAAAACTAGTTTGATAAATTTTGGAGGTAAAACAATCCTTTAAACAACCGTACTAAATTTCCTGAGAAAAATGCATTGCATAATAACCTCTGGAAATTTTATTACAGGTTAATCATGTTGTCAGCAAGCTCCTGTAAAAATTTCATGAATTTTGGAGCTGAAATGCTATCCCAAACAATTTTGCCAAGTCTCAGCTGTTAGAAACTAAAAATTTAAAACACTGCACTGTTCCTTGGGCTAGCCACGTTCCCAAAACTGGTCCAGCCCAACCCCCTTTGGACCTCCTCAACCAGCGCACCTCAGCAGACCTCCCTCTCCACCTTGATGAGGTCGTAGCCGTTGGATTTACATCCAACCGCCACGACCTCCTCCTCAGCTGACGGTGTCATGTCCTCCCCACCCCCTTGAGGTCACGGCCCTTGGATCTAAGATCCATGGCCATGACCTCCCCTAGCGCCCAAACCACCCTGGACCTCCCCTTCGAGGTCCTCTTGACCTCGTGGACCTCCTCGGGTCAACGTGGGCACCAGACCTCCCCCGCGGTCCAACCCGCGAGGACCTCCCCACCTCCCCGCGTTACCTGGCCGCTAAGACCTCTCTTTGCACTTAGTTGAGGTCGTAGCCGTTGGATTTACATCCAACAGCCACGACCTCCTCCTCAAACGTTCTCAGTTAAGACCTCCCCACCTCATCAGGTCATAGCCGCTGGATCAAAGATCCACGGTCACGACCTCCCCTGTGTGTTAAACTTCAACGACCTCCTCCTCTTAACGGTCAGACCTCCCTTCGCACCCACTTGAGGTCGCAGCCGTTGGATTTACATCCAAGGGCCACGACCTCCTCTGAAAAACATCACAGCAAGGTCCTCCCGCCTTGTTGAGGTCATAGCCTTTGGACTAAAAATCAAAGGCCCTGACCTCCTTTGTTTTTCTCTGCCTTTGGATCTCTGCTCAACACATGAGATCAAAAGGGCCGTTCGGACCACCCATTATTGACCATTGGATTTACATCTCACGGTCGCTAACAAATGGGCAGTTCGGACCATCACTTGAGCCCTTAGATCCAAATCGGAGGGCTAAAACCTCCTTTGCGCTACGCGCAAGTCCTCTGACCTCCCTTATTCACTTTGTGCGTATTAGACCTCCCCATCAGGTCAGTGCCCTTGGATTTACATCCAAAGGCCATGACCTCCCCCTTATGCCTTTTCGATCGCGTGCGGTTAAGTCCTCATTGGAGGTCCGCACCGTTGGATGGAGATCCAACGCTTTGGACCTCCTGTCCATTTCCTCACGTGCGTTTTCACGATAAGTGAAATCGTGAGGCCATGACCTCCCCACGTTTGATCGTGTGGCTGGGACCTCCTCCCAGCCACTTAAAACATAACGGTTCAAAACTCTCATCCAATGGCCAGGACCTCCCCAGGTCTTATCTAACGCCATAAGGACCTCCCTGTTCTTCTTCTACCTTGGGCACGCAGCGTGCGGCCGTGGCGAGGGGCGAGTCGAGCCTGTCATTTCCAACGGCTCTGGCCTGCAAGCATTAAATGCATGTCAGCCCTTTCTGCACCTAGGCCTTGCCCTGTCTCAACCTACCCTGTCCCATCAATCGTGTCCAAGCTCAGGACCTCCCGTGGACCTCCCCATGGGCTAAGCTCACCATGAGCTTAACCCATGGTGTAGGACCTCTGTACCATTTGTATAAGTTTCCCTCGAGCTCCCCTTTGGCTTCTTTTACACGCTTGGAGCTTGCCATGCCCGTGCTTGGCTGAGCTCTCCTCCCTCACTCACCCCCTCACTGGTGGCTGCCATTGTTGGGTCCTTGGAGCTCCTCAGTGGCACAAGAAATTCCAGTGGCTTCCTTTTCAAACCCTTGCTCGCTTTTGCTCCCAAAACCTCTTGGAAGTTAACCCTAACTTAATTGGTTGGGCATTTTTCAGAGGTGGACAAAAAGGAGCTTGGAGCTGGTGTCTTGGGCGGTGAAGCATCACTGTCTTCCCCAACACCGGCCATCACCTCCCCGACCTCCCGGCACCTTAGGACCTCCGTGTACACCTGTAGTCCCTTAGTTCTTGCTTTTGCATGAATCTTTGTCGCGGAGCTTTTTGTTTGAGCACAAGCTTGTATGTCGCGCGGAGCTTGATTTTTGCATTTCGTAATTTGGCCGTGCAGGTCACCTCTGTCCTCTCCGGCTCACCGGCGTTCAAGGCCGTCGTTGCCGTTGAGAGGAGGTCCGTTGGGTGCGCATGGTTATTGCGGACCCAACGGTACCATTGGACCTCACCGGCGATGTCTACATCGCCGGCGAGAGCCATCTTTTTAAACTCAGCTCGTGTCGGACGGGAACTACGGCGTTATTGCCGTTTTTCGGACAGAGATCCGCTGAGTTAATGCACTAATCATGTGCTCAAATCATTGGAATCATTAGCATGTCTTAGCTGCATTTAATCCTCCCGTGTCGCGCATTTAAGACCTCCCGCGCGTGGACCTCATTGTGTCCCGCGCGCAATAACTCCATGTCTGTTTGTCCGCGCGCGCGTGCGCGAGTTAAGGCGCTGGGTCTGGGACGTCCAGACCTCCTCCGAGGAGATCTGGAGCGTCCAAGACCTCCTTGGCGCAATCTTAGCCGTCCAGACCTCCCTGGAGGTCTGTGACGTTGAGGACCTCCTCTGGGACCTCCTCGAGGTCATCTCACCATGAGGACCTCCCCTTTAGATCTGGTCCGTTCCGGACCTCCCCATCATCGTTGTGGTTCGTTGGATCCTCAATCTACGGCCACGACCTCCCCTCACCTCGCGCATGTGCGTGGTTAGGAGGTCCAGGACCTCTGGACCTCCCATGTGCGTGTGTGTTGTTCTCCTGGGAGGTCTGAGCCGTTAGATCTGTGATCTGTGGCTCACGACCTCCCATGTCTTTGAGAGTGTTAGAAATGTCAGTAAATTCTTAAGTATGAACTGAAATAAGGTATAAACTTTAGAATTTCATATCTTTTTCATTTTAAATCCAAATGAGGTCATTCAAATTGTGTTGGCTCTGTCTTGAACTTGAATTTAATCCAAAAATGATTGTAAGTTGAGTTCAGCCCCAGAGCACGATCACCACTAGGTTTTAAAACTCCCTTTTAAAAATACATTCAAATTAATGCTTGATTTGTAAAATACAAAACTAATGCTCTGTAGGTTATTTTTGAGTAAATCCAACTTTGTTGGTTTCCTCTATTGATGAACTCACTGTGAAAATTTGTTTTGAGCATGTGGCTGTTATAAAAACTAGGAAGTTCACCCGCGCCAAATGGCGCGGGCGGTAATGGATTGTTAGACGATTTAAGAGCTAGATTAGACTGAGGTATAGTACATAGATCATATAGCATGTGCGTAGTTATGTAGTTAAATGTAGTCTATTTTAAGCGAATTCAACGGATATTGTTTGCAAACAACCATATGAAGAGCATGGAATTGATGACAGATTTGTATATACAAAGCGTTGAGTGTGATGGATGTAAATGAGCCATAAACATTTGGGAAACAGAGGAAGGAAGCTGGTCGTTTAAAAAATAGAGCTTGCAAAGAGCGGAAAGATATATCTGAGACAAAATGAATTTAGCTATGTTTCTAGGTGATTTGTAAGTGTTTACAAAATAAAATCAGAGGACCGAGAACTCGGGCTATAGATGGCTATTGTTATCTGAATTTTGATATCGCCTAAACAATGAGAACAAAAGCACATCTTTGGCAAGCACATTTTTTTTCTTGTGAGGCAATGATCGTTGTTGCGGTCGACAAAGTTGTACGTAAAGCCTGTATAAAGTAGCAATCAATTAGAAGTTTTTACTCTTTTTTTGAATGGTTAAGAGGTATACCGAGGTTTGTCTATAAGTAGAGGATGGAGACTACTCGCCCTTTTTTTTTGTAGCTAAGCGCGTTTTCTTTGTGGGTGGTTCGGCTGCAATTTGGGTAGGTGATGATGCAGATCTATATAGGTAACATGTATAAGTACTATGATGCAGGGAATTAAGAGCGAAAGATAGAAAATGACATGTATAATCTGGAATGCTCTATTAGATGTTGGGAAAGGTGGGATGCGGTCATTGGGATTAACGATATAACGGTATGTTGTTGGAAACCAAGCGTTAAATTTATAGAACAATATATATCTTGTAAGATGATATAAGAGATTTTGATAAGTACAGTCTTGAGGCGTCACTAAGCGATGTAGCAGTAATTTCGACC
This sequence comes from Phyllostachys edulis, assembly GCA_036346405.1. Lineage (NCBI taxonomy): Eukaryota > Viridiplantae > Streptophyta > Magnoliopsida > Poales > Poaceae > Phyllostachys > Phyllostachys edulis. The sequence goes on from CM070566.1 coordinate 41,489,595, forward strand.
CATACGCTTTTTCCGGATGATCTAACAAATTGTATTGGGGTTACATGAAGAGAAACAAAGTACCACTCATTTGGTTATGATCACAAAATTAAGACAAACATACCTTTTATATTTACGTCTCTCAAACAAACATAGTCTTTGTTCAAGTATTGTGAATTGAGATGTATATGGATGAACAACGCTTTTGCTCGATCCTCTGGCATGCTTCAATTTCACCAAGAGCCTGATGTAACTCACCACTTCATGCAACTGGAATTTGGGAAACATCGGCATCTACACCATTATCCATGCTATTGTAGGATCTATCAACTGGTCAGAAGTGGAAGTGGTGGTGGGATTTGGGAAACTAAATTTACCTTTTAAATCTGACAACTCTGGAAGAGCTAAGGGATCATCTTTGTAATGTCTTTGTTAGGATGAGATGTTGTTTGCCTCTATTTGGCCCCCACCAATAAAAAAATCTGATGAGAATTCAAGCAAAAAGCTTAGTGTGAAGTTTTAACACTTCTTACAAACTGGCAAGTGACAACATCTAAAGAGAAGTTAAACCAGCAGATTCATAATCAATAATTGATCTTTCATTTAAATTTAGAAGAATGACGTATATAAAAAGCTAATACAAAACAATGCAGCAATTACAGTATTTACCAATAGTTTCTTGTTGGTACCAACCAACTTTACATGATCAAGCTGGAGAAAATCATCACCCTAAATGCACTATCCAATGGAAGTGTATATATATTTCTAATATATGGCAGATGTAGTAGGTGTGTTAATGGAATTTATATAAAGACAGTAATATGGTAGCATGTAGCATACACTGTAATCTCGGAACTCAAGCTTCTCGGACGTAACAAAATCAATAAACGGTAATAGGCACCTGGCTGGCGAACGATCGCAGCAATGCGAAAGCAGCCATAATCGATCTGGAAAAAAGGAAACAATGGGAGATGTAAGATAAGCAATATAATAGAAGCGAAAAATATATCCCATTGATAGAAAATCTACAAAAGACGTATGAGGTGAAAAACAATGAAATAAAGAATACATGGAGGATTCATAGGCAGCAGAGCAACAAATTTAGGGAAAAATAAGAAATGTCTTCTTGGAGTGGTAAGGCAACCACTTTGTTTTGTTGAAGCTCAAGCTAAGCTCACTTTGAGGAACTAACAATATCCACTGTTTAAAAAAGAAGAATACAAAACAACAATACTCTATGAAAGAGAAAAAGCATGGTAAGGGAAAAATAACGCACATGCCAATCTTTTATACTGCAGAAGACTAAAGCTTTTACAATCAGCTAGTAAATAATTTAAGAGGAGCTGTTGAAATGATAGCAATCTGCAGAAAATAAAAGTAGGTAAGAGGCATTAAAATATATGAAGTAGCTAGGGGCATTTCAAATTTTAAATACTATTGCAGGTTTGTCTGTGGCACACTTTGCTTAAAATGTGCTAAGAAACAGGGATAGTTCTGGTGGGTGTGAAACTTTGATCGGTGATAAAAAAAATGGCCACAAGGACAGACATGCAGTTATTTTGCGGAAATCAGACAGTTAAATAAATGGGTATGTATTATTGTGTGATTGGTTATAGAAGTACATAATTTTTTATTTCCTATTTCTGAGCATCAACTGATAGTACCTAACTGCAGCATCCAATGGAAGCGTATATCTATCCCAGATATATGAAAGACACAGCAAGTACGGTAATAGTATCTATACAAAGATAACTACTTGGAAGCATGTAAAAATGGAGGTAGAGATAGATACGCATCTACAATGCAGAAATTAGGCAGCAACATAAAAAGGCAATATATTATTCTACGGTCGGTTATAGAAGGACACATAAGAGAGCTAAACGAACTATTTAATGGAAGTGTTCATGTATTCCTAATAACCCAGCGAATGATGGCGATTAGCGTTAGCGGAATATATATAAAGATGAGTTCGATTTTTTACTTTTCCTGTAGAGGACCTGTATCTTGAATAATCATAGTTGTAAAAGAAAACAAATTGAAAAGATTTAGCCACATGCAACACAGTGTGCTCACATTACAATCATATGATAATAGGTGCCACACCTTAAAATGATCTAGGAAGGATGATCTACATAAGGAATAGTATGATTAGGAACTAAGAAGCTCAAGCATTGTGTGCTGAACCTCACTATAACCATTGCAAGTTTCTTACTCCATTGTAGCAGACTCAATGGAGTCTATGTCATCCATAAATATAGCGGACGGTGCATAATCCTTGTCGAAATTCGAACAAACTACATTAGACTCTCGAACTATATTAAGTCTGCAAGAATTCTTTCCACAGAAGGATTTCAGAATCCCGTAGAAGGAAACAGTAATAATTCAGTGCAACATATACAAAGAATGTTTACCTAGCTAGTACGAAGAGCTAACGAACCATTCGGGAACCCTATTTGATATACCTTTGAACCAACTCGTAACCTGACATCATAATGAAGGTGCAGTCGGTGTGATGAGTAACTGCACGAGCAACACGAGAAAGTATTTTTCTTTAACTGTACTTGGAGGGCCATAAAGGAGGACACCCTGAAAAAAGGAAGGGTAAATATGATCCACTGAAAAACGACTCAACTGATGTAAAACAAAACGCAAACTGGTAAGCAAATTCTAACCTTCAGTCATGCAACTGCAAGACTCTCAGATAGGGCAGGATGACTAACCGGAAGCTCAATCAGCGGAAAATCGAATTGTTAAGACAGAGAGCCAACAATACCAAAAAAATGTAATGTGCATTAAGTTGTTTACAAACCTCTTTGATCTCTTTAATTTGCTGATCAAGACTGAAACTCAAGATAGCACAAATGTGGTTATTCTAGTATTGAAAATATAACAAATGTTCATTAGACTAAAAACCTACAGTCACATTACAATCATATGATAATAGGAGCCACACCTTAAAATGATCTGGGAAAGATGATCTACATAAGGAATAGTATGAATAGGAACTGTAGCACAGGAAATAAAAGCTAGAGGTATTGTAAATTTGTAACCTATGGCGTTAAACCTTAATTCTTCCCTTTTTTGTGTGTGGGACATAAACAAATTAAGCTATAAGACTACATCATTGACACTACATGGTATAATAAGTAATAATTTAAACCTTCAAAATTTCTTCTTCATGGATGCAATGATCCAAAAGTTCAATAAAAAACATCATGGATGAAGTTCATATAGTTTATATTAGCAAGGTGTCCTAGACTGAAAGGATACTTCGGACATGTCCAAGCATTCCATTGTCTGTCTACGTCAAAGATCCAATGAATATATCTACATGGATAGACTGATCATCAAGCATTGTTATAATATATCTAGCTACATCTCCATCATATCTAGAGAAATTGAGTTATATACGATTGAATTAGCAAGTCATGGAACAGTACAATTGAACTGGAAAGTATGCTGTCAATTAGTTCAGTGGCTGATTGATGCATATAACTATCTAGTTTCATTTTCGTTTTGTCATAAACAACTTTACCATAAACTAATTGTTCCAAACTGCAAAACATTCGGTACGAAGGCATTGCTCGACCCATGAATCATGAAAATGTATTCATAGTTTCATACACAGCTAACCTCGAACAGTATCTATACCTACAATTTTACATCGACTAAATTTATTCCATCATCTGTCCAGTTCAGATCGTGAACTCAAGAGCCCTGCTCAATTCCAAACTACCTTGACTGAGTAAACCATGTGTGTGTGTGTGTGTGTATAGCTTCGGCCAACCAAAAAAACCAACGTTCTCAGCTAGAAATCAAAATCAAGAGCTCACTCACCTGAATGAAGTTGGTGAACACAGGATCTGTGCCTTTGTGGGCATAATTATTTTATTTCAGCTTCATCTTCACTTGTACTGCTTAATGTTCATACCCAACGCCTGCACTTATCTCCTGAATCTGAAAAACTCTGCTAGTTAGAATTTCCAACCACAACCCCCTCCCACTAAGGTATGTACTAATACTCAAAGACAATTTTTGTTTGAATCATGAATTATGTTCTATCAGCCGTCAATAAGCTCAATGTTCATACCGAACGCCTGTACTTATCTCCTGAATCTGAAAAACTCTGCTAGTTAGAATTTCCAACCACAACCCCCTCCCACTAAGGTATGTACTAATACTCAAAGACATTTTTTGTTTGAATCATGAATTATGTTCTATCAGCCGTCAATAATACATTGCCCAAACAAACATGTTCCACGAAAGGATCTGATGAACTTGATCAACGAATGGACGACAAACTCTGACCCTGTACACGTAGACAAAGCAACAAAATCATCCCGCAACACCACATCTGTGAGCGCACACATAGGAACGCAATTAACAACAGAGAACATGCAGCATCGACCAACCTTGAGAACGAAGGGCAGCAGAACGGTGGATGTTCTATCAGCCGTCAATAATACATTGCCCAAACAAACATGTTCCACGAAAGGATCTGATGAACTTGATCAACGAATGGACGACAAACTCGACCACATACACGAGACAAAGCAACAAAATCATCCCGCAACACCACATCTGTGGCGCACACATAGGAGCATAATTAACAACAGAGAACATGCAAAGATCGACCAACCTTGAGAACGAAGGGCAGCAGAGCGGTGGGCTGCGAATCTGCATGAAGTAGTAGTGGCATGGCGGGGTCGAGCCAGGGCCAAGGCCGGCGGCGGTGGCGGTAGCGCCAGAGGGAGGAGGCGGCCGGGGGTGGGAGGAGGCCGGGGAGAAGGTGGCATGGAGCTCCATTCGGCCATAGCAAAGCACCAAGAGGGGGATGAACGGAGGAATGGGGCACATCTGTGAGCACACACATAGGAACGCAATTAGCAACAGAGAACACGCAGCATCCACCAACCTTGAGAACAAAGGGCAGCAGCACAGTGGCTGCGAATGTGGCGCAGGTGAGTAGTGGCGGCGTCGGGGTCGAGCCAGGGCCAAGGCCGGCGGCGGTGGCGGTAGTGCGAGAGGGAGGCGGCAGCCGGGGGTGGGCGGAGGAAGGAGGGATCTGCAGCAGGAGGGAAGGAGCCGGAGGGAGTGGGAGGCAGCGGCGGTGGAAGCAGCTAGGGGAGGAGCGGCACGCGGACGGAGAGAGGGAGAGGAAGAGGGAGGGGCAGGAGGCGGCTGGGCCGCGGGACGGAGCGAGCGGAGGGGAGGCGGCGAGGTGGGCCAAGAGGTGGCGCGCGGCGGGACGGAGACAGGTGGGGAGCAGCAGCAGAGCGAGCGGCGAGAGGAGACCCGAGAAGAAAGGGCAACAGGACGATCGGCATCTAGTAGCCATGAAGCGGCGGCGTGTCCCCATTTTCATGAAGCGAAGCGCAGCGCCGTTCGAACGTGGCCTCGACGCGATCCGACGGGCAGCATGGCTGCTGCGAGATCTGCGAATCCGACGGCCCGGAGCGGCGGCGCGCGAGATCTGACGGACCACAATTTCCGGGCGATGTGGCAGGGCCGCTGAGCGCCCTTTCTTGCAGGAATTAGTTTTAGTAATGAGGACTTGTGCATTATAATTTTGTTCAAGTTCTTGTTTTTGAAAAATTATAGAAAGTGCATAATAGCTCCAAATGAGATGGACTCAATTGTGTTATTCATCTCATGAGGTGCTGGTTTTACAGTAAAAATCTCAGCCTCACCACTTTTCTAGAAAATGTTGCCTCATAATTAAATTAGTGAATAGTGCAGTTTGGTATTTTAGGGGCTGAGCAGAATTGTTTTGCTCATAACTTTTGCATTAAGAATCCAAATCCATTGGTTCTTGTTGCTAAATTCCCTAAAAATCCTCCTCTTGCTGCAGTAGAAATTTCAGAGGAGTTGGAGTTCGTTTGCTGTGCTGTCTTTGTTGTTTTTAAATCGTTCTTATCGGTTCTTTATTGCTTTTTCCGTTAGGGTTCGACATTTGTGGTGATCCCGAGAGTGATCCTCCGCAACAAAGTGACCAGCATCAAGGCAAGCAGTTTGATCATTTCCATTATTGTCCCATTACTTTAAAGCTTAATAGATTGTTTTACTTCTATGTATGCATGCTACTTTGTGTTAAATGTCGCTAGCTTTCCTATAGTTGCATAATCTGTAGGAATTGTTATCCTCTACTACCAATGAGCCTAGGTTATTCGATGTGGTTTGAGCTCGTTGGGTGAGCTCTTATCACTTAGTAGTTGCGTTTGATACTGCTTAGACATGCTTAGTTGTCGGTAGTAATGGGCGATCATCGACTTAGTCGATGATCTTGATCACACAAGTATAATTATTCCTCCTATATGTCCAGCACTTGTGCTTTGATTACTTTGTAAAATCAAAAACTGAAAATAAAATGTTAATTTAGACTTGGGCATATTGGATGGATGGTGCGGTTTTTGGAATGTGGTGGTATGCCCGGGTCCCTAAGGACCGAGTACTTGGGTCACTAAGCCAAGCGCTTTTGCGTGCTAACCACACGAGGGGGATATGGGACCTCTCTTGACTAAGTACTTTGGGAGGTGTTAATTATGAGCTGGTCGGTGGGTATGTTTTAATAAAATCTGTGTGTGTGGTGTTGGGAGGGAGCATTGGCAGACCGGTTAGGCTGTCTAATGTGTCTTGTCCCCGTGGGTTGCGGCTCGTAATTAGCATCGTCCATTGGAAATGTCTCGTAGGACTTAGCCGTGCCAGCACACCAAAGGTAGTGTGCCTAAAGGAAAGGCGATGCGGCGTGTGGGTACATTGGTACACCCCTGCAGGGATAAAACTATTCGAATAGCCTCGTCCTAGGTTATGGACATGCTTGGTAAGGTCGTTCAAGACTAGACTCAACCTTTTAATTAAAACTTGATGGGTGGTATGAACGGGGAGTTCATGCTATTGTTGTGGTGACTAAGGGTTAGTCACTTCCAGGATTGTTCTTGTTGTTGTTATTATGTTATTATCGCGTTGTATTTCAACCATTAAAAATGCTTTATCAAATTGCCTTCAATCTATTATGTTATTGCAAATGAAACTTGCTTTGTGCTAAAATGAGTCCTGACCTCATCCACTTAAATAAAGCTTGCATGTAGCTAAATTATAGTTCTGTTATCTTACACGTAAGTCTTGGAGTACTTTATGTACTCATCCGCCTGGGTTGTGGCATTTTGTTGCTTTTGTTGCAGAGGACGGAGGTGAGCTCCAAGAGCCTTACTTGCGCCACGTGTTGCGCTTTCTTGACGACTAGCTTGGCGGTCGGTCGAGATGCCTAGGGTTAAGGCACACCGATTGGCTTTGTGTTATAGCCATCTTTATGGCACTTTTGCTTCATTGTTATCTTTTTATTTGTTGCTATTTGGCCTAAAGGCCTCTCTTTTGTAATAGCTATTCCATATTGATATTAACTTCTGGTTTGTTGCTTATGTACTATGTGTTGTATGGAATTGATACATTCTTTTGTTGTGAGGTATGTATACTGCATTCTGGGGAGTATACATCTCTTGAGACCGGGTTTATTTGGTTGATAATACTAGGGTCAATTGGATGACTAAGTATTATGAGCCTAATAAACGTCGGGGTCTCACACAAACATGCGGTATGTCCGATTTGCCCCGGTCGTACCATTTCTACCGTTTGTAGGGTTTCGCGATTTGCTGAAGATTTGCAAGCGTTCTGGAAATTTTGTACCGCCATATAAAAATCGGAATGACTGCAGGCCGGTACGACCGTTCCCAAGCGCGGAATGTCCGATTTCCAGATTGAGTTTTTGAGCAGATTTACACTTGTTCTGTTTTTATTGAACTGCTGTCGGACCCGGGAACGAAAGATCCCGAACCCTCTGTGTTCATACACCGATCCCAGATTTACGGTGTACGATTACAAAAATGATAACATAACCAAATCTCGCATTGCATTAATGGTAAATCAGAGTTTAATATAATTGGGCATGAAGCCAAATAAAAGATTAAATAACACTGCGGAAGACGAAAAAGTAGTGGAGTCTAGCTGATCTGCCACAGGCAATCGACTGGGGTAGCGGCCTAGTCGTCGAGATCCACACCGATGGTAAAGTCCTTCTCCTCTGAAATTTGTTTGCATAAAGCAAGTATGAGCACAACTACCGTGCTCGCAAGTTACACCCAATATGGAATTGTAATGCATGCATAAAGTAAACAAAGGACATTGGCTGGGTTATTTTGCGTAAAGCAACAGTTTTAGTTTGAATAACCGTATTAGATTGCAAGGCCATTTTCATACAGTATTTAAAATCATAATTCAAATGACAAATGTATAATGTGGATAACCTCCAAGAAAGGTGATGGATATCCTCCAATCACAATGGCTAACCGCCCAATTTTCCCACAGGACTAACCATCCTGAAAACATCTGTTGAAATCATTTTAAAACCAAGAAACAAGTCTAACTCAAAGTGGCTTTGCTAGCATGTCCATGACCACGGACACGGCTATTCGAATAGTTTTCTACTCTGCAGAGTTTGTACAACTTTACCCACATGACACGAATTCTCTAGTTTGTCCGGCATATATCTATGCCACCGCTCACTACCTTAGGTAAGCAGTCTAGATTACGTGACGAGGCTTTTACAATGCTCTACCCTAAAGTATTTGTGCCCGCTAAGGTTTTACTTCCATTGGACTATCCATCCTCCAGAAGCCCCCTTTTGCGCCAGGTGGGAAAGCTCTCTAACCAACACCCACACATACAACATAGCACAAATACTAAGAGGTATTACAAATTATTAAGCCAGGTCCTGCCCATACATGACATGTGGTGGTACGGTAAGGCATAGCAAGATGCAGCTCGAAGACCGGTCCTTAATTGACTTGGACGTCTTTCAAAATCAAACCCTGGGCTTTAATCCTAACCAGATTAAACCCGTGCATAAACCTGCACCCACCATTCATCCGTTTCACCCAAGTCCAAACCATTTTGATTTTATTTAAGTAAAAACCACCTTTACAAATTCTCTATGGTAAAACAATACCATAGATTTAATTTTAAACAATTTTGTAATGGTTTGGCTAAATCCTCCAAAATCAAATCATGGTCTAAGCATTTCCAAACAATTTATCTATGGTGACAAAGGGATGACATTTCAATATTCGAAATTGGCCATACAATAACAATTGGAATAACTAAGCTTTTAAACAGGGCATTAAAATAATTGACTAAAAATATGCATGCAATAATAATTTTAAAAACTGAATTAAATAACTTTAAAATAGTAGGGGCAAAATGATCAAAGTATAACTTGCCTTGCTTAATTAAACGATGTTCTCAAACGGTGTCGAAATCCGATCGTCCGAAGTCGTCGAAATCTATACGCGTAAACGATCTGAATTCAAATAATATTCAAATAAAATCCAAATAAAATCTAAAAATTATGAAATAAATACTAAAAATATTAGATGAATTTAGGTGAAAGAATCGATGGATTTGGAGTTCGTATGACAACGAACGAAATTGTAGAAGTTTAAATCTCAAAAATGGGATGTAGCTTGCATGGCACTGTTCATGCCATGCACGTGAACAGTCACTAGTCTTTAAACAAAAGCACGGCGCGCAGAGAAATGGCAGCGCTACTAAAAGGGAAAGGAGAGGCGGCCAGCGAAGCACAAAAATGGAATCCTGGGAGCGAGACGGACCTAATGGTGGTGGTCGCGTCATTGGCAAAGGTTCCGTGCTACGGCAGCGCGCAAAATAGTGTCGGAGGAATAGTAGCACCGATGAGTCGGGGGTGTTTTAGGGAAAAGGAAGGGAGCACTGCGTAGAACGTTGCGAGGCGAAGCCAATGGCGTGGACAATGTCATCGGGAAATCAAAAATGGCACCGAAAATAGCGAGGATGGCTTGCGGAAATTTTTTTTGCTTGTTGTAGATTGAGGGCCGAATTCCAGGGATATGAAGAGGAAGCCGAGGGGCACGCGGTGACATAGTTGGCTCGGGAAATGAGTGACCAAGGAGAGAGAATGGAGGAGAGATGTGTTGGAAGTGCACTGTTCATCTTCTTTCTAATGAAACGAAAAGAAAGCATAATGTCTATGCTACAGCCGAACTAGATCACAGAAGTATAATGTCTATGCTACAGCAAGATCATCAACCGAACCATGAAGAAGTTCAAAGTGAATACTGAATGTTAAAGCACTGCACAAGGACCAGCATGAGCATCTAACTAGCAGCACTATACATCATCTTCTTGCATGGCCGAACAGGAACTTTGGCTTCATGGCCGACGTCTTCAAGACATCAGGGGTTCATCTTGTGAGAATCAAAGAAGCAAACAAAGGAGGGGGTAAATTATTGGCTTGTGGGGCCACATAGCCATAGACTCAAAGGGGTATATGGATGAACAAACGTAAAGCACAGCACGTTCAGAGCTTCGGCCATGGTGGCGGCGCTGGAGAGGAAATGGATGGCGGCGGCCGGGAACAGAGAAATTGGAGAGAGGGGAGGACGGGGATGTCGATGCTCACCTTGGTGGTAACTAGACTCGCTCGTATGGCTGGCGGTGAGGACGACGACGTCGGCGCGGCGTGGCTCATGGTGGTGTGGATGTTCCGGCGATCCTCCGGTGAAGGCGAGGGGAGCACGGCGTAGATTGTCATGAGACAAAGCTAACGGTGTAGTCGATGATGCCGGGGAGTCGACGACGGCAGTGCAATCGCCAAAAGAACAACTTGCGACCGGCAATGGAATAACTCAAAATCCAGCGAGACGAACGCGAAGGAGGAGAAATGAGTGAGGGGGATGAGATGGTGATGAGAATGCGCACCCGGTGCTCCCCTTTATAGGGGCGGAGGGGGACGGGGCGAGGAGATCGAGTCGCGCAGACATCACGTCGGTCATGGCGAAAATCCAGCGAACGTGTGCGTGATAGAGGGGGAAACGGCCGGGAGTGGGCGCGGGATTGAGGGGCGGTTTGGATGCGTGTGATTCGGGGGAGAGGTGGGGAGGAAATCCCGGGTTTTGAAAGCTCCATGTGGCCTCTAATGGCGTCGGGCCATTTGGTTGCTCACTGGACCAAAAGAAGAAAAGGGAGGGGAAAGGCAAGGGTTGGTGGCGCGGTGGTGGAGATGGCCGGCGGCGAGGTCGGCGGTGGCGGCCGGAGGTGGTGGCCGGAGTCGGCCATGGAAGGCAGCTCGGCATGGAGTTAACTCGGGAAGAAAACAGAAATGGAGAAAGATGGAGAAAGCTGCTCGGGAAGAAGATGAAATGAGAGAGAGAGAAATGAGTAGAGAAAAGGAATAAAAGGAAGTTTTATATTGATTGAAAGCAATTGGCCAGTTGGCTAGCACATGAGTTGGACCTCTGTACGTTAAGCGTGCAACGCCTGGGAGCAGTAATGGGATGGGTGACCGCGTGGGCACGCGTGGAATAATTTTTTTTTTCAAATATTTCAGATTAACAACAAATCGAGTAGATTTTTAGAAGATAGCAAACAGAGTCCAAAAATTCTTAGAAAAAATTACAAAAATTCTTAGAATTATTTTGAACTTAATAAAAATAATTCCAACTTATAATTGGTAATAGTTTTTGCACATATTTTGTTTTGTCTTTAAAATAATTAAGAAAAGCTTTTTAAAATCTTAGAAAATTCCAGAAATTAATTAATTTTTTTATTTTTCAACTTTAACTCAAATAAAACTTCAAAAACTTTAATAAACTTTACTTTTGACTTTTAAAACTTTCAGAAATTCAAATAAAGCAATCAAACTCTTTCAAATTTCAGAAAATCAAATAAAATAATAATTTTAATTAATTTAAATTGGTAACAGAACTTTGGGCTGTTACAACCGCCTCACAAAAATCGGAACAACTACACATTGGTACGACCAATTGTCACCGGCGGTACAACCGATTTCCATGAGTGATTCTGAGGCAAATTGCAACGCTTCTGTTTTTCTTGAATCGCCAACTAAAATTCAGAATGATCGCTTTGCGGTACGACCGTTCAAGGAGCCGGTCGTTCCGCTTGAACACTTAGTTGGCTGTTCCCTTTAAAATGTGGTACTACCGCCAAGTAAAGTCCGGTCATACCGCACCAAGCGGTACGACCGCAAGTATAACTGTGGTACTACCGATTTTGGACAGAAACACTGAACACTTTTCAACTTAACTTTAAGTTTAAATTCAAATGCATGCATGATCCTAAATTGATCCATATGGCACAAGAACATGCTATCAAGCTACTAGCCATGATCCCTCTTAATAGTACAGCGTTTATCCTATAATCCGGTCTTCCATCCAAAACTCCTAAGACCGGTAAAATAGAAAAAGGAACCTAAACTATTTGTACCTTGTCTTTGAGCCAAAAGATCTTCGTGTAGTCCATTTGCATGCCACTTTGCATCAACATGTTCACCAATGGGATTTAACCTCGTAAATACTCAATAAACACGTTAATCCCATATTCACATATTATCATTAATTACCAAAACAATTTTTAGGGGCCTAGATGCTTTCAATCTCCCCCTTTTTGGTAATTGATGACAACACAAATAATATGTGAGAAAGATTGGTTTGAATATACCATAATTGTATATTCTTTTGATGGCTTAATAATAAAACAATTCTTGCAATAAGCACAAATGAAAGTAAGAGAATTATTTTCTTGTTAAGTCTAATTTAAAGAAAGCTCCCCCTAAACATGTGCATATAAGGATAGAACATTTTGTAAGCACATGTAGAATTTTGAGAAATTTGGGCGGAGTTTCTTTAGCATATTTGAACTTGAGGAAATGTAATAGTAGGATATGACGATAAGTGATATTGCATTTAAGATAATACCAAGAACATGACAGCATCCACAAGTTCAACAAGTTAAACAACGCATTACAAGCACATATAAGTTCAACATTACATAATAAGTCCAACATATAACCTAACACATATAAGTCCATAGTGTAATAGCAAAAACTTGCGCTTGCTCCCCCTAAAGCTATGTCTTCTATATCTTTTCACTCCTCTCCCCCTTTGGCATCAAGGTACCAAAAACAACTCAGATGATGGGATCCTGAGGAGGAGGGACAACGTCCTGTGAAGCCGGGTCCTGTGCTGGAGTAGGAGCGGGAACTGGAGCAGGATCCTGAGAGTCTGGGGCTGGAGGAGCAGAGTCCTGAGAAGCGGTGGCTTGCTCTGGAGGAGGAGCTGAGGACTGATCCTGAGGAACTGAAGCAAAGGGTGCTGGATCCGAAGATGCTGACTCTGTAGCTGGAGCTGGATCCTGAGTCATGACCTCGGTGGCTGGTGCCGGAGGAGCAATAGGAGCTGAAGCAGAAACTATATCCTGCGGTGCTGGTGCTACGGCTGAGCTGGAGGAGGTACAGGAGGCACAGAGGATGTCCTAGAAATAGGAGGACGTCGAGAGAAGCGCTGAGGAGTCCTCAAAATCCCCTCTAATTCAGCCATGCTCTCCATCAGTGCAGACATTCTGTTATGAGTCTCATCGAAGAAATCATTATGAGTCTGTTCCATCTCAAGTAATCGTCCTCTAGTCTCACTCTGAAATTCAGCTTGTTCAGCCTTGATTTCTTGCAAAGAGCTAAGAATGAGCTGCTGATTCTGAAGAATCTGTGCAAGAGTGCTATCAGTAGGAGCATCAGCAGCAGTAGCAATAGCAGGAGCCTCACCAGCTTCTACCTCAGTACCATCACGATGTGAAGGAAGACCGTCTCGTGGTTTGTAGGACTTGTGAACAGTTCCCAAACCACCATGATACTCAATCTTTCAATCTTCTTTGTTATCCATGCCATGATGTATGGAGCATAATAAATCCTCTTAATTCTGTCATTCTTAGAGGAAACTATCCCCTAAAGTATCACATCCACAACATCAAATTTGATCCCCCTCATAATATTATCAATAATATTCCATGCGTGACCACGAATCGCATCAAAATTGCCATTTTTGGGGTAGAAGGAATGGTTAATAATCCTGTTGATCATGCTCGAAATTGGTCTCAGTCCAGTGATTGTGCCTAACTTGTTTTTGACAGTAGGATCATAGTAATCAGACCAAGCAGCACACAATAAAGCAGGCCTCTCAAAAACTTTATCCCAAGTTCCGGACTGAACCCTCAAAACTTGCTCAAACTCTTCCTTAGTGCTCTCCACATACTTTGCAGCTGATATCCATCTGATAGACTTCAAGTCGGGAGAGACATGCACTGTGGCATAGAACTGTCTGATAAGCTTGTCATCATAATTTTGTTTCAGTGCAACAAGATCATGAAGACCTACTTGAAGAAAGAGCTGATAAATACCACAGTAATTGTCCAAAGAATATAAGTGAGTCCACTTAATCCATTTATGATCTGCGAATTTTCTATTAGGACCATACAGCTGCTCAAACACTTGCATTTGGAAGACAGTGTGAAAACCAGGGTGTACACTGTCTGACTTTAAGAGATATTGATTTACATGTCTTTTGATGGCATAATCATCCGCTGACAGGAGGCGTAAATCAATTGGAGACGCTGGAGGATCTCCCAAATTATCAAAAGTACCTTCTGGAGAGTCGGGTTCAGACTGAGTCTCATCATCAAAGAAATATTCCTCACTTTCTTCTGTCTTAGATGCTGGTGTTGGCCCCTTCCCTTTGCCATGCACTACTTTCGAGCGAACGGACCTAGATTGCTGTACTGGAGCTGCCGGACGTCGACGTTGTGTTGGAGCGACAGAGGATTGAGGTGACGACTGTCCTCTAGGAGGTCCATGAGATTTCCTTGTCGCAACCCTCATCCTAGGCATCTTTAGAAAGATAGAGTAGGTTACAAGATATTCAAGGGAATGATTGGAATTGAATTTAGTGAAAAAGTATTGAAATTTCTGTTTTCTGTCAGGACAATCGGACGTACCGCCATTCATTGGCGATGACGATCAAGATCATGATAAATCTGGCGTCAAGAACCGGTCATTCCAATTTTCCTGACCGAGTTCTAGGGCTATCAAATCTTGCATATTTGGTGATTTTTCATGGATTGAATCCATGGATCTGATATGCAATCATCTTTAGACACCAAATAACAACTTTTTCCCAATTAGAACTACCGAAATCAATCACATTTTCAACAAACCCTAAAAAGGGACATCTTAGGGTTCCAAAGGAGATAAATCTTGAATCAATTGAGGTTTTACCTTTGGATTGGAGGAGTTGAACCCGGGAGAGGCTGGCAACACGAAGGAATCAAAAAATTATTGAGGTTTTGAGTGGATTGGAGAAGAGTTGAGTCGCTCGGATGAGAGAAGAGAGAGAGAGAGAGAGAGAGAGAGCGCGAAGAGATGGGGGCGGAAGTACCGCTGCGAGGGAGTTAAGGCCGAGAAAAATAACTACTGGGAGTTAAGTTTTCTTCACAAACCGTCGCGGTCGTACTGACCAAAAGCCGTCGGTCGTTTCGCACCCCGGTCATACCGCTGTTATAACGCCGGTCGTACCGCACAGTAGTCGTACCACGCGTATAACGCCGGTTGTTCCGATTATCCTGGAGCTTTCTGGATTTTCTAGGAATCTTAGATTATTTTGCAAATGATCCCTAGTTTTGCACTCAAATAAATATCATTAAGGACATTATGCATAGAATAGACTATTATCTATATAGGAACATAATTTTTTTTTTATCATAGCTATTCTTAATAAAGATTTGAAAATATTTTCATAAAATACTCAAATAACATCAAATGAAGCACACAACATGAGGCAAGAGTTCAAACAACATTTGAATAGTCTATGATATTTAACTCATTCCTCAATTTGCAAAAGCGGCCTTCATCTAATGGCTTGGTGAAAATATCCGCTAATTGGTCCTCGGTTCTTATGTGGCTAATTTCAATGTCTCCCTTGCTCACATGATCTCTCAAGAAGTGGTGGCGGATATCTATATGCTTGGTTCTTGAGTGTTGAACAGGGTTATTAGCAATTTTCACGGCACTATTATTGTCACACAAAATAGGTATTTTATCAATTTTAATTCCATAATCCATCAATGTTTGCCTCATCCATAGCAATTGAGCACAACAACTTCCTGCGGAAACATATTCGGCTTCGGCGGTGGATAATGCTACAGAGTTTTGTTTCTTGGATGACCATGATACTAAAGATCTTCCTAAGAATTGACAACTACCCGAGGTGTTTTTTCTATCCACTTTGCAACCCGCATAATCGGAATCCGAATATCCAATTAAATCAAATTTAGCACCTTTAGGATACCAAAGGCCAATGCTAGAGGAATGCTTTAAATATCTTAGTATTCTTTTAACGGCCATTAAATGGCACTTGATGTGGGGGAATTGCCCGATCTTCACGACATAGGATTGATGATAACTTTGGATCCGTGCAACCTGACGAACCGATGGCGCCAACTACTGTCAAAACAGCAACCTGCGACAAAAGAATTCGCCCAACCACACGCTCATGATCCCGTCTACCTGACCACACAAAGTAGACGTGTCGCTACTCCTGCAAAACACAAGGAATCACAAGAACAACGGGGTTGAGAACGTCCAATTCCCCTCTAGGTTACACTGTGTGTCAAACCCTAGGAAGAACAAGCGTATAGCTCTCTCTCTTAAAATAATAGATTCATATTCATGGTACTTTTTTTACATAGAGGGTGATGAGTATTTAACTCCCCTACACGGCAAGGCCTAGGGCCGGCGGCTTCGGCCATCCAGTTCGACACGGACTCAAAAAAATACAACCAATCTAATTTTGCCTTCACGCGTAATCCGACTTACTCCATTCTTTCTTTATTGGATGCACAGCGTTCCTATCCTTTCCTTCCTTATGCATGCATGAGTTGGTCCATGCACTGCGTGTGTGTTTGGTGCGCTTCAGGTTGGTCCACGCACGCATGTCTCATTGCATGCATCACCTTCTATTTTTTTTTGGTTGCATGCACCTTCTTTCATTGGTTGCATGCAGCAAGCTTCGGTTTCCATACACGTGTCCCGATTCTTTTAATGCTTTCCATCCATGCATGTGCATGCATTCCTTTCCTTGCTTTCCTTCTAAGCACTCACGTAACACACATGCATGCATGCATGTAGACCTCGGTTTTAGTGCCAAACATGTGACTTGATTTCTCTCTTTGCTGGCAATTGAGAGGAGCAGTTCTTTGTTGCTTTTCCTCACGCACAAACCTGAGAACAATTAAAGTACTAGCATTCGGTAGTAACCAGTTCTTATGTAAATAAAAACCAAATTTAACTAGAAGCGAGTTCACCTGTTGATTAATCTTTTTGGTTTGTGCCCGTGTAATTGGTCCAATCGGGATGTCCTCATCATCCTTCCCCTCTTGAAAAGGAGTCATCATTGACTCTGATTGTTTGGATGCACAAGATAAATCCGATTGCTCCTTCCGCAGCTGAACTCCGAATATAAGAAATGATATATGTATTCCTTCAGGGCCTTCGAAGTGCATCTTCACTTTAGGCTTGTACAGATCATATATACGACTGCATATAATTAAATAAAATAGTAGTAGCTATGTGTCTCTAAGTATGATAATTAAAGACCGAATTAAATTAGAGTTCACCTGGTAATATTTAATGCGGCTCAATAATTCTTTCCAGTCAAATAATATATTTAACTGAAAAGTACTAAGCGTGTTTGTATCTGTATCAGCACTCTTTTGGAGTTGCTTGAAATCGTGCACACATGCAAACACAAAACATGATATCGGGCCTAGATGCGGTAAGATAAAGCAAGCTACCAATCATAGATCTATAAAGCTTTAAATCTACCGTTTACCTCTCTCATTTAGATCAAGATGACCATTTGTAGTCATGGGAGTCTTGATGGGCTTTGCATCTTCCATGCCAAATCTTTTAAGTAAATCCTTTACGTACTTGGTTTGACTTATGAAAGTCCCATCATTGAATTGCTTGATTTGAAGTCTAAGGAAATAGCTTAATTCTCCAATCATTGACATTTCAAATTCCCTAGACATCATATCACCAAATTCTTCGCAAAAATCTTGATTAGTAGACCCAAAAATGATATCATCAACATAAATTTGACATACAAAGAAATCATCATTTATGACTTTAGTGAATAAAGTTGAATCAATCTTCCCAATTTTGAATCCTTTTGAGACTAGAAAATCTCTAAGGCTGTAACAGCCCAAAATTTCAAATTTGGTTATAATTTAAAACTTGTTTGAATTTGTGAATTTTCTACAATTTAAAAAAAAACTATTGTTTAAATTGTTGGAAGCCAAAAATAAATTCTAATTCAAAATCTATTATCAACTTTAAGTTAGAATTATTTTATTTGGGTTCAGAATAATCCTAGAGTCATTAATGAATTTTCCTAGAATTTTTAGGATTTATTTGCTATTTTCTAGAGCCTAAATGAATTAAACTGAATATTTAAAATAGAAAATCAAAAGAAAATCGCATAATGTGTATGGGCGAAACCCAAGGCGCCCGCACCACCCTGACCCATCTCAGCGTGACTGCGTTGATTTAAATCCAACGCCCGACTTACCGCACCTCCCTAGCTCTCTCTCTTTCAAGATTCACCGCCGCCGCCAGGCGTCAGAGTCTCAAGAACCCTAGGTCCCGCGACAGCGCCGCCCTCGCCATCGCGGGCCTTCCCACACGTGCGCCACACGAGCGCCACGAGCGCGTCACGTCAGCCCCAGAGCCCACGTGGTTGCCTACGTGGCAGCCACGTCGCACACACGCGCCACCTCCCCGTGCGCCAAGTCCCGTGGACTTGGTCCACATGGACCGTGTCTATGACACGTAGGCCCCGCTGTCAGAAATCATTTTAAATTAAATTAAATTCCGAAATTCCACTGCTGGCGTCAGCATTGCGCATTAATAGATTTTCCTTTAGGAAAATAATTCGGGAAATTGATTAAAATGGCAGATTTAGGATTTAAATTGTAAAATTCATAACTTATTCATCCTAGTTCCAAATTAGATGATTCAAATTGCTAAATTCTTAGAAAATTATTATCTAACTAAATAAAATATAATTATTCAATTTGGAGTTCATTTTAGTTCTGTTTTAGAATTTAGAAATTCATTTAAATTCCAAATTTAGATTTAAATTTGTAAAATTCATATCATCTAATTCCAACTCCAAATTTTGTGAATTAAGTTTCTAAAATTTTATAAAAAGATTATCTAGCTTAATAAAATAAAATTAGTTTATATGGAATTAGTTTAACTTGTTTTTTAAGTTAAACTATTTAAATTGCAAATTTAGGATTTAAACTTGCAAAATTCATAGCTTTTATTTCCTGTTTCCAAATTGAGTGTTTCAAATTTATAAAATATTATAAAATTATTATTCAGCCAAATAAAATATAAGTATTTTATTTGGAGTTAGTTAAACTGTCGTCTTGTATTTATTTGAATTTCAATTGATTGTCGATTTTCACGTTTAGATTACGATTTATTCCGGGAATTTGATTCTTCCAAGCTTTAGAATTTCAAGACTTCAGCGAAGGCAAGTTATACTTTGATCATTTTGCCCCTACTATTTTAAAGTTATTTAAATTCAGTTTTCAAATTATTAAATGCATGCATACTTTTATCCAAGTATTTCAAATTCCTGTTTAAACAATTAGATATTCCAGCTATCATTGTATGGCCAATCTTGAATATTGATATGTCATCCCATTGTCACCATAGATAAATTGGTTTGTAAATTATTCACATGCTTAGCAAATGCTTAGACCATGATTTTGATTTTGGGAGGATTTAGCCAAATCATTACAAAATTGTTTAAACTTGAACCTATGGTATTGTTTTACCATAGAGTTATTGTAAAGATGGTTTTACTAAAATAAAATCAAAAATGGTTTGGACTTGGGTAAACGGATGAATGGTGGGTGCGAGTTTATGCACGGGTTTAATCTGGTTAGGATTAAAGCCTGTGGTTTAATTTGAAAGACGCCCAAGTCAATTAAGGACCGCCTTTGAGCGTTCCTTTGCTATGCCTTATCAGACCACCACATGTCTGTATGGGCGGGACTGCTCATTAATTTGGGATACCTCGTAGATGTTCGTGCCATTTTGTATGAGTGGGTGTTGGTTAGACTATAGACCCACTGGCGCAAGAGGGGCCCCGAACTCGGATGGTTAGTCCAAAGGGGGCGAAACCTTAGCGGGCATGAGTACTTTGAGGTAGATCATTGTAAAGGCCTTGTCACGTGCTCTAGACTGCTCACCTAAGGTAGTGAGCGGTGGCATAGATATATGCCGGATAAACTAGAGAATTCGTGTCTTGTGGGTAAAGCTGTACAAACTCTGCAGAGTAGAAACTATTCGAATAGCCGCGTTCGCGGTCATGGACATGCTAGCAAAGGCACTTTGAGTTAGATTTGTTTTTGGTTTTAAAAGTGATTCCAACATATGATTTCAGGATGGTTAGTCCTGTGGGAAAACTGGGCGGTTAGCCATTGTGATTGGAGGATATCCATCACCTTTCTTGGAGGTTATCCACATTATACAATTGTCTATTAAAAGTTATGATTTTAGATATTGTATGAAAATGGCCTTGCAATCTACTATGATTATTTAAACTAAAGCCGCCGCTTACATAAAATAACCCCGCCATTGTCATTTGTTTACCTTATGCATGCATTACATTTCCATATTGGTGTAACTTGAGAGCACTAGTAGTTGTGCTCATGCTTGCTTTATGCAACAAAATTTCGTGAGAAGACTACTATCGGGACGGTGAGGACATCGACGCCTAGGCTACGCCCCTGCATTTATTGTGGCGGATCGTTCTGGCCTACTACTATCTTTTACTTCCGCTATGTTATTTACTCCTTTATTTGGCTTCATGCCCAATTGTATCGAACTCTGATTTACTGTTAATGCAATGCGAGATTTGGTTATGTTATCATTTTTGTAACTGTGTACACGAAATCTCGGGTGGTGTATGAACACGAGGGTTCGGGATCTTTCGTTCTGGGTCCGATAAAGTGGTATCAGAGCCTGTCGTCTGTTAGGACGTGGCCCTAGAATTGTCCTAAGGACTTATTTTCAAAAACAAAAACTATTTTGAGTCTGTCTAGAGTCATTCTCAACCTTTCTCTTTAAAATGTTTACTAACTTATCTCTTTCTCAAAATTTTAGATGGCTGAAATACCGGACGCTACTTCCCACGGAGCCTTTACTGGAAACTGGGCCGAGATACTTTGGGAAATGATGCAGCACCTGGGTTACCGGAAGAGGCCAACCTTCCAAGGATTCAAGTACCAGGTGGAGGAACAACAGCTGTGGGGAGTAGAGGTGCTCATCTACTCCAACCTTGCACCGGACACCGTCTTCCACGTCTTTGACGCTCCGATTCGGCGCGACACCTTTGATGATGGCATGCAAGATGCGGCAAGAGAGGCAGTTCGCCACCTTCGCTACACCTACAATCATCGCCTTCATGGTACCGGGTTTCATTATTACCCGATGCACATTCCAACCCGGCTTGACAGTACTTTCAACTCCGCTAGAGACGAAGATTCCTGAATCGACACACTGTGGATCTGGCTAAGGCTTTGGATTACGCCTACTGGAAACACCTTGAATGACTTGTTCACCGCCGTAATGCACTACAAGAAGTCAAGAGAAGTCAAGATCTGTAATCATGAGCTAGCTAGCTACAAGGCTGGCCAGGCTAGCCCCAGTGCGACAGAATATACCCCTAGTACCCCATAGTTATTATCTTTCCTTTAGTTCGATCTTTAGTGCGAATTATGAGCTACTAATCCCTTGTGGTAGCCATAATCTTGAATAAAATAAATTAATAAAAGAATTTCTTGAAAAAAAATCTGCTTTTTGTCTTGTATGCTCTTTGTGTTCTTGGGCTATTAGAATTTACCCTTCCCTATCTGTCTACCTCTCCTAATCTTCGGAGTTCTAGCAGATGGTGACCACCCGTACCGGCAGTGGCAGTGTTCAAGGTCGGGGCAACGAAAGCGCAGATTACCAGGAGGATCCCGTGCAACAACCACCACCGCCGCCAGTCGGAGGACCAGATTGGCGTCAGATGAAGGAAAATCAAAACCATCTGATCCACCTCCTGGCTCAGTCCATAAGCAGCGCACAGAATGTGCAAGCAACAGCTCGGACTGCACCACCACCCCCACCTACGCAGAGACTGACCATGGCAGATTTCATGCGCATGTGCCCACCGACTTTCTCCAGCAGCACAGAGCCGATGGATGCCGACGACTGGATCCGTGCTATCGGAAAGAAGTTGGATATTGCATGATGTTACGATCGTGAGAGAGTCTGTTTGCCTCTCACCACTCACCGGTCCCAAGATCGGAATGGTGGGATAACTACAACATCTCCCATGCTGACGCGCAGGCTATCTCTTGGGAGGAGTTTGTGCGGGCTTTCCGCCATGCACATATCCCCGCAGGGATAATGGCCCTAAAGAAGAAAGAGTTCCACGACTCGAGCAGTGGCAACCGACAAATGGGTGAATACCGCACAGTTCAACCGGCTTGTTTCGCTATGCCCGGCGGATGTGGCTAATGATGAAGAAAGGCAGGAAAGGTTCATGGATGGTTTGAATGATGAGATCTCAGTCCAGCTAATCTCCCAGGACTACACTGACTTCCAGCAATTGGTGAACAAAGCTTTTCGCCAAGAGGCCAAGCATCAAGAGATGGAGAACCGCAAGCGGAGGATGGCTGCTCAGAAGTTCAACTCTGGTGGACAGCCCAAGCCTCGCTTTGCTCAGCCTCAGCCACCTCAGAGTGGAAGGTTCCAGTCTGTCACACCCAGAGCTCCAGCACCGGCACAGTGCCCCAACTCTTCCGGCTTCCGCGGCAATGCACCTGTAGGCCAGTTTCAACAGAAGAACCCAGCTCCCTCAGCATCAGGTGTGACATGCTTCCATTGCAACGAGACTGGGCATTATGCCAACAAATGCCCGAAGAAGCGGCGATCATGCGACACCACCAAAGCGATGATCGGGAGTACCAGCCACCGGCGGCGCCCCAAAGCCGGCGGGCCAGTTCACGAAGGGACGCGTGAATCACGTCACAGCAGAGGAAGCTCAGGCAGCACCAGATGTCGTCCTTGGTACGTTTCTCGTTAATTTGATACCTGCATCAGTTCTGTTTGATTTAGGAGCTTCGCATTCCTTTGTATCCAATAAGTTTGTGGGCAAAAATGGGTTACCTATTTCTCCATTAAATAACCCTATGATAATCCATTCCCCGGGCTCAGAAATGAGAACCAGTTCTCTATGCCCAAATCTTACCTTGGAGATATCCGGAGTTTCCTTCCTGGTAGACTTGATAGTCTTGCATTCTCAAGGTCTGGATGTAATACTGGGAATGGACTGGCTAGCCAAGAATCAACGGCGGATAGACTGTGCCAATAGGTCTATTACCCTCACCAATGAGGAAGGAGTCACAGTTGAATTCAAGCCCAATACCTGTACCGGAGAAAGTTCCATTCTGACCAGCTTGAAGGAGTTAAAGCTTGAAGATATACCAGTGGTGCAAGAATTTCCGGATGTCTTTCCTGATGATTTACCCGGCATGCCACCGAACAGGGACATAATGTTCTTAATTGACTTAGTCCCAGGGACCGCTCCAATCTCGAAGCGACCCTACAGAATGCCGGCCAATAAATTGGCAGAGATGAAGAAACAGATTGAAGAATTGCGGAGCAAGGGATATATTCGACCCAGTTCATCACCTTGGGGAGCACCTGTATTATTTGTCAAGAAGAAAGACAATAGTATGAGGATGTGTGTGGATTATAGGTCACTCAATGAAGTGACAATCAAGAACAAGTACCCGCTACCTAGGATTGATGACCTGTTCGATCAACTGAAAGGAGCAAGTGTATTCTCGAAGATTGATTTGAGATCTGGCTATCACCAACTGAAGATCAGACCAGAAGATATCCCGAAGACAGCTTTCACCACCAGATATGGACTATACTGAGTTCTGATAATGTCTTCGGTTTGTGACGCCTCGCTTATTTCATGAATATGATGAACAAAGTGTTCATGGAATTCTTGGATAAGTTTGTGGTTGTTTTCATCGATGACATCCTCGTCTATTCGAAGAATGAAGAAGAACATGAGAACCACCTCAGATTAATTTTGGGAAAACTCAGGGAGAACCAGCTTTATGCCAAATTCAGCAAGTGCGAATTTTGGCTAAGTCAAGTGGCATTCCTTGGACATATTGTGTCAGCAGGAGGAGTTGCAAGAGATCCGACCAAAGTCGAAGCGGTAATGGATTGGAAACAACCCAAGTCTGTCACAGAGGTGAGAAGCTTCCTTGGTTTGGCCGGGTATTACCGTAGATTCATTGAAGGTTTCTCCAAGTTTGCAAGACCAATGACTCAACTTCTGAAGAAGGAAAAGAAATTTGAATGGACAGATGCTTGTGAGGAAAGCTTCCAAGAGCTGAAGACGAGACTAGTTTCGGCACCTGTATTGGTCCTACCAGATATTCATAAGGATTTTGTTATTTTCTACGACGCATCTCGTCAGGGACTCGGTTGTGTATTGATGCAAGAGGGCAAGGCTGTATCCTATGCATCTCGTCAGTTGAGGCCACATGAAGGGAATTATCCAACTCATGACCTTGAGCTAGCAGAGATTGTGCATGCATTGAAGATCTGGCGTCATTACCTCATCGGTAACCGCTGTGAAGTTTTCATGGATCATAAGAGTCTGAAGTACATATTCACACAGTCTGATCTTAACCTACGACAGAGAAGATGGCTGGAATTGATAAAGGATTATGACCTTGAGATCCATTACCATCCGGGCAAGGCAAATGTAGTTGCAGATGCCCTGAGCAGAAAGGCGTATTGCAATACCATCTCGGTTCAGAAAAATCAGCCAGAGTTGTATGAAGAATTGAAGCATCTGAACTTGGAGATTGTTGATCAAGGATGTGTGAACGCTTTGGAAGTTCAACCAACACTTCAGAGTCAGATCAGAGAGAAGCAGAAAGAAGATGAAGACATCAAGGAGATCAAGAAAAATATGAGGAAAGGCAAAGCCCCAGGGTTCGCTGAAGATGAGCAAGGAACAGTGTGGTTCGAAAACCGCATCTGTGTACCGAATCAGCAGGATTTAAAGCAGTCGATTTTGAAGGAAGCTCATGAGTCGCCTTATTCCATTCATCCCGGCAGTACCAAGATGTACCAGGATCTAAAGGAAAGGTATTGGTGGGTCAGCATGAAGCGAGAAATTGCGGAGTTTGTCGCCCGTTGTGATGTTTGTCAGCGAGTCAAGGCAGAGCATCAAAGACCCGCTGGTTTGTTACAACCATTACCGATTCCCGAATGGAAGTGGGAAGAAGTTGGTATGGATTTCATTACCGGACTTCCTAGGACCCAAACAGGATGTGATTCCATCTGGGTGATAATTGACCGGTTGACGAAAGTAGCTCATTTCCTTCCCGTCAAGACCACCTATCCGAGCAGTAAGTTGGCGGAATTGTATATGGCCAAGATTGTTTGTCTACACGGAGTACCCAAGAAGATCGTGTCAGACAGAGGTTCACAGTTCACATCCAGATTTTGGCAGAGTCTGCATGAAGCTTTGGGAACCAGACTCAATTTCAGTACCGCATATCATCCGCAGACGGATGGCCAGACCGAGCGAGTCAACCAGATTCTTGAAGATATGCTTCGAGCCTGCGCCTTAGATTGTGGGAAAAGTTGGGACAAGAATTTGCCCTACGCAGAATTCTCGTACAACAATAGTTACCAAGCCAGTCTACAGATGTCTCCATTTGAAGCTTTGTATGGCAGGAAATGCAGAACTCCGCTCCTCTGGGGTGAAGTAGGAGAGCATCAATTCTTTGGACCGGAGTTGATTAAGGAGGCTGAAAGCAAGGTTAAAGCAATAAGGGAACGTCTGAAAGTAGCTCAAACCCGACAGAAGAGTTATGCTGATAATCATCAGAGAGAGTTGACCTTTGCCGAAGGAGATTTTGTCTATCTCCGAGTTACTCCACTCCGGGGAGTAAGAAGGTTCCGGACCAAAGGAAAACTCGCACCCAGATTTGTGGGGCCTTACAAGATTTTGGCAAGAAGAGGTGAAGTTGCATATCAACTCGAGCTACCAGCATCTCTGTCCGCGGTACACAATGTCTTCCATGTATCACAGCTAAAGAAGTGCCTTCGAGTGCCTGAAGATCAAACCCTTTCTGGAAAGCATTGATCTTCAAGAGGACCTCACTTATGTGGAGCAACCGATCAAGATTCTGGACGTCGCAGAGCGTGTCACTCGGAACAAGATCATCCGTTCATACAAAGTTCAGTGGAGCCACCACCCTGAAAGTGAAGCCACTTGGGAGCGGGAAGAAGACATTAAAGCTGGGTATCCCCACCTTCTCGCCAGTCAATCCTGAATCTCGGGGTCGAGATTCCCTTAAGGGGGGGGGAGGTTTGTAATAGCCCAAAATTTCAAATTTGGTTAGAATTTAAAACTTGTTTAAATTTGTGAATTTTCTACAATTTAAAAAAAACTATTGTTTAAATTGTTGGAAGCCAAAAATAAATTCTAATTCAAAATCTATTATCAACTTTAAGTTAGAATTATTTTATTTGGGTTCAGAATAATCCTAGAGTCATTAATGAATTTTCCTAGAATTTTTAGGATTTATTTGCTATTTTCTAGAGCCTAAATGAATTAAACTGAATATTTAAAATAGAAAATCAAAAGAAAATCGCAAACAGTGTATGGGCCGAAACCCAAGGCGGCCCGCACCACCCACACAGCCCCATCTAGGCGTGACTGTTGGATTTAAATCCAACGGCCCGCAGCCGCCCGCACCTCCCTAGCTCTCTCTCTCTTTCGCGCATCTCGCATGCATGGCGTCGAGCTCAAACAACCCTAGGTCCCCAGCCAAGCCCTCGCCACCGTGGTCTTGCCACGCGTGCACCACGCGAGCGCCACGAGCGCGTCACGTCAGCCCCAGAGCCCACGTGGTTGCCTACGTGGCAGCCACGTCGCACACACGCGCCACCTCCCCGTGCGCCAAGTCCCGTGGACTTGGTCCACATGGACCGTGTCTATGACACATAGGCCCCCTGTCGAAATCATTTTAAATTAAATTAAATTCGAAATTCCACTGCTGGCGTCGGCATTAAGCATTAATAGATTTTCCTTTAGGAAAATAATTCAGAAATTGATTAAAATGGCAGATTTAGGATTTAAATTGTAAAATTCATAACTTATTCATCCTAGTTCCAAATTAGATGATTCAAATTGCTAAATTCTTAGAAAATTATTATCTAACTAAATAAAATATAATTATTCAATTTGGAGTTCATTTTAGTTCTGTTTTAGAATTTAGAAATTCATTTAAATTCCAAATTTAGATTTAAATTTGTAAAATTCATATCATCTGAATTCCAACTCCAAATTTTGTGAATTAAGTTTCTAAAATTTTATAAAAAGATTATCTAGCTTAATAAAATAAAATTAGTTTATATGGAATTAGTTTAACTTGTCTTTTAAGTTAAACTATTTAAATTGCAAATTTAGGATTTAAACTTGCAAAATTCATAGCTTTTATTTCCTGTTTCCAAATTGAGTGTTTCAAATTTATAAAATCTTATAAATTATTATCTAGCCAAATAAAATATAAGTATTTTATTTGGAGTTAGTTAAACTGTCGTCTTGTATTTATTTGAATTTCAATTGATTGTCGTATTTTCACGTTTAGATTACGACGATTCCGGGGAATTTGATTCTTCCGAAGCTTTAGAATTTCAAGACTTCAGCGAAGGCAAGTTATACTTTGATCATTTTGCCCCTACTATTTTAAAGTTATTTAAATTCAGTTTTCAAATTATTAAATGCATGCATACTTTTATCCAAGTATTTCAAATTCCTGTTTAAACAATTAGATATTCCAGCTATCATTGTATGGCCAATCTTGAATATTGATATGTCATCCCTTTGTCACCATAGATAAATTGGTTTGTAAATTATTCACATGCTTAGCAAATGCTTAGACCATGATTTTGATTTTGGGAGGATTTAGCCAAATCATTACAAAATTGTTTAAACTTGAACCTATGGTATTGTTTTACCATAGAGTTATTGTAAAGATGGTTTTTACTAAAATAAAATCAAAAATGGTTTGGACTTGGGCGAAACGGATGAATGGTGGGTGCAGGTTTATGCACGGGTTTAATCTGGTTAGGATTAAAGCCCAGGGTTTAATTTGAAAGACGCCCAAGTCAATTAAGGACCGGCCTTTGAGCGTTCCTTTGCTATGCCTTACCGTACCACCACACGTCCTGTATGGGCGGGACCTGGCTCATTAATTTGGGATACCTCGTAGATGTTCGTGCCATTTTGTATGAGTGGGTGTTGGTTAGACTATAGACCCACCTGGCGCAAGAGGGGGCCCTGAACCTGCGGATGGTTAGTCCAAAGGGGGCGAAACCTTAGCGGGCATGAGTACTTTGAGGTAGATCATTGTAAAGGCCTTGTCACGTGCTCTAGACTGCTCACCTAAGGTAGTGAGCGGTGGCATAGATATATGCCGGATAAACTAGAGAATTCGTGTCTTATGGGTAAAGCTGTACAAACTCTGCAGAGTAGAAACTATTCGAATAGCCGCGTCCGCGGTCATGGACATGCTAGCAAAGCCACTTTGAGTTAGATTTGTTTTTGGTTTTAAAAGTGATTCCAACATATGATTTCAGGATGGTTAGTCCTGTGGGAAAACTGGGCGGTTAGCCATTGTGATTGGAGGATATCCATCACCTTTGTTGGAGGTTATCCACATTATACAATTGTCTATTAAAAGTTGTGATTTTAGATATTGTATGAAAATGGCCTTGCAATCTACTATGATTATTTAAACTAAAACTGCTGCTTTACGCAAAATAACCCTGCCATTGTCATTTGTTTACCTTATGCATGCATTACATTTCCATATTGGGTGTAACTTGCGAGCACGGTAGTTGTGCTCATGCTTGCTTTATGCAACAAAATTTCAGGAGAAGACTACTATCAGGACGGTGAGGACACTGACGCCTAGGCTACGCCCCCAGACGATTGCCTGTGGCGGATCGTTCTGGCCTACTACTATCTTTTACTTCCGCTATGTTATTTACTCCTTTATTTGGCTTCATGCCCAATTGTATCGAACTCTGATTTACTGTTAATGCAATGCGAGATTTGGTTATGTTATCATTTTTGTAACTGTGTACACCAGAAATCCTGGACTAGTGTATGAACACAGAGGGTTCGGGATATTTTACCATTTAAGAATGCATTTTTAACATCCATTTGAAATAATTTAATATCAAAGCATGATGCAAAAGCAAGTAATATCCGAATTGATTCAAGCCTAGCTATGGGAGCAAAGGTTTCACCAAAATCCAAACCTTTGACTTGTGAATACCCTTGAGCAACCAACCTTGCCTTGTTCCGAATAACCAAACCATTCTCATCTTGCTTGTTTCTAAAGACCCATTTTGTGCCAATAACATTGTGTTCTTTGGGTCGATCCACCAATGCCCAAACTTCATTTCGGGTGAAATTGTTGAGTTCTTCATGCATCGCATTCACCCAATCCGGGTCGTCAAGTGCTTCTTCTACATGCTTTGGCTCAATAGAAGAGACAAAAGAGTAATGTTCACAAAAAGAAGCAACACGAGAGCGAGTTTGGTTACCCTTACTTACGTCACCCAATATTTGATCTATTGGATGATCTTTTGCAATTGCATTATGGATTCTTAGTGGTTGGGTGGATGGTTGATCATTTTCTTTATTATTCTCTTCACTAAGTTGAACTTGATTTGTGGAAGAGGTGGGTGGTTCAACTTGAGTGAAAGATGTTGGATCGTCTTCGGGCTTGACGTCGCCTATTTGCATATGTTCCATTGCTTTTCTTAAGGCTTCATTACCTACATCATCCAAGTTCTCATGCTCTTCTTGAGTGCTGTTAGTTTCATCAAATTGCACAACGTGTCTTTCTTCAACCAAACCGGAGTTTTTGTTGAAGACACGATAAGCCTTGCTATTTGAGGAGTAACCAAGCAAGAAACCAACATCACAACGACTACCAAATTTTGAAAGACAAACACCCTTCTTTAAAATATAACACTTGCAACCAAAAACTCGGAAATAGGAGATGTTCGGTTTTCTTCCTACAAGAAGCTCATAGGAAGTCTTTTTCAAAAGACGGTGCAAATAAAGACAATTTATGGCATGACAAGCGGTATTAATAGCTTCCGCCCAAAAGATATCGGAAGTATTATATTCATCAAGCATTGTCCTAGCCATTTCAATTAATGTACGATTTTTCCTTTCTACTACTCCATTTTGCTCCGGAGTGTAGGTTGTGGAAAGTTCATGTTTTATTCCAAGTTCATCACAAAAGTCTTCAACTTTAGTATTCTTGAACTCGGAACCATTATCACTACGGATTTTCTTTATTTTGAAATCAAATTCATTTTGGGCCCTTTTTGCAAATCTTTTGAAAATCCTGGAGGTTTCACTTTTGTCATCTAGGAAGAATGCCCATGTATATCTAGAGTAATCATCCACAATGACTAAACAATAGCTATTACCTCCGATACTCTTATAGGTTGTTGGCCCAAACAAGTCCATATGTAAGAGTTCCAATGGTCTAGAAGTTGACATGATACTCTTGGAAGGATGAGAATTTGCGACTTGTTTACCGGCTTGACAAGCACTACAAAGTCTATTTTTCTCAAACTTCACATCTTTCAAGCCAACAACTAAATCATGTTTGAAGAGCTTTTTGAGTTGAATCATTCCAACATGAGCTAGCCTTCTATGCCAAAGCCAACCCAATGAGGTTTTTGCCATTAAACAAGTTTTTAAACAAGATTCACTTGAACTAAAATCAACTAAGTAAAGATTTCCAAATCTAAAGCCTTTGAAAGTTAAAGAGCTATCTTTTGCATTAGAAATGGTTACACCTTCACTAGAGAATGAACAAATTAGTCCGAGATCACATATTTGAGCAATGGATAGCAAGTTAAAGTTTAATGATTCTACTAAAGAAACATTAGAAATGGAAAGGTCATTTGAGATAGCAATTTTACCCAATCCTAATACCTTTCCTTTGCTATTGTCTCCAAAAGTGATCTTTTCCATTCCTTGACCATTCTCGAATGTGGTGAACATTTTTCTATCACCGGTCATGTGTTGTGTGCATCCACTATCAAGCACCCAATGTTTTCCACCGGTTTTATAGTTCACCTACAAAACAAAAATCAAGTCTTTTTAGGTACCCAAATTTGTTTGGGTCCTTGGAGGTTAGTGACCAAGGATTTAGGCACTCAAATAGCATTCTTTTTAGTGCCTAAAATTGAAGTGCCAACAAAACGAGCAATTATTTTACCATCCTTAGACTTTTTAAGCATATAGCAAGAATCATATATTCCAATGGATGGAGTCTTACCCTTAGGACAATCTTGTTTCACATGTCCTTTTCCCGGCATTTATAACAATACTTACCATTTTGCCTCACAAATCTTGTGGGCATGTTTGCCGGCTTCTTACCTTTCTTAGGCACATACCCAAGACCTTCCTTGTTGAATGAAAACCTTTGCTCACTCAAAAGTTTGTCAAGAGTGGTCTTGCCCTTGAAACATCTTTCCAAGCTCTTGCTTAGCTTGGTCACTTGTTCTTTTAGCTCATTGTTTTCATGAACAAGCTTTGAATCATTTTTCTCAACAATATTATGATAAGCATCAACACTAGAGCAACATGGGATAGCAAGTAGGTCATCACATGAAGTAGATGCACTAGTCTTAGCAATTTCTACACTAGGCATTTTATCAATAATATTGCATGTAATTCCTACACTAGAACAAGACTTATGTGAATTCTCTTGGATAAGCAAGTTGTGAGCTTCCTTAAGCTCCATATAAGAATCTTTTAGAGTATTGTATTCTTTATTTAAGACCTTATATTTTGATTTTTCTTTTCCAAGATATTCATTTAAATCATCAAGCATATCCATTAATTCATCATAAGTTGGTTCATCACCAATAATGGATTTTACCTTATCTCCTTTTGCCATGAGGCAAGTAGGAGTGGAGAATAGCGATGGAGCTTCCTTGATGGCGATACCGACTAGTCCCTTCTTCTTGGGGGACTCCTCCCTCTTCATCGGAATCGGAGTCGCTTGACTCATCATTTGAATCCCACTCTCCAATGTGGGCTTCATGCTTGCCGTCTTTGTGAAGCTTCTTGAAAAGCTTCTTCTTGCCATTGTATTCCTTCTTCTTGAATGACTTGTTCTTGTCATCCTTCTTTTCGGGGCAATGAGAAGCAATGTGCCCCTTCTCTTCACAATTATAGAACCGAATGTTGCTATAACGTTTCTTGTCACATGAGGATTGCCCCTTCTTGTACTTATCAAAGTTATAGCTTCTATTGGGGCGTCTCTTCATGACCCTCTTCATCCTTCTCACAAGGAGTGCATACTCCTCATCGGAATCTTCTTCTTCATCTTCATCATCACTTGATTCCGCCTTGGCCTTGAAAGCGGTGATTTTCTTCTTTGAGGAGGATGTCTCCAAGAGCTCTTCCTTATCCTTCTTGAACAACTCATTTGTGATGAGGTTGCCCAAGAGCCCCGTTGGTGTCATCCTTGGCAACTCGGGTGAGTTGAGAAATAGAGTCACCAACGTCTCATATTTGTCCGGGACAGCCCTAAGCATCTTGCGCACAATATCAACATCAAGAAGGTTAGTCCCAAGGCCTTTGAGCTCATTCACAACGTTGTTGAGTCGTGAATACATCTCATTGATGTTTTCATGAGGCAACATCATGACTGTCTCATATTTGATCCGAAGCCGTCCCCCAACCTTTTTTGATTGGGCTCGTTTGAGAGCCCAAAGCTAGCGAGGGGGAGCCAAAGCCGAACGCCATCCCCCAACATTTTTGATTGGGCTCGTTTGAGAGCCCAACGCTAGCGAGGGGGAGGCGAAGCCGAACGCTGTCCCCCAATTTTTTTGATTGGGCTCGTTTGAGAGCCCAAAGCTAGCGAGGGGGAGGCGAAGCCGAATGCCGACCCCAGCTTTTTTTGATTGGGCTCGTTTGAGAGCCCAAAGCTAGTGAGGGGGTGGCGAAGCCGAACGCCGTCCACCAATTTTTTTGATTGGGCTCATTTGAGAGCCCACAGCTAGCGAGGGGGAGGCGAAGCCAAACGCGGCCCCCCAACGTTTTTGATTGGGCTCGTTTGATAGCCCAAAGCTAGCAAGGGGGAGGCGAAGTCGAACATCATCCTCCAAATTTTTTGATTGGGCTTGTTTGAGAGCCCAAAGCTAGCGAGGGGGAGGCGAAGCCGAACACCATCCCCCAACTTTTTTTGATTGGGCTCATTTGAGAGCCCAAAGCTAGCGAGAGGGAGGCGAAGCTAGACGCCATCCCCCAACTTTTTTGATTGGGCTCATTTGAGAGCCCACAGCTAGCGAGGAGGAGGTGAAGCCGAACGTCATCCCCCAACTTTTTTGGTTGGGCTCGTTTGAGAGCCCAAAGCTTGCGAGGGGGAAGCGAAGCTGAACGCCGTCCCCAACTTTTTTGATTGGGCTCGTTTGAGAGCCCACAACTAGCGAGGGGGAGGCGAAGCCGAACGCCGTCCCCCAACTTTTTTGATTGGGCTCGTTTGAGAGCCCAAAGCTAGCGAGAGGGAGGCGAAGCCGAACGCTGTCCCCCAACTTTTTTGATTTGGGCCCATTTGAGAGCCCAAGGCTAGCGAGGGGCAGGCGAAGCTGAACGCCATCCCCCAACTTTCTTTGAATGGGCTCGTTCGAGAGCCCACAACTTTTGTTTTGTTTTCCTGCCCCAAGGATTAGGCGTGGTGTCCCTAGTCGCCGAGGCGCGGCCTCCTTCACGGCTAGGGCTTTGCGCGAATGAGCGTGATGTGAAATGAGACTCCCTAGTCGCTGAGGCAAGGCCTCTAGAATGGCTAGGGCTTTGCGTTAATGAGGGCGATGTGAAATGTCTCTCCGCCGAGGCAAGGCGGGAGACTCCCTAGTCACCGAGGCAGGGCCTTCGGAACGGCTAGGGCGTTACGCGAATGAGTGCGATGTGAAATGTCTCTCCACCGAGGTAAGGCGCTTGAGACGGGAGACTCCCTAGTTGCCGGGGCAGGGCCTCAGGAATGGCTACGGTTTTCCACGAATGAGCGCGATGTGAAGTGTCTCTCCGCCGAGGCAAGGCGCTCGAGGCGGGAGACTCTCTAGTCGCCGAGGCAGGGCCTCAGGAACGGCTAGGGCTTTGCGCGAATAAGCGCGATGTGAAGTGTCTCTCCGTTGAGGCAAGGCACTCGAGGCAGGAGACACCCTAGTCGCCGATGCAGGACCTCCGGAACGGATAGGACTTTGCGTGAATGAGTGCGATGTGAAATATCACTCCACCGAGGCAAGGCGCTCGAGGCGGGAGACTCCCTAGTCGCCAAGGCAGGGCCTCCAGAACGGCTAAGGCTTTGCGCGAATGAGTGCGATGTGAAGTGTCTCTCTGCCGAGGCAAGGCACTCGAGGTGGGGGACTCCCTAGTCGTTGTGGCAGGGCCTCCGGAACAGCTAGGGTTTTGCGCGAATGAGCGAGCGCGATGTGAAGTGTCTCTCCATTGAGGCAAGGCACTCGCGGCGGGAGACTCTCAAGTCGCCGAGGCAAGGCCTCCAGAATGTCTAGGGCTTTGAGCGAATGAGCGCGATGTGAAGTGCCTCTCCACTAAGGCAAGGCACTCGAGGCGGGTGTAGGATCAAGGATAACCGACTAGAGGGGGGTGAATAGGAGGTTTTTAAACTTTTTAACAATTTAACAATTTAGCCAATTAATAACTTAGTCTAAACAAGTTATACTTCTAGCTAAGCAAATTAATCACAATAAACAAGCTAGAAATATAAATGCGGAAAGTAAAGACTAGAGATAACCACAAAGACACGACGATGTTTTTCCCGTGGTATCAAGACTTCTTTGGTCTTCACTAGTCCACGTTGAGGAAGCTTGACGTCTCAAGCCGGCTCCACGAATTAAGCCTTCCCTCAATTCACTATGGTTGTTCTTCCTCTGCTCCGGAGATGGTGAACACCGAACCACTCACAAGCTTGCACCGGGCCTCTTCACAATCTTCCTTGAAGAGATCACCGTGCTCCACCACCAACTGTCTAGGAGTGCGGCAACACTCCAAGAGTAATAGACCAAAGTCTTCACTTGACAACACTTCAAGTGCAAATGGATCAACTAGGAGTATGAATGCACTTGAATGTATCTCAACAACCTCACAATGAATGCACAAGAGTGTTTTTGAGTGTTGAGTGAATGCAAGGGCTCTCAAGGATCTATAGATGTCAAATGGGCACTAGCTACTTTGACTTGAGCGATTTTGGGGTGTATTTATAGCCCCATCAACAATTATGACCGTTGGAGACGAAACCCACTTCTCGTGCAAAATCGAACGATCATAGCTCAATAAGCGACGATCAAGACTTCGATCGAAAGCACGACCAACGGTTAGAACAGATACTAAAAAAAGAAATACTAGCCGTTGGACACCCCAGTCGGAATGACCGCAGCAAACAAAGTGATACGTCCGATTGCCCAGTCGCACTGCTTTCTACGGCGATACGACCGTTTGTAGTGTTTCGCGATTTGCTGAAGATTTGCAAGCGTTCTGGAAATTTTGTACCACCATATAAAAATTGGAATGACCGCAGGCCGGTACGACCGTTCCCAAGGGCGGAACGTCCGATTTCCAGATTGAGTTTTTGAGCAGATTTACACTTGTTCTGTTTTTATTGAACCGCCTCACAAAAATCGGAACGACCGCACATTGGTACGACCGATTGTCACGGGCGGTACGACCGATTTCCATGAGTGATTCTGAGGTAAATTGCAACTCTTCTATTTTTCTTGAACCACCAACTAAAATTCGGAATGACCGCTTTGCGGTACGACCGTTCAAGGAGCCGGTCGTTCCGCTTGAACACTTAGTTGGCTATTCCCTTTAAAATGTGGTACTACCACCAAGTAAAGTCTGGTCATACCGCACCAAGCGGTACGACCGCAAGTATAACTGCGGTACTACCGATTTTGGACAGAAACACTGAACACTTTTCAACTTAACTTCAAGTTTAAATTCAAATGCATGCATGATCCTAAATTGATCCATATGGCACAAGAACATGCTAGCAAGCTACTAGCCATGATCCCTCTTAATAGTACGGCGTTTATCCTATAATCCGGTCTTCCATCCAAAACTCCTAAGACCGGTAAAATAGAAAAAGGAACCTATACTATTTGTACCTTGTCTTTGAGCCAAAAGATCTTCGTGTAGTCTATTTGCATGCCACTTTGCATCAACATGTTCACCAATGGGATTTAACCTTGTAAATACTCAATAAACACGTTAATCCCATATTCACATATTATCATTAATTACCAAAACAATTTTTAGGGGCCTAGATGCTTTCAGTGGGAGACTCCCTAGTCGCCGATGTAGGGCCTCCAGAACGGATAGGGCTTTGCATGAATGAGTGCGATGTGAAATGTCTCTCCGCCGAGGCAAGGCGTTCGAGGCAGGAGACTCCCTAGTTGCCGAGGCAGGGCCTCTGGAACGACTAAGGTTTTACGCGAATGAGCGCGATGTGAAGTGTCGCTCAGCCGAGGTAAGGCGATTGAGGCGGGAGACTCCCTAGTCGCCGTGGCATGGCCTCCGGAACGGCTAGGGCTTTGCGTGAAAGAGCGAGCATGATGTGAAGTGTCTCTCCGCCGAGGCAAGGAACTCGCGGCAGGAGACTCCCTAGTTGCCGAGGCAGGGCCTCCGTAACGGCTAGGGTTTTGTGTGAATGAGCGCGATGTGAAGTGTCGCTCCGCCGAGGCAAGGCGGTCGAGGCGGGAGACTCCCTCGTCGTCGAGGCAGGGCCTCCAGAACGGCTAGGGTTTTACGCGAATGAGCACGATGTGAAGTGTCTCTTCGCCGAGGCAAGGCACTCACGGCGGGAGACTCCCTAGTCGCTGAGGCAGGGCCTCCGAAACGGCTAGGGCTTTGCGCGAATGAGCACGATGTGAAATGTCTCTCTGCCGAGGCAAGGCGCTCGAGGTGGGAGACTCCCTAGTCGCTGAGGTAGGGCCTCCGGAACGGCTACGGTTTTGCGTGAATGAGCACGATGTGAAATGCCTCTCCGCCGAGGCAAGGCACTCGAGGCGGAAGACTCCCTAGTCATCGTGGCAGGGTGTAACATCCCAAACAATGGTGTGTGTTTCAAATGTAATAAAATGAGGATAAATTAAAACTTTTGATGCCTCATGATGTCATTTGAAATTTTCTAGAAATTTTCCCCTAGTAATTCCTATTTTCAAAGATCAATGTTTCTATTGATGAAAATTGTGTCCTTAAAAAGTCCATGATCAAATCTTGTGATAATCCTCTGGAAATATTTTTCCTATCATCTGGATCATCCTAGTAACTTCTCTGAAAAATCTCATAATTTTTAGATTTTATTTGCTATTTCAAAAGAGCTAGTCAAACCAGTTTGAACTCTGGTCAAACCCCTAGGGCAGCAGCTTGTGAATTTTATGGAGAACAATTAAATGTACAAAAATTTCTGGAAAACTTACACAAGGTTTTTCTCTAATCCAGAAAGCTTTCATAAAAATTTCAGAATTTTTGGAGCTTCGGAGCTACCTCCAAAAATTCCCTATCTTCTCAGCCTTTTAAAAACAAAACCTGAAATCACTATTCACCGGGCTTGGACCCGAGCCCGACTCAAACCCAACGTCGACCTGGCTCAGCCAAACCCACTAAACCGCGCATTGCATGCAACCGTCCGATGGGCAATCCATCGTCATGAAGCGCTGCATTCTTCGCCCGGGTTATAAACTCACGCGTTATCAATCGCTCGATTGCGATCCAACGGCTCGCCGATCCTCTCGTTCTCGCCAGACTCTGCGTCACGGGCCCGGGCTGTCAGGAGCGTCGTCTACCTCGCTGGCAAGCGGCAGAGTCCGCGGCGCCACGCGCCAAGCAGCTCAGGCGCCTCCGTCTTCGCTTGGTCACGCTGTCACAAGACCGCCTCGCCGACCCGATCCCGAGCGCCGCCATCTCACGCCGCCCCTTCTCGTCTGCGGCCAGACAAAACTCCCTCGAGGCCTCTCTCAGAGCTCACTTCTCTTTCCGGCCGTGGGAGAGAAGGAAGCATAGCTCCCTCTCCAGTCCCGGTAAGCGTCGCCGCGTTAGTGCTTTCTTTTTCTCCTTCGACGCCACCTCCATTTCCTCTAACCAGAGCTTTTGTCTTCGCTTGTAGCACTCGGAACTCCAAGGTTGTCTTCCTTGTCTCCGGTGCGCGCCCCGAAGGCCTCCACCGTGCCATTAGTGCTCCCGGTGAGCCCTCTCCTCCCTTGGTGCGTCATATTGCGTTCCAGAGCACGACCAAGGTTTCCCCTCACCTAATTCCATCAATCGTCCGCAGGAGCTTGGGAATTTCGGAGTTTTCCATTGTCGGCCACAAGCGTCCCTCTTCGTCCCCATCTCCGACGTGGTAAAGCATTTCCTGATTCCTTGCTTTGTAACCTTCCTAGTGTCTTCCTTTAGCTGTTCCAACATCTTTTTCTCGCTCTCTTTGTTCAGGGCGAGCTCTCCTCGTGGAAGCACCATCGCCGCCGCCGTTCACCGTTGTTAGCTCAACTCTAGACGCCTCTCCATCTCCGGGTCATCCCAGTAAGTCCCTGGAGCCCCCTTGTTGCTCATGCGCGCGCTTAATTTCCGTGGGCGTCTCTTTTCCGCAATATGCCATGTCCCTGTAGAAGCTCCTCCGCTCCTCGCCGTCGCGCCGCCGCGTCGGGCCACCTCCGGCCTCGCCGCTAGTACCATCGGGTGCGCGAGGTCACAGGCTTTCCATTTTGAGCACCCACTCGCACCGCCATGCCCTGGTTCGCCGGGCGAGCTTCTGGGAAGGTCATGTTCTTGGCTTGCGGCTGCGTGGCGCTTCCGACCGCATCATCAGAGGCTTGATTAGCATTTAATGATGATGATTAGAGTTAATGATGCATCTTTGTCGGAAAGCATATGATTAGCTGATTCTTTGTATGACTTACATGTGGACCCAAGGCCATTAGTGCATAGTAATCCTGTGGTGCACCCGTGGACCCAGCTCATGGCTTTCGGTCCATGCACTATGCATGTGGACCAAGTCTATGACAGGCGGGTCCCACTTGTCGGTTTTTACAGAAAATTCAAATGGAAAATAGAAAATGGCACTGTTCTGGTGACCCCACTGGTCAGTGAGTAGGGCTAGGCTAGTCTGGGTATAAAAAGTATTGTATGATATTATAATTTCCGAAATGCTTTATTTGTGAACTGAAAATCAGTTAAACTTCAAAATTGCATAAGTAATTCATTTTAGTTCCAAAACTGATGATTCAAATTTTGTTAGTTTCCTTTTTAAATGTACTTTATTATGAAAATGGATTGAATCATGTTACTGTTACAGAAAACATTTTTGGCAAAAGTACTTTAGGTTTAGTATTATTGTTGCACTAAAAATTGCTTTAACTTCAAAAATGCATAAGTATTTCTCTGTAACTCCAAAAAGAGTAAACTCAATTTCGTTAGAATCCTCTATTAGTGTAGTTTATTGTAAAATAGGTTATGAGCATGATACTATTACTGAAAATTATATTTTGCATGTAACTTGTGTACTACTTTCATAACTTTGAAAAATCATAGAAAATTCATCTTAGCTCCAAATGAGGTGAATCAAATTCCATTGTTCATCTCATGTGGTGATCTTCCTACCATAAAAATTTCAGTACACCACTGCTCTGGAAATTTTCACCAAAATAATTATTTCGGATGAACAGTAACCGGTAGCAATTAAATTGGATTTTCTGGAAAACTGACATTCAAACTGTTATAACTTTTGCATAGAACATCCAAATAAATTGATTCTTATTGCTAAATTCACCTAAAATCATGCTCTACCTTCTGTCAATTTTTTATAATTTTTGGATGACTTTGAATGTTTAGGTCTTTTTGGTGTTATTCGTTCTTATTGTGCTTTCGAATTCTTTCGCAAGGTTCAAACGAAATTATTGATTGCGCGAGTGACCCTCTGTAGTAAGATAATCATCCTTAGCAAGGCAAGCAGTTTGATCATAAATGTCCCATTACTTTCAAGTCTAATACTTTGTTTACAAATTTATGTATGCATGCTTTTGTGTCAAAGTAATTTTCCCGATTAGAGGTAGCTATTCCTATTGCATGGTTGCCCTTAAATTGTTATCCCCTACCACAAAACATAAGTTATTAATATCGTTGGTGAATTAGAGCCCGGTGATTTAATTATGCTCTTTTATTGTCTTTATGGTGTATGCTTAGAAATGCTTAGCTACCGGTAGAATTGGGCGGTTATCGACTTAGTCGATAACTGTGATCACACAAAAATTATTATTATCATTATGCTTAGCACCTTGTGCTTTGTTACTTTATAAAGTCACAAACTGAAAAATAAAAATGAAATGTTTTAGACTTGGGCACAATGGTTGATGGTGTGATTTTACGGTGTGACTGGAATGGTGTCCGGGTCAACAAGGACCGAACATCTTGGACACTAAGCCAAGCGCTTATTGCGTGCTAACCACATGAGAGGGATATGGGACCTCTCTTGACGTAGTACTTTGGCGTGTGTTAGCTCTGAGTTGCATGGTGGGCTATTGGGTGAGCAGTAGTGGAGGTTATCCACTACAAGGAGCATCGTCCTTTATAAGGAGATGAGCATCTTTGATGACTCCGCATCAACGTATGGGGCTTCCTCCCATATGGGTGACTCGTAGTTAATACACAATATTGGAAATATCTCGTAGGACCTAGCCTTGCCGGCATACCAAAGGAAGTGTGCTTAATCTAGTGGCAAAAGAGGCGGTCTGGCGTGTGGGTACATTGGTACACCCCTGCAGGGTTCAAACTATTCGAATAGCCTCGTCCTAGGTTATGGACATGCTTGGTGAGGTCTCTACAAGAGTTAGACTACAACATTTAATTAAAACTTGATGTGGGTGGTATGAATGGGGAATTCATGCTATTGTTGTGGTGGCTATTGGGTTAGTCACTTCCAGGATGTCTTGTTGCTTTTGTCACTTATTTATATCACTGTTTTTGTCAAATAAAAACAGATTGTAAAATTGCTTTAAATCTATTACATTATTGCAAATGAAACTTGCTTTATGCTGAAAATGAGTCTAGAGCCTCCTCAATAAGCTTGCATGTAGCTAAATATATAGGTCTGTTACTCGACACGTCAGTCTTGTGAGTATATTTTTGTACTCATTTGCTTTCCTTAATAAATTGTTGCAGAGGAGGAAGTTGA
The DNA here is from genome assembly GCA_036346405.1 of Phyllostachys edulis. NCBI lineage: Eukaryota > Viridiplantae > Streptophyta > Magnoliopsida > Poales > Poaceae > Phyllostachys > Phyllostachys edulis. The sequence continues at coordinate 41,530,911 of CM070566.1, forward strand.
ACCCCAAGGGTTCCACCTTTGCGAGATGTGCGGTGGCTTCGACGACTAGGTTGGTGGCCCGGTTGGTTGCCTTGTGGGTTTAAAGGCACACTACTTGGCTTTTTTTTATCGCCATCTTATGGCACCTTGCTTTCGCTGTTATTTAAGACTCTTTAGTTGTATTTGGCCGGTCGGCCCCTTTTGTAATAACTCTATTATGTATGTCTTTTGAATTGCTTAGTTGTACTTTGGATTCTATGTGTTGAATGGAATTGATGCATAATTTTTGTATGGGGTATATGTATTGCACTTCTGGGAAGTACATATATGCTGAGAGTCGTGATATTTGATTTGTAATGCTTAAATCATCTTAATGGTTAAGTATTACAAGTTAAATACCCCGGGTTCTCACATAGGGCCTCCGAAATGGCTAAGGCTTTGCGCGAATGAGCGCAATGTGAAGTGTCGCTCTGCTGAGGCAAGGCACTCGCAGTGGGAGACTCCCTAGTCACCGAAGCAGGGCCTCCGGAATGTCTAGGGCTTTGCGCGAATGAGCGCAATGTGAAATGTCTCTCCACCGAGGCAAGGCACTCGCGGCGGGAGACTCCCAAGTCATCGAGGCAGGGCCTCTGGAACGGCTAGGGTTTTACGTGAATGAGCGCGATGGGAAGTGTCTGTCCACCGAGGCAAGGCACTCGAGGCGTGAGACTCCCTAGTCACCGAGGCAAGGCCTCTGGAACGGCTAGGGTTTTGCGCGAATGAGCGTGATGTGTTGTGTCTCTCCACCGAGGCAAGGCACTCGCAGCGGGAGACTCCCTAGTCGCCGAGGTAGGGCCTCTAGAACAGTTAGGGCTTTGCACGAATGAGCGCGATGTGAAATGTCTCTCTGCCAAGGCAAGGTGCTCGAGGCGGGAGACTCCCAAGTCCCTGAGGCAGGGCCTCCGGAACGGCTTGGGTTTGCGTGAATGAGCACGATGTGAAATGTCTCTCTGTCGAGGCACGGCGCTCGAGGCGGGAGACTCCCTAGTTGCCGAGGCAGAGCCTCCGGAATGGCTAGGGCTTTGCGCGAATGAGCGCTATGTGAGGTGTCTCTCCGCCGATGCAAGGCACTCGCGGCAGGAGACTCCCTAGTCGCCGAGACAGGGCCTCCAGAACGGCTAGGGCTTTGCGCGAATAAGCGCTATGTGAAATGTATCTCCGCCGAGACAAAGCGTTCGAGGCAGGAGACTCCCTAGTTGCTGAGGCAGGGCCTCCGGAACGGCTAGGGTTTTGCGCGAATGAGCGTGATGTGAAGTGGTAAGGCACTCGCGGCGTGAGACTCCCTAGCAGTGTAGTAAAAGACACTCTTAACGGCCGACTAATCGGCCGCTAATTCGGTGACAGCAGCCAGAGCGTCACGGTTAGCATATGCGGAGGCGAGTTAACGGCTTTGAACGTTTACTCGGCTGATTACACCGACTAATCAACAGTTTACCATTTAATCGGCCGTCAAATCCTGTTAATTCACATGCTATGGCCCATACATATCCTGTAACTTTTTGGCATCCCGCCGACGCAATAATATATTCCTTGTTAGTCTCATTGTTCATCTATCTGCATAGTCGGCATTATACTACTAGTACACAGTTTTCTACATCGACATGATCTGAAAATTCCATCATGCACTTTGTCTTTCTTTCCAATCTACCAGTTCACTGATCTTTCATCTGAAAATTCTAACCCAGAACTCTCTCATTTATAATTCCAATCAACCCGAGCAGCACACGGGCTAGCAATTTAGAAAATGTTTACACTATTTTCACAGAAAAGTACCTTTTATATTTTTAGATTTTTTAACGTTACTATAGCCTTTTTTTATTCTACATACAAAAATTTAAGCTACATGAATCAGAACCAGAAAAGAAGTTCAAAAGGACTAGATCACGGGAATAACTATGTATGTGCTTCGTCATGGGTGCGATTGATCTATTACCTAATATACAAAACTTAGATGAACAAACTGTTTGAAGCATTAACGAAATAGTAAGATATATTTTTTTGGGTAGTTTGCAAGAGCTACAAGATCACCTACAACTTAACAATTCTCTACTCCAAACTAGTAATATATATGTTTAGTAATTCTGGAAATATTATCTATTTAAATACCTTTAGGGCTAGTATTATCATCACATACATATGTATATAAGCGGAACACCAAATAGCCCGCATAATTCCGATTAATCACTTGACGGTACCTTAACCGTCTGACGACAGTATTTCGTTTTTCACAACACTGCTCCCTAGTCGTCAAGGCAGGGCCTCTGGAACGGCTAGGGTTTTGAGGGTGAGATAGTGTGCGCTGGGGCTCGGGGCCATGGGCAGCGTCTTTATTGCCACGGTGAAGGGCTTATTGATGCTGCCACCCTTGTGGGCTTATACACTTCACACTTCGGAGAGTGAGATAGTGTGCGCTGAGGCTCGGGGCCATGCGCGGTGTCTTTGTTGCCACAGTGGTGGGCTTATTGATGCTGCCACCCTTGTGGGCTTATACACTTCACACTCTGGAGAGTGAGATAGTGTGCGCCGGGACTCGGGGCCATGCGCGACGTCTTTGTTGCCACGATGGTGGGCTTATCGATGCTGCCACCCTTGTGGGCTTATACACTTCACACTCCGGAGAGTGAGACAGTGTACGCCGGGACTCGGGGCCATGCACGGCGTCTTTGTTGCCACGGTGGTGAGCTTATTGATGCTGCCACCCTTGTGGGCTTATATACTTCACACTTCGGAGAGTGAGATAGTGTGCGCCGGGGCTTGGGGCCATGCGTGGCGTCTCTTCTTCTTTTCTTTTTTTTCGAACCGAAGGCCACTTGTCGAAGCCCATAATTAGCCCGAGGCCTTTTTTTTTTGCGGGCCGAAGGCCGCTTGCCGAAGCCCATAATCAGCCGAAGGCCGAAGGCCATCGCCAGCCGAAGCACTCGCCCTTTTGGGCTAAAGGCTGCTTTTGCACCTTTGGCTGAAGCACAGGGTCCTTCGATGGGGAGGGCACCCATCGAAGGGGTGGGTGCTGGGGGTGGGTGCTGAGCGAGGGTTCCATGGTCCTTCGGGTGCTCCGCATGTGGATGGCGAGGCGGTGGCAGCCTTGAAGGGGAACCGAGGGGATTCCAGAGGCGGCTAAGATACCGAGGATGCTCTGAATGTGGAGGCTTCGGTCGAAGAAGTGAGGCCGTGCCGGAGGGGGCGGCCGCTCTGGAGGTGGCAAGTTGCCACGCGGGGCGGCGCCGCAGCCGGAGGTGCTGAGGGGGCTCCAGAGGTGGCGGCTTCGGGCGAAGGTGCCGAAGGGGCCAGAGGTGCTCCAGAGGTGGTGAAAACTCTGGGGCCGGAGTAGGCAAGGAACTCCATTCCGGCAGTGAGGGACTGCTCCGAAAGGGACTCCGGGTGGGGGAGGCTAGGGCCGAAGGTGAGACGCCAACCTCGGCCTTTCTCTAAACGAATGGGGGCTTCTGGGTGCTTCGGTTGGACGAAGTGCCTACGCCTGTGTGCTCCGGGTTGGCAAGGAGGCACCGCGCGAAGGCCTGCCTCACTCTAATAGGGCTTCGGTGGTGGTGAAAACTCCAAGGTTGGAGCGGGCGAGGGACTCCATTGCGACAGTGAGGGGCTGCTCCAAAAGGGACTCCAAATGGGGGAGGCTGGGGCCAGAGGTGACACGCCAACCTCGGCCTTTCTCTAAACGAGTGGGGGCTTCTAGGTGCTTCGGTCGGACAAAGTGCCTGCGCTTGTGTGCTCCAGGTTGGCGAGGAGGCACCGCGCGGAGGCCTGCCTCGCTTCGACGTGGCTTCGGTGGCGAGGTGCTCTAGGGGCGGTGAAAACTCCGGGGCCGGAGCGGGTGAGGGACTCCATTGCGGCGGTGAGGGTTTGCTCCGAAGGCGACGTCGGCCGGAGCCGAGTTGGCGGCGAGCGAGCTCGAGGAGGCGCGCAATGGCTCCGCGACTGCTTCGGAGGGGCTGGAGGCAGGTGGCGGGGGCTCCGGACGGCCAGAGGCTCGGGTGTTGAGCGAAGGGTGGCCAAAGGGGTGGGGGAGCTCTGGGTGGACTTCGGACGGCCAGAGGCTCGGGTGCTGAGCGAAGGGTGGCCGAAGGGGTGGGGGAGCTCCGGGTGGTGACCGAAGGCTAGCAGTTGAAGGGGTGTTGGGGCTCTGGTTGGTGAGCGAAGGGTGAAGGTGGTCTTGGCACTTTTTTATGTGTAGCTTCTTGTTTGATCCGCACGGACTGCGCCAACTGTCGTAGTAAAAAGACTAGACAGTGGGTACAGGGTGGTCGAAGGAACCATATATGTGTATTGCTCATGTGTGTAGAAATGAAGAGAGTCCCCTTTTGTACATGCCCTTGGGGCCCTATTTATAGGAGGGCAAGAAGAACATTTACCTTCTTGCCCTCATAATGTTGAGAGAGAGAGGGGGTATTTAGGTACATTTGCCTAAATACGCTATACAGACTAAGTCTACATATGCATAATATCCCCGACGGCATACCGGTATTCTTGACGACCCTAAGGTGCAGGGCACCCCTTGGTGCCCTGCTATGACAAGAACTTTTGCAAATGTGGTGGAAATGATAATCTGAATTATTTTGATTTTCATAACAGATTAACACCAATTTGTGAATTAACTTATGTATAACTATTGAAGTGGCATACCACAATGCATTGGAAGTTTGCTATTGAAGTACTGTCTGTAATTCTGTATATGCTCCGGAAGCTCGATAAACAATTAAACAGATAAATGGACTTAATAGACTTAACAAGCAAATATTATTTCTGTAAGATTTGGAGTTCCGTTGCAACACATTGGCACCCTACTAATAACATCCATAAAAACTCAGACCTATCGATTGAATGCCAAGTCCATCTTTGTAAGATTGGGCGTTATCCACATAGGAACAGGCCAGTTGGACCAAAGTTGAGGAGACACAAGTTCCTCCCTGCCGTTATTATCCAAGTCGAGTACTCCTACGTCCCGACGATTATTCTTGAATCCCTTTATCCACAAGGCATCATCGTCGGTAAAGTAGGCATGATTTGCCTTGAGAGGTGGATATTCTTCAGCGCTGAGACAAAGTGATTGGTTATGCCCAAGAAACAGCACATGGTCATGCAAGCAATTAATTTCCACAAGTTTTTTTGCCGCGGTCTCAACTTTATATATTTTAATTTCCACAGTATTCCGCACAAATGTAGCAGGGTCAGCTTCTAAATCCTCATCCTCATCCTCAATTAATCTCCAAACATGCAGCAGATCACCCCATGGAGCTTGAACAATGTACGTGCAATCACACATTAAAATCTGGGCACCGGCACTCCCCATAATCATCTTCACTGTGACCACAGAGCCACTAAGATCGAAGGCGTGAATTTCTCCCGTTTCAGTCACTGCATACAATAGGCCATCCTTGTAGATGCAGTCCTCATAGTGAGTGTGTGGTGGCAGCCAGGTCCACTTATCATCCCCTACCCTTGCAAATGAGAGCTGACAAAGTGGATTGTGGATGAGCACCACGATGTAGCTTCCTGTGGATGTATCCGAAAACACAAAAGCCTTATAGTGGAGGTAGTCCCGCAGCTCGCCAAGAGCAAAGATCGACGGCTTGTGACGAAACCTCGTTGCAGTGTGCTCTGAGCATTCATACCTGTGGATAGCACCGGACTCATTGAAGATGGGTTTCACATGCTCGATGGTGATTACAGATGGGAGAGCGATCTGTTCCCTCGTGATCGGATTGACGAGGTGCATCTCAGATATATCATCAACAGTAATCAGCCAGCCATGTGAGGACCCAATCAGAAACCTACTGCGGATGGGTGGCTCCGGGAGAGTTAATTTGTACACCCTCTTCTCCACGAGGCTGTAGAGGCACACAGCACTCTCACCAGCAGATTCAGAAGTGTAGAGCAGGCACGGCGACTGGGACAGTTTATACTGCCCGAGGCTGCGTAGGCTGGTATAGGCGGAGCGCCAGGAGGAGCAGACAGAGCCCGCACGCACAAGGTCAGGGATCTCCAGGGTGGCAAAGATATCCATCAATATGTCCCGCGGAAGCTCCGGTAATGTGCTCACCGTAGTCTCCATCAGTGGTGGATAAACATGTTCATCTTCTCGGAATTTCTGACGACCTAGCAGCTTACGCAAAACTCTGAAGAGAAGACAGCACATATTTTTTGGGTGTATAGTAAGAACCCATAGGCTCATAATCCCAGCTCTGCTACAGATCTCCATTGGAGCAGAGTCTCTCTTGGAAGACGAATTGCTTCTGCAGGAATACTTGAAAAGTTGTAATATTGGATGGAGCACACACAGGGCAAGCTCTTGGCTCTACTTATTCATCACACCGAGGCGTCCCCGATTCCTGAAGCCCTAATCCGAGTAGGTGAAGGAAATCCGAATCCAAGTCCTGATTCCTCCTGGCTCTACAAAGATTCGGGCTTTGAATCAAACTTATTGCCGCAAGAACTCAAAACGAATTCCGTTTCCGATCCCGATTCCACAAAGACTGAAGAGAAGGGATGGTACTAACCGACAGGTCGTTCAAATATTCAGTTGGGAAGTAGCAGCAGTAGCCGCCGGGCCACCAAACGCCCCGTATCCCGCGAGGATTAGGGCGGTCGGCACTAGGCAGTGCGAGAGTGTGATAGCAAGCTGGGGTCTCGCGCAGTCGTCCTCGTCGGCGGCAGCGGCTGTGTGGGTGGGGTGGGACTTCGGTGCTTTGGTTAGCTCTTTGGTGGAACACCACGGTTGGGTTACACGCGTCCTTTTTTGTTTTTTCTATTATTGCTTCTCAACTCTCTCTTTACACGGTTAGAAGCCTTATAAAGGCTGAGTTCAGAAGACTCATATACGTACGAACTCGGAAACATCAAATACGAAACGGATACGGCAAGCAAAACAGGTTTTTACTGTTGTAACCCTGTAGCGCAAAGTATTTTCATAATTGACCCCTGGATTTTCGTATTTCCAATTGTAGACCTCATCTGAGCGCGGAAAGAATGTGAGGTTGACGCGTGTCTCCTTCCGCGCTCGGCGAGCGCGGAAGGGAACCTCACCACGGAAAGCGCAGCGCCGGCGCGGAAGTTGGGAGGGTGGGCCACCTACCGCGGTGGCCGAGCGTGGGACCTGGCCGGCCACATTCCGCGGCGGCTGAGTGCGGAAGGTCGCCGGCATGCCGCGGTAGCTGACCGCGGAAGGAGGTCCGGCCGAGTTAGGGTTTGAGAATTAGGGTTTCGAGCGGTGCGCAGCGAGTGATTTTTTGTTATTTCATGTGTTTTATGATTTTGATATTTCATGTGTTTTATGATTTTGATATTTCATGTGTTTTATGATTGCTATTGGTGAATTAGGGTTTCGAGATTTTTTGTTTGTGACGATTAGTCTATATCCGTGTCATTCGGAAGAAGTGAAGTGAGGGGACGGTTGGTTTCTCGATACGCCAATGGGTGTGAAAGAGTGCAAAGGAGTTCATTTAACGACGTTCTGCTCTTCTCATGCATGAGTGTGACTACAACTAGACTACTAGCATTACTTTCTTTGGTTCTCACCTGCTCATGGTTATAGGTTTTATTAATTTTTGTCAGGTTATACATAGATGAAAATATATTGTGGGCGTGTTAATTTGAGCACGAAGAAAATATAAAATTCATGTCTCGAGAACGAGGAAGTGTAAAACATGAAATTCACCCCCCTTTTAGAACAAAATTTTTTCAGTCATTTCAGTTAGGGTTTGAACGGGCACTGATATTTTATAAAACAAAACATTCATTAAGAAATATGGGCACCGAGGTTCTTTCTGGAATTCCACTAGAAGAGGCACACTTGCAATATAGGCTTGTTTTGCTGGCTTAGCGAAGGCACAGAACCAGAACTACATTAGAGTTCTAAAAGTCGAAGGCTTCAACCCTAAACCCCTAAACCTAAACCCTATACTACGCAAAGCTGTCTCCTTTGATCTTATCACTGCGCAGAGCTGTCCTGTGTGGTCTTGTCTCTGCAGAAAGCTGTCTCCTTTGGTCTTATCACTGTGCAAAGCTGGCCCGTGTGGTTTTGTCACTGCGCAAAGCGCACGTGTGGTCTTGTCACTGCCAAAGCTGGCCCGTATGGTCTTGTCACTGCCTAAAGCTGCCCCGTGTGGTCTTGTCACTGCACAAAGCTGTCCCGTGTGGTCTTGTCACTGCAGAAAGCTGTCTCCTTTGGTCTTATCATTGTGCAAAGCTGGCCCGTGTGGTCTTGTCATCTGCAAGCTAATACATTACCCGCTTTGTTAGCCTCCCCCCGCGGGCTATAAAATGCACACCCCACACTCCGAAAGTAGGACCACTCAACCCTTGAAACCGTAGGAAGAAGAACCTTGTCCGTCTTACAGTAACATACGATGGCAGACGCGCAGGGACCAATCCAACCGGGGTCGCCCAAGCCAGACCTTCTCCTGGAAAGGAGGGAGGACTTCGGCCCTAACTACCGGTTGATGCCGAACAAGCGTGCTCAACCGGTATGGCCGAAATGCAGACACGGGGAGGACGCTATCGTGCAGGTCATAGATTGCCTTATCGATGGCGGACGGCGTTTCTTCCGATGCCCATACTCTGGGGTAAATAGTTTTGTTCATGTTACTGCTAATACATCTTCCATACTAACCGTCCCTTGCAGCAGATGGCGAAATGCAACTTTACCCGCTGGATCGATCCTCCCCACGCTTACTATGTTACGAGGCACGTGTCTATATTGTGGCACCGAATCTTTGATTTGGAGGCGCAAATTGACGATCTCAAGGAGCAAAATGATGACCTCCGCCAACAGATGCAGCGCGAGAGGGGCAACGAGGAGGTCGTGAACATAGGAAGTTCCTATGATCCCGGATGTTGTTGTGCCAACCCTAGCTGCATATGTGCGTGTCACTACAACGACAGCCAGCCACGTCCGAGGCGCCCAACGGGAGAACACTCTATGTGGGTAGAGAGAGGCAGCTTCTACAATTAGGCACTCTGTACGCACTTATGTTGAATGTCCTAAAGCATGTAACTAAATGGTGGACGTGTTATTGCAATTGCCTTTTATCGAGTTGACATGTTGCATCGATGTGTCGCGTGCTTTCAGTTGTAGGCGTCGATATGCATTGAACAAACTCATTCGTGTAATGTAATGATACGTGGTAGTCGATCCATTCTTGAAGGACTGTGATGCATAGGTAAATAGTGGATATTACAATCTCATTACAACTGAACTGCTAATTGGTACGAATAAGAAATAATAGTTCAACACACTAAAAATCATGGTCCCCGCCCGCCGCCGCCACGACGCCAGAGTCTGCTCAAGGAATGTGAACCTCTCAGGGAGTGGCGGCATCTCGAAAGTCGAGTGGGACTGCTGCGTGGGAGGCTGCATGGGAGGCGGTGTCACATAGAATTCATTGTAGGAGCCGTAAGATCGAGCATATCGCCCACCCACTCGCCCTCAGAAAACAGACCATGCGTTAGGGAGATGTTATGACCTTTGCAATCGTAGTCATGTTGGAAAGGATGTACCTCGAGTCGTAAGCGCGATCGCGATCCTGGCCTTCATGCCCCCATTGGTCACTCCCCGACCGCAAAGTCGGTGGGCTACGGAGCTACCGTGGCGCAATGTCTAACGCTGAATTAAGCACGTAATACCGCACTGTGTATGTGGCTGTGCGGACGATGATGCTCCGGTGCAATCGGCGCCAAAATAGTGCATAGTGCTTGCTCCGAACGACTGCCCGGACCACGGGTTGCCCTCATGCTCCGATGCGAACGTGGGAAATGCTTCCTCTCGGTGCTGGGGCTGGGGCTGGGGCGAGTCAGGGTCGCTGTCTGAAGTCCGATCTTGTGTCGGCCCGTGGCGGACGACGGGCAGTATCAGAGTGTCCGCCACGCCGCAAGTGCTGAAAGAACAAACGGAAGTGAGATATACGTTACAAATAAGGGCATGTGCAAACAGTTATGACAACAAATCATAATTGACATACCGCTTGCCCGAGGCCGAGGCCGAGGCGCGTGGAGGAAGAGCGATGGTAGCTCGGTCGACTCACAAAGTGCGACGGATGTGCAGACGGTGCTGCGGAGGGAGGTGCTGAGGGCGGTGGGGAAGGAGGCCGTTTCGGTGTCCGGTCGTTGCCGCCAGCTACGCCGCTGCCGACCACAAGTCATGTTCTCGATTGCCATCGCCGAAGTCATCATAGACGCTGCCTCAAAGATACCTAGGAACCGAGAGGAGTCGCTAGTCCTCCCACGCCAGACCTGCTTGACCTCGTTGCTGATACTCAAGGCGGTCTAACTGCAAGGAAACCGAGAATAAGTTAGACATGTTTCCTATGCAAAAAAAACTACGAAGAATATTTTACTGTCTCGTCTTGGCGTGCCGCCCGATGAGTGTCGACTGCCAGACAAAGGCCGTCGGCGTGACCTCCGTGGGGATCGTTGTGGTGGTGCACCAGTAAGGCTGCTCCTGGTGCACGGAACGTACAATGTCAAGTACGCAATGTGTGTGTCGATGTCGTACGGTCGTGCCTCCTGCACGACGTCGATCGCCGCCTCTCGCCCACGCTGTCCACGGTAGCTGTGTCTCCCTCCAGTCGTCGCTCTTCCGCCCTTGCCTCGTTTGCCTGCAGGTGAATTTGGACATTAGGGAATAGAAAAAAAGAGATTCAGCTAACAGGAAAACCAAGTAACAACATACTTGTGAGCCTTTGCTGCAAGAGGTCGTCCCACAGGCGGTGGCACCTGTTGGTAAAGCCCGAACTATCTCATGACCCGCTGTGGTGAGTACGGCTCGACCATATGGGAGAATAGTAGATGGCAGGTCGTCATCCAGTACGCGTAGTCCTGACTGCACTGAGAGGACAAGCCGTACGGAGCCGTCTTCACAATGATCTCTGTAGACCATGGGAACCATATGACCTCCACCTCATGTAGAGTCTCGAACTGGTTGTGGAACTCAGGGTACACGCGCCTCAGCCTCTCCCTAGCCCACCCTAGCCGAGCACGTGTCCAAATGAGTGCCCATTGTGGGCCCTCAACAGGTCGATGGCATCTACCGCACCGTAAAACTCAGGGGTGCCAGACGGTGCACGGTCAAGGAAGTAGGGCGCTAACCGAAGTGCTCCTGTGACCACAAATGCAAGAGGATGTAGCATATCGCGAGAATCGGCTCTCGGTCAGATCGCGCTATATGCGGCATCACACAAGCCTCGATGCGTGGCGCAAAGCACGGCGGAGCCCCAATCAGCATCAAGGCACTCGTCGGCCAAAGCGCCCGCCAACGCCAAGCAAGATGGATGTAGCTAGGGTGCACCCAATCTCCTTGAGTCGAAGGAAACAGACCCACCCAAAGAGGAAGAGCAGTACGCAGGAAGTGTGTGCAGACGACCTGCCGGGTCGCATCTACGGGCACACCTCAGACTCGTCAGAGCTACTAATGTGGCACACTCGATATGTTTCTGCGGGATCGGGTGACCGAACTCGTTACCATATGCGCACCTTCCACCGTCGCCGGGAGGTGGCATCACCGCATGACCCCGCAGCGGTAGTCCCGTAAGCATAGCGATGTCCGGCAGAGTAATGGTCATCTCCCCAGCCAGGTGGAAGGTGTGCGCTCCGGTCTCCAACGGTCCACGAAGCGCGACAACAAAGGGCGGTCGAATCAAACGCGCGGGTCCAGTCCAACAGCGGGCAATGGGCAAAGCCCTGTCCCGTAGCGATGGGGACGCATCACCTGGTCCAAAGGCCGTTTCTCGAGACTCGAGGACAAAGCTCTGAGGGCCCCCATCGGACGACCACGCTGCGGCATCGGTGTCTCCGATCCCACTGTGGGTCGAAAGCAAATCGAATGTGATGTCGTGCGTAGGTCGCGCCATCTCCGAGATACGTGCAAGAACAAGTTAGTGTGTAAATAAAAGAGTACGCATAAATAAGCAAAACGAAGCTAAACATAGAGCATACATACACATGAGACAAATGACAAGAACCATTCACCAACACATTACAACATATAGAACACGATTACACTTGACGAGAGTGCGAAGAACGACATTACAACAAACATACAAAGATACATAGGCAACAAACATATGACAACAATGCCATTATCCGACACATTCCAACACGCATAACACGATAAACGCCTTAGCGACATACAACAAACATATAGCATACATGTATAGGCGATGAAACTACGGGCGTTGCTTGACCCGGCCTGTTTCGGCGGTGGCTAACGAGTGACCAATCGCCTTGTAGAGTTCAGATCTCGGGGCCTAGCCCGCTGTTCGCTACCGCTATCATCCATGTCGTTACGGATGCGGCGGGATCTGTCGCCTTCCACGATCGACCTTCTTGAGTGCGCTGCTCGCACCCACTTCACGTGCCGTGCCGAGGTCCCTCGTAATGCATGTCCCGCCCAGACGATGGAACTCGCACTCCAAGTGCCGCATAAGTGGTGAATGTTGTAGAACTCAGATACATATTGCATCGACGATCGGCGCCACGCCGCACACGCCACAGATACATGGGAGCGGGGCTTGTGAAGAAGTCGGCTTATTGCAGTGCAGGACGCTTCCCCATCAATCGAAAGCGCACTTGTTTGCGATCACCCTAGCATGACCCATGAGATACTTCGCCTCAGACGGATCTCAAACTTCTTCCCGATGCCATCCATGGTCCTAGCGAAGCAGCGAACGAGCCTTTTCCATCTTCTTGTCCATGTAGGCTGCGCCACCTCCGAATCATCGCTTGCCTTCGCCCATATGCTTCTTCGCCATCATGGCTCATGGACGGCAAGTACCCCAGTGCGGTTCCAGCTCTCTCAACAATAGCGGTGATCGGGAGGATCGAACACCCTTCAACACACCGTTGTACACCTCCGACATGTTAGTCGCCATGATTCCGCATCGTGCACCACCTGTGTCATGCAGCAGAGACCATTTTCTAAGTCGGTGCGGCGAAGTTTACCACCGTGTGAACTCCCCAACTCGAGGGAGCCTCCGCCGCCGCCCTCCCTCTGCGTCTTGAATTCCTTACATGCTTGCTAGTATCCTCGCCCAATGTTCTCCACACTGCATCGAACTTCCGCCTTTGGTTCTGCATGCATAGCTTCTTGAAGGTCTTCATCAGGTCTTTGTTTCGGAACCTTGTGTGGAAGTTCGCCGCGAGATGCCTCATGCACCATCGATTCGTCAGGTCGGTCCACTGGAAGGGAGGTTGTGTCCCGTTTTGCATTGTGGTAAACGCAGACAACAACCCAGCATTGCGGTCGGAGATGACGCACACACCTGGCCGGTCTTGAACCACCGCCCGCTTCACATTTGCAAGGAACCATAGCCAACTATCCGTGTTCTCGCTCTCAACAATCGCGAAGGCCACGGGGAGTAACTGGTCGTTCGCGTCGGCTGCTACCGCGGTGAGTATGGTGCCCTTGTACTTGCCAGTGAGGAAGGTGCCATCCATCGACAAAGACAGACGACAAGATTTGAACCTCGTGACTCGCTCGGGAAAGGCCGAAATACTGTCAAGGATAAAACAATTCGCCCCTTCAGAGGATGCACCCGTCCAAATTTTGTCAATATATGTCCCGGATTGACTCTAACTCGATGGAGCATTCTTGGGACAAAGTCATAGGCCTCTTCAGATGTGCCGAACATACGCCTAGGACCTTCTGTTTCGCGCCATACCTTGTTATAGCCGATCGAAGCCCACCGTATTGACAACATCGCTAGAAGTAGCCCGGCGAGACAGATACATCGCCTACGACGAGGTGGCTTATCACCCGCAATATATGAGGACGCCAGTTGCGGTGCCTCACGAAGTGGCTCGCAAGCTCGCATGTGTGATCCTTCAAAGATTGTTATGCGGAAGTCCGTGGCGGTACTCTCAACCGCTATAAGACGAACCTTGCGGCGCAAGATCCATCCACACACTTCACGCACGAGGTGTCGGTTGGACTTGTGCACCCGACACGTCCGGCTAATGTTGTGCCAGATGTCGGCAATGGCTTTTCGGGCGGCGCTCTTGTTGGGGAAGCGCTGCCCTAAGAGCAAAGTATCTTCATTGAACCCCCACTCTGCCTCCTCTGGGTGTGGTAGAACCAGGGATGTCACTGCGATGTCGTCAAATCTAGACGAGACATAGGCAACGTCGGTAGTCACAACACCACCAAATACACCTCCCGTAGCAACTTCTTCATCATGCTCCTCTCCAGAACTAGTTGTATCCACAGCCTCCTCCTCGCTTTCAACCTGCTCGACAAGGTATTCGTGGCAGTCAATACGGGCTGCCCACCACCTTTCCACGTTGGGCTTGAAAGCCTCCGTGACGCCTCCGAAGTCTCCATCACCCACTACTCGCCCACATCTCCAAAGAACAAAGCGGCTCAGCATCAACTCCACCGTAACCACCCACGACGGATGATTCTGCCCTTCCACAAACCGGACATACACCATCGCTGGCGATATTGTAAATGGCGGGGTTGCACACAACCTCTATGTAGTTGGTCCATGAAGTGTCACCGCCACCTTGATAAGTTGCCAAAAGGTTCGACCTTCACCACCCACCGAGGCATACAATGCCTCGATGCGTAATCTTCTTCCTTCCTGTCCCGATCGAACGCGAACGCACACACCTCCTTAGCTCGTGATAGACTCATGTCCTCAGTTCGGTGCCCGAATCTGGTCGGTCACAATTTGACGGGTCCGCTCAGACGCCCGTCGCAGACGAGACCATCGCCATAGAACACGAACAAGTCTTGAATCGACATGTTCAGGGGAAGGCGGCGTTAGGTTTCTACGCAAAAACGACAAACATAAATAAATAAATACACTCGACAACGTGACTATCAAATACCAGATTTGATTAATTTTGCTCCTACTAATTCACATTTAGTTCAGTATTACATGATTCAATTCTATATATGGAGTTGAAAATAAAAACACAGGATTTAATGGGTAATCAGTTAACAAAAATTATTAATAGATTCTACAGTTTGGCTATCTAACTTCTTCTACTCTTGATTAATATTTCCTAAATGTATTTCATACTTCTATTTCAATACTGAATAATATCCCACTACGTCAAATAATTCGTATATTTACATGGTTTCAAATTATACATTTTTACTGCATGAACAACTACCATATTAATCCCTACGTGCTAAATTCATCAAATAATAATATAGACAGAGATGCATGCATACAATGAAAGTACAACATGCTACCCGAGTACCACAATTAATTACCTCAACAAATGTACTACTTAACCATGCTAAAGTAACGATCAAATAACATCAAGCACATTATTTTCGTGACTAAGACGACATTAACATGACTAATTAAACAAGGATATCCACATTACCTAAACATTTACGTTAACTGAGCATGGCAACCTAACACTCTCAACAAACTAGTACGGTACTAACATATTCACTACGCTCATTGCATCTATATTTACGTAATTATTACGAGACCACTAAGCTAATTATATGCTAATCACCTAGCTAAAACTATAGTCGCATGTATATAAAAATTACCTTTTCTTGATGCTCGCAAGCCAACGAACAACTTATGCACTTGAAAACCACCCAAAATGCAACTGAAAACCAGCGAAAATCCAACCAATAACCACCAATCTTTCTTACTTTCTTTGCCTTCCTCTCGCTCTCTTCTCTCGTTCTTCTCTCTTCTTTGGTCAAGAATCGAATGCGAACGAACGAGTGAAAACTTCACTCGCCGCTCGCTTAAAGGCAAGCAAGCATTCACGGGCTTAGGCGGTGGCAACCACAGCAGCGCAAAGACGGGACTGGAGGTGCGGCTGCGCGTGGCGCGCGCCGCTGGCGGGCGGGGCGGAGCGCACCGGCGCGTGGCGGACGCAGCAAGACGCGGGCGCTGGGGTTCGCCACTCCGCCACCACCGCGAAAGCGGGAGACGTGGCGCCCATGGCAGACATCTTACGCTCACCCACCGCAGAATGCGCGTTCGGTTCAAGGCCGGCGATCATGTATGTCGCCGCCATCACCTCCGCGCTGCTTTTGATTCCACGCCGGCTGATTTCCACGGGCGGGGATGCTTTCCGTGCTCAACGAGCGCGGAAGGAGACACGCGTCGAGCTCACGCCCTTTCCGCGCTCGGATGGGTCTAGAATTGAAAATACGTAACTCCGGGGGTCAATTATGAAATTTCTTGGCGCTACAGGGTTACAACAGTAAAAAGTTCACAAAACAGAAAACGAAACGAATACTAACAAAAATACCAAAAACAAAATTAACTATAACAATCACCTCCTTAATCTGGTTTCTTTGCTTTGATCACGTCATCTTCTGCTCAAAGTTTTCACCTCTGTGTCAACGCATCAACAAGTACTGATAGCCTTATTGCCTCTTGCACCCTTGCTGTCTGTCGGACCCGGATTTTCTAATCCCGAATCCTCTGTGAAAGACACTGTGCTATTCCCTGTATCAGTAGAAAGCACTCACAGATAGAATTTTTTTTAAAATAATCTATTTTTTATTAGAAATTACAAATTTATTCTGACGACTTTTTTTTACAGAAATATACGTCTGTCACCTAACGGTTGGGCGACTGAAGTGCTGTCGCCCAACTATTCGGCATTTATACTGCAGGCGCCGAACCGTTGGGCGGCATTATTACAGTCACCCAACAGTTGGACGATAGCTTCCAGTCGCCCAACCGTAAGGCGACAGGATCATCTAGTCGCTGAACCGTCGGGCGACTGGATTCCCTAGAGGGAAAAAAGAGAGGGAGAAGAAGAAGAAGAGGAGAGGAAGGGGGAGAAGAAGAAGAAGAGGAAAGAGTCGTCTGCGAGGTAAGTTTTGTTATTTTGTAGTGTATATTTTTTAGTAAGTTAATAGTTTATGTAGTTAAAATAGTAGTATAAGTAGCACTAGTAAGAAATTTTAGTTAGAGAAAAAAAGTAGAAAATCGAAATGTTGTTAATTTGTATTTAAGTAGCAGTGATAGAAAACTTTAGTTAGAGGAAAAAATAGTCCGTGGGGGAGTATTAGTGCTTGTCGTAGGGGCGGCACAACGGCCCCCACGACCTGGTGAACAGTGAAGTGCACACCCGCCGTGCTTCGGCGGGTGACCCGGCTACAGGAGTAACCCGAAGGGGCTCCGAGGGCCCAACAACCCGAGGGGTCCCGGAGGGTCCAATAACCCGAAGTCCCAGAGGGTCCCGAGGTGTCTCCGAAGGGTCCCGAGGGTCCAGTAACCCGTGGGGTCTCCGAAGGGTCCCGAGGGTCCAATACCTCGAGGGGGCTCTGAAGGCAACCAAGGGTCCAGAGGTCCGAAGGATCCCGAAGGAGCTCGAAGGGTCCCGAAGGATCCACGTTCCCGCGAGGAGTCCGGAGGGGCCACTATACCACTGGACCAGGTGCGTCAGCAAGATGGACCAAGCTCAGGACGGTCCACCATGAGCTGGAAGCTAGTTCTAAGGTTAGGAAAGGTCCCTGCAGTCCCTACCTGTATAGGGCCCTGTAAGGGGTAAGCTTGTAATCCCATTGTCGGTTGTAAAAAAGGCTATAAATAGCCATCTCCCCACCATGTAGAAGGGAGAGAAAAACATTGTTAATTTAATTGGAAATATAAGCTCATCTGTTTCCTGACAACCAGTCCCCTCTTCGAGGACCCTTCGGGTAACGGGGGGTCCCCTTTCTCTACTGTTTAGTCTTTTAGCTACGACAGTTGGCGCCATCCGTGGGGATCGGCAGGAAAGCTGCGAAGCACTAACCTCGCGCAGGAAACTTACACCAACATGGCCCCCAAAACGAGGAGAAGGCCCAAGGCTTCGATAGCCGAAGCGGCCGCGATGGCCGCGGCACCGACTATCCCGAGGGCCAAGA
The DNA here is from genome assembly GCA_036346405.1 of Phyllostachys edulis. Classification (NCBI taxonomy): domain Eukaryota; kingdom Viridiplantae; phylum Streptophyta; class Magnoliopsida; order Poales; family Poaceae; genus Phyllostachys; species Phyllostachys edulis. The sequence goes on from CM070566.1 coordinate 41,548,771, forward strand.
GGAGCAAAGCTTCTGCTGCTGGCCCACCACTCGCCCAGGCCTTGGAAGAGGGAGCGAATGACTTGGCGCAAGGGGGCGCAAGCCAAGTGTCGTACGAAACGCTCCAATAGGAACTAGTGGTCCTCCGGCAAGAGCTGGCAGACCTTCGGTAGCCACCGGAAACAACCCTCGTGGCCTCACTCTGACAAGTGCCACACAACGGAGCGCAACCCACCCCGGCGACCAGCGCACCAGTACTTCGAAGCGACCCAAACTCCCCACTAAGCATCGGATTGGAGACGGCTCGCTGGCCACCAAGCTTCAAGATGCCGGAGGTCACGCCCTTCGAATGTAACATCCCAAAGTGCTGTTACCAAAATAAAAATGAATAAAGTTATTATTTTATTGGATTTTCTGAAATTTGAAAGAGTTTGATTGCTTTATTTGAAATTTCAAGTTTTAAAAGTCAAAAGTAAAATTTATTAAAGTTTTTGAAGTTTTATTTGAGTTAAAGTTGAAAAATGAAAATTAATTAATTTCTAGAATTTTCTGAAATTTTAAAAGCTTTTCCCTAATTATTTGAAAGTCAAAAATAAATTATGTGCAAAAACTATTACCATTTAAGTTGGAATTATTTTTATTAAGTTCAAAATAATTCTAGAAATTTTGTAAATTTTTCTAGAATTTTTGGACTCTATTTGCTATATTCTAAAAATATTTGATTTATTGTTTAATCTTTATTCCGAAAATATGAACAAAGTGACTTGCCGCTCGGTCTATCTACAAGATTGCATGAATTGTAATCGATGAACAGTAATTCGAATTTAAAAAAATATTTTATTCATTCCCATCGGGTCACCCTCTCTATGTCGCTCCATGGCAAGCACACTTAACGCAGTAGTCTTAGCATGCATGGGTCGCCAACCAACCATTTTGGTTTCAAATCAATATGATATTCCTTTATTTCTTTTATTCTTTGTCTTTTCTCTCCTATCTTCTTCTTCCTCACGTGAGTTTTCTTCTCTGCTGTCGCTTTCTTTCCAAAAGCATCCATGACCAGCCACCACCACTACCAAGCGCCGACTCGCCGACCACCGGTGGCCGCCTCACCGTGCCGCCCATCTCGACCCACGCCGCCTCCTCCTTCCTCCTCCTTCCCTCAAAACCGAATCATGGAGCTTCAACTCCATTAATGGCTGCCAGCCATTCCTTTCCTCTTTTCTCCCCACTCAAAGCATTACAATCAAATCCGTCAAGCTTAAACGTCCAGATTATCGCACACGCACGCCGCAAAGACTTTCAATTGCACGCCTTCCACTAGATACAATCAATTTAATCGTTTCGCTTTGTCTTCAATTGCAACTAAAGTCGCCGCCAGTAGCTCTTAGATTCCCGCTGCTTCGCTCTCCTCCGCCCCTATAAAAGGGAGCACGAGGTGCCCCTTCTCTCACTCATTCCATCCCCACCACTCACCCCTCCTCTCTCGCTCTCACTTTGCCGGAATCAACATTTTCGACGCCGACCGAACTCTCTTCCGCCGCTTAGCGCTCTCTACGTGCAGCCCCGCACCATCGACTACACCACTAGCTTCCTCGTCAGGGTCTACGCCGTGTCCTCGCCTTCGCCGAACATCGCCGAGCACCGCTGCCACCGTGAGCCCTAAGCGCCGACGCGTCGCCCTCGCCCCGACCATCCAGACGTTTCTCCCCAACCGAGGTGAGCACCGCATCCACGCCCTCCTCTCTCCATTCCACCTCGCCGGCCGTCGGAACGCCGCTGCTCGTCGGCAATATCGCCATCTAAACCTTAGACCGAAGCTTCTTCTTTTGTGGATTATGTCGCCGCCGAGCTAGCGCCGCCACACCTTTCTCCACCATCGCATCAAGTTGTGACTTTTCGCGATGCTCTCTTTTCCTTGCCAATTCCGCCACCCGAGCATCACCAACACCTTGTGCAAAGCCACGGCTAGAACCATGCTCCTGTTCGGTTATTGCAAGAAGATGAACAGTAGCTTTAGATTTATACTTTGTACATAGAAATTTTATTCCTTCCAAAAATCCGTTCTCTCACATACAAACTCCAAATCCGTTGATTCTTTCTCCTAAATTCATCTAAATTCACCTACTATTCCCAGTATTTATTTCATAATTTTTAGATTTTATTTAATTTCCGTTAATTATTTAGTCCATTTTTGCTGCTGCTGTTGTTGCCGCCGCCAACCGTGGCGATTCCACTCCAACCGAGTTGAGCGTTCCGTTCCCCACGGCTCCCTCTTCAAATCGCCACAAACCTCATCCACTAACTCCTCTCCGTTTTCCCGCAACGCCGTCATCCGCCCGCCGTCCGCCGAAGATTTTCTCTGTCTGCGTCGCCATCGAATGTTATCTGTCCGAGCCATCAACACTGTTGAGTTTGCCTCGACATATCGTACTTCTGTCACCATCACCTCGGTCATAAAACTCTTTCTTTGTTTCCAGTTATCCGAAACCATAATTTCCGATGAATAGTACAATTTTCGGAATTTTATTATTTCATGTGACATTCAACCTTCCGGAATTTCGTTCTCATTCATACGAACTCCGATTGCGTCAATTCAACTTCCTAAATTCATATAAAATCGATACCTTCCTAGCAGTATTTATGTTATAATTTTTGGATTTTATTTGAATATTATTTGAATTCGGATCGTTTACGCCAGATAGATTTTAACGATTTCGACGATCGGATTTCAACATCGCTTGAGAATAATCCATTAAGCAAGGCAAGTTACATTCTTGACCATATTTGCACCCAGTATTTAAAATTATTTAAATTATGTTTTAAATTATTATTGCATGCATATTTATATTCAAGTAATTTAAATTCATGTTTTAAGCTTTATAGTTATTCACATTGCCTTTGTATGTCCAATTATTGTCAAGAGAGGTGGTATGGAGACTATTATCGAATGCATATATATTTTGGAGTTTGGATAATAAAAGAAGATTGTGAATGGATGTGTGAAGATAGAGGAAAATTGTTAATAGATAATGGATGTTGAATTACGTAAATAGATAATTATTGATATTGGCTTATTGAGAATGAATTGTAGAAATATAATATGGTTGGATGTGGGATTATTAGAGTTGTATGATTGTTGGATATTAGATGTCAATCATAGACATAGATTATTATTGGATTATCGGATTGAATAATGTTGGATTATTAGAAAAACATGATTATTATGGTTGGATTATAGAAATAAACAATTATTGAATATAGGATTTTAGAAGTAGATAATTGTTGATGTTGGATTAATAAAGATTGGATGATAGATAGACACTATAGTCGACATCTTGAATTATTGATATCGATTCTAGAAATAGATTGTTATTGGATATCGATTATCTACAAATTTGATTATAGGATTACATAATCATTGGATTGATGGATATCATATTATAAAATTAGAGTATAGTTAAATATTGATCATTTGAAGTTGAATCATAGAAATAGACCTATATGGTGTAGGTTGGTCTAAAGGATATTGGATTACTAAAGATTAAATTATCACAATATTGATGGTTTACATAATCGATCTCGTTCTTGACAAGTCTTGGACATTTAACCTCACCCTAGATAAAATCTAGTTGATACAATAGTATGAACTAGAACATTTTGAGAAAGATTATGCTTAGCAATGCTTAGACCCAAAATGTTTGATTTGGGAAACTTTCACCAAAAAATCAATTATTGTTTAAGAATCTATGGCATTGGTTTGTCATGGAAGTTTTGTCGTAAATGAATTTGAGAAAAATAAAATAAAATTATGGTTTGTACTTGGGCTTAAATGGTTGTTTGATGGTGCATGTTAATGCACGGATCGAGTCATTTCCATGATCGAGGCCCATGGGTTTTGTGGAAAGTCGCCCAAGTCAATTGAGGACCGCCTCGAGCTGCCTTTGAGTATGGGTAGGGACTGGCCGACTAATTTGCAAAGTGCCATCACGGTCAATCCCGCGGATTGTGTGGGTCCATCTCGGATGGCTGGTCGATATGACCTCGTTAGTCCCATCGGGCGTAAGAGGGGGCCCTACAAACTCTGCGGATTTCTATCCAAGGAGGGATGAGAAACCTTAACGGGTGGATCATGTGGGATGGCGATTGTAAAGGCTTTGTCATGTGCTCTAGATCGCTACCTAAGGTAGTGAGCGGTGGCATAGATATATGCCGAACAAACTAGAGAAGTCATGTCTTGTGGGTAAAGTGTACAACCTCCGCAGAGTGTAAAACTATTCAATAGCAAGGCGTCATGATCATGGACATGCTAGCAAAGCCACTCAAAGTTAGACTTTGGTTTTGATTTGAAAAGACTTTGGCAAATGGTTTATGTTAATGGGAATTGGGCAGAAGCCATGTGATAGGAGGGTATCCTTCACCATTCATGCGTGAATGTTATCTCGACTATAAAATTGATTTATAAAATGAATTTTAGTTATAGAATAACCGCTTTGGAACTTAGTACAAGTATTTACGTAAAATGTCGCTTTTATGCTAATTCAACCATATTAAGCTTTCCTTTGAGATATCCATATATGCATGTCATTCATTATTTGATCGGTGTAACTTAAGTAGCACGGTAGTTGTGCTCATTCTTGCTTAATGCAAATAATTTCAGAGGAGAAGGACTTTGCTACCAGTGTGGACCTTGACGACTAGGCCGCTTCCCCAGCCGATTGCCTGTGGCAGATTAACTGGACTCTACTACATCTTCTTCGCCTTCATTGTGTTTTTATTGTTGGCTTGTAAGCCCTCGTTGTAATAAACTCGCTGATTATTAATAAAGTTATGCGATTTATGGATGTTACCATATTTGTTTAACTGTGTGAACTAGCTACCGATCATGGGACTAGTTCGGCGCACGAGGATTTGGGACGTTAATCCCGGTCTTACATCGGCGACGATGCACCCCTCTGAGTTCCTCGGGTATACGAGACAACCGCCGAGGCGCCGGAGGAGACGACACCACGAAGGCGAAGAGCATCACCCTCGCACTCAAGGGCGTGGCGTTGACTTGGTTCTTCACCATCCCCCTCGCTCTGTGTACACGTGGGAACAGCTCCGGGACCTCCTCCGCAACAACTTTCAGGGAAATTACGTGGAACCAAAGGACGCAGGGCACCTCTTCGCGGTGAAGCAAGCACCAAGCGAAGCCCTCCGCAGCTTCTTCAAGAAGTTCGCGGAGGTCAAGTGTCAAGTGAAAGGCGTAAATGAAACCACCATCATAAACGCAGCTACATGCAAGCTCCAGAATGGTCCCTTGTCAGAGAGGCTGGCCCGCAAGCTCGTCCGCATGGTGACGGAACTCTTTGACAAAATGGAAGAGTATGCCCGAGTAGAGGAAGACAGCGTCCGAAGAGGCGCGCCCATCACCTCTACCACAACGGTGACACCAGCAAAAGAAGCACCCAATACCGCCCAGCTGGGGGCGCCCGCCAAAACGCGAGGCAACGATTATTGGTAGAAGGGCCGGGGGGTATACCATGTTGATGGTGCACCACAGCCCGAAGGAGGAAGACGTGGAGGCCGCTGGGGCCGAGGCCGTGGGCGGGGATGCGGACGAAACGCAGGCCGCTAACCTGATAACCACAACAGAGGTGCAGCACCGTTTTGTGACCTCCATGGTGAAGGAACACACACCACCGGTGAATGTCGCACCATCGCTGCCATGCAGGACTACATGCGCCGCGAGCAACCAATTGACCCAGACAATAAAAGAGGAGCAGACAACAAGCTCCCCGCACCACCGCCAAGGCCCTGCATAGAAGGAAGTCGGCCCGAGCCCCATCAAAGGGTCATCAGCATGATCACCAGAGGTTCCGCGCTGGGTATGCCCTAAAAAGACAACGGCGCGCGTACGTCCGGCAAAGCCACCACTTGGCAACGTACCCCATGTCCAGCCCACCTCGCTATGCCGAAATACCCATATCCTTCGGACCCGAAGACGCCCGCGGGGTATATTTTCCACATCAGGATCCCTTTGTCATTTCCGCCAACATCGCGGACTTCGAGGTCAGGCGCGTCCTCGTAGACGGAGGGAGTTCGGCGGACCTCCTATTCTTGGACGCGTTCGAGAGGATGATGATCCCTCAGGATCGCCTGACCCCTCCAGGCATACCCCTACTAGGCTTCGGAGGAAGGCCGGTGACGGCCCTGGGCCAAATTAAGCTGGCTGTCACATTCAGCGACGACTTCGCTTCACGAACCGAGGTCGTCATGTTTGATGTGGTTCAAATGTCCTATCAATACAATGCAATCTTGGGCAGGGCCACGCTCAATACTTTCGACGCGATAGCTCACCACAACTATCTGTGCATGAAGCTCCCTGCCCCGGAGGGCATCATCACGGTTCAAGGAGATCAAGACCTCGCGAGACACATAGAGCTCGAAGTTCTATCCCTGGCCCGACACGTCCACACACTTGCGCCAGAAAAGGATCAAGCAGCGCCACCGTCGGCAAGGTGGACACCGAAACACAAACCGCAAGGCCAGCTCCGAAGAATCCCCCTAAGGGACAGCTCACCAGAAAGACGGTGGCTCGCGAGTCGAACCTCAAGGTGGACGCATGCGACGCAATCCTCGAGGTGCTCCGCAACAATGTGGACTCCTTCGCATGGTGCCCCGAAGACCTCCCCGGAGTAGCGCGGGGAACAATCAAGCATTGACTAGCCCTCCGAAGTGACGCGGTGCCCAAGAAATAAAAGCTGCAACGCATGTCTGCCGACCGCTTGCAAGCGGCCAAGAAAGAGATTGCAAAGCTACTAAAAAGGGGGGTCATCCGTGAGATCAAATACTCGGAGTGGCTAGCAAATCCCGTCCTCGTCAAGAAGGAGACAGGTAAATGGCGCATGTGCGTCGATTTTATTGACCTCAACAAAGCATGCCCCAAGGACAATTTCCCCCTACCGCGCATCGACCAGCTGGTGGGCGCCACCTCGGGTTGCGAGCTCATGAGCTTCCTCGACGCCTACTCCGGGTACCACCAAGTGCACATGGCCGAGGAGGATGAACCAAAAACTGCATGCATCACCCCCATAGGAACGTATTGCTACAAGCGAATGCCCTTCGGCCTCAAGAACGCGGGCGCAACGTTTGCCTGCCTCATTGCGAAGGTTTTAGCCGACCAGCTGGGCCGTAATGTCGAGGCCTATGTTGATGACATAGTGATCAAGAGCAGGCTCGCGACGACACATGCGAAGGACCTTCAGGAAACCTTCGCCAACCTCCGCGCAGAGGGAATAAAGCTCAATCCGGAAAAGTGTGCGTTCAAGGTAAAGGCGGGCAAACTCCTAGGTTTCCTCCTGTCGGAAAGAGGCATTGAAGCTAACCCCGAGAAAATCAGGGCCATCTAGGAGATGAAGCCCCCTCACAATGCTCGCGAAGTGCAAAAATTAATGGGTCGTATCGCCGCCCTCAGCAGGTTCCTATCGCGATCGGCAGAGAAGGCCCTACCGTTCTTCAAAACACTTCATAGAACAGAGCCATTCCGTTGGATAGCCGAATGCCAAAAAGCGTTCGAGGACCTCAAACAATACCTCGCGGAGCTACCAAGCCTTACTAGTCTAGACCACGGCGCGGATCTTCTGCTATACATCGCTGCAACTCCGCCATCGGTGAGCGCGGTGCTCGTCCAAGAACACAACGGTCAGCGCCCAATATACTATGTCTCGGAGGCCCTGCAGGGGGCCAGAACCCGGTACACGGAGCTCGAGAAGTTGGCGTACGCTTTGCTCATGGCCTCGCGTAAGCTCCGGCACTATTTCTTGGCACACCCCATCACGGTCCGGACATCCTACCCGCTAGCATTGATGCTTCGGAACAAAGATGCCTCGGGCAGAATAGGAAAGTGGGCGGCCGATCTGGCGCCTTTCGACGTCACCTTCGCCACAAGAGCGGCCATCAAGTCGCAGTCTCTTGCGGACTTCGTTGCCGAGTGGACGCCGCATGAAGGAGAAAACACCACCGCCCCAACCGAGGCCCTCGTGGACAATGTACACTGACGGCTTGTGGTGCGCTGCCGGATCGGGCGCCGCAGCCATCTTAGTTTCTCCAGACGGGCGTACCGCATCACACGCAGCCCGTCTCGAGTTTCCAACAACAAACAACGCATCGGAGTACGAGGCACTGTTACTTGGCCTCCGCAAAGTGAAAGCCCTGGGAGCAAAGCGCATCCTCATCAAAAGCGATTCCCGCCTCGTGGCTAGTCACTTCGACAAGACCTTCATCACGAGGTGCCCTGAGATGACACGGTACCTAGTCATGCGGTCGGAGGCGCCGAATCGCTTCTTCTTGCCATACCCAGCAATCCCCTGATCCAAAGAACGGCGGTAGATAAGTTAGCAAAGATGGCAAGCTCTGGCGAAGGGCCTTCGCGAAAGTATTCTACGAACTACTCACCAAACCATCCGCTGCGCCCGAAGCACAAGGGACTGCGCCCGAAGCACAAGGGGCTACGCCTGAAGCACAAGGGGCTCCACTCTAGGCAGAGGGGGTGTAACATCCCAATTTTCAGAGCTTTAAAAAAAATCTTTTAAATAGTTGTAGTGAGAAAATTCACCATTTGGATTTATTTGAATTTATTTCAAAAGCTTAATATTGGACTTTGAGTAACAAAACAATTTAATATGATTAAAGTCAACATGAACAATGGTCAAAACTATTTTATTTGGATTCTATGAGCTTGGACATATTTTCTGGAATTTTATGGAATTTTTCCAAGTTCATTTGCTATTTTCTATTGCTTATTTGAATTTCTGCTATTTTCTAAAAAGGAAAAGCTAATTAAAATCAGAAACAAGATTTGGGCCTAAACCCAAGCTCTTCCTCGTTTCCGCCCAGCGCTGCAGGCCCAATCCTTCCCGCCGTTGATCGAAATAACGCTCGATCTCCACGCTGCCCTCTCTCCACGCGCTCACATTCCCCACCGTTGATCGCAAATGGACATTCAGATTTTGAGGGCGCTTTGAGCGGTCCGAACGCTCTTCGCTAGGGCCGTCCGATCTAAAGCGGACGACCAGATCTTAGCTGCGCGCGAACGCCTCGCCCTTTCTCTCTGACGCGTGGGCCCGCTACAAGGTCGTCGTCTCCGACATGGTTTCTTCCTCATGATCATGATCAAGGCCCGCCATTGTCGCCTTCTAGAAGCTCAACCCCGCGGTCGTTTCTGCTAACAAAGACTCCCAGATTTTCGCACCAAACTCAATCCTTATCTCTCCCGCACCGATTCGCTCAAATTCAAACTCGATTTCGCCTCTATCCTGCTTCTCGCGGTCGTTTAAGGCGCTTTAACCCGTCGCCAAGACGCCATCTCGAGCTCGCCTCAGGCCTATAAAGGACCTCTCTTCGCCGCTTCTTTCCAAAACCCCTCGCTCAATTCCACCCGAGAGCCTCCACATTGTCGCCGATTTGAGCTTTAAGGTTTCTCGCCGCCGGTGAGATTTCTTCGATTGCGCCGCCACCGTAGCCGCCGCGTCGTCATGGAGCACGCCATCGGGATCGCCGTCACCGTAGCTACCTCCCGGACCCTTCCCCGACGCCAATTGCTCACCGGAGCTCACGTCTGACACAACCCGAGCTGCTCCACCGCTCCGACCTCGCCGCCGGCCACCACAGTCGTCCTCGACCACCCGGACCTGCACCCTGAGGTTCGCAATATCGCTAGCTACACACCCATACCACCCACCCTCGCCGGCGATCATCAGAACGCGGTGACCATCAGTCCAAGGCGCCGCCGCCGCCGCCCACGCCACCGCCACCTCAAAGCCACTGCGGCGCGACGTGTCATCCCCGGTGGCGCCGTCGGCCACGCCTGCGGCGCCACCTCAGCCCCATCTCTGATCCAGTGGCTCGGTGGATTTGGTCCACCGTGAGCCGTGTCGCTGACGTGTGGGTCCTACATGTCAGAATTTCTTTTTATTTATCCTTTTCCGGAAAATTCTTCGCTGACGCCAGCATTGCGCAATAATCCGGGTTTTTCTTTTAAGAAATAATTCGGGAAATGCACATAATTCATTTCTAGGGTTTTTCTTTAGATTTAAACTTCCAAACCTCATATCTTTTGCATCCTAACTCCAAATCAGCCCATTCAAATTTCTAAATTCATCTAAAATCAAGATCTACCTAATGGAGTTATTTATTTATTTTTTTGGAGTTGTTTTGCCTCTGTTATTTATTTATTTTATTTTTGTGCTTCGTCTGCGAGTAGACTTTGACGCTGTTGGAAGACTTGAAGAAGAAGGAGCTTTCCAAGACCAGGACCAGCACATAAACTTATTTCAAGGCAAGCTATACCCTTGACCATTTTGCTTCCCAGTTTTATAAAAGTATTTTAATTCAAATTATTGCATCTTAATTCAAGTATTTATTTAAATGTTTTGGGTGTAGTAGTTAATTCCAAATTGTTATGCCTTCCTTGTGCAATTGTTATGCCCCTGATCCTTTGTCACCCTAGTTGATATTTAGTTGGTAATATTGTAGCACCAACGTGGGTTGGTTAGTACGAGTAGATTGCTTAGCCATGCCACGAATCACTTATTCATGTGAGACTGCAATTATTAATCTAACTAAGTGAATATGAAATCTTGTATTAATCTGTGTGTACTATGTGTCTTCTTGGCATGTGTTGCACTTAAATCAACCGGGTGGTAAAAGGATTTATACTGAGGCAAGGGGGTGGATACTGTGTGATATGGTGGGCTGTGTGCATGGGCTTATTGAGCTATGTGCTATCCTTGGTGGAGCTGTGTGCATGGGCTTTGTAAGCTGTGTGCATAGGGTTTTGTAGATAACATGTGGTAGTCTTGCCTTGGTCAATTAAGGACCTCACCATGTGCACCATTGAACTGAGCCCCATCTGTACGACCACATGCCTGTTATGGGACGGGCCTAGCATAGTAAGATGAATTTCTGAAATGCTTTGTTACGATTAGTGCTAGCTACACTAGTTATATCTTGTGGGTAAAGTGTACAAACTCTGCAGAGTGTAATTTAATCTATTCGAATAGCCGCGTCCACGGTCATGGACAATGCTCGGGGATTTCACACTAGGGGTAGATTTTCATAAAACTATGTGGGAAGGGAGCTATGTGATTAAATCATCTAGCTATGTGAATAACCTGTTAGGCTGTATGTGTCTTTGTGAAATCAATTGTTAAAACTATTGTTATCTATTTGTTTTACCTGTTTTCAATCTATTATTGGTATTCAACTGCAAACTTTGCATTTCTGCAAAAGAAACACAGAATGCCTTTCCCTTGTAAAATGCCATCATGTATATATTGCATTTCTGTGGTGTGGCTTGCGAGTACGGTGTGTACTCACGCTTGTTTTGACGAATCAAGGTAAGAGGAGGAGTCTTCACTAGCTTTTGAGGACGAGTTTATCAAGGTGCTCGATTATGAGGTCTTGATCCCGCCGGTTGTTCGTGGTGAATCGATGGGGTGCCACTACCGCTTTTGTTTCCGCTGCTTTATTTTCTCTGTTAGCCCTGCGTGGCTTGAATAAATGTAAACTCGACCATAAGGTCAAACCATTATTTATTAATCAAACTATCGTTTATGCTATTATTCGCTTGTGTGGATCGATGTCCACCTTTGTACCACTGTGTGTACTAGCGTGATCCTGGACTAGTGCATTAAACACAGAGGGCCCCGAAGTGTAATTTTGGGTCCCGACAGGGGGTCGCGCGCCTCGTGCTTCCCCTGTTAACGCCGAATTCAATGCCTCCGGCGGATTGGCGAGACATTATCATCAGGTATCTAGCAGGCGAAGAGCCAGAAGACCCTACCGAAGTGAAGCGCCTTCGTTGTTGAGCAAGAAATTACTACATGGTCACAGGCGAGCTGTACAAGGGGGGCATCTGCGCCCCCTTCCTCCGCTGTGTATCACAAGAAGAGGGTAGGTCGCTCCTTAAAGACATCCACAAAGGCCTATGCGGTGCACACCAAGTGCCCCGGGGCCTCGTAGGACGCACGTTCCGCCAAGGATTTTACTGGCCGACAGCACTCCAAGACGCACAAGACCTTGTCCAGCGTTGTCAAGGGTGCCAGTGGGCCAGCCACAATCCCAAGGCACCCACGATGCCCCTGCAACTTCTCCCACCTGTCTAGCCCTTCGCACGATGGGGACTGGACATCATCGGGCCGTACCCTGCGGCCAAGAGCAACCTCCGGTTTGCTTTCGTCGCCATCGAGTACTTCTCCAGATGGGTCGAAGTAGAACTAGTACCCAAGATAACCGCCGCAGCCGCCCAACGATTCACCTGGAAGAATATCATTTGTTGGTACGGCGTGCCCCGGGAAATCGTCACCGACAACGAAACGCAATTTGACTCCCAGCCCTTCTGAGCGTTTTGCACCGACCTCGGCATAACGGTATGCTTCGCGTTGGTTGGTCACCCTGAGTCTAACGGAGCCGTCGAACGAGCCAATGGAAACCTCCTTGATGGGCTGAAGAAACGCCTCGTAGGACTTCCCAAGGGGGTATGGCCTGAAGAGCTCCAAAAAGCTCTATGGGCACTACGCACATCGCCAACCAGGGCCACAGGCTTCTCACCATTCAAGTTGCTCTTCGGCGATGAGGCCATGACGCTAGTGGAGTTTGCTGCTGGTTCCTACCGAGCCACAGCCCAGGCAGACCCAGCGGCACGAGAGGTCTCCCTTGACCTCCTCGAAGAGCAATGCGTGCAGGCCATCTCAACCATGCAAAAGTATAGCGAAGGGGTCGCTGAATGTACAACAGAAAGGTCAGGGCCCGCCACATAGCCCTGGGCGATCTGGTCCTAAAACGAGCCACAAACCAAGCGGTAATCGGCAAGCTGGAGTCTAACTGGGAAGGGCCATACGTTGTCATAGGCACACCAAGGGCAGGTACCTTCTACATCGCAACGCCAGAGGGAGACCAACTGGGTCACACCTGGAATATAAAGACCCTCCGGAAGTTCTACCCTTAGAAATCTTGTAAAAACCGGCTGCGCCCGGAGAACCGCCCTATCGCCGCCAATCAACAAGGGCATGTATAAATGTTTTGTCAAAGCCGTTGCCCCGTAGCCCTTTGTCGGCTAGGGCTTGTATAAAAATGGGTGTACCTGGTGGCATACTCCAGTGTTTTCAACAAACACGTAAACGAAGCCACCGCGCATGGCCCTAGGCCCCGGTGCACACCGATGCCCTTCGCGGGCATGAGTGTATAAACGAAGCCACCGCGCATGGCCCTAGGCCCCGGTGCACACCGATGCCCTTCGCGGGCATGAGTGTATAAATGAAGCCACCGCGCATGGCCCATGGCCCCGGTGCACACCGATGACCTTCACGGGCATGAGTGTGTAAACTAAGTCACCGCGCATGGCCCTTGGCCCTGGTGCACACCGATGCCCTTCGCGGGCATGAGTGTATAAACGCAGCCATCGCGCATGGCCCTTGGCCGCGGTGATAGCGAAGACAACGTGCAAGGCTGAACTTAGCGTGGCGCGGTCCGAAAACCAAGCCAAGCTAAGGGGGACGGCGTCGTCTTCGCCTCCCCCTCGCAAAAATGAGTTAGGGCTCCCCGGATCCCTAGCTAAAAAAGTATGGGGGACGGCGCGAGGCTTTGCCTCCCCTCGCAAAATCCAGTTAGGGCTCCTCGGAGCCCTATCAAAAAAAGTATGGGGGACGGCGCGAGGCTTCGCCTCCCCCTCGCAAAATCCAAAGTTAGGGCTCCCCGGAGCCCTATCTAAAAAAGTATGGGGGACGGTGCGAGGCTTCGCCTCCCACTTGCAAAATCCAAAGTTAGGGCTCCCCGGAGCCCTATCTAAAAAAGTATGGGAGACAGCGCGAGGCTTCGCCTCCCCCTCGCAAAACTGAGTTAGGACTCCCCGGAGCCCTAGCTAAAAAAGTATGGGGGACGGCGTGAGGCTTCGCCTCCCGCCAAGAATCGAGTTAGGACTCCCGAGCCCCAGCTAAAAAGTATGGGAGGCACAGGCTTCGCCTCCCTCAAGAATCGAGTTAGGCCTCCTCGGAGCCCTAGCTAAAAAAGTATGGGGGACGGCGCGAGGCTTCACCTCCCCCTCACAAAAAGAGTTAAGGATCCCCAGAAAGTATAAACTACCCTTTGGACGGCTACCTGGAATGGCAAACCGGTGCGTGGACTTGGTTCTTCACCATTCCTCTTTCAAAAAACACGGCTTAGCCCTCCGGAGCCTTAATCACAAATACATTATTCACCAATCACATACATTATTCACCTATACAACAAATACTTTACAAGTACAGTGTCCCATAACAAGCCGGACGCAGAACCAAGTTAATCGCACACGGGGTCAAAATCATCTGCCTCGCATTCTCATTGCTCCTGCAGTACCCATTCGAGTAGCTCCTCGTCAGACGGGTGAGTAGCCATGAACTTCAGGTACTCCCTATCCGCGGCACAGTCATCCGACACGTCTGAAGAACTCGAAGAAATCGTAGGAGCCGGCCGAGGTGAGGAAGGACCCTCGAGCGCACTCCCAACCCTATGTCTCAACCAGAAAGAACGTATCTCATCCCAGGCGCTCATTGCCTTCTGTTCGCGCAACTGAAAGAACCTTTTCATCGACCCCTCTGGGTTTGCCTTCTTCCAGCGTTGCCATTTGGCACCATGGCAAACTATACCGCGGTAACAAATCTTTCGAGGCCACTTGCAAACCAAAGTTCGCTCATCCTTCGTACCACGCGGAGGGGCATAGGACTTCGTGTGCCACCACGGAGGGCGAGCGCCTCGTCCGGCAGTACAGCAAAACAAAAGACCACCCTGAGCAAAACAAAGACTTAACATGAAACAACCCCACACAGTAACCGAGGAGAATCCATTTTGATTTCTTTCCATTAGCAAAATGAGTAGTTCTGAGTCAAGCTATCTCAGTAATCCTAATCGGGCAAGTAATGACGCCACAAAAAAAAACAAAAAAAAGAGCCCTACAGCAATACAAGCAAAATGGTTCTTCGGGAAAAAGAGCGAAGGATCACACCTTGCCTCCGGTGCCAGCCCTTTGCTCCGCCGCACCCGTGCCGTCTGCCGGACCCTTCCCCTTTTGTTTTTGCGCCAACGACGCTCGGAGAGACTCCATCGTAGCGTCCCGGCCAGATGGGGCCCAGAAGTCCTTGGCAAGGGCATTGCTGGCCCGCCGCACCTTCTTTTGGCCGGAAGAGATCTCTGCAGCTGAAGCAACAGCCATAGTACCTGCGCTAAGTTCCTCAACGTGTCCGCACCCAGCCCGCTGCAGAGAAACAAGGGCCGCTGTCCACGCCGTCTTCGCACAATGATTACCAGAGCGCGAAGCTGCCGAAGAAACACTTCAAGACGACGAAGATGCTCCAGGGTGGCATCCATCTGGTTGATAGTGTGCCTCCGAGGAGGGGGCACCGTGCCGAGCTCAATCATAGTGCCATCCATGTGTCCCAAAGGTTTCCCAAAGAAGCCTTCGCCAGAGCAAATGAAACAGACCGCCCAAGCAAGTTCACCTCGAGCACGGAGCGGTGCCAGGCACAAGGATTCCACCTCCTCCTGCAGGGTGCGACGCCCTTCCTCCAGCTGGGCAACCTTGGCTTCCAGCCCCTTCGCCTTCTCAGCAATAGCCGAGTTCGCCGAGGTCAACTGGCGGTTCCGCGTGCACTCCAAGGTGATTTGCTTTTGGATCTCATTGTAGGCCTTCTTGATGTCCCGATCAAGAGAGCGCGAAAGAATAATTGACTGCCAAAAGAGGATACGATCAACAGTGCATTTAGAATGAAGGGAAGTGCTTACCCAGACCTACCTTCATCGCGTTGGCTTGAAGGCTTCGGAACATTTTATCCAGGCTCCATTTCGAAAAGAGTTCGGACACGCAGGGCGGGGCGGTATAGCGAGACACTTCCTCGCAAACGGAAGTTGCCCCCGGGCTGATCCTAAAGTCTGAAGACCGAACTAGCCCCAAATTCGGAAGGCCGCGGCGCAACGCAGCAAAGATTCACGCTTTCGAGCAGAGCCTCGAGCCTCCCTCGGCGTTGTGGCCATCCCGAAGATCACCCATCGACTCCGCCCGAACGGAGGTTGCACCGGCGCCAAGTTCCTTGACGACCTGCGTAGTAGGATGGGTGTGCTCATCCACCAGGGTATCTTCAGTACCCTAACCAATAACCTGTGAAGGTGTCCGGCGATAAACCTGCGAAGGTGTCCCGCCGGACTCCTCTTCGAGGGCCATACTTGCGATCCTGAAGGAGCTAGCCACTGCCTCCGCAGCACCAGCTTGCGGCGGAGCTGCGAGAGACTCCGCGGAAGAGCTAGCCGCACTAGTCGTCGCCCTCGGGCCCTCGGGCGCACTTGACACCTTCTTCACAGACGGCCCAGCAGAGCCCCCCGCAGCGCGGCCAGATTGACCCGCTCCGCCAGCCCCGAGAATGCGCAAGGGTACCGCGCTAATTGGGCCAATGTTTTCTAGCTCCTCTGGACCACGAACCTGTTTCTTCTTCCCCGCGTCGGGATCCGGACACTCCAACAACCAGACGCTTGGGTCCAGGTACGCGCAGTTTAAGCGACGTTCATGCACCGCATGCACTCGCTTGGCGTGCCGCTCCCTTGTATATGGTCCGAGAAGCTACTCCGCGGCACGCTCAGCCTCGACAATGGGCAAGACTACGCTCGTGTCAAAACAAAAAAAACGAAACAAAAAAACAAAAAAGAAGCCGAAGCAATCACCTGTGCGCTCCCCAAACTCCAAGACGGGCATCCTGTCCTTCGGTTCGCCGAGCCCCACGTTCCAGCCCTGCGCCAGCGGCCACAGCCGAAGCGCACAGAACTCCTCAATGAAGTCCCGAGTAGACATCCTCCACGCCGTGCCAAGCAGCACCCGTAATAGCGCTTCCTCTCTAGAAGAAAGATCAATGATGGGGGTCGGAATAAGTTGGATAGGACCCCCGACGGACTGAAGCCCGGCCTCGGAGGAACAATTGTGGTAGAACCAACGCCAGGTCCAGTCGGTATCCCACCTGTTCCTGGCGGCCGGAGCAGGCAAATAGTGAAGAAGGTGTGCCTTCGGCCAGAAGTTCACACTACCAAAGTTCAGTGTTTCACCGGTATCCTTCTTCCTCTTCGGTTTACACCGCCCGTCATGCAGATATGCAAACAGCCGTGCCTCGCTACTTGTTACCCCCGTGGACCGGAGCACCCACTCGAAAATGCCAAGCTTGACGATCAAGTTGGGCGTCAACTGGGCCAGGTCTACCCCGTACAGCTAAAGGACCTGGCTCAGCGTACCAACGCATGGTAAACAAAGACCCGCGTCCAAAAAGGCCATGAAGATGATCGTCTCGTCCTCCCCAGGTGTCGGAAAAACCTCCGTCCCGGGGGCCCAAACGTCGTCCAGACTCGCAATCTTCCCCTCATGTTTTAGGGCCTGCAGGACGTGGTTCGTCTCGGTGGAGCACCCAAGCTCGTCGGTGAAGACCACACCACCGCCTCCGTCATTCACACGCTTCGTCATCTCAAAAGAACAAGGCACGGCACTAGGAGCAATGCGTGGGGAGAGGGAAACGAAGGGCCAGAGCACGCAAGAATGGAAGAAAATGAGAGACTGCCCACCTATTTATAGACGGGCGCACAAACAGTTCACCGAAGCACACAAACCGAGGAGCCCAAGACCAAACAAAAGCCGACATGTGGCAATAAACAATTATGACACACAGGAATCGAGGAGCCGCATTAAAAAAACGCGCTGACTACGCGCCTCGCACAGCGAACGAAGCAGCCGAGAACCACAGAAATTTATGACGCACACAACCCAACGACATCGCACACTACCCAAGGACCATTCGCTTCACATCAAAGACTCGCAAGGGACACAAAATAGAAGCTTTGCCAAGCCGAAGGGGACAGTGTACCTCTACTCTTCGGGAGGCAGCACGGTTTCAGCCATGACAAAGCAAGACCTCGACCGCGAGGGGCTTGTCATAGGGGCAGCACAACGACCCCCACGACCTGGCGAATAGTGAAGCGCGCACCCGCCGTGCTTCAGCGGGTGACTCGGCTACAGGAGTAACCCGAAGGGGCTCCGAGGGCCCTGAGGGTCAGCAACCCGAGGAGTCCCGGAGGGTCCCGAGGATCCAATAACCCGAAGTATCGGAGGGTCCCGAGGTGTCTCCGAAGGGTCAGTAACCCGAGGGGTCTCCGAAGGGTCCCGAGGGTCCAATACCTCGAGGGGGCTCTGAAGGCAACCAAGGGTCCGGAGGTCCCAAGGATCCCGAAGGAGCTCGAAGGGTCCTGAAGGATCCACATGCCCGCGAGGAGTCCAGAGGGGCCACTATACCACTGGACCAGGTGCGTCAACAAGATGGACCAAGCTCAAGACGGTCCACCATGAGCCGAAAGCTAGTTCTAGGGTTAGGAAAGGTCCCTGCAGTCCCTACCTGTATAGGGCCCTGTAAGGGGTAAGCTTGTAATCCCATTGTCAGTTGTAAAAAGGCTATAAATAGCCATCTCCCCACCATGTAGAAGGGAGAGAAAAACATTGTTAATTTAATTGGAAATATAGGCTCATTTGTTTCCTGACAACCAGTCCCCTCTTCGAGGACCCTTCGGGTAACGGGGGTCCCCTTTCTCTACTGTTTAATCTTTTAGCTACGACAGTGCTGTTTGTGAGAAGTATTGTAGTTGTGTCGGTGCATGCGTGACCCACTATTATTGGGTGAATAATGCGTGACCGAGCACATGAGGAGGATGAATTATTTGTATGAACTAATTAGTACGAACTAATTGACTTAGGTCATTGGTATAGCTCTGTAGAAGACTGGAACGCCACTTGTAGCATTTCAGATTGCAAGTTAGCGTCCAAATCGGATAATGCCTACTATGGAATAGTTTGGTTTTGAGGTTGAATCTGAATATTGTACTGCACGTTCATTATGGCCTCTACCTTAGGGAATGAATGACGTCTTGATCATGCTATAGTGTAGTTGTCGACGATAGGCGAAGGGATGGTATTTGTCGTAGCAACAGAACTAGACAACCAGATCTCACTTTTCCCCTTTATTCTTCTGATATCTCATTACCACCTTTTCCTTTCCACAAAATTAGCTACACTGAAGAGAGCTACATGATTTTTGATATCTGTAAATAAATGACAAAATATGACTATTTGCCAAATGCCTGGTTCATCTTTGTAAGGCTAGGTGTTATCCACATGGGACTAGGCCAGTTGGACCAAATCTGAGGAGATACAATTTCCTTCTTGCTGCTATTTTCCATGTCGAAAACTCCTACATCACGGGGACCATTCTTAGTGTGTATAATCCACTCCTCATTATCGTCAGTGAAGTAGACATGATTTGCCTTCAATTGTGGGTATTCTTCAGCACAAAGACAAAGTGACTGGTTATGCCCAAGAAACAACACATGGTCTGGCAAGCCATTTATTTCCACAAGCTCTTTTGCTTCCATGTCAACTTTATATACTATGATTTTTTTAGTATGGAGCACAGGCGTTGCACCATGCTCATCCTCATCACATGAAGCATCACCACCATCATCTTCCCACTCCGAAGCATCCACATCCTCACCATGCTCATCCTCATCACATGAAGCATCACCACCATCATCTTCCCACTCCGAAGCATCGACATCCTCACCATGCTCATCCTCATGACATGAAGCATCACCACCATCATCTTCCCACTCCGGTTCTACTGTCCTCCAAACTTGCAGGAGATCGCCCCCTGGAGCTCGAATAATGTACATGCTCTCACAAATATACTGCTTCACCTCTTTCATAACTACATTCCTTGTGACGTCAATGCATACAATAGCCCATCCATGTATTGGCAATCTTTATAGCCTGCGTTGGGTGGCAGCCAGGTCCACTTATCATCTCCTGCTCTTGCAAATGAAAGCTGAGAATATGGATTGTGGATGAGCACCACAATGTAGCTTCCAGTGGACGGATCAGGAAATACAAATGCCTGGAAGTAGAGGTGGTCCCGCAGCTTAGTAAGAGCAAAGATTGACGGCGTTCTTGTGTGAACATTCCTTCCAGTGTACCATGAGTACTCATATTTGTGGACAGCACCGGAGTCATTGAAGATGGGCTTCACCTGCTCGATGGTGATCACCGACGGGAGAGCGATCTGTTCCCCAGTGATCGGATTGATGAGATGCAGCTCAGATACCAGCCAGCCACGTGAGGACCCAATAAGAAATCTACTGCGTATGGGTAGCTCTGGGAGAGTCAACTTGTAGGCCCTCTGTTCCGCGAGGTTGTAGAGACACGCAACGTTGTCACCAGAAGATTCAGAGGTGTAGAGCAGGCACGGCGTCTGGTGTTGTTTATACTGCCCGAGGCTGCGTAGGCTGGTATAGGCGGAGCGCCAGGAGGAGCAGACAGAGCCCGCACGCACAAGGTCAGGGATCTCCAGGGTGGCAAAGATATCCATCAATATGTCCTGCGGCAGCTCCGGTAATGTGCTCACCGTAGTCTCCATCAGTGGTGGATAAACATGTTCATCTTCTCGGAATTTCTTCGGTAAAATGGGAGGAAGACCTAGCAGCTTACGCAAAACTCTGAAGACAAGACAACACATATTTTTTGGATGTATAGCTAGACCCCATAGGCTCATAATCCCAGCTCTGCTACAGATCTCCATTGGAGCAGAGTCTCTCTTGGAAGACGAATTGCTTCTGCAGGAATACTTGAAAAGTTGCAATCTTGGATGGAGCACACACAGGCAGGAGGCTCTTGGCTCTACTTATTGATCACACCGAGGCCTCGCTGATTCCTGAAGTCCTAATCCGAGTTGGTGAAGGAAATCCGAATCCAAGTCCTGATTCCTCCTGGCTCTACAAAGATTCGGACTTTGAATCAAACTTACTGCCGCAATAACTCAAACGAATTCCGTTTCCGATCCCGATTCCGCAAGGACTGAAGAGAAGGGATGGTAGTGGTACTAACCGACAGGTCGTTCAAATATTCATTTGGGGAGTAGCAGCAGTAGCCGCCGGGCCACCAAGCGCAAGAGTGTGATAGCAAGCTGGGGCCTCGCGCAGTCGTCCTCGTCGGCGGCAGCGGTTGTTGACAGTCGATCCGAATAAATCTCACGGCAGAAAGCTTCTCTGCAAAATCTCTTCGGTTGAACCGCTCGGCAAGATGTAGCAGATGCTTCGGCAGTGTCAGACACAGCAAACCAATCTCGCTGGAAATCAAGCAATTAGAAGATGCACACACGCGCTAGAAGATTTGGTGCTGCGTGCTCTCACGGCACAACAGCGTTTTTTGGTTTTCTTTGTATTGCTTCTATCTTGCTGTGTTGTCTGTTACATGGCCTGGTACTAGTCTATATCTATCTATCTATCTATCTATATCTATACTAATTGAAGGTTTTTCTAGAAGCCCCCACGTTAATCCTAGGAGATAAAAGGTAGAAATTCCCATATTAATCGAAAAAACTAGAAATTCCTACATTAATCAGAGAAATCTAATAATCCAATTCAAGCTTATGGTGAAACCTACGGCTTGGATTTTTTCTTTTGTATCCGGCTACGATTTGTCGGCAGCGGCGGGGTGTATAGATTCCCAATCTCGCTTCCCCACCTTAACCTCCTTGACCACCGACGCCCGCCGCCGACCAAGATCGATGGACCAGATTCTCGACCGTGTCCTCTGCTGCCTCCCCTGACCCCCTGACAGCCCTGCTACGCGGCATCGACCTCAGCGCCGAGTCTTAGTCGGCTGCGTTACGTAGGTGGATCAAAGCGTCCAAGGCCATCTGACCCGGCCTGTGTCATTGTTAGATCCGGCTGTTCGGCCAGTTTCTCAAAACGTTTGGGCCTGAACTGGGCGACTAATCCGAGGTGATAAAGCACACTTGAATCATGTCATCTCAGGAGGTTAACGGTAGATTTGAGTGTTCATTCTCATGTATTTCTAAAAAAAATATGCTTATTCGTAGCTCAAAGCTTTATACAGGAAACATAAATACCACATTTTAAAAAAGGCTAGAAATTCCCACATTAATCAGAGAAAAAGGGAAAATCATAACCATCCATATGGTGTGAATAGCTTTTAATTCAGAATTTGTACTAGAAATAGAACTTCGGATCGCATGTATGGAGCATATTGGTCCGATACTAAAAACCGAAATATGACTCCATGGACAGCGTACTAGATACAAATTACAATTAAGACTCTGTGAACAGCAAAGAATCCCGAAACAATTAGCATCCACATAGAAAAATTGTGAAGCTGTGCATAGATGCACGGATATTCAAATCTTGGATCTAAATTTTTATATCCAAATATCTATAATTGCATAATTACAAAAATAAATCTAATTTTCAAAATTCATAATTATTAAAATTATAGATTGCATGTAGTATTGTATCTAAAGTCCACCATGCCATGATCAACTTGATAGTCCTGTGGTTAGAATTCTAAATTTTATTAATCTATTATATTATTGTCTTCTTGCAACAATTTTTACAATTTCTAATTACAAATTGATATACTTGGATATAACAATTGTTTGAATTCACATTTGTGAATTTGTATATATTAAATATAACATGATTTTTTAATTATGAATTCCTAAAAAATTCAATATATAAGTATTAGTTTCACATATTCAATGGAATTACATATGTCTCGACACTAAAATTTTAATTTCAAATTTATATATGTTGTAATATCACAATTTATGTACTCCATATATATGTAGATTCATACACTAATAGTATTTGTACTTAGGATGCAGGTAAATAACAATATTGGTTCTATATTGGGGTCATGAGGCAATAAATTAGAAATATATAACAATTAGAAAAGGTAAAAGAAATGAGAACGAAAGTTTGCCAATGGAATTTTTCTTATGTTATCAATAACATAATATTATTAAAACCACGTAGCCCGTGCGGATGCACGGGTTGATGACTAGTACTTCCTAACCAAGATTACCTAACAGTTGTGTTGGTGGGGTTGGACTTGGGTGCTTTGGTTAGCCGTTTGGTGGAATAACACCACGGTTGGGTTAGACCGGCTCGCCCCGTCTCGCCTGGGGAGCCGTGTGCTTGGACGTCTCATATAGTCATATGCAATGGTGCAACTAGTAAACTGCGACAAAATTTGTTGAAATGTTACAAAATTTGATATATGTCATTCAAAGACATTGCAATTTGGAGAATATCACTTCAAATCAAGAAATTTGTAAAATACCACTTATAATCTGGTTTTTTATCCAGGCTATTTTCTTATGTCACATTTCCCACCAAATGTCCCGGCTTTAGTTTCATCTTTGGATCATATTGAAGGTGGCAAAACACATGTGCCACTCAACCGGACCCCACTTGAACGCACGAGCAATCATAAGCACTGGTCGTCAGACTGCTGTAACATCCCCATTTTTAGGATTTTTTGATATTTTCAAAATAAAAATAGCCATTTGATTTATCCTAAGTTGTTAAAGCTTAATTTCAATTTTCATAAATTCAAAAACAATTTAATATGAGTAAATCAAACTTTAATTAAATTCTAAAACAAGTTTAGTGGATTTCCTCGGTTTTCTTGGATTTTATTCAAGTCGGTGCAGTTTCTTGCAACCCGGTTTGTTTTATTTCTTTTCTGCCTTCCGTCGTCATTTCCGGAGCCGTCGTTGATCTCCTGGCAACATTGTCCACTCCATTGAGTTCGTCTCGCGGTGTCCTACGTCGTGCTCCCTTCCTCTCCAGAGCACTGCCTGCTCCCAATCTCCCTCTTCAAATCGTCGCCAACCCCACTCTCTAACCCCTCCCCGTTTGCCCGGACTTCGTCGGCCACCGTGCGCTGTCGAAGCTTCTTCTTTGCCGGACTGCGTCGCCATCGAAGGTCCTTTGTTCGAGCCACCACCATCGTTGGATTCGTCGCTTCGCGTTCTACGCGGCGCTCTCTCTATCTCTCTTATTGCATCACCGGTTCACCGCCGCTGCACCGGACCTCTACCGACAACACCACGACCATTATTTCGGTTTCGACCACCCCCTTTGGTTTTAACCATCCTTTCGGTTTTGACCATCCCCTTTGGTTTTGACCACCCTCTCGGTGTCGATCAGCCGCATGATTTCGACCAACCCCGCTTGTCTCCTCCCCACCTGCTCCTATCACCCCGTCGCGTCACGGCCGTCGCAAAAGTCCTCGTATATTAAATACCATCACCTCCGCCGTGCCCATTCCCCCTCTTGTCCCCTCCCCTACCTGCCCCCATCCCCTCCCTCACCTGTCGGCCGTGCGCCCAAGCCGCGCCGCCATGAATCCCACCGATCCATCTTGTCGCTCGATTTCCCCTTCCTTCCTCTATAAATGGAGCACCAGGGAGCGAGGTGTATCTATCATCAACAGTAATTAGCCAGCCACGTGAGGACCCAATCAGAAGGCAAAATTTGATATATGCCACTCAGAAAGTTGGCACTTCGAGATACGCCACTCAGTTTCCTTAAATTTGAAATTTGCCACTCTAGTTTCTTTCTCTTTTGACATATGCCATTATCATCCATTTTCTTTTCTATTCTCTGATTTTTTTAGGCTTAACTTTTGCTTTTAATAAAAATACTTTCAGCCTAAACTTGATATATGCGTACATTTTAGGCATATCTCCCAATAAATTTATTTGCAAAAATCAAAAGCAAAAGTTAAGCTGAAAGTATTTTTAGTAAGTTCTAAATCATTCCAGGGATTTCTGTGAATTTCCCTAGAATTTTTGGACTGATTAAACTAATTTCTAAAATCCTTTTTCGTTTTCGGGTAATTATTTAAATCCAAATCCTATTTTAATTCCCCTAAAGAGCTTTGGGCTGAATCTCTCCTTCGGCCCACTCCACCTCTCCCCGCGTGGCCCAGCCTCCCAGCCCACTTCGCCTTCACCTGCGCCCTCCTCATTTTGGGTCGTCCGATCAAAATGGACGGTCGGATCTGGTTGGAGGTTCGGGCGGTCCGAACGTTCTCGCGTTATGGACCGTCCGATCTCATTTTAACGGTCAGATCTTGATGAAACGTTCGGATGGTCTGAATGTTCAAATCATTTTGAACCATCCGATCACAATCGGATGGCTCGTTTTCAACGCACTTATCCTCGCTCCCTCTCCGCGTCTCACTGCCAAGTGGGCCCACCTTGTCAGCCTCCCTCGCCGATGGTCATCGTCTTCAACCTCTCGCCCATGCCCGGAGCTCCGTGAAGCACGCCATCGCCGTCCTCCTCACTCAGCCCTCCCCGAGTCTATTTAAGGAGCGCACCAGGAGCGCCATAGCCTCCTCCCTCTTTGCGCTCTACTCACTCTCTCTCCCTCGCTCTCCTTCGACCGCAATTTGAGCTTCTCACCGTCGGCCACCGCTCGTCGCCGCCGCCATTTGCATCGCCATCAAGGCCTCCCTGGCGCCATCAACCCCATCACCGTGTTCGCCAGCTCTTGGGCCACCCCATGCATGCCTCCCCTTCCTCTGGAGCCCAAGGGAACGCCACCGCCGCCTTCACCCACCGCCACCGCCGCATTTCTTCCACGCCGCCGGCCATTCCTTGACACCGCGTCCTCGAGTCCGTGAGCACCGTGATCGCCTCGCTCCCCTCTAGCCGTTGGTGTCCTCACCGCTGGCTTTCGCCGGCGACGCTTGGTTCCTGTGCACCGCCGCTTCGGTGCCCACGTGGCAGCACACGTGGTGCCTAGTCAGCAGCCACCTTAGCGCCACATCAGCCCAACCAGGGATGGATTCTGAGTAGAGAGGGGTAAAACCGGTAGCTTACCATTGGAATATATGAAAAATCAGATAATAGAAAAGAAAATGGATGATAATGGCATATGTCAAAAGAGAAAGAAACTGGAGTGGCAAATTTCAAATTTAAGGAAACTGAGTGACGTATCTCGAAGTGCCAACTTTCTGAGTGGTATATATCAAAATTTTCCCAATCGAAACGCATCATGGATGGGTGGCTCCGGAGAGTTAATTTGTACACCCTCTTCTCCACGAGGTCAGAGGCACACAACACTCTCACCAGCAGATTCGAAGTGTAGAGCGAGCACTGCGTCTGTGATGCTTTGTACTCCTCAAGGTTGCGTGAGGGTCGGTGTATGCAGAGCGCCAGAGGAGCAGATGGAGCAAGACGGACGAGATCAGGGATCTCAAGGGTGGCAAAGATACTCATCAAGTTGTCTGTGATAGCTCCGCAATGTGCTCACTGTAGTCTCCACCGGTGGTGGATAAACGTGTTCGTCTTTCCAAAATTTCTTCAAGAACCGGGAGGAAGACCTAGCAGTTTAGCCAAAACTATGAAGACTAGACAACACAGAGTTTTTGGGTGTATAGCTAGCCCCATAGGCTCATAATCGCAGCTTTGCAACAGGTTTCCATTGGAGCAGAGCCTCTCTTGGAAGACGAATTGCTTCTCCAGTATAACTTGCAAAGTTGCAATCTTGGATGGAGAGCACAGAGGGCAAGCAGCCGGCTATACTTATACATGACCAAACGAGGCCTCACTCCTAATTCGAGTAGGTGAAGCAAATCCGAATCCAACAACGACACGGTATCACCGAACTTGTTTCCGTAAGAATTCGAGTCCCGTCTGCTTGATTCTCCGAATTCTCTCAGCAAGGGCTAAAGGCAGAGCACTACGTGAGGGATTGGTGGGGTCTGGGAGGAGCAAGCAGATCCGACCACCGAGCCCGGCTTAGCGTGATCTCGACGAGGGATGGGTTCATGGCGAGACGCTGGTCCGATCCAGTCCACAAGGATGGTAGATGGTGCCGTGGGGTGAGCTGGAAGCTTAGCGCCGCCCGTCCTCGTCGCGCGGCGGCGGCAGCAGAGCAAGTGTGTGTGGATGGAGTTCGACTTGGTGCTTTGGTGAGCCGCTTAGTGGAACGTGGTCGTTAGACCCGCTCGCTTGGTCGGTCAGTGTGTTTGGACGACTCATATGTCACTCAAAGACATTGCAATGTGGAGAATATCACTTTAAATCAAGAAATTTGTAAAATGCCACTTATAATTTGGTTCTTTTGTCCATGCTAATTTTTTTGCATTTTCCACCTAGTACTCATGGTTTATTTTTTGCCTCCATGGATCAGATCGATGGCGGCGGAACACATGAGCCACTCAACAAAACCCACTTGACTGATGACCCACTCTACCTTAAGCACTCGTCGTCGGACCACCCTATCCCCAACCACATTGGCATGTCGCCACATCATCGTTGTTGGCATGTGTTGAGGGCTCCTTCATCGTGAACGCACGAAGTTGTGGAACTGAACAAAACTTGGTTCAATCTTGTTTTAATCTAAAATAATCCTACTCCTTCAGTGTTCCCCTCTACAGCTAGCTCCACATCTTTCATATCTATATGGTGCTTGTGGGAGGAAACAGATTTTCTACCCAAATGGGGATATCCACCCATGCCATCCACTGTCCATGCCACATTGAGATTCGTATGTACCCATACACCCAATGGGGGCCACTGGAGGACCGGATGGGCCGGCAGACTAGAGGCGTGACCAGGGACCTCCCCGAGGGTGCGACATACCTTCGGGGAGGCCTCGAGAGTGGTGCGAAGGTTCCCTAGAGGGTGGCCGGAGCGCCACGAGCACGGAAGCCAGAAGTCCCTTAGGGCCACCTCGGGGAGATTAATACATATTTACTTCTCCTGCTAGCCGATCCCCTCCCCTTGGTCCCTCACGCAGATACCGGGGGTCCCCCATCTTCATTGTCTAGCCTTTCTTACTACGACAGTTGGCGTCGTCCGTGAGGAGCAGCAGGAAAGTCACGAAGCACAACTCTGAAGCATCATCATGGCCCTTCGGAAGAAGGTCGCACCCAAGGTCTCTGCGGTCGTGGCTCCAAGCACCCTGAGGGCCAAGCGAAGTAGGACCTCTGCAGCAGCGGCGGTCACCACCGAGGCCATTCAGTGGAACGTGGTCGGGTTAGACCTGCTTACCCCGGCTCGCCTGGTCAGGTTAGCCGTGTGTTTGGACGACTCGTATGTCACTCAAAGACATTGCAATGTGGAGAATATCACTGTAAATCAAGAAATTTGTAAAATGCCACTTATAATTTGGTTCTTTTGTCCATGCTATTTCGTTGCATTTTCCACCTAGTACTCATGGTTTATTTTTTGCATCCTTGGATCAGATCGATGGCAGTCGAACACATGAGCCACTCAACAAAACCCACTTGACTGACGACCCACTCTACCTTAAGCACTCATCGTCGGACCACCCTATCCCCAACCACCATGGCATGTTGCCACATCATCGTTGTTGCCATGTGTTGAGGACTCCTTCGTTGTGAATGCACGAAGTTGTGGAACTGAACAAAACTTGGTTAAATCTTGTTTTAATCTAAAATAATCCTACTCCTTTAGTGCCTCCTTTACAGCTAGCTCCGCATCTTTCGTATCTATATGGAGCTCGTGGGAGGAAACAGATCTTCTACCCCCAATGGGGATATCCACCCATGCCATCCACTGTCCATGCCACATTGAGATTCGTATGTACCCATACACCCTATCATATTTCTTATTTATTTATTTATTTCTAAAATTTCACTCCTCTCTGTCTCTGCTCTCTGTCTCTCTCTCTCCTAATGACAAGGCGTGCCACACAGCTCAGGACGGCTGGATCCGACGGCGGCACGACTCGTCGTGGCCCCACCGAAGCCCAAGGTTCAAGAAAGCGCTAGGCGCTAGGCGGGCGGTGGCCTGGGGCCTAACGCCTAGGCGGACTAGGCGGCACCTAGGCGGTGACTAGGCGGCATTGTAGGATCAAGGATAACCGACTAGAGGGGGTGAATAGGAGGTTTTTAAACTTTTTAACAATTTAGCAATTTTATCCAAATATTAACTTAGTCTAAACGAGATATAAATCTAGCTAAGCAATTTATCACAATAGACAAGCTAGAAATATAAATGCGGAAATGTAAAGACTAGAAATAACCACAATGACACAAGGGAGTTTTTCCCATGGTATCGAAGACTTGCCAGTCTTCACTAATCCACGTTGAGGAAGCTTGACGTCTCAAGCCGGCTCCACGAATTATGCCTTTCCTCGATCACTAATGGTAGCTCTTCTCCTCTCCGAATAGGCGAGCTCCAACCTTCAAAAATGCCCGGGCCTTCTCACAATCTCCTTTGAGAAGGTCACCGAACCAAACTCCAAGCCGTCTAGGAGACGACAATCTCCAAGAGTAATAGAGCAAGAATTCTTCGCTTGAGAGCGCTCTAATGCCACAATGATCAAACTCAATAAAAGCTCTTGGAAAAACCTCAACTACCTTTGCAAATGGAAATGAATGCTCTCAATGAGTAGGAAACAATGCAAAGGGTTCAAGAGATGTTAAATGAGGCTCAACCCCCTTTCTAGTTGCAGTGGGTGAGGTATTTATAGCCTCCACCTTGCACTAGCCGCTGGACACGAAATTCCCAAATTTTGAGGAGCCAGTCGGTCCATGAGCATCCGTGCGGTCGATCCACCTCAAACCATAACGGTCGATCATAACGCATTAAATGCACCGAAAAATAGCCGTTACAGGGGTGTCCGGTCAGACCGCAGGTGAACGTGCGGTTAGTCCGGCCTACAGAAAAACGGAATACGTTTTAGAGACGCTCTGGAAAATGCTGACCGCAACCAAGACCCGAAGTGCGGTTAGTCCAAGACATATACCGGCGTGATCCATCCGACCGCAAATTTCAACTGAAAACCTTCTCTGGAAAATGTTGACCGCGTCCAAGACCCGAGGGTGCGGTCAGTCCGGCCAAAGGCCGTCGGTTAGTCCGGACCAGTGGAATTCAGCAAAATTAGAAAACAACACCTTACTGGAAAATGTTGACCGGCATTTTGGTCCGGCAATCCGGTCAGTCCGGCCAGGTAACATCGGTCAATCCGGCCTCCAAAGAAAATCAGCAAATATGAATTTAGGCCAAACCAAAAACAAATCCAAGATTAAATCAAATAGGATTTGAGCAATTGTGGCATCATTTACTTTCAAGATACTCAATTCTTGCACCCTCTTTATAGTACGACTGTCTACCCTATAACCCGGTCTTCCAACCAATTCACCTAAGACCGGTAAAATAAAAGATCCTAGACTATTGTACCTTGTCTTTGAGCCAAATGATCTTCATGTAATCCTTTCGCGTGCAATTCCCGGTCATCAAGAGCACCAATGAGATTTAACCTTGTACATACTCAGTAAACACGTTAATCCCATATTCACATATTATCATTAATTACCAAAACAATTTTTAGGGGCCTAGATGCTTTCAATCTCCCCCTTTTTGGTAATTGATGACAACACACTTAATATGTGAGAGAATGATTGTTTTGAATATACTATGAGTGTATATTCTTTTGATGACTTAACAGCGATATAATTCTTGCAATAAGCTTTAAATGAGTTTTGAGAATTATTTCCTTGTTAAATCATGTTTAAAGAAAACTCCCCCTAAACATGTGCATAAAAGGTAGAGAATTTTTGCAAGCACAAGTAGAGATTTTAGAGAATTTTGGCGGAGTTTCTTTTACATGATGAAACTTGAGGAAATGCAACAATATATGACATTTTAACCATAGCATTTCAAGAGAGTAATATAATCACAAGATTAACCAACAAGTTCATCAAGATACTATTGAGATTATAGCAATGACTTAAACCGATTACAAGCATAGAAGTACATGATCATTCAGCCAAGCTCATAGACGGTAAAGCATTAAGTGTTCATATAAGAGGTTCAATAAGCTTACAATGATAGCAAAAGAGAGCAATAAGCTTATCCTCTAATTATTACGCACAAAAGTCCAACAAGCATTCATCAACCATAACTAATAGATATAGAGATATATAGGACTATATATAGCATATATAGCACTTCTCCCCCTTTGGCATCAACTACCAAAAGCTACGAAGTAGGGGGAGGAGGAGGAGGAGCTGCAGTTGATGTAGTAGGGGCTGTAGGAGGATCAATCCGTCGACGCCGAGAATAAGTAACAGTCTGCTCGATCGACGAGACGCGAGTGGTCATCTCAGCCATGTCGGTCTGAATCCCTGAAACCAAGCCAACCATCTGATCTAAGCGCTGAAGCACAACAGAGTTGGACTGCTCCACGGCTGCCTGGCGAGAGTCCAAAGACTGAGTGGTGCTCTCTAGAGCATCCATGCGGTGATCCAAAACCTCTAGGCGACGATCCACTACATCAAAACGAGATACAATCGTGTTGATACCAGTATGCAGAACCTCCAACAATACTGGATCAAGTCCACCCTACTGCCGAGGAGCAGGCTGAGGAGAGGCTGGAGCATCGGCAACTGGGTGAAGAGGCCTATTCCTCAAATCTCTCTGGTGGTCACCTTTTGGCTTGTATTGTTTGTGAGGAAAGGGAGTGGTACCATGAAAGTCAGTGGTCCTCAAAATGAGCATCATGATGTAAGGAGCATAATACATCCTCTTTCCCAAATCACTATGGCAAGATTGCAACTCAGTCAAGATTAAGTGCATAATATCAAATTTCTTTCCTTGCATCACATAATCTATGATATTCTATGCATGGCCTCGAATAGCGTCATTGTTGCCACTCCTGGGCAAGATGGTGGCCCTGATAATCCTGTTAATGACACTAGGGAGGGGCCTCAGACCGGCAACCTTAGCAGGGACAATACCAACATGGGTAGGCTCATAGAACTGCATCTGCTCTGGAGTCTGCAGCGCGGGCTCAAGATGGATCTTAACATACTCACGTGCTGGCAGATTGAGGGCCTCCTCAAAGTGACGCTTGGTGGCCGTGTAGCGCCTCGAGCCTGTCATCCAAGTCACAGTGGCCAAGGAGGATGGAATGTAAACTGTAGCATAGAACTGACGGATTACCTCCTCATTGAAGTTGCACTTGATGCTAACAATCCCATCCAGGCCAGCATTGCGAAAACGAGTGTACAAGGTCGCATACCGGGTTTGCTCATTGAGATATGACCAATTTATGTACTTCTGAATAGCGAAATGCTTGTGAAGCACCACATGATTGTAGCAGTCCTCCTGGAATAGAGTGTGAAATCTCTCATCTTCGGCTGACCTTGGCTGCTCATAAGGAGATTGTTTTCTGAGTTGCTTGAAATCATCATTCCGGATTGAGCGAAGATCCACACGAGGCTCGGGTGCAAACTCCATATCAACGTCTTCTTCTTCGTCCAAATGTTCACTGGCGCTAGGCACGGAGGACAAAGACAGCGAGGAGTCCGCTTCGTCGCTATCGGAATGCTCAACCGGAGGACGACGAGTAGCCTGGCGGGGAGGACGAGACGCGGATGCCTCGGGATTGGCAACAGTCTTGGTCCTCGCCATGATTACTGGAGAGATGGACAAGACAACCAAGGAGTGAGTTGAATTGAAAGGAATAGGGATTATCAAGTTTGACAAAAAAACAGAAGTTTTTCTGTCAGGCCGGCCTAACCGTAGGCAAGTGGCGGTCGGTCCATGATAGCTGGATGGCCGCACACAAGGATCGTCGGTTAGTCCGGCCTTGAACAGAAAACTAGGGTTCTTGTCAAAACATCGGAATCTTCTGCAATGTAGGTCAATAATTGACAAAATGGTGAGTATAGATGACAAAGATGACATACTCCAAGTCGATTAAGATTTAAATAGCAGATTAAGTGAAGATTAAGGAAAAGGTTGAGGATTGAAGACCTTGCGGTGACGGCGGTGAAGAAAGGATCTGGCGGCGAGAGGAGAGCGTCCGGAGGCGAGGAGGAGCGACCAGGGGCGTGGAGGCGCGGAGGAGAGGAGGCGATGCGGTTGAGAAGAAAAGAGAAGAACCGTCGGAGAGGAAATGAAATGGGAACCGACGGGTTGGTGAGAAATAAAGAGGGGAGGTTTATGCGCAATAACTACATGTACATGAATGACATGAGGCAAAGCTCGGTCAGTCCGGGCACAAGCCTGTGGGTTGACCGCAGTTAAGCTTGCGGGTTGACCGCACCTGGAGATTTTTGAGGATTTTTTGCAGAAATTTTGTATTGTCTTTGCTCCATAGACTTAGCACACAACAAAAAAACTATCTTGGAGCAATTTCAATGAGATTAGATCAACAAATTAGTTTTGAACATAGATTTTTAAGAAAATAGATCAATTTTTGAAAAAAAAAATGAATAAGTTAAAAGAAGCAAACAACAAGATTTGTTACTTGAGAGGATATGTATGAGTATGAAATACTATTTGAAAGCAATATATGAAGGAAATCATTGCCTAAATAGTAATACTCATTTTATGCTAGAATTGACTCAAGTGCGATTTTCGGGTTTTGGGCTATTTTTAGCGAGATTCAAACTTAAATAACTTTGATTTGGTTGAGAGTTTGAAAAACTTGTGAATACAAAAAAGGTCACGAATAACCATCTTTAGCCTTTTCCTTTTGGGAGCAAGATCAAATTCCTTTTGGAAATACTTTTGGATGAAAAGCTGTTTTTGGTCAAAAACAAGATAGGTAAGAAATTTGTTTTGGCCAAAACTTGATTTTTCTCTTAAGATAGACAATTTTGAGATCTTTTCAACCAAAAACCTTTGAAATATACTAGAGAATAGATATAGCTAGTTTTTCAAGAGGTTTGATTGATAAGCACCAAGTTTTGACTTTTGACCAAAAGGATTGGTTTTTCAAAAGACACATTCTAGCATGTTTGTTGATATGTGCACAATTTGAGTTGTGGTATACATGGTGATTGTATAGCACTCCCCCTAACTGTGTTTCCCATCTTAGTTCTTGAAATAAGATAATCACGAGAGAGAAGTGAATTCAATTAAGATTCAAGAACATAATGTAATCAAATGACATTAGAACAATCTATGACATTTAATTCATTCCTCAATTTGCAAAAGCGGCCTTCATCTAAAGGTTTGGTGAAAATATCCGCTAATTGGTCTTCGGTTCTTATGTGGCTAATTTCAATACCTCCCTTGCTCACATGATCTCTCAAAAGTAGGGACGAATATCTATATGCTTGGTTAATTCTTGAGTGTTGAACAGGGTTATTGGCAATTTTCACCGCACTATCATTGTCACACAAAAGAGGCATTTTATCAAATTTAATTCCATAATCCATCAATGTTTGCCTCATCCATAGCAATTGAGCACAACAACTTCCCGCGGAAACATATTCGGCTTCGGCGGTAGATAAAGCTACGGAGTTTTGTGTGGATATCATGGGGATATGCCTGAGATCTTAGGATGATGTTACAATTAGCAATGTCGTTAAAGGTTTGTCGAAACACGAGTTTTCGTCGAAGTTTGGAATGTTCTTGCTGATCATCGGCCAGTCATGGCGATGAGTGTTGGTTTAGGTCAAGTTCATGGGTTTCATGGCATATGTGTTGCATGATGCATGTTTTGACTAACGTGGGTCAAGTTGTGAAGAACTTGTTCCCGGAATCGATTTCTTTGTCTATTGGTGTGCAGGTTGCTTGGAGGCCAACGACGGTCAACGGCGAAGATGATCGGGACTAAGCTTGGAAAGCCGAGGTCGAAACGATCGGGATGCGGGTGAGGTCAATGGAGTCAAGCATGGCGAAGAAGGACAAAGGTGACCGAACAGGCGATTCGGTGCGACGGGTTCGATCAAGCGGCGCGGGGTTGGTGCAAGTGCCATGGTGGTTTCGGTGGGAGCCGGATGGGAGAGACTTGCCGACATGAAGAGAGCATTGGATCAACCTACACGTGGCGAAGCATGGAGGTGCTTCACGAAGATGGGACTCGGTCTTTGCAAAAAGATCGAGAAGGGGTATTTTGGTAACTTTACCAAATACCGCCTTGGTGACCTTTTGCCAACTCACGGCGCAAAGATGGTGCAAGGTGAAGCGGATTAGGTCAAGAGATGAAGACGGCGCTTTAAAACGCGTGCGTATGTGACCCGTTTGTGTTGGGCCTTAACAGGAGCCCATTAGGGTTACTCTTCTAGAAGGTCTAAGCCTCCACTATAAATAGGAGAGGGTGCTGGCCAGCATCTCTCAACCCTTTCATTGTGTTTGAAACCCTAGTTTGCTTAGGGAGAGGATTAGTGGAGGTTAGGGTTCTAGAGAGTTGGATTTGATTTCGTGCTCATGTATTGAGTCTTTGTCCTCCTTGATGGAGTGGCTGTAAACCAATACCATATCAAATCAATCCAAAGAAAGTTCTCTCAAAGATGAGTTCATTTGCTTTCTTTCTCTCTATTTGGTGATTTGAGGTCTTTCTTTGATCCATGAGTTTTTGCTTGGTTTTTCTTCTTGATCTTGCTTGCTGGGATATGTGGGAACCCATCTAAGGTCATCTTGATCATCATCCACCCACGAGCAAGTTTTGGATCAAGTTTTACGTTTTTGCTCGGTTTTGAACCCTCCTTCGGCAAAATTGAAAAAGATCAAAACTTTGACGTGGATCTTCTCGATCGTCACTTGGAATAGGTTCCTGACATCTTCAGGAAGGTGTGTTTCAAGTTTCGTGAAGTTTGGAGTTACGGATCAAAAGTTACGTCAATTTTTGTTTTCGTTTTCAGGCTGTTTACTATTCATTCGCCTGATTTTACTGTTCATGCGGAACGACCGGCACTGTTCATCCGGTTCAACCGGACTGCGGTACAACCGCCACTGTTCATCCGGTTCGACCGTTACTGTTCATCAGCACTGTTCATCAGGCTGATTTTTGTGTTTTTGGTCGTTTCTTTTGGGGGTTTGAAGGGGATTAAGTACAAGTCTTCCGCTACGCTTATATATATTGATCTTCATAGTTCTCATAGCTATTGGAGTCAATATCTTTGTTTGAATCAGATCAAAGCGAAAAATAGATAGTGCTCCTATTCACCCCCCTCTAATCGCCTTTTCGGTCCAACAAGTGGTATCAGAGCCTGGTTAGTTCAATCTTGATCTTAACCGGTCACTGAACTTGACGATGGATAAGTACTCGACCAAGCCGCATGTCTTCGATGGGCTCGACTATGCCTATTGGAAGAATCGCATGTGAGTTTTCCTTGAGAGCGAAGGACAAGCTATATGGGAGGTTGTTCGAGCTCCGCTCGTTTTGCCCGAAGTTGCTACGCCGGCTTCAGCAGCCCTCTTGGCTAACAACAACAAGGCAAAGAACCTTCTATATGCTGGGCTTGGTAGGCAAGAGTACGATAGGATTTGCAATCTTACGACCGCACATGTGATTTGGCACACCCTCGAAACTTACCATGAGGGCTCGTCCCAGATCAAGCAAGTGCGTCAGAATGTCTACAAGCGAGAGTACAACAAATTTGAGATGCGTCCTGGTGAGAGCATCGATGACGTCTTTACTCGTTTTAACAAGGTGATCAATCAGATGAAAGCTGTTGACATTGAGTACTCTCAATATGAGAATGTGTCGGGCCCCGAAATTACAATTCAGGACCCTCTGTGTTTATTGCACTAGCCCAGGATCATGCTAGTGCACACAGGGTTAACAAAACTGGAAATCGATCCATACAAGCGAAATATAACATAAACGAATAACTTTGATTAATAAATAAGGGTTTTGACCTTAAGGTCGAGTTTACATTTATTGAGCCACGCAGGGCTAACAGAGAAAGTAAACGGCAGCGGAAACAGAAACGGTAATGGCATCCCATCGATTCACCACAGGCAACCGACTGGGATCAAGACCTCGCGATCAGGCACCTTCGATGAACTCGTCCTCGTATGCTGGTGAAGACTCCTCCTCTGCTTGATTCGTCAAAATAAGCGTGAGTACACACCATACTCGCAAGCCACACCACAGGAATGCAATGTATACATGCAGGCTTATTACAAGAGAAAGGCATTCTGTGGTTTCTTTTGCGTAAATGCAACTTTTGCAATTTAATACAACTAAATAGATTGAAAGCAGGTAAAACAAATAGACAATAATAATTTTAACAAGTTATTTCACAAAGACACACACAGTCTAATCAGGTTATTCACATAGCTAGATGATTTAATCACATAGCTCCCTTCCCACACAGTTTTATGAAATTCTACCCCTAGTGTTAAATCCCCGAGCATTGTCCATGACCGCGGACGCGGCTATTCGAATAGATTAAGTTACACTCTGCAGAGTTTGTACACTTTACCCACAAGATATAATTAGTGTAGCTAGCACTAACTATAACAGAGCATTTCAGATACCTTATCTTACTATGCTAGGCCCGTCTCAAAACAGGCATGTGGTCGTACAGGAAGCTCAGTTCTTTAGCGCACATGGTGAGGTCCTTAATTGACCAAGGCAAGACTTCCAGCTAACCCAACCACATAGACACACAGATTAATATTATCCACACAGTCCACATAGACCACCAATTCACACAGTATCCACCCCTTGCCTCAATCCAAATCCTTTTTACCACCCCATTGGTTTTAAGTGCAACACATGCCACGAATACACATAGTACACACAGCTTTTATCACATAGTTGCATATTCAATTAGTCAAATTAATATAGCAATCTACATGACAAATGATTCGTGGCATGGCTAAGCAATCTACTCGCACTAACCAACCCACGTTGGTGCTACAATATTAACCAACTAATTATCAACTAAGGCGACAAAGAATTTAGACATAGCAATTAACAAGGATGGCATAACAATTAGGCATTTACATCTACTCCCAAAATCATTTAAATAATTACTTGAATTAATAATGCAGTAATTTAAAATAAAATAATTTAGCAAACTGGGAATCAAGATGGTCAAAGGTATAGCTTGCCTTGAAAAGGATCTAGGAATTGATCTTGATCTTGGAAAGGTCCTTCTTCGTCAACTCTTTCAGCAACGTCGAAGTCTACTCGCAAACAAGGCAAACAAACAAACTAAATAAATAACAGAGGCAAATAACTCCAATAAAATAATTAAAAATCTCCAATAGATAGATCTGGATTTTAGATGAATTTAGAAATTTGAATGGATGGATTTGGAGTTAGGATGCAAAAGATATGGAGTTTCAAAGTTTAAATCTAAAGAAAACCCTAAAAAAAAGATTCTTGGAATTCCGAATTATTTTTCAATGAAAAATCGGAATATTGCGCCAAAGATGACATCGACATGGCGTCACAGGATTTTCGGAAAAGAAATAATAAAAAAACCCGACATGTGGGACCCACATGTCGAGGCACCTGACCACAGTGGACCAAGCCCACCGAGCCACCGACCGAGAGGGGCCGAGGTGGCGAACCAGCTGCTGCTGCCGACGCTGGCGCCACCCGGATGACACGCAGCACCTGAGGTGAGGTGGCACGTGACCTGGCGTCCACGTCGGCGAGGACGTCAGCGACGGCGGTGGCGGCACGGGACCCAATGGTCACCGGCGCTACGGTGGTCGCCGGCGAGGGTGGGTGCTATGGGCGTGTTGCTGAGGCTATTGCGCACCTTCTGGTGCAGCTCCGGGTGGTTGGGGGTGGCTGTGGTGGCCGGCGGCGAGGTCGGAGCGGAGGGAACCTTCGGGTTTTGTCGGACGGGCGTCCCGGCGAGGTCTGGGCGAAATGGGTGGCTCCGGGAGGTAGAGGAGGTGAAGGCGATCTCAGCGGTGCACTCCACGACGACGCGGCAGCGACGGCGACGGCGCAATTCGGCAGCGACGACACGGCCGAAACCCTAGATGGGAAATCTTGTGCGCAGAGCTCTGGCTCGGGAAAGTGGGTGAGGATTGTGGAAAGGAGGCGAGGGCGGCGGGGTCCCTTTATAGGGCCTAAGCGGCCGGGGTGGCTTGGCGGGGTCAAAACAACCCAAGCAATTAGCGACGAAATAGGAGATCTGAGCGATTTAATTTCAAAATCGTTTGAAAAAGTGCGGAGGAGATAGGGCTTGGAAGAGATCATCCGCGCACAAAATCGGGGCCGTTTGCGATATTGTCGGACGGAGCTCATGAAGAAACCATAAGCGACACGAGCGGGACTCATGAGAAGAACTTGGCGAAGACGACGACCTCGGCCCCACCGGCAGAGAGAGAGAGAGAAACAAGCAAGGCGGGCGAGGATCTGAACGTCCAGCGACGATCCAGCGGTGGAGGATGGATGGGCCGAGCGGGCTTGCGCGCGGGAAAAGGAGTTGGGCCGGAGAGATTCGGCCCAAACACTATTTGGAGATTTATATAGCTTTTTCTTTTTAAGAAATTACCAGAAATTCAAATAAGCAATAGAAATTAGCAAATGAATTTGGAAAAATTCTAGAAAATTCTAGAAAATATATCCAAG
This sequence comes from Phyllostachys edulis, assembly GCA_036346405.1. Lineage (NCBI taxonomy): Eukaryota > Viridiplantae > Streptophyta > Magnoliopsida > Poales > Poaceae > Phyllostachys > Phyllostachys edulis. Next base: position 41,587,966 of record CM070566.1, read on the forward strand.
CACATAGAATCCAAATAAAATAGTTTTGACTATTGTTCATGTTGACTTTAGTCATATTAAATTGTTTTGTTACACAAAGTCCAATATTAAGCTTTTTAAATTAATTCCAAATAAATCCAAATGGGGAATTTTCTCATTACACTATTTAAAAGGTTTTTAAAGCTCTGAAAATTGGGATGTTACAGAATGCCACCCACCTCTTGGCTGCAATCAACACCAAGGAGTGGGAGATGAAGGCAACTGCCATAGAGGAGAACGTCGATCTCTCTAATCTCACTTTGGAGCTGCTTTATAGCAAGCTAAAAACTCATGAGATCAAGAGAGGCGGTAATCCGAAGAAGGATAACATGGCTTTGGTGGCTGATCCTCTCAAAGGGACCCCTGATGGTTCTTCTGAGTCTTCTTCTGGTTTTTCTCTTGCATGTTTATCTGCTATTCAAGAAGAAGAGTTTGAGAGTCTTCCTGAAGCTGATTTAGCTCTTTTAGCCAAGAAAGTCACACGGGCATATAACAATGTCAGAAACAGAAAGAGAGGTGGCCCTGTGACATGCTATGAGTGTGGAAAGCTATATCACATCCGGGCCAACTGCCCCTAGCTGAAAGGTAAGGGCAACCGCAAGGATGAGAAGCCTGCCTGGAAGAAGCCTCAAGGGGGCAAGCCCAAGTATGATGCTGCCAAGCTCATGAAGGCTGCTCACCGGGTCCTTGCCGCTTTTGGAGATCAATCCATGAGCGATGTGGACTCCGGGAGCGAGGAGGACAAGGAGGAGGAGATCCCTCAAGACAAGAAAGGGAAGGCCAAGGACTTCACCGGCATGTGCTTCATGGCCGACTCCATCGACGCCGATGACAACAATGAGGTACTTCCATCCTATGATGATCTTTCTGCTAGATGCGATAACATGTATGAGCAATTGCTTAGTCAGGATAAGGCTTTAGAGTTCACCATGGCTAGGAACAAGGATCTAGAGTCACAAGTCGAGAGTTTGAAATTAGAGCTTGTGAATGCTAAAAGTCTAGATGTTGATGAATGTTCATCTGCCATGCTTTGCACTCGAGCTGCCTAAAGCGCAATCTGCTCATGATCTTGCTTTGCATCAACTTGAAAATGCTAGAACTGAGCTAATTGATGTTAAATCTGCTCCATGTGAAAAATGCTTAGAGTCTAGCAATTTGGATGCTTCGCTAATGTGAAATCTAGCTTTTGCTCTTTACGCTTAGAACGCGAACATGAAGTTAAGGATATTCTAGAAGCGATTAGAGCTAAATTTATAAGCTTAAGGACACAATTGATTCTACATCTTGTGCCTCTTGTGCCGCCTATAAGCTTGAAGTTGTTCATATTAAGGAGAAACATGCTAGAGCCATTAAGGGCAAGACTTGTGAATCATGTGCTAATATTGAAAAAGAGAATGCCTATCTCAAGGAAACTTTAGAAAGATTCTCTAATGGTGAAAAACAGTTAAACATGATTCTAGATAAATCTAAAACTCCTTTTAAGAAGCAAGGTTTAGGATACAACTCTGCCCAGGACATGTCCAAGCCTAATGTCATTCAGCTCTTGGAAAATGGCTTAGTTGAATTTAAAACCCAACCTGCAAAAAGCTGTTTTTAAATCATAGGTTTGTTCAACCTTCTTTTAAGGCAAAAGGTGCTTCTCCCAAAGTGGTACAAAATACCATTGCACCTATTGCAAGAAGAGTGGACATTTGGTTGAGTTCTGTTGGCGTAGGTTGAAGAATGCTAAGAAAAATATTGCTAGAATGTCATCTAATCAACCTAGAGCTTTTATGAGACATGGTCACATACAAAAGAAGAACCCCGGTCTAGGATTTGTTGCACATGCTCATCACCATGTTCCTAGACAGGATGCATCTCATGTTCTGGTTACCATTGCTCATAATAGAACTGCTAATAAAGTCAAGGATAGTACATCTGCTTTGCATACTACTCGCAGATGAGTGTCTCAGTACTGGGTTCCCAAGTCGCTTTTAACTAACCCCAGTATTGAGACACATCGCTCTTTTGTTCCTTGATTTTCAGGATTGGCGCGGAAGGGGGAAGAACACATGGTTCGTCGACTCCGGGTGTTCACGCCACATGACCGGAGACTCAAGATGGTTCACCTCCTTCACGCGATCAACCGGTGATGACTTCATCACCTTTGGAGATGATACACAAGGGCGCATTGAAGGAACTGGAGTGATCAGGGTGAACGACAAGTTCATTCTCAAGGACGTCGCGCTTGTGTCTAAGCTAAGGTACAATCTCCTTTCTGTCTCACAGCTTCTTGATGATGGCTATGAGACTCGTTTTAAGAAGAATGCCTGTCGTGTGCTTGATTCTTTTGGTGAGCTCGTTTTTGGGATTTCTAGAGTTGGTAGAATTTTTGGAGCTGACTTTTCTGAATCGCTTGCTGGATCTCTCAAATGTTTGATTGCATCTTCTTCTGATATCTGGCTTTGGCACCGACGTTTGGGGCACATTGGTTTTGATCATCTGACACGAGTTAGCGGCCTTGATCTCATGAGAGGTTTGCCTAAACTCAAAGCTGTCAAGGATGCTGTATGTGCGCCCTGTAGGCATGGCAAGCAAGTTGCTGCCTCACACCCGTCATTGACTATGGTCATGACTGACGGACCGGGACAGTTGCTTCATATGGATCTTGTTGGTCTGCTAGGTTTGATCGATCGGTGGCAATTGGTACATTCTTGTCATAGTCGATGATTTTTTGAGATATTCTTGGGTGTTCTTTCTTGCTTCGAAGGATGAGGCTTTTGATCATTTTCATGATCTTGTTCTTTGTTTGGCTTCTGAACTTCCTGGTGCCTTGAGAGCGATCCGCAGTGACAATGGCACGGAGTTTAAGAATGCTTCTTTTGCCTCTTTTTGTGCTGAGCGCGGTATTGAGCATCGGTTCTCTTCTCCACACGTCCCTCAACAAAATGGCGTTGTGGAAAGGAAGAACAGACTCTAGTCGAGATGGCTAGAACGATCTTCGATGAGTATAGCACACCGAGGAGGTTTTGGGCGAAGCTATTGCTACTGACTTGCCATATTTCAAAGCGTGTCTTTTGAGACCGTCTTTGGGCAAAACTTCTTATGAGCTTCGTTTTGGTAGAAAACCCTCGTCTCTCACTTTCGAGTCTTTGGATCAAGTGTTTTATTCTCAAGACAGGAACCTAGATAAATTTGAATCAAGAACTTGTGATGGTTTATTTCGGGTTATCCCGCTCATTCGAGGGTTTTCGGGTTTTAATGTTGAAACTAACATTGTCCAAGAGACATGCAATGTCACTTTTGATGAGACTAGCCTCGAGCTAGATCCGATGTTTGGTGACTTGGTGTGACAGAGAGCATTTTTGTTGCGAAGATGAGGATGAACTTGATTTTGCTCCTTCACCTATTGCCGATATTCTGTCCAAGCCGCCCAAGCTCCCGAACCATGACGATCGCTTCACCTCCAATTGAGGCTCTCTGCATCTTAGATTCGTCCGCCGATACTGCGGAGGTTGAGGAGATGCTATCTCCCCAGCGCGCTTTTGCATTCGAAGCAACACCTCCGGATCGATGATTGGTAATCTCCATGAGCGAGTCACTCGCTCTGTATCATGATCCGAGTCTTTTCTCTCACTCTGCATTTGTAGCTTCTTTTGAACCCAAAGATATATCACATGCTTTATCGATGCTAGTTGGGTCAATGCCATGCATGAGGAGTTAGAGAATTTGAAAGAAATAAAGTTTGGAACCTTGTAGAACCTCCTAGTGGACATAATGTTATAGGAACCCGTTGGGTATTCAAAATAAACAAAATGAGGATGGTTACGTGGTTAGAAACAAGGCTAGATTGGTAGCTCGGGGCTTTAGCCAAAGTTGAGGGGTTAGATTTTGATGAGACCTTCGCTCTGTTGCTAGACTAGAAGCTATTCAAGATTCGCTTGCATTTGCTGCATCTAAAGGTTTTAGGTTGCATCAAATGGATGTTAAGAGTGCCTTTCTGAATGGTTTTATAGAGGAGGAAGTGTATGTTAGGCAACCCCCGGCTTTGAGAATCCCAAGCACCACGATCATGTTTTTAAGCTATCCAAAGCCTTGTATGGTCTTAAACAAGCCCCTAGAGCACGGTATGATAGACTTAAGACCTTCTTGCTTAAGAATGATTTTGAAATGGGAAAAGTAGATAAGACTCTTTTCATTCTTAGGCATGGCAATGACTTCCTGCTTGTTCAGATATATGTTGATGATATTATCTTTGGTGGTTCCTCTAATGCTCTTGTTTCCAGTTTTTCTGAGACCATGTCTAGGGAATTTGAGATGAGCATGATGGGAGAACTCAATTACTTTCTGGGGCTACAAATAAAGCAATGCAAGGAAGGAATCTTCATCCATCAAACGAAGTACACCAAGGATTTGCTCAAGCGTTTTGATATGGGTGACTGCAAGCCGATCGCCACTCCCATGGCGACTTCGACTGCTTTGGATCCAGATGAGGAAGGAGAAGCCGTGGATCAACGCGAGTACCACAGCATGATTGGCTCCCTTCTATACCTGACGGCCTCAAGACCGGACATCCACTTCGCGGTCTGCCTCTACGCGAGGTTTCAGGCGTCACCGAGGACTTCACATCGCCAAGCCGTTAAACGCATCTTCAGGTATTTACACTCTACCCTTCAGTATGGCATTTGGTATTCTTGTTCTTCTTCGCTGTCCATTCGGGGGTTTTCAGATTCTGATTTTGCAGGCTGTAGGCTAGATAGGAAGAGCACATCTAGCACATGTCATTTCTTGGGCACTTCTCTTGTCTCTTGGTCTTCTAGGAAGCAGTCTTACATTGCACAATCCTTCTTTGAAGTGAATATGTAGTCTTTGCTAGTTCTTTGTAGTCGATTTTGTGGATGGTCTCCACTCTTAAGGATTTTGGGTTAACTTTTGCTAGTGTTCATCTCTTCTGTGACAACACTTCTGCTATTAACATTGCTAAAAACCCAGTGCAACATTCTAGGACCAAACACATAGACATTCGCTATCACTTCCTTAGAGACCATGTTGAGAAGGGTGATATTGTGCTGCATTTTGTGGAGTCCGAGGCTCAGTTAGCCGATATCCTCACCAAGCCTTTAGACCCAACAAGGTTTGCCACCTTGAGAAGTGAGCTTGGGATAATTTATCCCTATGGGTTGGTTTGAGGGGGAGTTGGATCTTTTCTGATCTTTTCTTGTTCTTTTGGTTTCCTTTTGATCTTCTTTTGATCTTGTTGATCTTTTTAGGCTTTTTAGGCTTTATGAGCTTTTCTTGCATCTCATTGTATCATATTGCATTCATATGAAAAATCCAAAAAGATGCATTGTAATATAAGCTTTTCTGCTTATCTTTTAAAATTGATGAAGCTTTGCTTATTACCCTTTGGAGCTTTAGTGTTTCAAATTCTTGCTCAATGCCATGTCCAGTTCTTTGACTTGCTAGAATTATTATGTTTTCACATGTGTAGCTAAGTCTTTGCTGTATGAGCTAGAACTTGAAAAATAACTTGAACTAAGAAATTAGCAATTTGTGAATTGTTTAGCTAGTTGCGCAATTAGTGCTCCTTTTGTGACATTGGCCCTGTCAAAATTGCTTTGTTAGTTCTTGAATCTAGCTTTGATCATTACTTGAGCTTCTTGTGTTCTTAAGAATCTAAAACTGCTCTTGTGAAAAATAAAAAATCAAACTTCAAGATTGTCTTATGCTTAAATTGTGCCAAACTACTCTTACGAGACTGCATGTCAAAGACATGAACTTGGAGATAGTTTGATGATCCAGACGATCTCATGGGGACCTGCTTGTCACAACGGAATGAACCTCAAGATTTGTCGCCCTAGTAGAAGCTTAGGAAGAGTTTGTGGATGGCTCCTAGTCCGGATCTTCTTCACTAAGATATACCTTTAATCAACTTTTGGTGAAGCTTAGGATGAGTTTGTGGATGGCTCCTAGTCCAGGATCTTGTCACTAAGTTAGACCATTAGTCAACTTTAATATTCATTGCAAATGAAAAATTGTTGAAAAATGGGCGTTTGAGAAAATTGAGCAAAATGATTCAATTCAGGACCTGTTTGTCTCTTAATGTGGTCATTGTTAGCTTTTTGATCTCACATTGACATTTTGACATGGCCAGTATCATTTTAGGATCCTTGTTGATGAACTTGCTAGATTTGAAGCTTTGCTTAAAATGCTAAAATTCATTGCTTTATATTGAGCCTTCTTGCTTAGCTTTGTTATATATGTTTTATCATGATCTTGCTAGCGTTGTTAGGCTTGATATGTTGTTTGTGCAACTTTAGAAATGCTAACTTGTTCTTTTGGGTAATCTCCAAAGCTTCTTGTACTCAACAATTGAAAAATACAAAAAAAATTGAAGCCACTCCATTGCATTTCATGCATGCTCCTTCTTATGCTTTTTCCTCATTCTGCATTTGTCATCTCTGGACGAGAGGAAGGCGTGATTGCTTGATGACTCCATTGTCAAAGGGGGAGAAGATGGTTGAAAAATGGGAGTTTTGAAAAAGGGGGAGTTACTTGGAGAAAATTGGAAAATTTGAAATTTTATGAAATTTGAGGATCATAGTGAGGGGGAGTTTCTTATTTGCATTCTTATGGTTTTATTGCTACTTCTGATCTTGAATTGCAATTCTCGATCCTCACAATGATCAAAGGTCATATCGAACAATTGTTCTTTCATATGGACCTTAAGTGAGATTTTGACCTGTTTCTGAAAATGAAGCTTTCTCGCTTTCTTTTGCCGTATCTCACTTGCTGATACTATTCTAGAGCCAACTTGGTCATTTCCTTTGCTTTTTCTTGCATTTGGATCAAGTTGTACCTTTGTGTGAAAACGTCGAGTTTTTTTTTCTTTTCAAACCTCAAAATTTGGATTTGTGAAAAATTGCCAATATGTTCATCAAGGGGGAGATTGTGGATATCATGGGGATATGCCTGAGATCTTAGGATGATGTTACAATTGGCAATGTCGTTAAAGGTTTGTCGAAACACGAGTTTTCGTCGAAGTTTGGAATGTTCTTGCTGATCATCGGCCAGTCGTGGCGATGAGTGTTGGTTTAGGTCAAGTTCATGGGTTTCATGGCATATGTGTTGCATGATGCATGTTTTGACTAACGTGGGTCAAGTTGTGAAGAACTTGTTCCCGGAATCGATTTCTTTGTCTATTGGTGTGCAGGTTGCTTGGAGGCCAACGACGGTCAACGGCGAAGATGATCGGGACTAAGCTTGGAGAGCTGAGGTCCAGAACGATCGGGGATGCCGGGTGAGGTCAATGGAGTCAAGCATGGCGCAAGAAGGACAAAGGTGACCGAACGGGCAGTTCGGTGCGACGGGTTCGATCAAGCGGCGCGGGGGTCGGTGCAAGTGCCATGGTGGTTTCGGTGGGAGCCGGATGGGAGAGACTTGCCGACATGAAGAGAGCCGTTGGATCAACCTACGTGGCGAAGCATGGAGGTGCTTCACGAAGATGGGACTCGGTCTTTGCAAAAAGATCGAGAAGGGGTATTTTGGTAACTTTACCAAATACCGCCTTGGTGACCTTTTGCCAACTCACGGCGCAAAGATGGTGCAAGGTGAAGCGGATTAGGTCAAGAGATGAAGACGGCGCTTTAAAACGCGTGCGTATGTGACCCGTTTGTGTTGGGCCTTAACAGAGCCCATTAGGGTTACTCTTCTAGAAGGTCTAAGCCTCCACTATAAATAGGAGAGGGTGCTGGCCAGCATCTCTCAACCCTTTCATTGTGTTTGAAACCCTAGTTTGCTTAGGGAGAGGATTAGTGGAGGTTAGGGTTCTAGAGAGTTGGATTTGATTTCGTGCTCATGTATTGAGTCTTTGTCCTCCTTGATGGAGTGGCTGTAAACCAATACCATATCAAATCAATCCAAAGAAAGTTCTCTCAAAGATGAGTTCATTTGCTTTCTTTCTCTCTATTTGGTGATTTGAGGTCTTTCTTTGATCCGCGAGTTTTTGCTTGGTTTTTCTTCTTGATCTTGCTTGCTGGGATATGCGGGAACCCATCTAAGGTCATCTTGATCATCATCCACCCACGAGCAAGTTTTGGATAAGTTTTACGTTTTTGCTCGGTTTTGAACCCTCCTTCGGCAAAATTGAAAAAGATCAAAACTTTGACGTGGATCTTCTCGATCGTCACTTGGAATAGGTTCCTGACATCTTCAGGAAGGTGTGTTTCAAGTTTCGTGAAGTTTGGAGTTACGGATCAAAAGTTACGTCAATTTTTGTTTTCGTTTTCAGGCTGTTTACTATTCATTCGGCTGATTTTACTGTTCATGCGGAACGACCGTTACTGTTCATCCAGTTCGACAGTTACTGTTCATCAGCTCTGTTCATTAGGCTGATTTTTGTGTTTTTGGTCGTTTCTTTTGGGGGTTTGAAGGGGATTAAGTTCAAGTCTTCCGCTACGCTTATATATATTGATCTTCATAGTTCTCATAGCTATTGGAGTCAATATCTTTGTTTGAATCAGATCAAAGCGAAAAATAGATAGTGCTCCTATTCACCCCCCCTCTAGTCGCCTTTTCGGTCCAACATTTTGTTTCTTGGATGAACATGATACTAACGATCTTCCTAAGAATTGACAACTACCCGAGGTGCTTTTTCTATCCATTTTGCAACCTGCATAATCTGAGTCGGAATATCCAATTAAATCAAATTTAGCACCTTTGGGGAACCATAGGCCAATGCTAGAGGAATGCCTTAAATATCTAAGAATTCTTTTAACGGCCATAAGTTGACATTCTTTCGGAGAAGCTTGAAAACGAGCACACATACAAACACTAAACATGATATCGGGCCTAGATGCGGTAAGATAAAGCAAGCTACCAATCATGGATCTATAAAGCTTTAAGTCTACCGGTTTACCTCCCTCATTTAGATCAAGATGACCATTTGTAGCCATGGGAGTCTTGATGGGCTTTGCATCTTCCATGCCAAATCTTTTAAGTAAGTCCTTCACGTACTTGGCTTGGCTTATAAAAGTCCCATCCTTGAGTTGCTTGATTTGAAGTCCAAGGAAATAGCTTAATTCTCCAATCATTGACATTTCAAATTCCCTAGACATCATATCACCAAATTCTTTGCAAAAATCTTGATTAGTAGACCCAAAAATGATATCATCAACATAGATTTGACATACAAAGAAGTCATCATCTAAAATTTTGGTGAATAAGGTTGAATCAATTTTCCCGATTTTGAATTCTTTTGAGACTAGAAAATCTCTAAGGCGTTCATACCATCCTCTAGGAGCTTGTTTAAGACCATAGAGCGCCTTGGAGAGTTTATAGACATGATTTGGATTATTAGGATCTTCAAACCCGGGAAGTTGTTCAACAAAGACAAGTTCGGATATTTTACCATTTAAGAAAGCACTTTTAACATCCATTTGAAATAACTTAATATCAAAGCATGATGCAAAAGCAAGTAATATCCGAATTGACTCAAGTCTAGCTACGGGAGCGAAAGTTTCACCAAAATCCAAACCTTCAACTTGTGAATATCCTTGAGCGACCAATCTTGCTTTGTTTCGAATGACCAAACCATTTTCATCTTGCTTGTTCCTAAAAACCCATTTTGTACCAATGACATTGTGTTCTTTGGGTCGATCCACCAATGTCCAAACTTCATTTCGGGTAAAGTTATTGAGTTCTTCATGCATCGCATTCACCCAATCCGGATCGTCAAGTGCTTCTTCTACATGCTTTTGCTCAATAGACGAGACAAAAGAGTAATGTTCACAAAAAGAAGCAACACGAGAGCGAGTTTGGACACCCTTACTTACATCACTCAATATTTGATCCATTGGATGATCCTTTGCAATTGCATTGTGGATTCTTGGTGGTAGGTTGGATGGTTGATCATCTTTCTTGTTATCCTCTTCAATGATTTGTACTTGACTTGTGGGAGATGTGGGTGGTTCAACTTGAGTGGAGGATGATGGACCATCTTCAGGCTTGATGTCGCCTATTTGCATATGTTCCATTGCTTTTCTTAAGGCTTCATTACCTACATCATCCAAATTCTCATGCTCCTCTTGAGAGCCGTTAGTCTCATCAAATTGCACATTGTGCCTTTCTTCAACTAAACCGGAGTTTTTGTTGAAGACATGATAAGCCTTGCTATTTGAAGACTAACCAAGCAAGAAACCAACATCACAACGACTATCAAATTTTGAAAGACGAACACCCTTCTTCAAAATGTAACACTTGCAACCAAAAACACGAAAGTAAGAGATGTTCGGTTTTCTTCCTACAATAAGCTCATAGGAAGTCTTTTTCAAAAGACGGTGCAAATAAAGACGATTTATGGCATTACAAGCGGTGTTAATAGCTTCCGCCCAAAAACTATTGGAAGTATTATATTCATCAAGCATTGTCCTAGCCATTTCAATTAATGTTCGATTTTTCCTTTCTACTACCCCATTTTGCTCCGGAGTATAGGTTGTGGAAAGTTCGTGCTTTATTCCAAGTTCATCACAAAAGTCCTCAACTTTAGTATTTTTGAACTCGGAACCATTATCACTACGGATTTTCTTTATTTTAAAATCAAATTCATTTTGAGCCCTTTTTGCAAATCTTTTGAAAATTCTGGAGGTTTTACCTTTATCATCTAGGAAGAATACCCATGTATATCTAGAGTAATCATCCACAATGACTAAACAATAGCTATTTCCCCCGATACTCTTATAGGTTGTTGGCCCAAACAAATCCATATGTAAGAGTTCCAATGGTCTAGAAGTTGACATGATACTTTTGGAAGGATGAGAATTAGCGACTTATTTACTGGCTTGACAAGCACTACAAAGTCTATTTTTCTCAAATTTCACGTCTTTCAAGCCAACAACTAAATCATGTTTGAAAAGCTTTTTAATTTGAATCATTCCAACATGAGCTAGCCTTCTATGCCAAAGCCAACCCAAGGAGGTTTTTGCAATTAAGCAAGTTTTTAAACAAGATTCACTTGAACTAAAATCAACTAAGTAAAGATTTCCAAATCTAAAGCCTTTGAAAGCTAAAGAGCTATCTTTTGCGTTAGAAATGGTTACACCTTCACTAGAGAATGAGCAAATTAGTCCAAGATCACATATTTGAGCAACGGATAGCAAGTTAAAGTTTAATGATTCTACTAGAGAAACATTAGAAATGGAAAGGTCATTTGAGATAGCAATTTTACCCAATCCTAATACCTTTCCTTTGCTATTATCGCCAAAAGTGATCTTGTCTACTCCTTTTCCATTCTTGAATGTGGTGAACATTTTTCTATCACCGGTCATGTGTTGAGTGCATCCACTATCAAGCACCCAATGTTTTCCACCGGTCTTATAGTTCACCTACAAAATAAGAATCAAGTTATTTTAGGTACCCAAATTTGTTTGGGTCCTTGGAGGTTAGTAACCAAGGATTTAGGCACCCAAATGACATTCTTTTTAGCACCTAAAATTAAAGTGCCAATAAAATGAGCAACTATTTTACCATTCATAGTCCTTTTAAGCACATAGCATGAATCATATATACCAAATGATGGAACCTTACCCTTAGGACAATTTTGTTGCATATGTCCTATTTCTCGACACTTATAGCAATACATACCATTTTGCCTCACAAAACTTGTAGGCTTATTTACCGGCTTCTTGCCTTTCTTAGGCACATACCCAAGACCTTCCTTGTTGAATGAACACCTTTGCTCGCTCAAAAGCTTGTCAAGAGTGGCCTTACCCTTGAAACATCTTTCCAAGCTCTTGCTTAGCTTGGTCACTTATTCTTTTAGCTCATAGTTCTCATGACCAAGTTTTGCATCATTTTGCTCAACAATATCATGATTAGCATCAATATTAGAGCAACATGGCAAAGCAAGTAGGTCATCACATGAAGTAGATGCACTAGTCTTAGCAATTTCTATACTAGGCATTTTATCAATAATATCGCATGTAATTCCTACACTAGAACAAGACTTATGTGAATTCTCTTGGATAAGCAAGTTGTGAGCTTCCTTAAGCTCCATATAAGAATCTTTTAGAGTATTGTATTCTTTATTTAAGACCTTATATTTTGATTTTTCTTTTCCAAGATATTCATTTAAATCATCAAGCATATCCATTAATTCATCATAAGTTGGTTCATCACAAATAATGGATTTTACCTTATCTCCTTTTGCCATGAGGCAAGTAGGAGTGGAGAATAGCGATGAAGCTTCCTTGATGGCTATACCGGCTAGTCCCTTCTTCTTGGAGGACTCTTCCTCATCGGAATCGGAGTCAGAGTCGCTTGACTCATCATTTGAATCCCACTCTCCGATGTGAGCTTCATTTTTGCCATCCTTGTAAAGCTTCTTGAAAAGCTTCTTTTTACCGTTGTATTCCTTCTTCTTGAATGGCTTGCCCTTGTCATCCTTCTTTTCGGGGCAATGAGAAGCAATGTGCCCCTTTTCTTCACAATTATAGCATCGAATATTGCTATATCTCTTCTTATCATTTGAGGATTGCCCCTTCTTGAATTTGTCAAAGTTATAGCTTCTATTGGGGCGCCTCTTCATGACCCTCTTCATTCTTCTCACAAGAAGTGCATACTCCTCGTCAGAGTCTTCTTCCCCATCCTCATCATCACTAAATTCTGCCTTGGCTTTGAAAGCGGTAATTTTCTTCTTTGAGGATGATGTCTCCAAAAGCTCTTCTTTGTCCTTTTTGAACAACTCATTTGTGATGAGGTTGCCCAAAAGTCCCGTTGGTGTCATCCTTGGCAACTCGGGTGAGTTGAGAAATAACGTCACCAACGTCTCATATTTATCCGGAAGAGCCCTAAGAATCTTGCGAACAATATCAACATCAAGAAAGTTAGTCCCAAGGCCTTTGAGCTCATTCACAATGTTGTTGAGTCTTGAATACATCTTATTGATGTTTTCATGAGGAAACATTATGAATGTCTCATATTTAATCCGAAGCCTATACAATTTGGCTTCTTTGACCGTGGATGTACCCTCATGGATTTCCGAGAGAGTTGTTCAAATAGCATGAGCATTTTCCAAGTTGCTCACTCTATTGAACTCATCCGCGTTCAAAGCGCCAAAGAGAGCATTCATAGCTTGGGCATCTAAATGAGAGTTACGCGTATCTTGATCCGTGGGTTCTAGTGGATTAAGAGACATAGCATAACCATCATTTACGATTGTCCAAATGCTTGGACTCATGGCCTTTAAATAAATTGACATTTTAATTTTCCAATAAGCATAATTTGAGCCATCAAAGAGAGAAGTCTTTCCTATAACAATTCCCTCACTTGCCATCCTTTTCTCTCTTAGACGGTTAAGTCTAATTCAATGAGAGACCAAGCACTGATACCACTTGTAGGATCAAGGATAACCGACTAGAGGGGGGGTGAATAGGAGGTTTTTAAACTTTTTAACAATTTAGCAATTTTATCCAAATATTAACTTAGTCTAAATGAGATATAAATCTAGCTAAGCAATTTATCACAATAGACAAGCTAGAAATATAAATGCGGAAATGTAAAGACTAGAAATAATCACAATGACACAAGGGAGTTTTTCCCGTGGTATCGAAGACTTGCCGGTCTTCACTAATCCACGTTGAGGAAGCTTGACGTCTCAAGCCGGCTCCACGAATTAAGCCTTTCCTCGATCACTAGTGGTAGCTCTTCTCCTCTCCGGATAGGCGAGCTCCAACCTTCACAAATGCCCTGCCTTCTCACAATCTCCTTTGAGAAGGTCACCGAACTAAACTCCAAGCCGCCTAGGAGACAAAGAATCTCCAAGAGTAATAGAGCAAGAATTCTTCGCTTGAGAGCGCTCTAATGCCACAATGATCAAACTCAATAAAAGCTCTTGGAAAAACCTCAACTACTTTTGCAAATGGAAATGAATGCTCTCAATGAGTAGGAAACAATGCAAAGGACTCAAGAGATGTTAAATGAGGCTCAACCCCCTTTCTAGTTGCAGTGGGTGAGGTATTTATAGCCTCCACCCACTGCACTAGCCGTTGGACACGAAATTCCCAAATTTTCAGGGAGCCCGGTCAGTCCGCAGGCATCCGTGCGGTCAGTCCGGCCTCAGCCGTAACGGTCGACTGTAACGCATTAAATGCACTGAAAAATAGCCGTTACAGGGGTGTCCGGTCAGACCGCAGGTGAACATGCGGTTAGTCCGGCCTACAGAAAAACGGAATACGTTTTAGAGACACTCTGGAAAATGCTGACCGCAACCAAGACCCGGGGGTGCGGTCGATCAAGATATCTGCGTGGTCATCCGACTGGAAAATTTCAACTGAAAACCTTCTCTGGAAAATGTTGACCGCGTCGAAGACCCGGGGGTGCGATCAGTCCGGCCAAAGGCCGTCGGTTAGTCCGGACCAGTGGAATTCAGCAAAATCAGAAAACAACACCTTATTGGAAAATGCTGACCGGCGTTTTGGTCCAGCAATCCGGTCAGTCTGGCCAGGTAACGTCGGTCAGTCCGGCCTCCAAAGAAAATCAGCAAATATGAATTTAGGCCAAACCAAAAACAAATCCAAAATTAAATCAAATAGGATTTGAGCAATTGTGGCATCATTTACTTTCAAGATACTCAATTCTTGCACCCTCTTTATAGTACGGCTGTCTACCCTATAACCCGGTCTTCCAACCAATTCACCTAAGACCGGTAAAATAAAAGATCCTAGACTATTGTACCTTGTCTTTGAGCCAAATGATCTTCATGTAATCCTTTCGCGTGCAATTCCCGGTCATCAAGAGCACCAATGAGATTTAACCTTGTACATACTCAGTAAACACGTTAATCCCATATTCACATATTATCATTAATTACCAAAACAATTTTTAGGGGCCTAGATGCTTTCAGGCGCCCAGGCGGCCAGCTTGGCTACGGTGTAGATAAGCACATAACATGAATAATATGATGAATTGAGGAAGCATCAGGCATCAAATTGAGCAAGATAGAAGGAAAATTACCTAAAAAGCAAGACATGTGCAATTTGATGTAGTCATGTATATTATCTCCCCTCCAAGGCTCCAAGAGCTTGATGTAAACATGTATGTATTGTAATCAAATAATGATGTCAACCTGCATATTTAATCAATGATGAGTTATTTTGTTACTGTGTTGTGTGAGAGAATGTATGTATGATTGATGAATGAATGAAAGTATGAAACATATGCAGCCACACATCTCAAAGACTTGACTTGAAACATATGAATGAATCGTATAGTATGATTGCTATCCTTGGTCCTTACTCCTTACAAATACAAGATGACAACAAGATTCAAAAAACAAACAATTCAAAGACAAATCGATTCGGTTCACATGCGATATTTAGTTACCACAAGCAAGATTCAGATCGGTTCAATATTCAAGAATCAAGACAAATCGCTTCGATTCACATCATCTTCGTTGTTTACCTTTTAATCAACAACATCATGCTTTGAAGAAGTAAAACATAAATCAATAAGCTAGAAAAAGAGTTCTAGTTTAACAATGTGCTTAATTGTTAATAACAAGGTTGCAAAGACACAAAGTTTGATAAAACAGAACTACACAAAGAACTGAAAGAAGTATCTATTGAAAGAATGATTGATGTAAAAGCTTTCAGTTTAAATAACAATTGCAACATGCTCACCTACTCACAAACAATAAAGACACAGACCTAATGTCTGATTAACATGGAGCAATACTTTAATATTTAGTATTCAGCGAGCAATATATTCAGTTCAGTTCAGTTCAATACTTCAATATTCAGTATTCAGTAAGCAGTATATGGAGTTGAGCCAAATGTAGGCAATAGGCATCAAAAAATCACAATCACAATAGATCAACACGCAAATCAGTTCAGTTCATCAGTTGATCACAAATCACAAAGTAGATCAGCAAGCCTCCACAGTATTCGGTTCATCGGTTTACAAATCACAAATCACAATTCACAAATCAGTCAGACTCACAGCAGAGCAGCAGCGCTAGGGCAGAGCACATCACAGGCTCACAGCACGCAACAGCGCTTGGAGGCAGAGCAGCACATCATGGGAGGAGGGGGAGCTGCGGCTTAGGAGGGGGAGCAGAGAGGGGAGGGCGGTGGCGCGGGAGGGGGAGCTGAGAGGGGAGGTCGGTGGCGCGGGAGCAGAGGGGAGCGGCGTACCTCGATTTGGCGGCGTAGATGGCGGAGCAAGATCGATTCGGTGAGGGAGATAGCAGCGAGGTCGATTCGGCGAGAGAGATGGCGGGGCGAGCTCGATTCGGTGGCGGCGAGGTCGAATCGGTAGAGGGGGAGGCGCGGTGTGAGAGCCCAAAGTCCTAAACCCTAGCGCGTGATGGTGGATTGGATAGGGTCGTGGCATCGAGCGCAGATGCGCAGTCCTTAGCTGCCTTGATGCCTCACCTAGAGCCGCCTAGAGCCACCGCGCACCGCCCACGACCGGCTTGGACCGCCTCGCCGGTCCAAGGCGGCTCTCCCGCCTAGCTTGCCGCCTTGGGCAAAGTCGCATCGGTAGGGAGATGCCTTGTGCCTAGTCGGTGCCTGGGACCGCTTTTTAGAACCTTGCCGAAGTCTAGGAGGAGAAGGGGGTGGCACAGCTTGTAGCGAACCAGCGGCGAGGAGGTGGAGGACGGTGGGCGCGAACTGATAGGAAACAATACAATTGCTACATGAATATGAAAAACAATTACGCTAAGAACTAATCTCGAAGAGCTAGCATGGCACAGAAAGAGCGTAGGATCAGTAGGAGCCATTGCCACGTAGTGCCGTAGCCAGTGCAGCAGCACGCGTGCGTCCACGCCGGAGGTGGTTGTGCCTTGGCTTTCCTTGGCCATGCGCTTGCTATTCGTTCGGGACCTCATCAATCGTGTGTAGTTCACTCTCTTCCCGGGTATGCGGGGATCCAGTTATGATGCTTGACTTACGGGTTGATCTATATTTTTATTACTCTTTTATGCTTTGGTTGTGTCTATTTGATATTATGCTTCTTGCTTGGTTGATAATTAGTTGCAAAATAATTATTCATTGTTTAGCCGTAGATGTACATATGGTGTTTATATCTATTGGCCGGATCCTTGGAATTAATTCATGTTTGGATTATTTCCATTAAATCATTTTGGCTTCTCAATTTTCCAATGAAGCATATTTAATTCAAATAAAATTGGTGAAATTTTTCAGATAACTAAAATGCACAAAAGGATTTTAAAAGCTAAAAAATTGGGATGTTATAGTGGGCCCATACTTAAGGTGTTAATTAACGGTTAACTAGGGTTAGATGAAAATTAAGTTGATTAGGATCATCATTGCCCAAGCTTCGCCTTTCCCTTGCCCAATATTTGCCTCTATCCTATTCCTAACAGTGGCTTACACCGCGACATCCCTAATGGCGGTGGGTAATTCCTCACCTCCCACTCACCAGCCCGAACATTTGAAAGGGCCGATGCAATATGCAACTCGACGGATAGGGTATCGCCAAACGATTAATCGGAATACAGATGATTAATCGGAATTATGTGGACAATTTGGCGTTCTCACATATTTGATGATAATGCTAGTCTCAGAGATATTTGAACACAATATATTGTCAATACTATCAAAGAAACCTGTACCACCCTCCGATTGTACATGATAACTTCATTACTAACTCAAAAGACAACAAGATTGATTCATGAACTATTATACTTTTGCACAAAAGTACGACTTGCAACGAGTGTAAGTAACAGATTAAAAGCTTGCATTGTCACCTGCATTAGACCAACTTAACACACTGACGAGACGACGACCAAAAGAACTAAGTTTGAAATTTAAGTACACAAAATGACCCACAACCACGGGAGAATCAGTTACTCTGAATCATTGTCAACAGTATGGTTTTGTGATAGTTATATATGAATCAGTTACTCTGAATCAAGTGTTTTGTTCTTGAGTATATTAGGATTCTAACTGGGCAGCTATTGGGCTAGTTATAACGGGCTGAATTCTAACTTGACTAAAGTGGTGAATTTGGTCAATTAAACGGATTATACGGACGATTATATGGAAACGGCCGGCTAAATGGACATTGCGGTCGATTTGGCGTTCACAAACGTTAAATACGCTCCGATTCGTATACACGTGATGTTTTGCCTGACGGCCGACTCCGCGTAAAAGGGCGATTAATCGACTGTTCTGACCCTTTTTTACTACACTGGTCGCTTGCCCGAACATCCAGAGCAGGCCCAACATGTCAGGATTCCGGTTTAGATTCAAAGGGCCGATGCAATATGCAACTCAACGTTTAGCTTTCCTAGCACTGTGGGCAAAGATCGCCTAACCCGGTGTTTTGTGTAGCTGGAATCACGTCAGGAGTGTAAATTGCAATTTACTGAAAATAATATTTTATTTAATAAAAAACGATTCATACAAAATGTCGAACCTTTTGGGCTTTGGTCCTAAGCTAGTTAGGTTGGGCCAAGCTCGGGTTGGGCTTTGTGAAGTCGGGCCTAGATTGGCCTAGACCAGCCCAATCTAGTTTGGAGGTTTCGTTTGGAATATAAGAATGATCCAAATTCCTGCGAAATTCGTAGTGGCCCGAAGTGGACAAGGCTAATTGCGTGCCGGCCCATGGATTGAGTTTGGCACACCCGACCCAACGCAACCCAACCCATCCGCTGGTTACTCACTCTCCTCTAGGGATGGCAACGGGACCATTCCCCGTCGGGGAGTGGTGGACCATCCCCATCCCCGTGACAAGAAAAAATCCCCATCCCCGTCCCCATCCCCGTCGTCGGGTACTATTCTTCCCCCATCCCCGTCCCCGTCGGGTTATCGGGGCCCCATCCCCGTCCCCATCCCCATCGTCGGTACTGCCATTTCTAAATTTCGGCTGCAGCAAAGAGAAATTTCTCAAGCTATGGATGTGGGGCGGCGGCTGGGTGGGAGTGAATGGGAAATGGGGTTAGGGACTTAGGGTTATGACTAATGCTATGCAGCGTGCAGCACAGGAATGATGCACTCGGTTGGTGGGCTGGGCTATGCTATGCACTGTGTTATCACCTTATCGGGGCCCCATCGGGTAACGGGGATGGGGAGCAGGGGAACAGCCCCGTCCCCGCCAAACCCGATGGGGAATGTTTTTTTCATATTAGTATCCCCGTGGGGAATGAAGTAGTCCCAAACCCGCCCCCTAATAGGTGAATTCCCCATCGGGGAATGGGGAATGGGGCCCATTGCCATCCCTACTGTCCTCCACCTCCTCGTCCCAAACAGGTAGATTTGTCATGGACTGAGCTAGTCCAAAAATAAGTTAGCACTTTACAAATGGCAGCATGCTTGATTACTTACTCTTGACCAGATAACCATAGTAGCAATCAAGTAGGATTCACCATCCGCTGGCTACTCACTCATTCAGCTCTGTTAAATAATCTCCGGGGTTCTTGGCTTCTTTCCACTCGACTTCTCTCCTCTTCTCCCTCTCGTCCAACCGCGAGACTCCACTCCACCTTTCTTTCCCTCGCCTTCCCAACGATTCGAGCACCTCGCCGGCGTGCCACCGCTGCCCACGCCCGAGAAGCTCTCCAATTCCTCCCAATAGCCTTAATCCACCGCTTTTATCAGAGCACTTCTCCTTCCCACCTCCAAGCGCGCTCGCCACCTTGGTTTCCCCGCCGTCACCTCGCCGGCTCGCCGCCGTTTACCACTTCCGCCGCTGACCAAGAAGCCTATTCATCCCCTTAATCCACCTCGTGTAACCACGTCTCCGCTTGCCCCGCTTCCCAGCCACTGCCGCTCCCCCCGCACGGACGCCAAGAACGGTTCTTGGCTTGCCAAGAACCAATCTTGGAGTGCTAGCATGGGACGGAAGCTGCGCAGGATCGGCGCGAGCCACTGTCGGGCTGCGCCGCAGCCGACTCAGCACCGCGGCGCGCCCGAGCCGTCTCCACCGGAGGTGGCCGCGCCACGGCTTTCCAGGACTGCTCGCTTGCGCAACTTCGTCGACCGTTTCTTGAGGCCCGTGCTACGCGTCGGGCGCGTCATCGTCTTCTTCGTGACGCGTGTGGACCGCAGCGCCGTCGTCGTCGTCGACCCGTCGGACGCCTCCAACTGTGGTGAAGGAGTCCGGTGCCTTGCGCGCGTGTGCGCCGCAGCGCCGTCGTCGTCGTCGACCCGTCGGACGCCTCCGACTGCGGTGAAGGAGTCCGGCGCCTTGCACAAGGACGCCAAGGACGCCGCGACCTTCGCGACTCAATCTCCTCCACCTCCTCGTCCCAAACAGGTAGATTTGTCATGGACTGAGCTAGTCCAAAAATAAGTTAGCACTTTGCAAATGGCAGAATGCTTGATTACTTACTCTTGACCAGATAACCATAGTAGCAATCAAGTAGGATTCACCATTCGATATAACGGTACATATAAACAAGGTTCAAAAAATTGATGCTTCGCCAGTAACAATCCTAGCTCAAAACAGTTTTCCCGCTCTTGTTTGGAGTGAATACAGGTAGCGACAGTTAGTTTTCTGAATCGCTAGACAAATTGCCATCCATAAGTTCTTTACTGGAGCCATAACCCATATAACATCAACATGCAAAGGACTATAAAACTGAGATGCAATATCTACGGAAACCTTGATGCTGAACCCATCAAGCAACACCACATCTTCTTGTTTTTAGGTCACTATGAATGATTTCAGCCCATTGATAATGTTGTAAGTTCTATAGCTCAATTAGTCCAGAATAAGCATCAAAAGGCATTGCCTTTTAGTTTGACCAATGGGCAGAGCATAACTCTTTAGCTACAATATATTCTTTCCTGTTGCCATCTTTTATATAACCCTGACATGTTGGGTTAGAACCAAAAATCATTTATGACACGGAGAAATACTTGCAAAAGATTCATAAGTAAAGTGATATAGACTTAAGCATAATGCAGTAGGAGTTAAATATGTTCTGCATTTTCAGGACTATATAAAACAGAGCAATCATCAATTTTTGTTGTAATTTGTTCATTAATTGGACATGAATAATAAAGGAAGAGCAGTACCTCCATGCTATCCTAAATAATCATGCAGATTAAGCATTTGAATTCCTTGTAGTAGAGAAATCTTAGTGCGTGAGGGGAAATTGAAGCAAAACAAATTTGACTCTTGATGTCATCAACATCAATTAAAGTCGGTGCAGTAATATGTGCTGTGGTGGAGACACCCTTAGCCTTGGAGTGGTTGGTTTTGGGTTTGAATTTTGGCTATGCATTATTTTCTGTATTTTTCGTTTGAACTTCACAAAAAATTCAAATTTTGATTTGAAAATTTCGGCCGAAATTCACCCAAAAATCCGATTTTCGGCGGTTACCGGCCTTACTGGCCACCCCGGTAAAAAAAAAAGATTCCGGTAAAAGAATCCCTGGCAGTAATACAGCAGCCTGGATCTCATGGATTTTTATTCAATATTTGTTGGTGTGTACTCCTTCAACCTCCATCTTGGAGGTTTATTCTGTGCAGTGTGCTATAAGATTTAGTAGACTTTGAATGGTTTTGCTGGTTCCGGGGAAGAACGATCAAATTTGTCAAAGATATACACATTTGGTAACTGCTGCATGTGGTAACTAAGATTTGCTTAGTTTACATGTTCAGTATGCCTCCACATGGACTAGCAGTCAAAATGTCTTCTTCGAGGCCATTCATTGCTTTTTTATATGTTATGTCAACCTTAATCAGAATCAAGCCTGGCTGAACGCCCCCAAGTTCCCCAACAAAGAGTTCTCACAAGGCCGTCGCCCCTGCTACCGCGACGCGGTCTGCACCTCGTCGTGCCGAACAGGTAGCAGCACCACCCTCACCACCTCTCCCCCTAGCCTATGCTTTGATCAGATTTTGTTTGAAAATCGATGCCCCAAATTGATTTTGCTGGAAACGTGAATCTAATTTGATTGTCAATGTGGAATTATAGATCGTGGTAGGTGAGGTTGTACAGAGTGATGAGGTAGATCAATATGCAGACTACTGTCGAGCTAGATCAACCTGTCCAAAGAAAACCGTATGCCATATGTGCACTTTTGGGAATCTGAATCATCACAATACATTCCCTGGTAGTGGGGTGAGTTATCCAAGCCTTCAGTATATAGTGTAATACTAGTTCTTCAGATCTAATATCGCTTTGCATCTACAGATGCTTCTTCACTGCACAGAAAAACACAAGATGGCAGGTCTTGCGTGTAAGTACCGTGACTGTAGAGTTAGAGTCAGCACTGACCGTGAGCTCCGTTTGCATGACCATTTCTGTCACAGCCTGGCTTCAGGTGATTTGTTTCTCATAGCATGCTAACTGAAGCTACGTGATTTGATATTTGTCTAACTTTTCATTCTTGGCTTAGATTGGTGGCTGTAGCTGGAACGCCGCTGAGGACTGAGGAGATATTGTTCCACGAAGGGAAAGGATTCTCTAGCCATGACTGAAGGGTCTTGTCTTTAATAAGATGTATGAGGAGAGCACTTTAGGCTTTAGCAAATGCTGTCACTATGTCGGTGATATATGCAGTTCTGTTGGACATAGAAGACTCGAGCAGGTCCTTGAGGGAGTTCAAGCTTTGTTTGATTTGGCTTTGTTTCATTTGGGATATAGAAGACTTGAGCAGGAGTTCAAGCTTTGTTTGATTTGGCTTTGTTTCATTTGGGGTATTTGTCTAAACAGGCGTCTCGAGTCTGCGAGGTTGCTCCTAGGTTAACAGGGCACCGGCTTTTCTTGACAAGTGTATTCTTGACGATTGTACTGTCTCGTTATATGATGAACAAAGGAAGGCGTAAGCCTGATTCCAAAAACAAATGCTTAGCCAATGCTGTATCTATGGGCTAAATCAGAATGCATGCATGCATGGATGAATCAAATTAAATATTGCATCATCTTATTGTGACGGCATCATCCATATTCTAGTGAAATATCTGTAGTTGTGCGGGACCAACTCATAAAATTAAGCCATGAGCCCAGCTACGTCGATATAAATACCACCATTACATCAGCAACGTTACACAGTTACACTAATGTGGACATCATGAACGTTTCGCACGAGTCCACGTTACAAACTCATTCAGTAATACCCAAAAAATGATCATTCACATCACCTTCCTAAAATATTCCAAACCCACTCAGTACTCTTGTCACAGAAAAGTACTTCAGAAAATTACAAACCGAAAACATTCTGTGACGCAGAATCATAAATCGTTTACATCAATGGCCAAAACACAGCTCCACGTATATTGTTCTGGCTAAATGCTGTTCAACAGAAGACTTCAACCATCTCAGCTGACCAAAATGTTCCCAGGAAAGTACTAATCATCTCGTTGCAGAAAATCATCCATAGACCTGCCATCCAAACAGATAGATGATCCATGGTCATGACGCACGAGCTATCACTTCATCATGGATACTGATGAAATAAAACAGAATCAAAGCATCAAGGAGATAACTGTTGTTCTCGGAACAAAAAGGCCAGTGGGGATCATATTTTTAAAAGCAGATAATTTGAAGAAAAAAAAACTGAACAGATAAAAAAACATATATTTTTAGGCTTCGACAAAGAATATAACCTTTAAAAAATTGCCATGAAGGCAAAACTTTCATTCAGGAACCTCTTCACAAAAGTTTAGGAAAGCAATATGTCATGTTTATGTTGGTAATGCCGTTAGCACAATAAAATGGTAGCATCAAATCTAGATCAGCCGTATATGAACATCACCTTTGTCGTAGGGGCGGCCCACCGGCCTCACCGCACAGGCAGTACACAAATGGGTCCCCGAAGGACCCGAAGGTGTTTCTAAAGGTTCCGGAGGCAATCCCGAAGACACCCTTTGGAGGGGCTCCGGAGGCCCCCAAAGGCAATCCCAAAGCCTCCGAAGGTGTCCCCGAAGGTTCCCTCTGGAGGGGCCTCGAAGGCTACGAAGGAGTGTGCAAAGGCCCCGAAGACGGCCCCATAGCCTCCGGAGGTGTCCCCGGAGGGGCCCTACGAAGGGGTCCCGAAGGCCCCCCGAGGGTGGCCCCCGAAGAGGCCTCATGACCATCCCCGAAGGGACGCAAAGGCAACAGGACTGGTGGACTAGGCTCACTCCTCGGATGGACCAGGACCAGGAGGGTCTACCGTGCGCCAAAGGCTACGCTTAGGTTAGAAAAAGCCCCTGCTACCCCTACGGTGGTTGTACCTTTTTAGGGGTGCATGTGTAATTCCACATACCCGGTCGGAAGGCTATAAATAGCCCCCTCC
Source organism: Phyllostachys edulis (assembly GCA_036346405.1). Lineage (NCBI taxonomy): Eukaryota > Viridiplantae > Streptophyta > Magnoliopsida > Poales > Poaceae > Phyllostachys > Phyllostachys edulis. The sequence goes on from CM070566.1 coordinate 41,612,214, forward strand.
CCCTTCATGTAGATGGATGGATGCAAGTTTTTTTAGCAATAAACACACTCTTGACCGAAACCCCTCTCCTGGGACCCTTCGGCCCCTTCTACCAGGGGTCCCTCCTCTCTACTGTCTTGTCCTTCCTCACTATGACAGTTGGCGACGTCCGTGGAATTCGGCAAGGAAGTCACGTGAGAACAAGATACGATATGGCCCTTCGCAGGTCGCGCCCAAAGTTTCTATGTACTGGTGGCAACATGGCCGGGCCCCAAACACCCCGAGAGCCAAGCGGAGCAGGACCTCCACAGCCGCAACAGCCGCCGCTCGAGCCACAGAAAAAGAAGCAAATAACTCCACCTAAGGGGACATCATAGGAGGCGACACCTCACCCACCGAAGCTTCCCTCCCCAACAACCAACCCTTGGGTCCACCCCCAGCAGCCGTAGGGGTGACTCAAAAGGCCTACGAAGCCCTTCAGCAAGAACTTGCCGACCTTCGGCGAGAGATGCTCGTCTCGCGACAATGGCCGGGCAACCTCATGGTTCAGTATTGCCAAAGACCATGGCGCTGAACGCGACCCAGAGCGGATCTTTGCACCATTGCGGCCATGCACGACTACATGAATCGTAGCCAGCAGCCAGCCGCGTGTAAAGACCCAAGGGGCGCGGGCAACCAGCTGCCAGCCCCGCCCCCAAGGCCATGCATCGAGGGAGGCCATGCTGAGCCACGCCAAAGGGTCAAAAGCATGATCACGGGAGGATCCTCGCTGGGCCTAACATCAAAAAGGCAGCTGTGCGCCTATGCTCGACAGATCCACCATGTCGCATCATGGTCTACGTGTAGACCACCCCGGTATGCCGAGGTGCCAATCACCTTCGGCCCCGAAGACGCCAAGGGAATTTACTTCCCCCACCAGGACCCCCTCATCATCTCCGCCAACATCGTGGACTTCGAAGTCAGGTGCGTCCTAGTGGATGGGGGAAGCTCCGCAGACCTCTTGTTTGTGGAAGCCTTCGACAAAATGATGATCCCGAGGGATCGCTTATCACCCCCGGGCATACCACTCGTAGGTTTCGGGGGAAGACCCGTGATGGCTTTGGGACAAATCAAGCTAGTAGTCACGTCCAGCGACGGCCTCACCTCCCGCACAGAAAACATCACCTTCGACGTAGTCCAAATGAACTACCAGTACAACGCCATCCTCGGCAGAGCTACGTTAAACGCCTTCGGTGCATTCGCCCACCACAACTACATCTGCATGAAGATCCCCGCATCTGAGGGTGTCATCACGGTGCGGGGCGACCAAGACCTGGCTCGGCAGACCGAGCTACAAGCAGATACGCCCACCAGGCACTTACATACCGTCGAAAACAATACCAGCACCACAACGGAGCCCTTGGGCAAGTGGGCTCCGAAGGCCAGACCAGAGGGGCAACTACGGAGGGTCCCCTTGAGGGACGCTTCCCCGGAGAAAACAGTCGCCCTCGGGGCGGACCTCCCAGCGGTAGAATGTGGCAGCATTCTCGATGTCCTCCATAGCAACGCAGACGTCTTCACGTGGAGCCCATAGGACATACCAGGAGTGGCCCAGTAAACAATCGAGCATCGCCTCGCCCTCCGAAGTGATGCTGCACCCAAGAAGCAGAAGTTGCGCCGCATGACGCCGGAGCGCCTCAAAGCAGCTAAGGCAGAAATTGCCAAATTGTTAAAGGCGGGAGTCATTCGTGAAGTCAAGCACTCTGAGTGGCTAGCCAACCCCGTCCTGGTCCAAAAGAACACAAGCAAATGGTGCATGTGTATCAACTTCACCGACCTCAACAAGGCTTCTCCCAAGGATGACTTCCCCTATCTCAAGATCGACCCGGTTGGTAGACGCCACTTCCGCCAGAGTCGATAAGCTTCCTCGATGCCTACTCTGGGTATCATTAGATATTTATGGCTAAAGAAGACGAAGCGAAGACCGCTTTCATCACCCCCGTCGGAACTTATTGCTTCTGCCGCATGCCCTTCGGCCTCAAAAATGCTGGAGCAACATTCACGCGCCTCATCAGCAAGGTACTTGCGGGGCAGCTCGGGCGCAATGTCGAAGCCTATGTCGACGACATAGTGGTAAAGAGCAAGCTTGCGGTCTCCCACGCGGGAGACCTGCAGGAGACCTTCGCCAACCTTCGCAAGGAGGGAATCAAGCTTAATCCAGACAAGTGCGCCTTCGGGGTCAGGGCGGGCAAGTTGCTGGGGTTCCTCGTATCAGAAAGAGGCATCGAGGCGAACCCCCAAAAAAAATCATAGCCATACAAGAAATGGAGCCGCCTCGCAGCGCTCGAGAAGTACAGAGGCTGACGGGCCGCCTCACTGGCCTCAGACGATTCTTATCCCGGTCAGCCGAGCGAGCCCTACCCTTCTTCAAGACCCTTCGGGGAGCCTAACCATTCCGGTGGACCGAAGCCTGCCAAGCGGCGTTTCAGGATCTCAAGCAATACCTGAACCAACTTCCAAGCTTAACCAGCCCAAGCCCCTACAAGACTGACTACTCCTCAGACTGTCGCCTCCTCGGCGGCACATCGATCTGGTCTCGTCCAGAAGAGGACAACGGCGTCCTATATACTACATATCGGAGGTCCTCCAGGGGCCAAGGTCCGATACACGGAGCTCAAAAAGCTAGCATACGCCCTGCTCATGGCCTCACGCAAACTCCGACACTATTTTTTGGTGCACGCCAACATGGTCCCAACCGCGTGCCCTCGCACTCATGTTTGCGTAACAAGGAGGCGCGGGGACGATCGGCAAGTGGGCGCGGAGCTCGCACCATTCGACATTACCTTTGCAGCACGCACCGCCATCAAGTCGCAGTCACTGGCTACTTCATCGCCGAGTGGACTCCCCAAGCCGAAGGCCAATCCCCAAGTCCCGTCGAGGCACCATGGACGGTCCACACCGATGGGTCCTGGTGCACGACGGGAGCCGGCGCAGCGGCCATTCTGGTCGCCCCAAACGGCCGAAGCCTGTCATACGCGGCACGTCTCGACTTCCCCACAACTAACAACACCTTAGAATACGAGGCCTTGCTGTTGGGCCTCCGCAAAGCGAAAATTTTGGGCGCCAGGCGGATCGTGGTCAAGAGTGACTCCCGCCTCATGGCGGAACATTTTGACAAAAGCTTCGTCACCAGGGACCATGAGATGGCCTGATACCTCACAGCGGTGTGGAGCGCAGCAAAAGACTTCCTCGGCATCACCATGCAAGCCATCCCAAGGGGCGACAACGAAGCAGCAGACAAGCTCGCAAAAATGGCGAGATCCGGCAGCCAACCGTAGATAGAAATTTTCTATGAGGTGCTTCGCGCCCCGTCGGTCACACCGGAGTAGCAAGGGGCTCCGCCCGAAGCACAAGGGGCTGAGCCCGAAACAGACGGCGGTGTCTCAGAAGAACGAGGGGCTACGCGCCCCGTACTGCTGATCGGTGAAGCAAATTTGGCGGAATGCAATCACTAGTACCTCGCAGGTGAGGAGCCAGAAGACCTAGCTGAAAGCGGCGGCTCGAGCACCGCTCCCGTAAATTATGATCGTTGAGGCGAATCAGAGAAAGGGGCTGCGCCCCTTTCTCCGATGCATATCCTAGCAAGAAGGCCAGGAATTGCTCAGGGAAATACATGAGGGAGACTGTGGTGCCCACCAGGCCCCCCACACCCTCGTAGCGAGGGCCTTCCGCCAAGGCTCAGATCGCCAATCAAGGCTTCGAGACGCCCACGACCTCGTCTTGTGTACGCTAAGGTCGCCAATGGGCTAGCCACAACACCAAGGCACCCGCAGTCCCCCTCTGGCCACTGCCCCTAGTTTGGCCCTTCGCGCGGTGGGGGGCTCAACATAATCGGCCCTTTCCCGTCGGCGAAGGGCAACCTACGGTTCGCATTCGTTGCTATCGAGTACTTCTCCAGGTGGGTCGAGGTCGAGCCTGTTACCAAGATAACAGCCACCGCAGCCCAGCGATTTACCTGGAGGAGCATCATCTGCAGATACGGAGTGTCGCGCGACATCGTAACCGACAACGGCACCCAATTTGACTCAGCGACCTTCAAGGCATTTTACCAGGGCCTCGAAATCACCATATGCTTCGCATCAGTGGGACACCCCGAGTCGAATGGGGCCGTCGAGAGAGCCAACGACAGCTTGCTAACTGGCCTCACCAAGCGCCTGGTGGGATTGCCAAAGGGGCTCTGGCCTGAAGAGCTCCAGAAGGCCCTATGGGCACTCCGCACTACACCGACAAGAGCCACATGCTTCTCCCCCTTTAAACTTTTGTTTGGCGATGAAGCAATGACCCCAGGCGAGCTCATAGCAAGGTCCCTCTAAGCAACGCAGAATCTCAGCCCCGCAAGCAGAGAAACTTCCATCGATCTAATCGAGGAAAATCGGGTGCAAGCCATCTCCACCATGGCAAAGTACACGGAGGGAGTCGCGAGGGCGTACAACAAGAAAGTCAGAATCAGCCCCTCGCACCAAGCGACATGGTCCTCAAGCGAGCCACTAATACTGCAGCGCTAGGTTAGCTCGAGTCCAAGTGGGAAAGGCCATATATCATCACCCGAAGCGTAAGGGCAAGATCATATTACATCGCCACCCCGGAGGGGCAGCAGCTCGACCATACATGGAACGCCAAGAGTCTCTGCAGATTCTACCCCTAGAGCATTTTGCATTTTGTAAACAAACCCGACTGCGCTCGGGCAATTGCCACCCCACCAGTTCGGCTAGGGCGGGGGGGGGCCTGTACACACCCATGTATGTTTTTGGGCCTGTCCCCACATAATGAGCAAAGCGCGGGCTCCTCAACAAGCACCATAAACGAAGACACCGCGCATGGCCTTCGGCCCTGGTGCACACCGATGCCTTCCACAGGCACGAGTGTCTAAACGAGGGCACCGCACACGGCCTTCGGCCCTGGTGCGTACTCCCCCCGCAGGGGCGCCTACCTCAACGAAGACGACGCGCAAAGCTAACCCTGGCGCGAAATGTTCCCCAGAACAAGCCGCACCAGGGGGGACGGCGCGAGGCTTCGCCTCCCCCTCGCAAAAAATAAAGATAAGGGCTCCCCGGAGCCCTATCTAAAAAAGTATGAGGGACGGCGTGAGGCTTCGCCTCCCCCTCGCAAAAAATAAAGATAAGGGCTCCCCAGAGCCCTATCTAAAAAAGTATGGGGGGCAACGCGAGGCTTCGCCTCCCCCTCGCAAAAAATAAAGATGAGGACTCCCTGGAGCCCTATCTAGAAAAGTATGGGGGACGGCACGAGGCTCCACCTCCCCCTCACAAAAAGTAAAGATAAGGGCTCCCTGTAGCCCTATCCAAAAAGTATGAGGGACGGCGCGAGGCTTCGCCTCCCCCTCGCAAAAAATAAAGATAGCCCTATCTAAAAAAGTATGGGGGACGGCGCGGGGCTCCGCCTCCCCTCGCAAAAATACAGAGGAGCCCTATCTCAAACGTCATCTTTATTAAACTCACCACGAGGCGCAACTTCAAATAGCAATCGAAACCAGCACAAAGCATACAACCACGAACCAAAAGCATTTCATTCAAAAGTAGGAGGACGTTACACAAAAAGAGGTTTTCCTCCTCGGAGCCCCAAGCAGAGCAAGAAGAATACAAAATGAAGCCCTAGACTAGTCTAAAAGTTTAAGCGCAAGCCGCTTCTGGCAAGCGGAGGGTCACACCTTGTCTCCGTGAGTGGACCCCCGCTTGCCCCCTTCCGGGACTTCAGCCGAAGCCGCCACCGGCACCTTCCCTTTAGCCTGCTTCACCTGCACCAACTGGAAAGACCTCGTCGCATCTTTGTGTCCACGCCGCGCCCAGTAGTCCTCCAGCAGGACCTTGCTCACCTTGCGTGTGCGGCGCTTCGCGCTCGCCGCCTCCTCGGCAGGAGCCATGGCGACCGATCGGGTGGCGAGGGCGTCTATGTGGGCACACCCTGCCTTGTCGAGCGAGGCTAAAGTCGTGCACTAAGCCACCTTCGCACAATGATCCCCATAAGTGCGAGCCGCCGGCACACACACCTCCCCAATGCGGCAAAGGTGTTCAAGAGTTACGTCCATCTCCACAAGCCGGTGAGACCTCTCAGGGGGCACCGCGCCGAGTTGCGACACGGCCTCCTCGAGAGTCTCCAGCGCATCAAAGGCAGTGAGCCCCATGGTGGTTGATAGCTCGCGCACCACCTCATTCTCCTCCTCAAGGAGCGCCCGCGCTTTTTGTGCAATATCCAACGGCCAAGGCGGTCAAGGCCAGACCTTAAGGTTCCGCCACCTTACCTCCAAAGACTGCACCAAGATCAGAAGAGAATCGCTTACCACTGAGGACCTCGTTCCGGGCATTCTCCGCGTCCACCCGCTGCTGGATCTCGGTGAAGCATTGGGCAACATCGCCATCCAGCGCCCACGAGAGCATCAAGATCTGCCCAACAAAGGGACCTCAGCAACAGGCTGGCAAAAAAAAAGAGAGAGACGAAGGTCACGGAACACACACAAACTTTCACAGCATTCGCCTCAACACTCCGGAGCATGTCCCTAATGGTCATCTTCTTGAAAAACTCGGGGAGGTAAGGCGAATTAACGAAGTCTCCCACCGCCTCGCACCGTAGCAGTGCTGCGGCTGACCTTGAAATCCGAATTGGCCATGGGGAGCACATCCACAGTGCGCAAGGCAACCGTGGTGGCGCCGCAAGCCAAGCAAGCCCGGAGCCGCTTGCACCATTGTCACCAGAGCACCCGATCCGATCCGTCCTCCCCGTCGACTGCTTTGCTCGGATTAGCCACCTCTGCACCAACGAGTATGGGTCAGCGTCACAAATTAACAAAGCGGACGGAGCAGCACACATACCTATGGGCGACCGCGGAGCAGGAGGAGCATCTGCGGTAACATCAACACGCCCTGGGGTAGGCGGTGTGGCCAGGGTGACCTCGGCACCCTCATCGTAAACTCGTGATGGGGTGTCATTGCCGGAGGAATCGCCAATCACAACGTCCGTCAGCCCGAACGCACCCGTCGCTTTGGATACCTCCGCCTCAGGGTGACCAGTGGCACCCTCCAAAGCGGCCTCCTCGCGCGAAGCAGCGCGCTCATCGGAGGAAGAGCTGCCAGACCCGGAGGACTTCGACTGCTCCTCGGAGTGTGCCGCCCTCTTGGCGGGTCATTCCGTATCCTCTGTCGCTTTCGAAGGGCCGCCCGTGTCACAAGGGCTGGTGACACACAGCGACGTCACAACAAGCGGGCCCGTCCCACTAACCTCAGCGGTGCAAGCGCGTTTCCTTTCCCCGCGTCCGGGTTGGGACACTCGGCCAGACGAACCAACGAAGCGTACGCCCGGTTGAGCCGGTTCTCCCGCACAACTAGCACGCACTTCGAATGCTCTTCACCCGTATACGGGCCCAGGAGCACCTCCGCAGCGTGGGCCACCTCGGTAATGGGCACAACTGCCAAAGTGCTCACAACAGATCAATCAAAAGGCGTATATAGCATAACAAAGAAAGAAAGAACAAAAACAAGCCCACATCTGAACCTTCGCGCCCTTTAACAGTAAGCACCGGGCGCCCAGACTTTGAAGCCCCGACCTCCACACTCCAATCTTAGGCCAAAGGCTAGATGCCGAAGGCGCATAATTCCTCCACCAGGTCCCTGGTGGAGAGGCGCTTCGTCACATCCAGCAAAAGTTGGAGGAGGGCCTCTCCTCGCTACTGAGGTCAATCACGAGGCTAGCAATAAGTCGACGCCCACCCCGAGATTGCAAACCATCCCCACCGGGATTTGTGTAGAACCACCGCCGAGTCCAATGTTCTCAGATCGCTGGGTAGGCAGGTACATTTGGCACCGGTCCTCATCTAGAAGTTCACGCTGCCGAAGTTCAGCATCTCGCCCCGTGCTTTTCTTTTTCTTCGGTTGGCAGCGCCCGTCATGAAGATAAGCAAACAAGTGCCCCTCGCCGCTGGCTCCGGCCGCCCGCAGCATCCACTCAAAGATCCCCAGCTTCACGATAGAGTTCGGCATTAGCTGCGCCAGCTCCACCCCGTACAGTTGAAGCACTACCGAGGTTAGATCGACGCACGGCAACCGAAGGCCAGCGTCAAAGAAAGCAACGAAGACCACCGCCTCGTCCTTCTGAGGGGTCAGGACGGTCTCCTTCCCGGGGGCGCGAACCTTCTCGAGGCTCTCTAGCTTTCCCTCGTCCACAAGGGTGCGAAGAACCAGGTCCGTCATGGTGGACCTCCCTAAATCACTTGTGTACACCGCCTCTCCCGCATTCTCCTTTGCTCGCTTCGTCATAGATGAAGGCTCAATACACTCCCTCGTAGCAATACGAAACACCACAAGGCTAAAACCGGGCAGATTGCAAACCATGAAATGAGGGCGTAGGCGGCGGACTGGGGGGATATCACCTATTTATAGGTTGCTGAGAAGGAGACGAGGTGCCTAGGGCCACTCTGCACCTGCCACGTGGTGCAACCCTACAGCAAGCCTGCCACCGTTACGGTGCACAGCACCCAATGGCGGCGCGTGGAACCCCAGGGGATGCCAAACGGCGCCGTTATGGCACACGTCACCCAATGACGGCGTGTGGAGCTCCAACGGGTGCCAAACGGCGCCTTTATGGCGCACGGTACCCCAGAATCCAGCATCCTTCAAACCAGCTCACCTTCGACAACCTTTCCAACATGTGCTCCGCCAAGCCAAAGGGGATGGTGTGCCCGTACCCTCTGGGAAGAACGGCGCGGTTTCAGCCATGGCAAAGCAGGACCTCGACCACGAGGGGCTTGTCCACTACTACAAAAAGGCTAATACTGGACGCCTCATCATAGACGGTTGCCCAAACCCGTCTGTATTACATGCATTCATAGACGATTTTGGTTTTGCGACCGTCTGTGTTACTGGCTGCGCTAAAAACCGTCTATGAAGAATAATATCACGACGGTGTTGAAAACAACCGCTCAGGATACTTCATGACGGTTTTAATAATGAACTGCTGCGGATATGAGACCATATCACGGACGGTTCCATTGTGGAACCGTCTGTGATAAGTATCACTGACGGTTCCATCATAGAACTGACTGTGATAAGTCTCTTTATTAGTAGGAGCCTACTAGGGTTTGTGCTAACTCGTCACTCCCCAGCGGCCTTACTCTCTGTTCCCCTCCCCAACCCGAGTGACCCCGTCACCGACGCCGCCATTCTTCCTGTCGTTGACGATAAGAGTGTCTTTTGCAGTGTCACCGTTGTGCCACAACTACGGTGACGCTGCGTGCGTTTGTAACATCCCCAAGATAATTAATGATAGTTAATATGCATCTTATTAACATGCATAGTGTTTTTGCAGCATTTTCATCATTTATTTCACTTGGAAAATCTCAAAACAAGATTTAACCTACACTTTAAAATTTAACTCCAAAAGAAAACAAGAACAAAAACTTTTGATTATCATCAAGAACTAATTTATTAAAGTAATAGAATAATTATCATGAATAAATATAATTTTTCCCAAATTTTTGGAACTTAAATTGACCCAAAGAAAATTCAAACTCAAATCAATAACCTTTTCCAAGTTTGAATTTAAACTAAGCAAATAAATCATGAACAGTAATGTTTAATAATTTTTATGAACACTAGGATGTCCCAGGAACACCTTGAATTATTTCAAAATTTTATTTCTATTTTTAGAGCTCCGGTCAAACCTTTTGTTTCTTGGTCAAACTGATTTCAAACTTCGGCTCGCCTTTCACATTCGACCGAGCCTTTCTCTCATCGATCAACCCAACTCGCCACGCGACTCGGCCGGACCAGCTAGCCCGAGCCGCACTTCCTTCGGCCGCTGACACGCCGGGCCCACGTTGTCAGCCCCTTCCCTAACCTCTCGCCGGCTCATGCAGAGCTTCGGTGCCACATGGCCGTCGCGCTCTGCCGATGCTCCGTCACCGCCATCACCCACCGCCCTCATCGCCCACTCCCAAAGCTTCACCATTTCACATCGCAAGCTTCTTCGTCTTCAGGCTCGCTCAAAACTCCCTCGGGTGCCCCCTCCTTCCCCACTTCTCTTCCTGGCCGTGGAAGAGGGGGAAGTCTTGGTCGCCGCTCTCTTCGGTAAGCCCGACCATCCACTACTACAAAACAGGCTATAGTAGACGCCCCATCACAGACGGTTCCTTTGGAACCGTCTGTGTTGGGTCAGTCTGAACCTGTGGCTGGCGCGGAACAACTATCACAGACGGTATTTTTTAGAACCGTCTCGTGATAGTCATCTATCCTGAGCGGTTGAGAATAGAACCATCGTGAATTATCGAGCAGTTCTATTCACAAACCGCTCGTGATAATCCCTAATCACGCAGCGGTTTTACGTTACAACCATTCGTAGTATCACGATGGTTCTTATTTAGAACCGCTCAGGATATTAGTTATCCTGAGCGGTTCTTATTAAGAACCGCTCAGGATATCCTCTCCGCAAGATCGCGCTTCAGTGCCAAGATTGCGCCTTTGCCCGCGACGCCGCCCGCCATCGCCGCTGGCTCCAGATCAACATACCTACACACTTCAGTACCGATGGGATGAGGAGCTCTTACTATGGGCAAATAGATATAGTAACTTCACCTCCAAACTTTTTTTTTTCATTTTGGAATTTTCATATATATAGCCAAACAACGTGGCCAATAGCTTACAAAAAGATTAAAAAACTAGAAACCTATCTAGTGGCGGAGGTAGGCTGCTATCTCCGTCTTCAATACTTAGTAGGCGGCGGCATCGGGGGCGGACGGTTCATGATCGAACAAGCTCGAATACGCCCACTCACGACGCCATTGCTCGAGTGTGTCCCAAGACCCTCGGATCGTTGAACTAAGAAGAATTGAGCCCATAGGCTCTCTTCTCTTGCTTGAGGGTCTCGGCTACCGATCGACTCGATCGCTTTCTGCCTCGATTAAAATCCAAGTGACGACAAGCCTCGAGAGGCGTGCAACCGTTTTGGAGGACCACGCCGACGACACAGTAAACTCACCGAAGTGGGAGATCACCCGAAGACACGGCGGAGGAGAATGTCAAGACGGCGGAAGGTGGTCGTCACCCGCTCTGGCAAATTCTTGGACAGAGGAGTGAAGACATTGTTGAAATAGTGTTCTTCCGTAGCACGATTCAACGTACAGCGAGAGAGGTGCGCGTACAGTGTGTGTACAGAAGAGGAGGCAGCCATTTCTATTTTTGTGGAGAAAGGGGATCAAGGAGAGGTTGTGTGAAATACATTGTAGAAGGGGACACATCTATATATAGAACAAGTACTTCTAAAGCCGGAACGGGAGACGAAGAGATATTTGGGGAGCTGTAGCGACGTTGGAAAATGAAGAGATGAAGCCGCGCCGTGTGATCGTGAGACGAAGAGACACATGCAGGAAAATGAAGACGAAGAGACACGCGGGAAAATGAAGAGAGTTATCACAAACAGTTCCGTTGTACAACCGTCTGTGAAAAGGAATCACAGACGGTTCTATTTAAAAACCGTCTGTGATATGTCCATAGCACAGATGGTTGTAGTTAAAAACTGTCTGTGATACGTTCCATATCACAGACGGTTCGTTTATAGAACCGTTTGTGATATTATTATCACAGACGGTTCTCGTTAGAAACCGTCTGTGATATACTTTTTATAAGGCGGGAAACGCTAGGGTTTTGCTCTCACTTGTCACTTCCTCTCCCGCGCCCCTTAGGCTCTCGCCGCTGTTCGCCTCCTCTAGGGTTTAGGGCTGCCCAGTAGTTCACCGCCGACCACGACCTCGGCGCGCCCCCGACCTCGGCCGCCGCCCCAACCTCGGCGCCCCGACCTCGGCATCTTCAACCTCGGTGCCGCCGCCCCGACCTCGGCGCCCCGACCTCGGCGCTCGACCTCGGTGCCGCCGCCTCGACCACGGCGCCTGTTCACCTCCTTGGTCGTAAGCCCGACGTCGCCACCTCCGACCTCGGCGCCGCCGTCCTCCTCCCGTGTGGGCCTCCTCCCTCTGCAGACCGGCCTTCTCCCAAGACCGTCCTCCTCCCGTGTCGGCCTCCTCCTTGCACCGTGAGTTCTTGTGCGGCATCCTCTCTGTGAGTATTGCTCCTCCGTGGCGATTCGACTTTGTTGATCAATGGGCTTTGTTGACATGCTCTGTGATGAACTCTGTCTTATAATGAGATTGAATGTGATAGTTAGTTCATACTTGAGCTCTATTGTATTACTTGCTCTGTCAATATGATCTATCGTTAATTGGTTACTTTCGGTTGACTCATCATTCTCATTGCAAATTGATCGATGGGCTTTGTTGACATGCTCTGTGATGAACTCGTCTTATAATTGAGATTGAATGTGATAGTTAGTTCATACTTGAGCTCTATTGTATTACTTACTCTTGTCAATATGATGTCTTTGTTAATTGGTTACTTTCGGTTGAAAGCTAGTTATTACGATTCTTCATGTTGATTCTGTTGAGAGTATTCAGTTTTCGTTGGTAATCTAATAACTAGTTTGTGATTCTTCTAGTAGTCTCAGTATGAGCTCATTCAACTTTTCATTTGCCATCTTGATCTCTATAGTCAACCTCTGTTTGATCGAAGTTTAATCTGTTTTATTATGATTGAGATCGTTTGACGAGTTAAGCAAAGTATTGTTTAGAGCTCATAGTTTGAATTTATATTATCATATTCATTTAATGAAGAGTATAGACAATAGGATTGAGATGGCAAAGACTTGTTCTTTAGCTACTCTCTTACGAGAGCACATAATATCATCAATCCGTAAAGAAAGTTTTACTTGATTCTATTTTGTTTCTATGTCTTCATTAAAGGCTAGTCTTTCGTACATGAAGTATTAAACCTTTGCTTAGCATTTTCTTCGTCGATCCTGACACACTTGAGTGAACCTTTGCTTCTTGCCAATCCTCCAAGGCAAAAAGCAAATGGTACACTCCAGTGTGTCAGGGTCGATGAAGTAGGCTCGGGTAAAGATAGGCTCGGGCAAAAGATTTGTATCACTAGTTCCTATCTATGCAAAGATCACAAGATCAGTGGGCTTTGTTGACATGCTCTGTGATGAACTCTGTCTTATACTTAGATTGAATGTGATTGTTAGTTCATACTTGAGCTCTATTATATTACTTGCTACTGTCAATATGATGTAATGTTAATTGGTTACTTTCGGTTGAGCTCATAGTTCTATTGCAAATTGATCAGTTCTATTGACTAGTTTGTGATTCTTCTAGTTGTCTGTATGAGCTCATTCAACTTTTCATTTGCCATCTTGATCTCTGTAGTCAACCTCTGTTTGACTGGAAGTTTAATCTGTTTTCGTTAACAGTTGAGATCGTTTGACAGTTAAGCAAAGTATTGTTTAGAGCTCATAGTTTGAATTTATATTATCATATTCATTTAATGAAGAGTATAGACAATAGGATTGAGATGGCAAAGACTTGTTCTTTAGCTACTCTCCTTCTGAGAGCACATAATATCATCAATCCAGAAAGAAAGTTTTACTTGATTCTATTTTGTTTCTATGTCTTCATTAAAGGCTAGTCTTACGTACATGAAGCATTAAACCTTTGCTTCGTTGATTAAGGAGTGTTAGGAGTGTTAGAATAGGAGCAGGAGGCGGCGAGCCCTATAGGATTAAACCTTTGCTTAGCATTTCCTTCAGTCGATCTCGACACACTTGAGTGTACCTTTACTTCTTGCCAATCCTCCAAGGCAAGAAGCATATGGTACACTCCAAAGGTGTCGTGGTCGATGAAGAGTATAGACAATAGGATTGAGATGGCAAAGACTTGTTCTTTAGCTACTCTCCTTACGAGAGCACATAATAGGAGCAGGAGGCGGCGAGCCCTACAGATTAAACCTTTGCTTAGCATTTCCTTCTTGATCTGACACACTTGAGTGTACCTTTGTTTCATGCCGGTCCTCCATGGCATGAAACAAATGGCACACTCCAAAGGTGTCGAGGTCGATGAAGAGTATAGACAATAGGATTGAGATGGCAAAGACTTGTTCTTTAGCTACTCTCCTTCCGAGAGCACATAATAGGAGCAGGAGGCGGCGAGCCCTACAGATTAAACCTTTGCTTAGCATTTTCTTCGTCGATCTCGACACACTTGAGTGTACCTTTGTTTCATGCCAGGTCCTCCGGCATGAAACAAATGGCACACTCCAAAGGTGTCGACCTCGATGAAGTAGGCTTCCTTAGAGAAGCTAGTGGATTAAGGAATGTTAGTACTCTGTATGAGCTCATTCAACTTTTCATTTGCCATCTTGATCTCTATAGTCAACCTCTGTATTTCTTCCCGAGATTAATTGTTTCATATTTATCTTTGGAATTATTTATGATTATTTGCTAATATTGCACATGTTGAGCATATTATTAAGTTTAAATGTATATGTTAATTTGGGATACTTGCAATCCATTTTATTGCATATGTAACTTATATAGATAGCAAGTAAGCGAGATGGCAGAGACACAAGTCTTCGCCGTCACCGACGCCTTGAGATGGAAGAGGCGCCGACGAGGTCGCCGACACCGACGCCGCAGATGGAAGAGGCGCCGACGAGGCCGCCGTCACCGTCGACGATAATGACACGGAAGCGAGATGGCAGAGGACAATCGAAAATGCCTACGGGCCGACTGGTCATCACGGAGGTCAGTGACTTTGGGGTCCCTCTGAGTCCCAAGAGATTAGCGGCGAGATTCCGGACAATCTGCGGGATACTTGCAAGGGAACGGGTCCTCATCACCACACCAACGTGGAAGGACCTGACGAAAGAAGCGAAAGGCGCGCTGTGGACAGAACTTTCATAGAAGTTCACTATTCCAGAAGCACATGTGGCACGCGTGCGACGGACGGCGATGCTCACGATGGGTAAATTGTGGAGGACCTTCAAGAGCATTCTTGTCACGAAGTACGTGAACACGGGTCAAACGCTCTTCGCGTAGTACAAATTCTTGACGCGGGAAGCATGGGACACCTTTGTGGCTATGAAAACGACGGCCGAATTTAAGGAGCAAAGTGCGGCGCACAAAGCTCTCCAGACACGAAATACTCACCCGCATAGACTCGGCACCGCTGGGTACGCGGGTAAATACGAGGAATGGGCGGTGGAGAAGGAGAACCCGTTTCGATGTCACGCACCCACGCTCCCTAATTTGTTAAAAGCGAGGGCACAAGTCTCGTCTTCGGCAAGATCTCCTTCACAAACCCAAAGAGACTGTGAAGTGTCCCAACGTGTGGTAAATATGTCGAACTACTAAGTTGTTAATAAGTCCATAACTTCATAGTGCCTATAATAACATGATGACCTCTTGCGGCGTGACTTGATCGCCCAAGCTTCCCAAGGCTCCTTCCATGCGGGCATAGGAGAATGATATACTATCTACTGACCTTGGGAAACAAGGAGCACCCGGTCGCACGCGAGGCCTTGGGGTTAACGTGCCTTGGAGTCATGGATTTGCGGACGATCATCGCACGTATAGGACTAGGAAGAGATCCAAGGCCGAGCACGACAACGGTTGGTGCAGATGATTACTAACCAATTTCAAGTAGAGATGGCAACATTGCGAGTCAAATGGATATACTCATGAGCGGTGATGCATAAGCCGCCTCGCTAATTCGGGAGGCGGTCCTCTTCGACGTCGGAGTAGCGTCGCGTCACAAGATAATTGTGAACATGACGACGTCCGATTACCGATAGACGACATCAAGGTAACGTACATCTATGGAATGCACCAAAGATAGACCTATAGGACGCCTTAGCTAATTGCGATCGCTTTGTAGGAGCCGACGCCAGAAGCTCCAAGTGAGGATGGATGGGTCCCTTTGTATTGAGGTTGCGCAGGGATGGTGTATCCATACAAGGAAGGGCGATCTGAAGACGGTGCCGGTGGCGCGACGGTTATGCCAGGTCAGTGGATATGGTACATGTCAATTTCCGAGCCGTCCGCCAAGATTTGCCCGAACGAAGAGATCACAACACTAGGGGATGCCGTCCTCTCTTTTATCGAGTGGCCCAAGAAGGACATCATACTCGACCCAAAGAAGGCTGCGATCCGACACGACCATTCCTCTCCAACGGACCCTCAATGACTCCACCTCATGTTTCGCCTCATAAGGCCACCTCTTCGATTCCCGTGGAGAAGACGGAAGGAACGACAAAAGCGTGCCGTCAGATCCGTTCGAGTCGTCTCACAAGAAGACGCCGCCAATCGCTAAGGCCAAATCGAAATCCACAAGCGTTAAGCGCCTCCCAAGTCCGGAAGTCCGCGATGCCGGAACTACATCATCGGAAAACCATTGTGCTCCGACGCATATTAATGCACATTGGATATGCTTCGGGCTTTGCATGCCCGGTACTTGGCGAACCCAAAAGAAGGGTGCGATCATCGAATCACCGTCGACACGAGGACAAGTATTTCTTCAACGGACGAGGTACTTCGTCGTGGGCTTCAATGACTTATTTGAACTATTCAACCTCGTTGGCCTCGACGTCTCGCTTCTACGATGTTGGACACTGTAAGCGCGTACAATCAAGTTCTACATTCATGTAATACCAATAAATATCACAACTCATTGCTTATGTATAGATACATGCTGAAAAATGTCCGGGAATGGAAAGAACCAGTGGGTTTCCTCGACCCACATGTGGTATCGTTGCAAACCATCCAACAAGACTCATCCTTCGTCGAGAAATACATAACGAGGTCATTGCTTCGTCAAACGAACATGAAGTACATAGTGGTGCCCTACAACCAGGGGTAAGTGTCACTACTTGCTATACAAATTTCATTTGTACTTTATACGCAGCACGAACTTAGGTTTAATGACTATAGCGACATACATGAGTAGGTACCACTGAATCCTTTTAGTTATTATACCCAAGAGGAACCATGTGATATACCTTGATTCCCTAAACCGCAACAAGCACGACTTGACAAAGACTCTAAGAGGAATACTCGAGAGGTATGCTCATTTCCTCCTTACATAACTCTATTGTAGTCTTCATTCGTTTGAAATGGCCGAGGATAACCTTTTCGAATCATGTAGGTCGTTCATCAATTATGTTGCCAACAAAGGAATATACAATGGAAAGAGCACCCAACTAACACACAGGATGGATTTAAGATGCGCGCTACAACACTATAATCCTATATCATACTTCATAATAACGCGTCTCGAACCGACTATACCTATATATGTAATTCTATTTTTGCGGTGCATGCCAAAGAAAAAGATGATGAGTTATGTGCAATCTACGCTCGCTATCATATCGACTAATCCTTCTGACTAGGAAGAAGGATCACGAGGTTTGTCAATCTCGAAATAATTATTTCCTAATGATAAATTTAAATATATATATCTTACCACTTTACTCTTGCTAGCGGCAGGCCTTGAATTTACAATGTGATTCACTCGTTGCGGAAGAGATCAAGGACATTCGAGGGAAGCTCTGCGCCTTTATCAACACAGAAATCATTAACGACAACGGAGAGTTTCACTCCGTCGCCAACCCAGAGCATCACCCCACTAAAACCTCTCAACGCAAACAATTGTAATCTAGTTGTAACTATAGCGACAATACTTGAACAAATGCGATCTTTTGTAATTTATTTTGAGTAATGATCACTTTGAGTTGTCATGGCTGCTTGAATCTGTTTTTGTGAATGCTTGAATCTGTTTCTGTGAATGCTTGTTTTCAGAGGGCATGGCTAGCAATTCCTGAGGCTAGCTAGGAAAACAGCAAATTGTGGGCAGGGGTAGGAGCTATCACAGACGGTTTTGTGTTAAAACTGTCTGTAAAGGCAAGTATCATAGACGGTTTCGATTGCAAACCATTCAGTGATAGGAGAATATCTGCACGGTTCTACACAAAAGCCGTCGTGATATTCGTAAATCACTGAGCGGTTTTATTGAGAACCGCTGCGTGATATTCTCTATCACGCACGGTTTTCTTTAGAACCGCTCGTGATATTCTAAGATCACGAGCGGTTTTAGTTGAAACCGTCTATGATATTTGACTTCACGAGCGGTTTTTAATAAAACCGCTGCGTGATATTAAATATCCTGAGCGGTTTTGTACCGTGCGTGATAATATCTCGTTATCACGCACCAACAAACATAGATGGTTGGAAACCGCCTCTCGATGGCGGTTCCGAACCGTCTGTGATGTCGGTTCCTGTAGTAGTGATCTTGGCCTCCGTTCAACTCCTTGAAGCTTGCTGTTCCTATAATTGCTAACCTGAGCCCTTGATTCGCAGTTTATCTCTTGGATCACGACTGCGCCTTCACCGCCTTGGGAGCGCGCCCGAGCGTCACCGCCAAGTCTTCTCGCGCTCCATTGAGTTTCCCGCCGCGCCACCTTGTCTGGGAGGTTTCCCTCACCGCGCTGAGTTCCATCACCTTCTTAATCGCCATTTGGTGCAGGGAATCGTCGCCGTGGCCTTTGTCTTCCCCAGCTCCGGCCATAAGTGCCGCCCACACCGCCGCATCATTCCCGGCGAGCCCCGCGTCGGTTCTTCATACCTGGAGCACCGCCGCGGCCTACTCGTCCTTCCCCAACACCCGCTGGAGCTCTCCATCACCCGGATGCCACCCCCACAACGCCCGAGCTACCCCCTCCGCTCAGCTTCGCCGCCGAAGACACCACCGTAAGGTAGCCCCTGCTATTGTAGTTCCATTTTGCCATGGTCCAGGCACCCTCCGGGCTCTCCTTTAAATTGGCGCTAATCATTGCTTAGGCCATTAAATAGATGTCTTAAAAGATTGGTGTCTCTATTACATGTGGGGCCATAAACAGAAAACCAAGTGTTTTAATACCTGAGTTTCTCTGTGAGTGGCCGACAAGTGGGCCTGAAAACCTTAAGTGGGCTGTGCACTTAGACCGTGAACCAGGTTCATAAGACCCAGTCTATGACAAGTAGGGCCCACCTGTCGGTTTAATCAGAAATTAAATGGAAAATGAAAAATGATACTATACACCGGACCCCACCTGTGATAGGCGTCGGCTAGCATAGGCCTCGGTAGAAAAAGTATTTAATCCTCAAGAAAATTCGGAATACATTAATTTGCACACTAAAAATTGTATTAACTTCAAAATTGCATAATTAATTCATTTTAACTCAAAAAACAGTGAAACCAATTTTGTTATTTTTAATTTTAAATGAGCTATATATGAAAATAGGTTTCAACCTTATCACTATCACAGAAAATATAGTTATTGGAGATTGATCCAAAACCCATTTATTTTATACACTAGAAAATGCTTTTAACTTTAAAAATTCATAACTATTTCATCTTAACTCCAAAATGGATGAAACTAGTTTTGATAATTTTCATTTAAAGTAATTTTTTTAAAAATAGGTTTCAAACATGTCTCTATAGCATATAATATATTTTTGTAAAATGATCCATAACTCTATTATCTTTACAATAGAAAAAGGATGATAACTTTAAAAATGTATGACTAATTCATAAAAACTCCAAATGAGATAAACTCAGTTATTTTGATCTTATAATTTTATCCTCTATTTATATATGTAATCCTTGTATCCATCACTACTCTACAAATTTTGACCAAATAATTAAATTAGGTGAACAGTAACAGATTGCATTTTCTGGAAATCTAATTTTCAAACTGCTATAGCTCTCACATGCTATGTACAAATAGAATAATTCTTTCACCTAAATTCATCTAAAATCATAATCTACCCACTGTATAAATTTGATGCATTTTTTAGTATTTTGAATTTTCGGCTTATTTGGTGTTAATTGCAATATCGTTCTTTCGATAGATATCTCGACGATACAAACGTATTCATGAGTGTAAACTGAGATTGAACAAGTGGTATAGAAAAGATGCGAGCACCCTCCTCTTGATCATATTTCTCCTACTGATTTTAAAATGTTTTGTATGGTTTTAATCTCTCGATTGCATGCTATTTTGAAAAGTATGTTCATGGGTAGAAGTAGTTAATTTCCTACTTGCTGCATTGACCCTCCTTTGAATCTTGATTACCCTTTTTTACCTTGAATGATTAAGGCTATATGTCATACGGGATTGTTTGCTAATTTGTAGAACGATGCTTAGTCGTGCTAGTAGTTGTAATCGATAACGATTGATGGAGCTAGTCCATTGGCCGATGGATCGAATCGAATCTTAATGAAATTTAAGGATTATATGGATTTGATTATGTTGAATTTGAGGGAAATGTCCAGATCTTCGTTTCTGAATATTATGAACTTGTTGATGGGTTGTTGTTGTGTGTTGGACTTGGACGGGTGATAGGGTGATGAAGGGGTGGTCCCGGATTCGCGTAGCCCCGTCTGGGTATTTGAGGACCGGTCTGTGGTGTGATGAACCAAGTCTTACGTATAACCACACGCCGGGATAATGGCGAAGGCTTGGCTTAATAATTTGCTGTGTGTTAGCTATCAAAACACAATTATATTGGTAATTGTTGTTGTTTAGGTCTAATGGCTCTCTTGTCAATCTAGTGGGGGCATGTTATATTTTTATTTCTTGCCCTTAAGGGTCTTTTGCATATGCCGGATTGCTGCGCAAGGGACTGACTTACACAACGGGGTTCACCTATAGTGCAAGCGCTTAGTCTGCTATGGGATTCTGATCCTCGGGTGGGTTGATAGTTAGGACATGAAATTGTAACGGTCTCGTTATGATATCCCAGTCACACTCCTTCGGAAGAGTGCATGGCGACAGTGCGAGGTATTTATATCATGTGGGGAAAGCTGTACACCTCTGCAGAGTAACTAAATCTATTCAAATAGCCGTGTCCCTGGTTATGGACATCACTTGTGAGAAAGCATGCACAGTTAGCTTATGGGAAATTTTAGTTTGGGTTATGTTTGTAAAAGTTACGTCCTTATGTTAGTTTGTTCAGATTTGAAATGATATCTTGAATGCGAAGTTCGCGTCTTAATTTTTTATGGAATGAATTGTGTCACAATTGGGATGATCGTGTGTTGATTATATTTGGAGAATATACTGTTGTTGATCATTACTTACTGTTATAAAGTGTTTTCTAAATGTTTTACAAATGGCAATTTGAATCTATATTGTTTATCCAATTGCAAAACTTGCTTTATGACGAAAATTGACTACTATAGTAGCCTTCCTTTGATACTTACATGCATCCTTATTTTTCTTGAAAAGTCTCGCGAGTACAACTTTGTACTTTAACGGCTTTGTCCATTTGTTCAGGTGAGAACGACGGGTGCAACGGCTTTAACTCCAGTTGGTTGCTTGTGGGTTGTGGGCATGCCAACTCGGTTATTCCCTTTTTATTCTTAGTTGTCTTCCGCTGCGATTTATTTGTGTTGTTTCAATTAGGCCGATTGGCCCTCTCGTGCAAACTTGTACATTATGTTTCTATTCAATGATGTTGTATTTACGATTCTATTATTCTTGTATATTGTGTATGGATGTGAATGCAATGTTGTGTTTGGATATGTGCATGTTAGTCACTGATCCTTGGGAGCTAACATGAGACACCTATCTGGGCACTCAGAATCGTTTTCGTTTCATGTTAAGTATTGTGCTCTTTCAGCGTAATTACTTTGCTTGAAACGGATCCGATCTCGGGGTCCCCACAGCGTTGGTATCAGAGCCATACTGACTGTAGGTTAAAGCCGTAGCAATGGACGTTACTAGGATTTTGATTTGCAAAGAATATTTTCAAACTATCAAAAGTTTGGCAAAAATGCAAGTAATATAATTCCTTTCTTTCTTACCCATCCTAGCATCTATTTTTCTTACCTCCTTATTCATTTGATTTGAGAAAAATCATTCTCTCTTTTGCTCGTCTCTCTTTTCCAATTTTAGAAACGTTAAATAGTTGCCAGTAAAGAGAATTGGTGGAAGAACAAGAAGACGACGCTTTGCTACGATTTTAAGATTAAGTTAGGGATTATCCTTAGGTATTATACACCCTAATGATATTACTTAGCTTGTAGACGCTGGATTTTGTGGTGATAATTTGCTCTCTTTTGTTCCAAGTAGTTGTGCATTGCCTACGGGCGGGCTGTATCGCAACTATGTCGGAAAAATAGTTGTGTTTTCATTTGTATCTTGTGCTGTCC
This sequence comes from Phyllostachys edulis, assembly GCA_036346405.1. Taxonomy (NCBI): domain Eukaryota; kingdom Viridiplantae; phylum Streptophyta; class Magnoliopsida; order Poales; family Poaceae; genus Phyllostachys; species Phyllostachys edulis. The sequence goes on from CM070566.1 coordinate 41,634,310, forward strand.
ACCTGGACCACAACACCCGTTTTCTTGTTGCATAATGGTGTTTTCATTGTGCATTCATGCTAGGTTAAGTCACCCCTGCTATCAGTTGCTTATCTTATGCTTTTCCCTAGTTCCTTTTTGCCGGTTGCTAACGAATTGTTTGGCAACAGGATGTCAGGTCTTAAAAATCGTTTGACGTCAGAAGTAATGGAGGACTCACAGCCCGTGGGTTCTCAAATCACCGATGTTCAGCCCCCGAATCCTCAACGGTGCAATCCGGAGCACGCCGACCCGCAATTTCAGCACATGGGTTGGCAAGGAGAAGTGACTCCACCTCAGCAAGAGATCCAGCAAGACAAACCTAGAAAGAAGAAGAGAAACAGACACAAGCAAAGCATGTCAGCTGTATGTTTCACTTGTGGTATTCAAGGGCATTTTGCGGATCGTTATCCGGTGAAGCACCAAGCCATTTCCGATCAGCGCCAAGACTTTGAAATATTCCTTGACCAGAGGCCCAATGTCACTTCTCAGAACCCCGGTCATGCTCATGTCAACCATGTCACCACCGAGGAGGCGCAGGAAGCACCCGACGTCGTGCTGGGCACATTTCTAGTCAATTTGGCTCCTGCGACTATATTGTTCGACTCTGGAGCCTCTCATTCTTTTTTGTCAAGAGGTTTTGCTACACTCCACAACATCTCACTCAGCTTGATGCCTGCACCTATGATGATTCAATCACCGGATTCAGAAGTGAGAAGCATTCATGAATGTCGTGAAGTTGAGATTGAGATTAAAGGGGTGAAGTTTTCGGCTAATCTTATTGTGATAAATTCAGCGGGCCTTGATGTTATTCTTGGGATGAATTGTCTGTCCAAGATCCATGGTAAAATTGATTGTGCCCGCAAAGCTATCACTCTCACAAGTCCTCTTGGTCTTCAAGTCGAAATGGTGCCGAAATTGGAGCATCCACACCTTTATGCCATTAGTGGCAAAGAATTGCCGGAATTGAGTAAAGTCCCAATGGTGTGTGAGTTCTCGGATGTATTTCTCGAGAAACTATTGGGTATGCCACCCGCACGAGAAGTTGAATTCGTGATCGAGCTGCAGCCCGGAACTGCTCTAATATCAAAACGGCCTTATCGAATGCCGCCAAATGAGTTGGTTGAATTGAAGAAACAACTCGCGGAACTCCAAGAGAAGGGTTTCATTAGGCCGAGCTCCTCACCTTGGGGATGCCTAGCTATTTGTAAAGAAGAAGGACCACAGTCTGTGGATGTGTGTTGACTACCATCCGTTGAATGAAGTCACCATCAAGAAAAAGTATCCGCTTCCACGGATTGATGATTTGTTCGACCAAATGACCGGTGCCCGTATATTCTTCAAAATTGACTTGAGATTGGGCTATCATCAAGTTAGGATCAGATTTGAAGACATTCCCAAGACGGCTTTCTCAACTCGTTATGGCTTGTACGAGTACACCGTCATATCCTTCGGTTTGATGAATGCACCGGCCTTGTTCATGAGTCTCATGAACTTAGTGTTTATGGAGTATTTGGATAAATTTGTAGTCATCTTTATTGATGACATTCTTATATGCTCCAAATCTGAAAGGGAGCACGAAGAACACCTCCAACTTGTGTTGAACAAACTCCGAGAACATCGACTCTATGCAAAATTCAGTAAATGTGAGTTTTGGCTAAAAGAAGTCTCCTTTTTGGGTCATGTGCTATCCGAAAGAGGAGTTGCTGTGGATCCAAGCAAAGTCCAAGATGTACTTAATTGGAGACAGCCCAAGTCCGTCTCCGATGTCCGTAGTTTCCTCGGTCTTACAGGATATTACCGCCGTTTCATCGAGAATTTCTCGAAAATTGCAAGACCAATGACTCAATTGTTGAAGAAAGAAAAGAAGTTTGAATGGTCAGCGGAATGTGAAGCAAGCTTTCAGATGTTGAAAGGATCGCCTCACCTCTGCTCCGGTGTTAGTCATGCTGGATATTCATAAAAACTTCGACATCTATTGCGATGCATCCCACCATGGTCTTGGTTGCGTTCTTATGCAAGAGGGCCGAGTTGTGGCATATGCATCGAGGCAATTGAGGCCTCATGAGATGAATTACCCTACTCATGACCTTGAGCTTGCCGTAGTGGTTCACGCTCTGAAGATATGGCGATATTTTCTTGTCGACAATCGTTGTGAAGTCTACACCGATCACAAAAGCTTGAAATATATCTTCACTCAGGCCGATCTGAATCTAAGGCAAAGAAGATGGCTTGAGTTGATCAAGGACTATGATTTGGGACTTCATTATCATCCTGGTAAAGCCAATGTCGTTGCCGATGCATTGAGCCGAAAGTCGCAATGCAACTGTATTTCGATTCGACCCGAAACGGAAGCCCTATGCAACGAATTTCAACGGCTCAACTTGGAGATGGTTAGCGAGGGTTTTCTCACTGTCTTGGAAGTGAAACCTACCCTAGAGGACCAGATCAAGATGGCCCAGAAGAATGACAAGGGTATGGAAAGAATTAAGAAGAAGATGAAGCTCGGTAGAGCCAAGTGTTTCTCCGAAGACCATCAAGGTGTTTTGTGGTTCGGAAAGCGATTGGTTGTGTCAAATGACACGAAGCTCAAAGAATCAATCCTTCAAGAAGCCCATGATTCTCTTTTCTCCATTCACCCGGGAAGCTCCAAGATGTATCAAGACTTGAAGCAAAAATTGTGGTGGACTCGGATGAAGCGGGAGATTGCACGCTTTGTTGCCGAGTGTGACATATGTCAACGGGTGAAAGCCGAACACCAATGGCCAGTGGGTATGCTTCAACACCTCCCTGTTCCCGAGTGGAAATGGGATGAAGTTGGGATGGATTTCATCACCGGGCTTCCAAAGACTCAACAAGGGTATCACTCCATATTGGTAATTGTCGACCGATTGTCGAAAGTTACTCACTTCATTCCCGTCAAGACCACTTATTCAGGAAACCAATTAGCAGAGTTGTACATCTTTAGAATTTTATGTCTCCATGGCATGCCTAAGATAATTGTTTCAGATCGAGGTACTCAATTTACCTTGCATTTCTGGAATTTCCTCCATGAAGCAATGGGGACTCAACTATCCTTTAGCACCGCTTACCACCCACAAACTAGAGGCCAAATTGAGAGGGTGAATCAAATTTTGGAGGACATGTTGGAGCTTGTGTGCTGTCCTACAGCAAGAACTGGGATAAATGCTTGCCGTTTGCAGAATTCTCCTATAACAATAGTTATCAAGAAAGCCTCCAAATGTCACATTTTGAAGTGCTATATGGGAGAAGGTGTAGGACATCACTCAACTGGTCTGAGTCTGGGGAGAGACAATTCTTTGGACCGGACTTGATCAATGAAGCCGAAGAGCAAGTCCGTATGATCCGGGAGAGACTACGGATGACTCAATCTCGCCAAAAGAGCTATGCCGACCGTCGTCATCGTGAGTTGAGTTTTGAGGTGGATGATCATGTTTACCTTAAAGTCTCCCCGATGAAAGGAATGCAACGCTTTCAAGTCAAAGGCAAGTTGGCACCTCGCTACATCGGACCATTCCGAATTCTAGCGAAGCGAGGACTGGTGGCTTATCAGTTGGAGCTACCACCATCACTTTCAGATGTACACAATGTACTCCATGTCTCTCAACTGAAAAAGTGTTTTCGAGTCCCTACCGAAGCAACTAACTTAGAAGACCTTGATTTGCAACCTGATCTTTCTTATCAGGAGCACCCGATATGCATTCTTGATGAAATAGAACGCAAGGCAAGGAATCGCAACATCAAGTTCTTAAAGGTTTAGTGGAGCAACCATACTGAAGATGAAGCAACATGGGAACGTGAAGACCGGATGCGAACCGAATATCCCGATCTTTTTCCTTCTGTTTGAAGTGCCTTTAAATCAAGAAAGGCAAGGTTAAACAAAGCAATGGAAAGGAAAATATAATAGAAGTCCATTTCAACCTTGTTAGGATATCTTAACACTATCTTTAAAGGAAATCAAGACAACAGATGTTGTATCTTCTTTTAGAACCTTCCTATCCATCTTTCGACCTACCCAGATCTCGGGGACGAGATCTTTTGTAGGGGGGGGGGAGGTTTGTAACATCCCCAAGATAATTAATGATAATTAGTATGCATCTTATTAACATGCATAGTATTTTTGCAGCATTTTCATCATTTATTGCACTTGGAAAATCTCAAAACAAGATTTAACCTACACTTCAAAATTTAACTCCAAAAGAAAACAAGAACAAAAACTTTTGATTATCATCTAGAACTAATTTATTAAAGTAATAGAATAATTATCATGAATAAATATAATTTTTCCCAAATTTTTGGAACTTAAATTGACCCAAAAAAAATTCAAACTCAAATCAATAACATTTTCCAAGTTTTAATTTAAACTAAGCAAATAAATCATGAACAGTAATGTTTAATAATTTTTATGAACACTAGGATGTCCCAGGAACACCTTTGAATTATTTCAGAATTTTTAGAATTTTATTTCTATTTTTAGAGCTCCGGTCAAACCTTTTGTTTCTTGGTCAAACTGATTTTAAACTTCGGGCTCGCACTGTTGCACCGACTCGAGCCTTTCTCTGTTACCGACTGGACCCAACTCGCCACGCAACTCGGCCGGACCAGCTAGCCCGAGCCGCACTTCCTTCTGCAGCTGACACGCCGGGTCCACGTTGTCAGCCCCTTCCCTAACCTCTCGCCGACTCATGCAGAGCTTCGGTGCCACACGGCTGTCGTGCTCTGCCGCTGCTACGTCACCGCCGTAATCCACAGCCCTCGTCGCCCACTCCCAAAGCTTCACCATTTCACGTCACTAGCTTCTCCGTCTTTAGGCTCGCTCAAAACTCCCTCGGGTGCCCCCCTCCTTCCCCACTTCTCTTCCTGGCTGTGGAAGAGGGGGAAGTCTTGGTCACTGCTCTCTTCGGTAAGCCCAACCATCTTGGCCTCCGTTCAACTCCTTGAAGCTTGCCGATCCTATAATTGCTAACCTAAGCCCTTGATTCATAGTGTATCTCTTGGATCACGACTGCGCCTTCATCGCCTTGGGAGTGCCCCCGAGCGTCACCGCCAAGTCTTCTCGCGCTCCGGTGAGTTTCCCGCCACGCCACCTTGTCTGGGAGGTTTCCCTCACCGCGTTGAGTTCCATCACCTTCTTAATCGCCATTTGGTGTAGGGAATCATCGCCGTGGCCTTTGTCTTCCCCAGCTCCGGCCATAAGCGCCGCCCATGCCGCCGCATCATTCCTGACGAGCCCCGCGTCAGTTCTTCGTACCTGGAGCACCACCGTGGCCTACTCGTCCTTCCCCAACACCCACTGGAGCTCTCCACCACCCGGCTGCCGCCCCCACAACGCTCGAGCTGCCTCCTCCGCTCAGCTTCGCCACCGGCGCGCCAACGTGCCTCTCCGCCACCGAAGACACCACCGTAAGGTAGCCACTGCTATTGTAGTTCCATTTTGCCATGGTCCAGGCACCCTCCGGGCTCTCCTCGCCGCTGGCGAGCACGGCAACGCCACGGTTTCAACTCCTCTGCATTGTCGGAAGTTCCGATAGTAAGTCGTAGTATTAATTAACCAAATCTCATTTAACTTGGCGCTAATCATTGATTAGCCCATTAAATAGATGTCTTAAAAGATTGGTGTCGCTATTACATGTGGGGTCGTAAACAGAAAACCAAGTGTTTTAATACCTGAGTTTCTCTGTGAGTGGTCGACAAGTGGGCTGAAAACCTTAAGTGGGTCATGCACTTAGACCGTGAACTGTGTTCATAAGACCCATCTATGACAAGTAGGGCCCACTGTTGGTTTAACAGGAAATTAAATGGAAAATGAAAAATGATACTATACACTGGACCCCACTGTCATAGGCGTCGGCTAGCATAGGCCTCGAGAGAAAAAGTATTTAATCCTCAAAAAAATTCAGAATACATTAATTTGCACACTGAAAATTGTATTAACTTCAAAATTGCATAATTAATTCATTTTAACTAAAAAAACAGTGAAACCAATTTTGTTATTTTTAATTTTAAATGAACTATATATGAAAATAGGTTCCAGCTCTCTAACTAATGCGTAAGTCCCCTTCTTGTCTTCTTGATGTTGTCTGGTTGTTGGTTGATGCTGATGGTGATGGCCATTAGCCAGAGCCCAGATGCTAAATATATAATACAATACATGAAGAGTTGCAGAGAAGTGTAAATGTATAATACATACATGTAGAGAGAAGTAGAGAAATCATAAATATAAATGAATGCAATGATTGTGCACTTGTGCTGATTGCTGATTGCTGAATGAGTGAATTCAGAAGTGTAAGTGTTATGCGCTATTGAAGTATTGAAGTGTCAAGTGTTGTCTCTTCTATTGATATGTATGGGTTGTTGATATGTTATGACTTATTGGGTTGTTGATATGTATGGGCTGTTGATATGTTATATTGTTATGAGTTATGACTTATTCTGAAGTGTCAAGTGTTGTCTGCTATTGATAGTGGAAACTTGCTTGGTGAACCATGGGCTGTTGATATGTATGATTGATGATTTGCAAAAATAGATGTATAAAATATATGATATGTATGTTATGACTTATTTGTTGATTTGTCATTTTGTCAAGATGTCATCCGTTGCTTCTCGCCATTCATTACATATTTGTCTATGTAACTGTGTTCATGCCGGTCAAGTTCTCCTACCTTGCGTCCTAGGTACGTCCTACCATTCTATTTCTAATCTCTTTTCTATAAAGTCTCCAAGTAGTGGCTGCTTATGCCCTTAAAATCGGCATCGTATATATATTATATATATTGCTCTTAGTCCCTCGACCACTTTAGGAAATTAGATCACGCATGACATGAGGAGGATGAGGCAATGACCACGGGCAATTTCATCGAGCCCGTGCAAGTTTAAGAAGCACGTCTGCTAGGAGAATGTAAGGACATCCAATTACTTGGTGGCTAATACGTGATGCCACTTCCCAGTCGGAGTACCTGCACGTTAAGAAAGTGATGTGGGCACGAATTGCTCGGACCGAAGTGGCATCATGTATCAAAGAACTGTAATGATGTCCTTATGCTCTCTCGGCACTGCATTCTTAAACTTGCAGGGCTCAATGAAGTTGTTCGTGGTTGCTATCTCTTCCTCCTCATGTCATGTGGATGACCCCCTAAAGTATATATATATATATATATATATATATATATATAGGGCCTTTATTTAGTACTCCTAGGAGTACATACTCCCGATCTATATGACCCTTGATTTTCTTTGAGATCCGAGTAGCGTGGCGGGTATGGATGTAGCGGATACCTCTGTTAGTTGCCAACTATTGTAACTAATGAACTATTTATTATGTCAGTATGGAAACCACTTCCCAAATATTAGGATCCTGATGCATGCGCTTGGTCGAGTGAAGTGATTTTGAAAATTTCCAAGCATTCGAAAGGATCAGGAAGTATATATTGTAAAGGACTAAAGGTACCGTCATCTTTCGTTAGATAATTATAGACCAAGAACGAGAAGTATATGCCTAAATAAAAAGGAGTATATAGGTATCTTATTCATCTTTTTTAAAAATGGTATCTTATCAAATTCAGTATGTGGTACTCCATCAGCATTGAAGGAATATCACCGTACTTAAACAAATGAAGTATCTATCTATTGCCGATTGTTACATCAGTAACACATAATTCAATATAACATTTGAAAAGGGGTATATAGGGGCACCACTGATCACAAAATGGTACACAAATAGGTACTACAATCATTCAAGAAGGTGGAAGAAAATCCTCTTGTACAAACAACCATGCCTTCCAGGCAAAAAAGACACAAGACTTATGAGAAGGATGCTGCCATAGCCAAGAGCAATGCAGGGTTGTAGAGAGTCTATTCCTCAAGGTGCACTTCTTACTGTCTTTTCTACTCTGTGTGGAGCGCAAGCAACTTGAGATTAATGATGTAGCGTATCCTGACCAAAAAAAAAAGAAGTATTATCTTTGCTCCAAGTGGTAAATCAAATATTTAAGAAACAACATCGACGGCTAATCTGAAAATGCATTGTTGCAAGAAAAAAGTGATCGAGATCTTCACTTTGCCGATTCGCATAGAACAAACAAGTGCACGTTAATCCTATATATGATGAGTTAATTCTTGATCAATGTACCATTTTCTTTTAAATTCCAAATACCCTTTTCCAATATATGGGTTAGTAAGAAATTGGGGAGAATTTGATACATGAAAACCATTCGAATTAGACTCGATGCATTAGTTCGAATTCTAAATGGACATCATCGACGTCCATGCTCTTTATCAGTATACAATCACTAAACATATCTTTTCCATTACTGATTGATGCATTAGTCTGAATTCTAAATGGACATCACTGACATCCATGCTCTTTATCAGTATACTTACAAAGTGCACTGTTTGATAATTAGACATCGTATACTTAAATTTGTATTGCAAAATCTGATTACCATTACTCAGTGGACCTCAAATTAACCAAGAACACAGCATGCATCTCAGTTACAAGAAGGAATATAACAAATTTGGCATCATATACCCAAATTGGTTTTTACTGATTGGGTTATGAACAATCGGTGGACCACAATAACATCGTATCTAAGAATAACATGAGTGAACCAAAAAAGTACATGCTATACTTAGTTATCACTAATCTTCCTTCAAAAAAGATTGTGTGGTGATCGAAGAAGAGTATCTCGGCTATGCAAAAGAAGTATGTTCTCAACAGAGAAAAGAAGTATATTCTGAACAGAGAAGAAGTATGTTCGATATCAAGTGCTAACGATACTACTAGTTGAAGAAGTATCCGGTAGTATGCGTCAACCAAATTAGTAGTATATATGTTTCTCAAAGAAGTATCTGTTTCGGGAGAACATAAAAAGTAGTATGCTTCAATAAAATTAGTAGTATTATTCTTCACGAAGAGTATATACTTACTAGTAAGGAGTATATATGAGCAGACATAAGTAGAACATAATTAAGGGTATGACCATAGCACAAAGGAGTCTACTACTAATATCGCATAGCACATTCTTCGTCTTCGAATTATTCCCCTACATATCAAAGCAGTATAACACGAAATCAAATTAACAACTACACTTAATGACAACCAATTATATGCGATAGTACCCCCACAAAGGTCAACAAATTACCTGGTAATTACCTGGTGCGAGCAGCAGAATTAGTAAAAACTAATTTGGGTATATGATGCCAAAATGCAAAACTCACTTATACCAGGTAATTTTGGCATCAAACATGTATGTACACTCAAACTGATGGATAGATGGGAATTACTGACTCAGGGCAATTGTCCTCATCCCAAAGAAGAGAGTAGTATGCGAGAATCGTGCTTGACCCTCTGGGCCCTCATCTTGTTTTGAAGCAATAAATTCAATGTTCCGAAGGCGTACCATTGCCATGAGGTTAGTGCCGATGGGGGATGCCTTGTATCCTCGCACCCATAGATATCTCGGTGACTTCACCAGAACGCAAAGAATGGCCAATGCTGCGTTCATGAAGCAACAACTCCTTAGCTCCAATTTCGCAAGCTTGGGCATCCTCTTGACAATTGCGGCGGTCCAAGGTCGACCCCAACATTCCCGAGCAACATGTAGCGGATGGTCTTACTAAATTCACCAACATAGCCAAGGCCAACATCCGATAGAGCCCGTGTCTCACATAAAATGCAAACCTCCGGAGTTTGGTGCAACCTCTCAAGAAAGCACGAACCCCGTTGTCAAGGGCAAGTCGGTTGTATTCACTTCTCTATCAAGCGAGGACATCTTTGAAATCGTTAATTTTTCTCAATAACGCATCGATGGCCTCTAGAGTTGCATTTGTAATGTCGACATGTACCGCCCAAGATTTCAAATCAGGCGACCTTGAGCTACGACCATCAATCCCACTGTGTGATCATACCATGTTCGTCCTCAAGACCTCCTTGGTCATCATCTCCTCTCTCTACTTTGAGTCTCGCAATTTCTTGCGTGTCTCAGGCAACAACTTCTAATCCTCGATCCCCTATCACGTCCCTTACATTTTGTTTTCACAAGAAAAATGAACATCAATACAAACATTTGAAATAGCATATTCACTATCCAACCTCCAAATAGGAAATATGAAAAGCGTGTAAAATAATCGCCAAGAAATACCTCTAGAACTTCAAGATTCGGCGTAATGGACTAGTGACAGTGATCCTCTGTGGTAAGGAATGTAAACCGGAGGTCTAATTTCTTAAGTGAGGCACCATATGGAAATAATAAGCGTGCATCTCATTTGTTCCCATGTAAAGCAAACTCAAGCGGTGCGATGAGGGAGGAAATAGTAGTTTTCATAATTTCTACTCTCCCGGCTTGATCCTCGATCCTCAAAGGAACCACCAAAGAAAGTCTTGTAGTGTTTCAACAGACGGAACAAATCGGTCGGGTCGATATGCCTAAAGCTTCAAGAACTTAACCAAGGAGTTTCCTCGATCATTGAGTAAGAAGGCCTCGATGCAGAATGGATAAGCTACATAACACGGATGTATTCAAGAACTCAAGAACACATTTTTCATGTCTAACCTTTCAATGGGATGATAAGCTCCATCCAAATCACTCGGAACACCATCCGTCCAATCCAGACATAGCAAAGATTCCCTAGGTACAAAAATCCAAGATGCATGAGATTCAATCAGGCCGGAGGCCAAGAGGGCCGAGGGGACCCTAAGGCCGGAGCCGTCGCGGCGAGGTGTTGCGGTGCCGAAGGGGGGCTTCGGGCCGGAGGTGAAGGGGGCCGAGGGAACCCCGAGGTCGGAGCCGTCACGGCGAGGGGGCCCGAGGCCGGAGGTGGGCAAGCCCGATGAGGGTGTGAGGATCCGACGGGAGGCGCACCGAGGTGGCCGGGTGCGGTGGGGTGCGCGCGTGGAGGCCCCTGGGTGGAGGTGCTCGAGCGGGGGGGGAGGCCACCGCGCCAAGGCATCGTCGTCTGGGAGGTGGCGGCCGAAGTCTTGGCGCAGTGGGCTTGGCGGCTCGAATCTGTGTGGCGCATAGAGGAGTCCCTAGGGTGGAGGTGCTCCAAATTTTAAGCGCTTCCGCCCTAAATCGCAAAGGAATAGCGCCGAGTCTATCCATCCGAGAAAATCGGAGGTGAACAACAATATTTGCATACGGGTCTTACCTATATATAGCATATATATAGTAGCATATATATATATATATATATATATATATATATATATATATATATATAGGAAAAATACTATCTACTCTCAGGTGTAGTTACTCCCTCTCCATCCACCGTTTAATCCTCGATGAGATCCGTGCACCTTTCCGAGCTTAACGGGCTGAAACTCACGGATGAGAGAGAGACCCGATCCAATACCTTGTATCTGGTGTTTAATCCTGGTTAATAAATTCCTAAATTATCTCCGGGAGTTTGGATTAGGCTGCCATCTTGTTGCCTCCTCGTAGCTCCGGTGACCTAGACGTTGTCTTCTTGCCCTCATCAGCTCTCGTGACCAAGCCTGGTGTCGTCGTGCCAACCAATTCTCCAATCGGGAGGAGAATACTCCCGATGCAAGTTCAAGGTATGTACATGTTGATCTAATCTCCTTTTTAAATCTTAGTACAATCCAATACAAATTTTGCTTTTTCGTGTATTAGACGCCCACGCTGCTGGCCCGGTCGTGAGTTTTCCCATGGTTTTGAGCAAGTTCTAATCTGCCCCCTGCTTGTGATCTCACGGCCGATCGCCACATTTGCAAGCTCTGATGAATCAACTTGACAACAGCACAACATAACTCGCCATCGCTTCCAGACCAGGACGAGTCAAAAGCATCCCCTGCGAGCAAATTAGGTGCTTGAGCAAATTCCCCTGCAAGCAAATTAGGTGCTCGAGCAAATTAGGTGTATTACTATTTTGCTGCATGTTAGGTGCTCGAGCAAATTCCCCTGCGAGCTACAATTTTTCTTTCATAACTATTTTCAGAGATCCCTCTTTATTTGAGTTCAAGGCAGTATGCAACTACTCTGTACTCTGTAGGTATACATACTTGTTATTTTCATAACTAGTATTTCTGCTAGTTGATTTGTTCTTATAATTAAATGATTTTAGACACTACCATCGTCGATCATCGATAGATCAAAGAAAGCGATGAAACCATCCGTTGGCAGCTGTAGGCCTATAGTCGACGTGCAGGCATAAGGATGCACGTGCATGATGGCGCCGCCAGTGCTACCGATGCAGCGGGCTACCGCCGCTCCAGGGTCTATCAGGTTGTATATGTTCTGGGATTGGAAAGTGGTATCATGGCATACTCCATAGTACCTACATGCCTGCATGCACATGCAGCTGTTTTCTTTCATCCAACGAGAACTGCGTCACGTGTACAAGATTCTAGTGACGATCTAGTTTGTTTCAGCATTTCTTGTACTCACTTCCGACTATACTTCTTTTCCAAGCAAGTGTGTTATACTTTTTTTGATCTCTTGGCTATATACCCTTTTCCACAGTGAGTCGTGAACATACTTCTTTTTAATTCGTATCATATCGGCATACCCTCATTCATTATGAACATACAAATGCTATAGTTGAATAAAAAATGATGCATATGGACGAGAGCCACCCATGTACCAATCAACATACTCCATAAAGTACATTTATACGTGAAATACTCCTTCCAAATCCATGTATAGATGTACTAATATACTATCACAGGTGTATATACTCCCCAATTACATGTACTAAAATACTCCCTTATATGTACGTAGATATATAGTACGTATACCTATGGAAGTATTTTAGTACATGTACTTAGGTAGTATGTATACCTAAGGGAGTATTTTAGTACGAGTATGTACATACATATATAGTACGTATACCTATGGAAGTATTTTAGCACATGTACTTAGGTAGTATGTATACCTAAGGGAGTATTTTAGTACATGTACTTAGGTAGTATGTATATACCTAAGGGAGTATTTTAGTACATGTACTAAAATACTCCCTTAGGTATACATACTACCTAATTTAGTACATGTACTAAAATATTCCATTTTTCTTCTCGCTTGCGGATGACGAGCGTCACTCAACGAAAAGAAATCGAGCAGGAAATCAAAGGAGTATGTATACACTTTCTAAAAAGGAGTATGTATTCGACCTCTAAAAATAACGTATACGTAAAAAAACACAAGTGAAAAAAGCTACTTTATGAATGGGAGTGTACGTGTCAAGGGTGGTATTTGCACTTCACAAATGGGAGTATATGTATATGCATAGGTAGTATCTTCACTTTTCGAATGGGAGTATAACTGCGTATGTACTCATGGAACATATAATTAGGGAGCATTTGCACTATATGAGCGGGTATGTGGAGCAACTAGTACCAGCTCATGTCAATCACGTCCCAACGCCAAACTTCACGGGAGCGGTTGCCAAAAGAAAAGGTCAATTATGTACTGTGGGTATTACCCATATGTATTGCGGGTTGCTAGTAATGTTATCCGATCCAATAATTCAATCAATGATGTGGTATCCGAGATAGATGAGCGATAGATACAATGGGAGTAACTACACAGGAGTAGCAAAAGGCTTATATATATATATATATATATATATATATATATATATATATATATATATATATATATATATATATATATATATATATATATATATATATATATATATGATGCCGATTTAAAGGCACAAGCTTGGCGGCTTTATAGAAAAGTCATCCTGAGCGGTTTGACCACAAACCGTCGTGATATATCGATCATCACAGACGGTTTGCGGTGAAACCGCTCGTGATATATAAATCATCATAGGCGGTTTCAGCTAAAACCGCTGCGTGATAGTAACCTATCACGAGCGGTTCTCGATTAATAACCGTCAGTGATAGTATACATCCTGAGCGGTTTTTCAACCGTTTGTGATGACCTCATGTCATCACTGACCCATAAACTCAGACGGCTCAAGAAACCGTCTGTGATGACGTTTTTTGAACCGTCTGTGAAGACCTTTTCTGTAGTAGTGGTCGTAGGGGTCCCCGAAGAACCCGAAGGTGTTTCTAAAGGTTCCAAAGGCGATCCCAAAGACGCCCTTCGGAGGGGCTCCCGAGGCCCCCAAAGGCGATCCCGAAGCCTCCGAATGTGTCCCCGAAGGTTCCCTCCGGAGGGGCCTCGAAGGCTACGAAGGAGTGTACGAAGGTCGCAAAGGCGGCCCCATAGCCTCCGGAGGAGCCCTACGAAGGGGTCTCGAAGGCCCCCCGAGGGTGGCCCCCGAAGGGACGCAAAGGCAATAGGATTGGTTGACCAGGCTCACTCCCCGGATGGACCAGGACCAAGAGGGTCTACCGTGCACCAAAGGCTACGCTTAGGTTAGGAAAAGCCCCTGCTACCCCTACGGTGGTTGTACCTTTTTAGGGGTGCATGTGTAATTCCACATACCCGGTCGGAAGGCTATAAATAGCCCCCTCCCCCTTCATGTAGATGGATGGATGCAAGTTTTTTTAGCAATAAACACACTCTTGACCGAAACCCCTCTCTCCTAGGACCCTTCGGCCCCTGCTACCGGGGGTCCTTCCTCTCTACTATCTAGTCTTTTCTCAATACGACAACCTTAAACAACCAAGCATGATAACCTTGTTAAAAAAGATCATATCCTCACTACAACATTTTCTCATATATGTATGTCAGGGACCGACGAACTCGCAGCAGGATTGGAGCGGAGGCAGTAGTTGTGCTATGTATATGGCCGAGGACCTGGGCCTCGGTGACGCGGATGAGGTGCCGTGGTCCCGACGGCCGTGCAGCCGAGTCCAGAGATACAGTTGAACAAAGTAGAACGAACAGTAAGAAAGAGTTGAGGCGATTTTCTATTTTCTCATTACTGAATTGTTGATTGCATCTCTCTTTAAGTAGAGATCCTAACATCTGTAATACTAAACGAATTCGAATTATAAACACAGGAAGTAATAAGTGTTTCCTAACTCTGACTACGAAAATAGAAAAGGAAAACTGAATATGAATTGTAGATAATCGAGCAGTTCTTTCAAGAAACTGAATCTGATATCAATAGCGTTGTATTTGGCAACTTCGGCTTGCGATGTGTATACTGGAGTCCCCACATGACATCTCGCCCCACCTTTTCAAACAACTCGTCCTCGAGCTTGAAAGAAGGATACAACCGTTGAAATTTCTCCAAATCTTCCCACGAAGCACTAGTTTCTGGCACATTCTCCCACTGAACCAAAATCTGGAGACGGTCACGAGCCTGTCTAGATTTTAACAATTGAGCTGGTAATGGACAAACTCGGCCATGCAAAAGATGTGGTAATGGAGGTGGTGTTCGAGGAGATGGACCAATAAATGGCTTCAACAAACTAAGATGAAACACATTATGAATCTTTGTATGGGTGTAACGTCCCAAAAATCCTTAAGTTGGATTAGCTAAGCATATCATGTGTTATGTGTGTAAAGTATGTATTAATGTAAAACCTTGGTTTTTGTAATAAAGTTTGTCCCGAATTTTCAAATTTTCAACTTGAATTGAAGCTTTAATATGAATCTAGAAAAATGTGTGATTAAAAGTGGTTGGAAATAATTTTTTAAATACTAGATTATTTATCATGAATTAATATTATTTTTTACAAATTTTAAGAAGTCATTTTGATCTCACCAAAATCAAACCATTTCTCTAATGCAGCTTTTGAAAATAATTTAATTCTAAAATTTTTAGTATTATAGTAGCTTTGAAATAATTTTCCTAAGTCCAATTTGATTCTCAGAATGTTCACAAAAATAATTTTCAGAATGGTCTCGTTATATGTTGAACAAAGGAAGGTGTAACCCTGATTCCAAAAACAAATGCTTTAGCCAATGTTGTATATGTGGGCTAAATCAGAATGCATGCATGCATGCATGGATGAATCAAATTAAATATTGCATCATCTTATTGTGACGGCATCATCCATATTCTAGTGAAATTTCTGTAGTTGTGGGGGACCAACTCATAAAATTAAGCCATGAGCCCAGCTACATCGTGTCGGACCCGGATTTTCTAATCTCGAATTGTAACATCCCGATTTTCATAATTGGGATGTTAATATTTAATTTGGCTATCTATTAAAATTTTGACTACGTTTTAAAATTTTTCCAGTGTTTTATTAAAATGTTGCTTTGAAAATCAAATTGAGTAAATTAAAAGGTTGCATTTTATGAAATCAAATTGTTTGAAAGACCGCTTTTAAAAATTAAATTATTTTGATTTCTTGTTTTGCATGCATTTCAAAAATCATGTCATCCAGCATGCATTAGTACCATCGTTCTTTTCAGTCCGACCGAACGCAGGCGAGACACATGTGTGTCCTTTCTCTTTCCCAACTTCTCTCCTCGCTATCACCACCAAAAATCAAGAATCCGACAACGCATGTTATACCGTTGCGATCATCGTCTCGAGAGCGTTCCAATTTATTGATTGTTTCATGCATGCGAGGTTGTTTGGGCGAGTTGGAGAAAAAAAAGGAAGAAATACACTGCTATTTAACTTCACTCGCCTTTTGTTTTTCTTCCTCCCAGCCGCATAGCTTCCTTTCATTGTTTATTTCCTCCACAACCACTCACTGCCATATTATTTTTCAATGGAGCAATACATAGCCAGCTCCATCCAACATGCAAAGCCCCACACTGTCATTTCCAACCCTCACTTGCCATTTCTTTGCCCCAACCAAGAGCCACCTCTCCATTCATCTGCCCAACCGAACCATTCTCTCCCAGGGCCACCCAACCCATTTCTTCTCCACTCAGTCATCTTCATCCCCAACACAACAGAGCAAGCACACCATTTCTTTCTCTTCATGTATACAAACTCAAGCTCCACTTCTCTCCTCTAAATCTCCACCAAAAACCACAAATCTCTCTATGCATGTCATGCTATCGCGTTCTTCATCGCTTGAGCATCCCATCCATGTAGCTAGTTTTCACATGCAAGCTCTTTTGAGTGTTTTGGAAGAAGAGAGGAGGAGCAAGGTGGTGCTTGTGCTTGCGGCAGCCAAACGTGATGCACTGTCATGCATGCCGGCAGTGGCAGGGGGGAGAGAGAAGGAGCTGGCGTGAGGCGGCCCACTTGGTGGCATAGCCGAGGGCCTGCGATTTGGGTAGCATGCAGCAACTCGGTGCAGTAGCTCCTGGCATCCTGGCTTGGCAGTGGCAGCCGAGCCGAGCTCTAGCTCCATGCGGCATAGCAGACGTGGTGCGGTAGCAGCTCAGCATGGCGCACTGATGCTGTGCTTTCGGCCAGCACACATGCAATAGCTCCCTGCGGCTCGGCGGCACTAGCGCATGCATGCAGCAGCTAAGGCCGGCAGCAGGTGTGGCACGACGACCCGAGGGTGGCACCAAACCGGGGCGCAGCTCCATGTGTCGGCGGCATAAGCTAATGTGGAGAATAGCATTGGTAGCAGTAGTCCAGGGAAGGAAATGGAGCACGCCTGCAGTGCATGCATGTTGGGTGGCACATGTAGCAAACATGGCGAATGAGGCGAAGAAGCGGCAGAGGCGCGATGGCATCGCATGGCTCGAAGGAGTAGCAGCGTAGGAAACATGCAAGGAGCAATGGTGGTGGAGGTGCTGCATGTGGGGGCAGCGAGTGGCCAGCGAGCAAGGCGGCCTGGCTGACGCCGACGGAGCCGCGGCTCGACGATGGTCGGATCCAGCTCGGCCAAAGCAAGGAGAAGGTAGAGGTGAGGAGGCAAGTCCGGTGGAGTAGCGGCACTCGGCGCAGCGGCTCGGCGAGGCACTGTGTACATGCAGCGGCGCAACGCCTAGGCGAGGGAGTGGCGGCCCGAGCAAGACGACGTGCTGCAGCGGCACGCGGTGGCATCGGCTCGGTGGTGACCCGGTTAGAGGCATTTGGGTGTGGCGCTATCCAACGACGCATGCGGAGGCTCGGCAAAGCGACAGCCATGCATACACGAAGACTTGGGAGCAACGTCGCGAAGACGACGGCGTGGAGGAGCAGGCCGAGAGCACGGCGCTTGCATGCAACGGCCATGCATGCAGCAGCGCGGCGGTCTGAGCGAAGTGAGAAGGTATGGCGTGTTGCGTTTGGGTACGGCGGCGGCAAGGTGGCTCCGTGGGCGTGGCCAAGAGCGACGCGACGATGTGGAGCGGGACGCAGACGCGGACACGGACAGGCTCGGCGACGACTACGGCGGACGCGGACGAGAAGCCGAGCGGACGCGGAAACGGCGATGACTACGGTGGACATGGATGCAGAGCCGAGAAGACGTCATCCGGTGGTGATTCACACGCCGAGTGCTGCGGTAAAAATCTTTAGGGTTAAATTGAGTTACCGTGTTATATTGTTAGCTGTGCATGTTGCACAATCATCTTAAGCATCCCATCTTTTCGTGCATGTTTTGTGTAAAAATTGTTTGGTAGCTTAAGACTGGTATAACTCTCTAGTTAAGTCTTATTTATGTGTTGGCATGATCATGTATTGATATATTGGTAAATGCGAATAATTAGATTATTTTGGTGAATTGCATGTGTTATTGTTCGGTAGATGCTAGATTAAATATATGATTGGATTATTTGATCGGATGATATTATTTTGAAGTTGCATGGATGTTAGTGGTGATCTTTGGATAATACATTAATTAGAGATTTTTCCTCATGTTGGATTAGTAATTTTAGGAGTTTGGACGCATAAGGATTTGATAATTTATTACTTGATGGATAGCTCTTGTGTTGATGATTAAGGAAATATGATGTTGAATCGGACGATTTACTTAATCGTGGACAAATTGGTCAGATGTCTTAAGTAGTATCTATGTGAGTTATACTTGCTATAATTGGGAGAAGATAGGAATGGATTGTTGGATTGACTACCTTGGTTATGTCTTAGTGAAGGTTAGTACGGGATTTAGATCAAGGTATGAGAATATGATCAGAGAGTGTTATGCAAGTGAGTGGATTCAACGCCGGAGAATCGGTTAAGTCAATGATTATAAGAAGATTAGATTTGTCGATAGATGTTTTCCTTTAGGAATTAAATAGAAAAGAAAAGGAAATATGTAGGCTCCATTTGTCATGACAGAGGCTAGGTTAGCATGTGTGCAAAAAGTATTAAATGATTTGGAAAAATTCGGAATACAATTATTTTTGCACTACAAAATGCTTTTATCTTTGAAAATTCGTAGAAAATTCATGTGAACTCCAAATGAGTTGAACCAATTTATTTTGGTCTTATATTTTTATTATCTATTTATCTATTTAATCCTTTTTCCCACCACTATTCTACAAATTTTCACCAAATAATTAATTTCTGATGAATAGTAACCGAAATGCAATTTTCTGGATTTTTCAGACAACTAATTTTCAAACTGCTATAACTTTCACATACTAACTCCAAATGGAATGAATCTTTCACCTAAATTCATCTAAAATCATGATCTACCCACGGTATCAATTTCATGCATTTTGAATGATATTGAATTTTTGGATGTTTTCGTTCTTATTCGAGGTTTTCGTTCATTCGATGGTTGACGAAGGTACGAGTGTGATCAAGAGTGATTTGCAACAGCACATGGACCATCCACAGCAAAGGCAAGTAGTTTAATCCTTTGATGCATGTTGCTCCTATTAATTTTGAAAACTATTTATGTTGAATTTTAAGTATTCTATGCATTGCTTAATTTCAAATACTTGTATATCAATTGGGTTGAATTAGTTATATCATCTTGCTGCATTGGCCTTCCTTTGAATGTTGATTACCCTTTTACCTTGAATGATTAACGTTATATGTTATATGGGTTTGTTTGCTAATTTGTAGAACGATGCTTAGTCATGCTAGTAGTTGTAGTCGAAAACGGTTGATGGAGCTAGTCCATCGGCCGATGGATTGAATCAAATCTTAATGAAATTTGAGGATTATATGGATTGAATTATGTTGAATTTGAGGAAATATATCCGGATCTTCACATCTGTTTCTCGTGGACTTGTTGGGTTGTTGTTGTGTGTTGGACTTGGACGGGTGATAGGGTGATAAAGGGAGTGGTCCCGGATTTGCATAGCCCCGTCTGGGTATTTGAGGACCGGTCTATGGTGTGATGAACCAAGTCTTACGTACAACCACACTCTGGGATAATGGCGAAGGCTTGGCTTAATAACTTGTTATGTGTTAGTTATCAAAACACAATTAGATTGACAATTGTTATTGTTATTGTTTAATTGTTCTCTTGTCAATCTAGTGGGGGCATGTTAAGTTTCGCCTTACTTGCCCTTAAGGGTCTTTAGCGTTTTGGGATGCTGCGCAAGGGACTTACTTACACAACGGGGTGAACCGTGGTTTTAGCATGTACGATAGCCTGCCATAGTTCTGAGCCTCAGGTGGTTTGATAGTTAGGACATGACATTGTAACGGCCTCGTTATGATATCTCAGTCACACTCCTACAGAAGAGTGCATTGGCCGACATTATGAGGTATTCATATCGTGTGGGTAAAGCTGTACAACTCTGCAAAGAACTAAATCTATTCGAATAGCCGTGTCCCCGGTTATGGACATCACTTATGGGAAAGCATGCATAGTTAGTTTATGGGAAATTGGGTTTGGGTTATGGTTGAAAATGTTAGGTCATTATGTTAGTTTGTTCAGATCTGAAATGTTATCACGAACGGGAAGTTCGCATGTTGATTCGTTAAGAAATGAATTGTGTCACGAACGGGAAGTTCGTGTGTTGATTATACTTGGAGTACCTACTGTTGTTGATCATAAATTTGGGATTACCTACTGATTATATAAGTTTTCCAAGTGTTTTACAAATGGCAATTTGAATCTATATCGTGCATCTCAATAAAAAACTTGCTTTATGCTGAAAATGAACCATGTAAGCCTTCCTTTGACACTTGAATGCATTTATTATATGCTGCTATTTGTAAGTCTTGCGAGTATGTTTTTGTACTCAGTTGTATTGTCCATGTTGCAGGTGAGAAGTCGTTCAAATTGGGTTAAGTACTTCAGACGCTACGACTTTAACCCCAGTTGGTTGCTTGTGGGTTTGGGCATGCCAACTCGGCTCTTTCTCTTTTATTTCTAAGTTTATCTTCCGCTGCGATTTATTTGTGTTGTTTAGATTTGGCCGGTCGGCCCTCTTATGCAAACCTACACCTTAAGGTTATATTTAATGATGCTGTAAAAATGTTTCTATTCTCGTGTATGATTGTGTATGGATGTGATTGCAATCTTGTGTTTGGATATGTGCATGTTAGCTACTAATCCTTGGGAGCTAACATGAGACACATATCCGGGCACTCGGAATCGTTTTCATTTCATGTTAAGTATTGTGCTTTCGGCGTAATCATTTAGCTTGAAATGAATCCGATCCCGGGGTGACCTCACACGAATCCTCTGTGAAAAACATTGTGCTATTCCCTGGATCAGTAGATAGCATTCACAGACATATTGCTGAATCATTTCATACATAGCGTAAAATCATATCATTCATTAATTAACACATCAGAGTTTACATAAACCGCAGCAGGTCAAGTTTTACAATAAGAACCGAACAAACCAAATGCTTACATTACAAAAGTAGCAGAAGAGTGGAAGCAAAAGGGGTAGAACACATCTCTCCATGAGCTAGCGACTAGGGAAACTCGTGTGCATCCGATATTACATGAAAACCCAGATAATATAGGATGCTCGCAAGCACCGACGGAGTCAGCTAGACTGAGGCGAGATCTAGACTAAAAGAACTAAACTACTCCTCATCATCTCCTGGGCCTCCAACTTCTGGATCCTCGTAGTATGCGTAATCTCTAGGATTTCCTACTTCTGAGGGTTTTTCGGGGGAAAGAGTGAGGATGAGCACAACTTCCGTGCTCGCGAGCCAACACACATGATGCAGTAGTAATACATGCAAGGCTTAATAAGGATGGCTCGGGTTCTTTTATTTGCTAAAGCAATGTTTTCAATTATCATAATTACAAATTCCTATCACTTAGCATTTTAACCAAATTTCATTTTATTAAAGAGAGTAATTGTGCAATATTTATATCAGCAGAGGTTCCCTCTGTCAGAAACTCTACCTTATGCTTCTTTCGATTGGGGCTATCCCCACTTATTAACACCACTGAGTCCGACGACCTAGGAAAAATCCAATCATCAGGGCTAGGTGAGCCCACCATATTTTTCATCCCACCCACCAAGGTTTTTGAAATAGAACTAACTCTACTAAGGTTCCCATGTCCGCCTTTGATCGTGAGGCACTATTTGTTTAAACAGTTTAGACTCTACAGAGGTTGTACACTGTACCCACAAGAGACAATCATACTTGTTACCCCACATGATTCCTTAGTCATGTAATTGAGCGACCATCACAGTAACCTTTCAAATTACCTCGCCTCTTCCATCATCTTACCCATATTGGGTTACACCCATACGTTGTGTGGGATGTTCACCTCAGCGACTGGAGTAGTTGGACTACACCACGGCGACTGGCAACGTCACCTTGTATCGGTGTCCCATTCAAGTCGGACGTATCCCGAGCTTGCACGTTCCTGTTATCCATCCAGCGAGATGATTTTCAGGGTTAACAAATTTACTAAGCCAAGTTGCACTTTGCAGACTTGTGGTTGTACTTGTTTTACACAGGAGGTCATGACAAGAATAAGTCCTTAGGGTTATCTGGGCGGTTCATTTCACATACCATCCACAAACCAACATTGCTTGGGCTACATTAGC
The DNA here is from genome assembly GCA_036346405.1 of Phyllostachys edulis. Taxonomy (NCBI): domain Eukaryota; kingdom Viridiplantae; phylum Streptophyta; class Magnoliopsida; order Poales; family Poaceae; genus Phyllostachys; species Phyllostachys edulis. Next base: position 41,657,060 of record CM070566.1, read on the forward strand.
ACCCACCACATACCATCCATCAAACCATCCGCCCAGACGGTAACAACAAGTTATTAGGGTTTTGAGGAGCAAAATTCATTAACTCAACCATCTTAGTCATTTACCCACAATGACTGCCCAAAACCACTTTCATGTTTAAAAGATGATGATTAGGACATTTGATGTCCCGGTACTTAAACAAGACTAACATGTCCCTTAAGTACAACTTATAACTAGTAATTACCACATAGTTACTAGGGTGACATGGAATAATGGATTCAATTGTCAGGGGATGGTATTATAATTAATTAATCATCAAATGGGTATTTAACTACCTTAAGCTTTAACATACATTTGCTTAAAGAATTAAAGCATGCAAATTTTGGTAATTTAAATGAATATAATTTACATAAAATGTAGGCTCAAAATGATCAAAGTATCGACTCGCCTGGATTAAAGGTAAGAGATTCTTGACAATCTTATGCTTAATCGAATTGGAAATCTCCCGCTTCTTCGAACCCTAATCGGACGAACGTACCGGAAAAAGGCACAAACAAGCAAACAGAGCAAATAAATGAACAAGAAATAATAAATGAACTTCAAATTAAACAAGACCATTGCCATTAGCTAGGTCTTGAATTTACAAAATTTTAGAAACAAATTTCATAATTTTTGGAGTTATATCGGAGGAGAACGGAGCTTCCGAAGTTTGAAATGGAATTAAATCCAGAAAATAAAAAGAGGAAAGAGAACCCTCGCACCGACAGGTGGGTCCTGGTGAACAATGGCATTTTCTTTTTTCCTTTTATTTTATTTTAAGACAACACCCCTGACATGCGAGGCCCACTAGTCGGTATCTTGGTCCATGTGCACAGTGCATTGATTGGTAGGTCAACATGCACTGTGCACTGGTCAATGGTGCACCAGGTGCAGCGTAGAGGTGGGGCCCACGTGTCAACCGACGATGAGCTCTAGCGGCGGGGAGGTGACCGCTCATGGCGCCATGGCAGTACAGCGCGAGAGGGCTTGATTCTGGGCTAGGGGAGCATCTCGGGGCAACAAGGAGCTCACTTGGAGCAACGGTGAGGGACGGGGAGGCCCAAGGCGGCTTGTCGACGAGAGCCCGAGCCGGCGGCAAGGTGGGTGACGGGGAGGGCCCATCGGAGAGGGAGATGGAGCTCGACGGTGCTTGGGGTAGCTTCGGGGTGTTGGTGTGGTGCTCCAAGTGGTGACGATTGGGTCGTGGTGGTCAGAGGACGAAGAACGACGAGGGAGAGCGCGTCAGCCTGAGCTGGGGAAGAAGGTGAAACCCGAGTGCTCCTACGGTTCAACCAAGAAATTAAGGTGGGGGAAACACTCAAGGGGCACTAAAACACAACGAGACGCGGGTAGAAAGGGGGAAAGCCCACTGGAGTGACGGGTTCCTCGGCGAGGCGCGGCGGTGGGACAAGGGCAACTCGGGTTTCCTTCGATGGCACTTACCAAAAGAGGCGGGGCGACATGGGGACGACAATGGGGAGCTCGGGGCCCTTTATAGCCGCAAAGAGAGGCGGAGAGAGCCGTTGGGGCTCTGCGAGAGGCGCTCGGTCATGAGGCGTTCAAGAGCACGGGGCGTGGTGATGGCGTCACGACACCGACCAGCGAGAGCTAGGGCAGGTGGGCGATGCGACGAGGCGGAAGCACGAGCGTGCGTAGGTGCGGGACAGGACGGAGGTGCTGGCGTCACGACAGAGACCAAGAAGGTCGGGCGCATGCGAGTGGGCGGCGTAGACGAGCGTGTGCGCTGCGCAGCGTGCGTAGGGAGGTGACTAGGTGGCGTGAGCGCGGCGCTGGCCTCCCGGTTGACAAGAAGGGGCGAGGGGGAGGGCGCCAGAGTCTTGGGCGGCAGAGGGAGCAGGCGGGAGCATGGGTGGCAGGGGCGCTCGTGGAGAGAAGAAGTGGTAGGGGGAGGGTGGCTCCGGTGGGGAAGAAGACAGGAGGGGGGGTTGGCTTGGCCCAGGAAGAAGGGAAGAAAGGTCGGGGCTGGGCCGAGCTGAGACCAAACGAAAAAGGAGGGGAGAGATGGGCCGAGCCCACTAGGAAGAAAACTGAGATTCAAAACTGAAATTTGAATTTGCTTTAGAAGAAGGAAATCCTGAAGACTACGCGTACTACGAGGATCTAGAAGCTAGAGGCCCAGGAGATGATGAAGCGTAGTTTAGTCTTTAGTTGTCCTAGTCTCACCCCAGTCTAGTTGACTCCGTTGGTGCTTGCGTGCATCCAATATTATCCAAGTCCTTGGTTAATATCGGGCGCACACGGGTTTCCCCAGTCACTTGCCTGTGGAGAGATGTGCTCTCACCCTTTTGCTTTCATTGTCGCTTCTGCTTTTTTGGTAATGTAATCCTGGCCTGTTCGGCCCTTATTGTAAAACCCGACCCGATGCGGTCTATGTAAACTCTGAAGTGTTGAATTAATGAATGGTATGGTTTTATGTCATGTATGAAATGATTCAGCAATATATCTGTGAGTGCTAGCTACTGATCCAGGGAATAGCACTGTGTTTTCACAGATGATTTGGATTCTCGGAGTCCGGGTCCGACAGAGCTGGTATCAGAGCATATGACTGTAGGAGCCTTAGCTAGACTGGTCGAGCCTAAGGACTTGAGTCTTATTTTCAAAAACTATGAAAAGTTTTGAGCAAAATATTGCGTATTTATTGCTCTTACTCATCTCTCTTAGTTCTCTACTTAACTCCTTTTTGTGAGTCTACTCCGTTGCTAGCTCTCTCTTTTGTTTTAAAATCCTAGATGACTGTATCGTCGTCCGATGGCCCATGGGATTTCTTCCCTCACGGTGAGAATGACGACGAGTTTGTCGATTTTCCCCCCGCAAACTCAAGCAGTACCTTGGTTCGCCACCAGCCCATCTTCAGAGGCTGGAAGACCCAGGTCCTAGATCGAGAGTCTCGTTCCATGGAAGTTGAGTTCATCGCTCACACCTTCTGGACCAAGCATCTCAAGAGCCGCTGTTCTGATGCCATTCAGAACATAGCGCGCTTCACCTCGACTCACTTGTGCCAGATGCACGAGGATCTCTTGTTGAGGTCGCCATTCTGTTCTTTCCCGTCTCCCCAGAAAGGAGAACTCTGCCAAAGATCTTCGACATCAAGAAAGGAACACCGTCGTTGCAGTAGCCACTGCAATCTCTACCCTAGCTCCAGCTGCACCAGTCATCATCTCTAGCAACACGGCACCAGTTCGACGTTCAAGTCCCCGCATCAGGATCACTGCGTGCAAGAGCGTGCGATGTCCTAGTCCGTCGCCCATCATCAACCTTGGAGAGTCCAGTCGTGCACGCAGTCTCAGCCGTTCTCGCTCCCTTTCCCTGTGTGGATATCATGGGGATATGTCTGAGATCTTAGGATGATGTTACAATTGGCAATGTCGTTGACGGTTTGTCGAATCACGTGTTTTCAGCAAAGCTCCAGGTCTGTCAGGCCTCTGGCGGTCTGACCGGCCATTGTGGCGATCAGACCGGCCATGCCTGTGGTTTTTCTGAAATGGTTCTTTGGTCGTCGGTCGGTGGCGGCCAATGGCCAAGCGAGCGACCGAGGCTTTTGCTTGAGCGGTCAGACCGGCCATTGTATTGTCTTTGGTTTTTGGAGCTGGGCCAAAAATAGAAGGTGTAGGCAAGTGAGAAGGTTCTTCTGCACTTGGTCTCATCATATTTGGTGCTTCAAGGCAAAAGTTCTATTGGTTTGAAAATTCCAGTAGGTTTCGGATTTTCAGGATGGAAATTTGGCTAAGTCGGTGGGCGGTCGAGGCCGGCCAGCAGTGTGATCGACCGTTAGAGGCCGACCGCCATGGTGGCGGTCGACCGTTTTCACTTGTTTAAATGCGTCGCCGTGGCGGCGATGTTTGAAGATTAGGTCAAGTTCATGGGTTTCATGGCATATGTGTTGCATGATGCATGTTTTGACTAACGTGGGTCAAGTTGCGAAGAACTTGTTCCCGAAAACAATTTCTTGGTCTATGTTTGTGCAGGTTGCTTGGAGGTCAACGACGGTCAACGGCGAGGATGATCGGGACTAGGCTTGGATAGCTGAGGTCCAGAACGATCGGGGATGCCGGGTGAGGTCAACAGGTTCAAGCATAGCGCAGAATGAACAAGGATGACCGAACGGGCAGTTCGGTGCAACGGGTTGGATCAAGCAGGGTGGGGGTCGGTGCAAGTGCCATGGCGGTTTCGGTGGGAGCCGGATGGGAGAGACTTGCCGACATGTTGAGAGTCGCAGGATCAACCTACACGTGGTGAAGCATGGATGTGTTTCACACAGTTGGGACTCGGTCTTTGTAAAAAGATCGAGGAGGGGTATTTTGGTAATTTTACCAAATACCGCCTTAGTGACCTTTTGCCAAAATCACGGCACAAGATGGTGCAAGGTGAAGTGGATTAGGTCAAGAGATGAAGACGACACTTTAAAACGCGTGCGTATGTGACCCGTTTGTGTGTGGGCCTTAACGGGAGCCCATTAGGGTTCAATCTTCTAGAAGGTCTAAGCCTCCACTATAAATAGATGAGGGAGGTGGCTGCACCCCCTTCAACCCTTTCATTGTTTTTGAAACCGTATTTTCTTAGGGAGAGGATTAGTGGAGGTTAGGGTTCTATAGAGTTGGATTGGATTTTGTGCTCATGTATTGAGTCTTTGTCCTCCATTGTTGGAATGGCTGTAAACCAATACCCATCAAATCAATCCAAAGAGAATTCTCTCAAGATGAATCTATTATCTCCTTTTCTCTCTATTTGGTGATTTGGTGCTTCTCTTTGATTCTCGAGTTTTAGCTTGATTTCTTGGCTTGATCTAACTTGCTGTGACTTGTGGGAATCCATCTAGGATCATCTTGATCATCAATTACCCACGAGCAAGTCTCTAGATCATATTTTGATTCTTACTCGGTTTTTGACCTAACTTTGCTCAAACTGCAGAAGATAGGAACCTTGGCTTGGATTTCTACGATCCTTGATTGAAATAGGTTCACAATATCTTTGAGAAGGTGTGTGTCAAGTTTCGTGGAGTTTGGCCGCATAGATCAAAAGTTAGATCGATTTGAGTTTCGTTTTTCAGGCTGTTCATACTGTTCTGGACAAAATCGGTCAGACCGATTTTAGAACGCTAGTCAGACCGCTCACATAACGCCGGTCAGACCGCTCACATAACCGGTCAGACCGCCGTACAAAAATCAGTCTGACCGCTTAGCCTCTGATTTGATTTTCCTTTGATCTATTGCTTTGGGGTTCTTAGTTTGGATTCAATACAAGTCTTCCACTGTACTTGTAGATTGATCTTCATAGCTTGCATAGCTACTGGAGTAAAATTGGTGTTGAATCCATTCTTTGTGAAAAAGCGAGTGTGCTCCTATTCACCCCCCCTCTAGTCGCCTTTTCGGTCCAACAAGTGGTATCAGAGCCTGGTTAGTTCAATCTTGATCTTAACCGTTCACTGAACTTGGCGATGGATAAGTACTCGACCAAGCCGCATGTCTTCGATGGGCTTGACTATGCCTATTGGAAGAATCGCATGCAAGTCTTCCTTAAGAGCGAAGGACAAGCTGTATGGGAGGTTGTTCGAGCCCCGCTCGTTTTGCCCGAAGTTGCTACGTCGGCTTCAGTAGCCCTCTTGGCTAACAACAACAAGGCAAAGAACCTTCTATATCTTTGGGCTTGGTAGGCAAGAGTACGATAGGATTTGCAACCTTGCGATCAAGACATGAGATTTGGCACACCCTCGAAACTTACCATGAGGATCGTCCCAGATCAAGCAAGCGCGTCAGAATGTCTACAAGCGAGAGTACAACAAATTCGAGATGCGTCCTGGTGAGAGCATCGATGACGTCTTTACTCGCTTTAACAAGGTGATCAATCAGATGAGAGCTGTTGACATTGAGTACTCTCAATGTGAGAATGCCACCCACCTCTTGGCTGCAATCAACACCAAGGAGTGGGAGATAAAGGCAACTGCCATAGAGGAGAACGTCGAACTCTCTAATCTCACTTTAGAGCTGCTTTATAGCAAGCTAAAAACTCATGAGATCAAGAGAGGCAGTAATCCTAAGAAGGAAAATATGGCTTTGGTGGCTGATCCTCTCAAAGGGACTCCTGATGGTTCTTCTGAGTCTTCTTCTGGTTTTTCTCTTGCGTGTTTATCTGCTATTCAAGAAGAAGAGTTTGAGAGTCTTCCTGAGGCTGATTTAGATCTTTTAGCCAAGAAAGTCACACGGACATATAACAATGTCAGAAATAGAAAGAGAGGTGCCCTGTGACATGCTATGAGTGTGGAGAGCTATATCACATCCGGGCCAACTGCCCCAAGCTAAAAGGTAAGGGCAACCGCAAGGATGAGAAGCCTGCCTAGAAGAAGCCTAAAGGGGGCAAGCCCAAGTATGATGCTGCCAAGCTCATGAAGGCTGCTCACCGAGTCCTTGCCACTTTTGGAGATCAATCCATGAGCGATGTGGACTCCGGGAGCGAGGAGGACAAGGAGGAGGAGATCCCTCAAGACAAGAAAGGGAAGGCCAAGGATTTCACCGGCATGTGCTTCATGGCCGACTCCATCGACGCCGATGACGACGATGAGGTACCTCTCTCCTATGATGTTCTTTCTGCTAGATGCGATAACATGTATGAGCAATTTCTTAGTCAAGATAAGGCTTTAGAGTTCACCATGGCTAGGAACAAGGATCTAGAGTCACAAGTCGAGAATTTGACATTAGAATTTGTGAATGCTAAGAGTCTAGATGTAGATGAATGTTCATCCTGCCATGCTTTGCACTCCGAACTGTCTAAACTACAATCTGCTCATGATATTGCTTTGCATCAACTTGAAAATGCTAGAACTGAGCTAATTAATGTTAAATCTGCTCCATGTGAAAAATTCTTAGAGTCCAGCAAGTTGGATGCCTCTGGCAATGTGAAATCTAGCTTTTGCTCTTTCTGCTTAGAACGCGAACATGAAGTTAAGGATATTCTAGAAGCAGTTAGAGCTAAATATGCCAAGCTTAAGGACACAATTGAGTCTACACCTTATGCCTCTTGTGCTGCCTATAAGCTTGAAGTTGCTCATCTTAAGGAGAAACATGCTAGAGCCATTAAGGGCAAGACTTGTGAATCATGTGCTAATGTTGGAAAAGAGAATGCATATCTCAAGGATACTTTAGAAAGATTCTCTAATGGTGAAAAACAGTTAAACATGATTCTAGATAAATCTAAAACTCCTTGTAAGAAGCAAGGTTTAGGATACAACTCTGCCCAGGACATATCCAAGCCTAATGTCATTCAGGTCTTGGAAAAAGGCTTAGTTGAATTCAAAACCCAACCTGCAAAAACTGTCTTTAAATCTGTAGGGTTTGTCCAACCTTCTTTTGAGGCAAAAGGTGCTTCTCCTAGTGGTACAAAATACCATTGCACCTATTGCAAGAAGAGTGGACATTTGGTTGAGTTCTGTTGGCGTAGAAAAATATTGCTAGAATGTCATTTAATCAACCTAGAGCTTTTATGAGACATGGTCACGTAGAAAAGAAGAAACCTGGTCTAGGATTTATTGCACATACTCATCACCGTGTTCCTAGACAGGATGCATCTCATGTTCGTGTCACCATTGCTCATAATAGAAGTGCGAATAATGTCAAGGATAGCACATCTGCTTTGCATACTACTTTCATGAGACGTGTGTCTCGATCTTTGGGTTCCCAAGTCGTTTTTAACTAACCCCAGTATTGAGACACATCGTTCTTTTGTGCCTTGATTTCGCCGTGGAAGGAAGAAGAACACGTGGTTTGTCGACTCCGGCTGTTCACGCCACATGACCGGAGACTCAAGATGGTTCACTTCCTTCACACGATCAAAGGGTGACGACTTCATCACCTTCGGAGATGATACACAAGGGTGGATCGAAGGAACTGGATCGATCAGGGTGAACGACAAGTTCATTCTCAAGGACATCGCTCTTGTGGACAAGCTAAGGTATAATCTCCTTTCTGTCTCACAGCTTCTCGATGATGGCTATGAGACTCGTTTTAAGAAGAATGCCTGTCGTGTGCTTGATTCTTTTGGTGAGCTCGTTTTTGGGATTTCTAGAGTTGGTAGAATTTTTGGAGCTGACTTTTCTGAATCGCTTGTTAGATCTCTCAAATGTTTGATTGCATCTTCTTCTGATATCTGGCTTTGGCACCGACGGTTGGGGCACATTGGTTTTGATCATCTGACACAAGTTAGCGGCCTTGATCTCATGAGAGGTTTGCCAAAACTCAAAGCTGTCAAGAATGCTGTATGTGCGCCCTATAGGCATGGCAAGCAATTTGCCGCTTCACACCCGTCATTGACTATGGTCATGACTGACGGACCGGGACAGTTACTTCATATGGATACTTTTGGTCCTGCTAGGGTTCGGTCAGTCGGTGGCAAATGGTACATTCTTGTCATAGTCGATGATTTTTCGAGATACTCTTGGGTGTTCTTTCTTGCTTCGAAGGATGAGGCTTTTGATCATTATCATGACCTTGTTCTTCGTTTGGCTTCGAACTTCCGGTGCCTTGAGAGCGATCCATGATGACAATGGCACGGAGTTCAAGAATGCTTCTTTGCCTCTTTTGTCCGAAGCGGTATTGAGCATCAGTTCTCTTCTCCACACGTCTCTCAACAAAATGGCGTTGTGGAAAGGAAGAACAGGTCTCTAGTCGAGATGGCTAGAACGATGCTGGATGAGTATAGCACACCGAGGAGGTTTTGGGCCGAAGCTATTGCTATAGCTTACCATATCACAAACCGTGTCTTTTTGAGACCGTCTTTGGGCAAGACTTCATATAAGCTTCGTTTTAGCAGAAAACCCTCTGTCTCTCACTTTCGAGTCTTTGGATCGAAGTGTTTTATTCTCAAGACAGGAAACCTAGATAAATTTGAATCAAGGACTTGTGATGGTTTATTTCTGGGTTATCCTGTTCATTCGAGGGGTTTTCGGGTTTTTAATGTTGAAACTAACATTGTCTAGGAGACATGCAATGCCACTTTTGATGAGACTAGCCCTGGAGCTAGATCCGATGTTTCAGGTGACTTACAGGTGACAGAGAGCATTTTTGTTGAAAAAGATGAGGATGAACTTGAAACTGCTCCTCCACCTGTTGCTGATGTTCCTATACAAGCTGCCCAAGCTCCAGAACCTGCTACGACTGCTTTACCTCCAATTGAGGCTCCTGCTGCAACTTCTTCATCAACAGTACCTGCGGAGGTTGAGGAGACGCTATCTCCTCCAGGCGCTCCTTTGCGCATTCAGAAGCAACATCCTCCGGATCAAATGATTGGTAATCTCCATGAGCGAGTCACTCGCTCCAGGTATTATGATCCGAGTCTTTTCTCTCACTCTGCATTTGTAGCTTCTTTTGAACCCAAAGATATATCACATGCTTTATCTGATGCTAGTTGGGTCAATGCCATGCATGAGGAGTTAGAGAATTTTGAAAGAAATAAAGTTTGGAACCTTCTAGAACCTCCTAGTGGACATAATGTTATAGGAACCCGTTGGGTGTTCAAAAATAAACAAAATGAGGATGGTTCTGTGGTTAGAAACAAGGCTAGGTTGTTAGCTCAGGGTTTTAGCCAAGTTGAGGGGTTAGATTTTGATGAAACCTTCGCTCCTGTTGCTAGATTAGAAGCCATTCGGATTCTGCTTGCATTTGCTGCTTCTAAAGGCTTTCGATTGTATCAAATGGATGTCGAGAGTGCCTTTTTGAATGGTTTTGTAGAGGAGGAAGTTTATGTTAGACAACCCCCTGGCTTTGAGAATCCCAAGCACCCTGATCGTGTTTTTAAGCTATCCAAAGTCTTGTATGGTCTTAAGCAAGCCCCTAGAGCCTGGTATGATAGACTTAAGACCTTGTTGCTTAAGAATGATTTTGAAATGGGAAAAGTAGATAAGACTTTTTTTCATTCTTAGGCATGGCAATGATTTCCTGCTTGTTCAGATTTATGTAGATGATATTATCTTTGGTGGTTCCTCTCATGCTCTTGTTTCCAGTTTTTCTGAGACCATGTCCAGGGAATTCGAGATGAGCATGATGGGAGAACTCAATTACTTTCTGGGGTTACAAATCAAGCAGTGCAAGGAAGGGATCATCATCCATCAAACGAAGTACACCAAGGATTTGCTCAAGCATTTTGAGATGGGTGATTGCAAGCCGATCGCCACTCCCATGGCGACATCGACTGCTTTGGATCCAGATGAGGAAGGAGAAGCCGTGGATCAACGCTAATACCACAGCATGATCGGCTCCCTCCTGTACCTGATGGCCTCAAGACCGGACATCCACTTCGCGGTCTGCCTCTGCGCGAGGTTTCAGGCGTCACCGAGGACTTCACATCACCAAGCCGTTAAGCGCATCTTCAGGTATTTACACTCTACCCTTCAGTATGGCATTTGGTATTCTTGTTCATCTTCGCTGTCCATTCGGGGGTTTTCAGATTATGATTTTGCGGGCTGTAGGCTAGATAGGAAGAGCACATCTAGCACATGTCATTTCTTAGGAACTTCTCTTGTCTCTTGGTCATCTAGGAAGCAGTCTTCTGTTGCACAATCCACTCATGGTTTGAATATGTAGCCGCTAGTTGTCTAGTTCTTTGTAGTCGATTTTGTGGATGGTCTCCACTCTTAAGGATTTTGGGTTAACTTTTGCTAATGTTTCTCTTTTCTGTGACAACACTTCTGCTATTAACATTGCTGAGAACCCAGTGCAACATTCTAGGACCAAGCACATAGACATTCGCTATCACTTCCTTAGATATCACGTTGAGAAGGGTGATATTGTGCTGCATTTTGTGGAGTCCGAGGCTCAGTTAGCCGATATCCTCACCAAGCCTTTAGACCCAACAAGGTTTGCCACCTTGAGAAGTGAGTTAGGGGTAATTTATCCCTATGGGTTGGTTTGAGGGGGAGTTGGATCTTTTCTTATTCTTCTGATCTTTTATTGATCTTCTTTTGAACTTGTTGATCTTTTTAGGCTTTTTAGGCTTTTTGAGCTTTTCTTGCATCTCATTGTATCATATTGCATTCATATGAAAAATCCAAAAAGATGCATTGTAATATAAGCTTTTCGCTTATCTTTTAAAATTGATGAAGCTTTGCTTATTGCCCTTTGGAGCTTTAGTGTTTCAATTCTTGCTCAATGCCATGTCTAGTTCTTTGACTTGCTAGAATTATCATGCTTTCACATGTGTAGCTAAGTCTTTGTTGTACAAGCTAAAACTTGAAAAACAACTTGAACTAAGAAATTAGCAATTTGTGAATTGTTTAGCGATTCTTCTTAATTAGTGCTCCTTTTGTGACATTGGCCTGTCAAAATTGCTTTGTTAGCTCTTGAATCTAGCTTTGATCATTACTTGAGCTTCTTGTGTTCTTGAGAATATAAAACTGCTCTTGTGAAAAATGAAAAATCAAACTTCAAGATTGTCTCATGCTTAAATTGTGCCAAACTATTCTTACGAGACTGCATGTCAAAGACATGAACTTGGAGATAGTTTGATGATCCAGACGATCTCATGAGGACTGCTTGTCACAACTGACATGAACCTCAAGATTTGTCGCCCTGGTAGAAGCTTAGGAAGAGTTTGTGGATGGCTCCTAGTCCAGGATCTTCTTCACTAAGATATACCTTTAATCAACTTTTGGTCGAAGCTTAGGATGAGTTTGTGGATGGCTCCTAGTCCAGGATCTTGTCACTAAGTTAGACTATAAGTCAACTTCAATATTCATTGCAAATGAAAAACTGTTGAAAAATGGGCGTTTGAGAAAATTGAGCAAAACGATTCATTTCAGGACCTATTTGTCTCTTAATGTGGTCATTGTTAGCTTTTGGATCTCATGTTGACATTTTGACATGGCCAGTATCATTTTAGGATCCCTGTTGATGAACTTGCTAGATTTGAAGCTTTGCTTAAAATCCTAAAACTCATTGCTTTATATTGAGCCTTCTCGCTTCGCTTTGTTATATATGTATTATCATGATCTTGCTAGCGCTATTAGGCTTGATATGTTGTTTGCGCAATTTTAGAAACGCTAGCTTGCTCTTTTGGGTAATCTCCAAAGCTTCTTGTAATTAAAAAAAATGAAAAATGAAGCTCTCAATTGCATTTCATGCATGCTCCATCTTATGCTTTTTCCTCATTCTGCATTTGTCATCTCTGGACGAGAGGAAGGCGTGATTCCTTGATGACTCCATTGTCAAAGGGGGAGAAGATATTTCAAAAAATGTGTAAAGGGGAGAAGTTGTTTGAAAAAGGGGAGTTATGAAAAAGGGGGAGCTACTTGGAATAAAATTGAAAATTTGAGGATCATATTGAGGGGGAGTTTCTTATTTGCATTCTTATGGTATTATTGTCATTTCTGAACTTGAATTGCAATTCTTGATCCTCACAATGATCAAAGGTCATATCGAACAATTGTTCTGGACCTTAAGTGAGATTTTGACTCCTTTCTGGAATTTGAAGCTTTCGTGCTTTCTTTTGCCGTATCTCACTTGCTGATACTTTCTAGAGCCAGCTTGGTCATTTCCTTTGCTTTTTCTTGCATTTGGACTAAGTTGTGCCTTTCAACGAAAACGACATGTTTTTACTTTTCAAACCTCTAAATTTGATTTGTGAATAATTGCCTATGTGTTCATTAAGGGGGAGATTGTGGATATCATGGGGATATGTCTGAGATCTTAGGATGATGTTACAATTGGCAATATCGTTGACGGTTTGTCGAATCACGTGTTTTCGACAAAGCTTTAGGTCTGTCAGGCATCTAGCGGTCGACCAAGCCATTGTGGTGATCGACCGGCCATGCTCGTGGTTTTCTGAAATAGTTCTTTGGCGGTCGACCGGCGTGGTGGCGATCGACCGCCCGATGGAGAGGTCTGACCGGCTTTGCCTGAGCGGTCAGACCGGCCATTGTATTGTCTTTGGTTTTTTAAGCTGGGCCAAAAATAGAAGGTGTAGGCAAGTGAGAGGGTTCTTCTGCACTTGGTCTCATAATTTTTGGTGCTTCAAGGCAAAAGTTCTATTGGTTTGAAAATTCTAGTAGGTTTCGGATTTCCAGGATGGAAATTTGGTTAAGTCCCAGCTGAGCGGTCAGACCGGCCAACAGGTGGCGGTCAGACCGGCCAGGGGGCGGTCTGACCGGTTTTCACTTGTTTTAGCTTGATTTCTTGGCTTGATCTAACTTGCTGTGGCTTGTGGGAATCCATCTAGGATCATCTTGATCATCAATTACCCACGAGCAAGTCTCTGGATCATATTTTGATTCTTACTTGGTTTTTAACCTAACTTTGCTCAAACTGCAAAAGATAGGAGCTTTGGCTTGGATTTCTGTGATCCTTGATTGAAATACGTTCACAATATCTTTGAGAAGGTGTGTGTCAAGTTTCGTGGAGTTTGGCCGCATAGATCAAAAGTTAGATCGATTTGAGTTTCGTTTTTCAGGCTGTTCATACTGTTCTAGACAAAATCGGTCAGACCGATTTTAGAACGCCGGTCAGACCGCTCACATAACCGGTCAGACCGCCGTACAAAACTCGGTCTGACCGCTCAGCCTCTGATTTGATTTTCCTTTGATCTATTGCTTTGGGGTTCTTAGTTTGGATTCTATACAAGTCTTCCGCTGTACTTGTAGATAGATCTTCATAGCTTTCATAGCTACTGGAGTAAAATTGGTGTTGAATCCATTCTTCGTGAAAAAGTGAGTGTGCTCCTATTCACCCCCCCCTCTAGTCGCCTTTTCGGTCCAACACCCCGGGCAACTGCGTCGCTTGTGGCCAGTACCCCCATTGGAGTAGTCAGGATTAGTCTAGATTAGCCAGCAGTGCTTGCTAGGCAGTCCTTTGTCGCAAGCACTTTCTATTTTCTTCTTTTGCAGACGTTGTGTTTGTATCTTGTGTCATGACTTAGCATGGCCTATATGCTGCACTTCAGGAGTCATGTAACACCTAACCCCTTAATATAATGTAGCCACTTTAGTCTTTGTATTGTACTTGATTCTTTCCCCTCGTTGGTTTGAAGTTCTTCTGTGTGTACTATAGAGGGCCGGTAAACCCTCATATAACTCCTCTCGTTCTAAGCTGAGTTGTTCCCTCAGATGGCACTAAAGAAAGAAGCAACCCAAGAAGGTGGTGCCAGTTGCGAAAAGTTGGCAGCACAAAGGCCAAAAGACAGCTATCGTTAGCAGTCAGCTTTTCTTGACAGCTCATCATTCAATCCGTCAGCAGCCCAACCACCAAGAAATCCAACTCCGTGTTCAAGTAGGAATCGTCTCTGCACTCTTCGCTCTGCCAAACGATCTGCAGCAATCAACCCTGCAGCTAACCTCCACTGCTTCCGTTGTGGAGAAAAGGGGCACTTCGCCAATAAATGCTCCCAAAGGAGGCAAGGCAAGAGGATCAAATGTTTCTATTGCAGCAACCTAGGACACCATGTGAACAGTTGTCCCCAACGGAATCTCGAAAGACCTACAAGGAAAGTCATCAACTTCAGCCTTGGCAACAAAGAATTCATCGAGAGCCCCAGCAAGAGGCAAGTCGTACCTGCTAAAGTTCTATCCGACCCCGAAGCTCTGCCAAATGCTTGCTTGGAATGTGGCAAAACAGGACATGTCACCCAATTATGTCCTCCAATACGACAAAATACAAGAGGAGCATGTTTCACATGTGGGCAATATGGACACTATTGCTACATGTGTCCAGTTCCCTACTATCCCTGCTGTGAGGAACACCACCAATCAGGAGATTGCCCTATGAACCAGGTAGCTTGCACACGTTGTGGAGAAAAAGGACATCAGGCAGACCAATGCCTTGTACACTGCACCAACTGCGATGAGGACCACCAACTAGGGGAATGCCCGATGCTTAAAGTTACGTGTTTCCTCTGTGAAGGACAGGATCACTGTCCCAAGGATTGCTCCCTATGCCTATTACTGACCAAAGCAGCTGAGTTGCAAAGCACAAGTTTCCAAGTTGCTGTAAGCATTGTCATGAATAAAGTCGGCAAGACAACCCACAGTAGGATGCTTCTGTATTCCTCCTTTGTTCTCCCTCGCCTAGTGTGCTTTTCCCTTTCGCCTATCGTGCTTCCTTTGTCTCATCTTGTAACCTGTGAAATAATTGTTGGAGATTGTTCAAATGAGTAAATCGCATGGAAGCTAATCTTGTTGAGACTAGCTAGTGTGTTTGAATGTAAAGTAAGATGGTTCTTGGAGATCATTAATGGGACTGATATTGAGAATTTTAAGGTTTGCCAATGTTATAAGAAGATCTTGTGAATACTAGAGCATAATGATGGATAAGCCTTAAACTAAGAATGGTTTAAAGAATAACAGATTGATGGATTGTATAAATCATGAAGAAAAAAATGATCTTGGAGGAAAATTTTGATTGTTGATAGAAGGATATCGGAATCGGAAGTACCGATTTGACTATTAGGAGAAACCAGGTTTTCATCGAATCTTAAATTGATTATAATGTTGGTGGGAAGTTCGGAAGTAAGATATGAGTGCATTAAAGGTAGAGAGTAAAGTGCAAAAAGGATTGGATTTGCCTTATCAATTCATGATGTTGATTTTAGTAGAGTTGGTTAAATCTTGGTTGGATCAAAGAAATACAAAATTATCGGACTGTGGAAATATAATTGTTAAAGATTGGATTATGGGATTACCAATTTTGGATGTTGATTCTGGTAGATTAGGTTGAATCAAGAAAATATGGAATTGAATGGGTATGTTCGTAACAATGGAGTAAATTGGATACGCTTGAATAGAGAAGTTGGGATTTTAAAGAAGTTTTGATTGAATTATGGAGACATATCTTGATCAGTTTATAAAAGGGTATAATTGTGGGATATTGGATTTTGCAAGCATATGATCGTTGGATATTGGAATATATGATTGAGGGATGCCTTACTAATATCGGAGTTAGTCCAAATAATTATTGAGGGATATCTCACCGATATTGGAGTGGACTAAATAACTGTTGAATAAATGGTGATAAAATAATTCGACGGATTAAATTGCAATTGTGGATTACAAACAGTCTTTTGGAAGGTTTCATAAGGAAGATAGTGGATTTATACATTCTACAGGATTGTAATTGATAAAAATGCTTGAGGAATTAAGTGATTAATGTCGTGGATTTAGTCAAGAATTTTGGAGGAAGCAGCCTACATGGGTAACTGAGGTGCGTAGTTTTCTCGGTTTGGCCAGATACTACAGACGCTTCGTAGAAGGATTCTCTAGGATTTCCAAACCAATGACCCATATTCTTAAAAAGGAAAATAAGTATGAATGGACAAAAGCTTGTGAGAAAAGTTTCCAAGAATTAAAGAAGAGGTTAGCTTCTGTACTAGTGTTGATCCTACCGAACATTCATCAAGACTTGAAGTCTACTATGATGCATTGCGCCAAGGTCTTGGTTGCGCACTCATGCAAGGAGGAAAAGTTGTAGCTTATGCATCCAGACAGCTCCACCCTCATGAAGACAACTATCCAACTCATGACTTGGAGTTAGCAGCAGTAGTGCACGCCCTCAAAATTTGGCAACATTACTTGTTTGGAAATCATTATGATATCTACACAAACCATAGGAGTCTCAAGTACATTTTCGCCCAATCGGATATCAACCTCCGACAAAGAAGATGGTTAGAGTTAATAAAGGATTACAACTTGGATGTTCACTATCATCCCAGAAAGGCTAATGTAGTTGCCGATGCATTAAGCCGCAAGTCTTATTGCCGTAATGTTATGATTCAAGAGCATCAACCTGAGCTCTACCAAGAATTTGAAACCCTCAACCTTTGTTTGATAGAGCAAGACACTATAGATGCTATGTAAGCACATCCAACTCTAGAGGAGTAGATTAAGACCGCTCAAAAAGGACATCCTGGAGTTCAGCGATTCAAGCATCTCATGGCAAAAGGAAAGTCTCCCAAGATGATCAAAGATCAGCAGGGAATCCTATGGTATGGGAAATGCCTCTTTGTTCCCCACCAGAAAGAATGCAAGGACCACCTCAGCATATACCCTGCACCCAGGCGGCACAAGATGTATCAAGACATGAAGATTTTGTTTTGGTGGCCACGAATGAAAAGAGAACATTGTCGAGTTTGTAGCCTATTGTGATGTATATCAGCGAATCAAAGCCGAACATCTGAGACCACCAGGATTGCCTCGACCTTTATAGATCCCTCAGTGGAAATAGGAAGAGATTGGAATGGATTTCATTACCGGTCTACCCCGAACTAAGTCCGGATGTGACTCAGCACGGGTTATAGTTGACAGATTGACTAAAGTAGCCCATCCCATCCTAGTATAGATGACTTACAAGGGAGACAAGTTAGCCGAGTTGTATATGGCTCGTGCTGTGTGTTTACATGGAGTGCCCGAGAGGATAGTCTCCGATTGAGGATCTCAATTTACCTCGCATTTCTGGGCTAGTGTGCATGATGCCCTTGGAACCCACCTTGCTTTCAACACAGGTTATCATCTGCAGACTGATGGTCAGACAGAAAGAACAAATCAGATTCTAGAAGATATGCTTCGAGCTTGTGCTTTGGGATTTACCATAGACTGGGGAAAATGTCTACCATATGCCGAGTTTGCATACAACAATAGTTGTCAGTCAAGTTTGAAAATGTTCCCGTTTGAAGCGCTCTATGGAAGAAAATGCAGAACCCCACTGCATTGGTCAGAATCAGATGAAGGATATATCTTCAGACCAGAAACCCTCAAGCAAGCTGAAGAGAAAGTTTGCTTAATCAGAGATCGCCTTCAAGCAGCTCAGTCAAGACAAAAGGGTTATGCTGACAACCGTCGAAGGAAATTAACCCTTGAAGTTGGAAGTGCTACGTATCTCAAAGTATCCCCGCTTCGTGGAACTCGAACATTTAAAGTTAAAGCTTAAGAAGTGTCTCGGAGGACCTGAAGAGCTGACGCCTGTTGAAGCTATCGCCCTTTAGCAAGACCTGACCTATCCGGAGCATCCGATCAAGATCTGCGACGTCATTGTGAAGCGAACAAGACGCCAAGACTTCCGCCTTTGCAAAATACAGTGGAGCCACCACTCAGCAAAAGAAGCCACTTGGAGCGCGAAGAGCAACTGAAGCAAGACTACCCGTCCTTGTTCTCAGAGCAGCTCAAATCTCGGGGTCGAGATTCCTTTTAAGGTGGGTAGGAGTTGTAATGTCCCATTTTCGGATGATTAAATAGTGTTTACTATTCAGTTTTCGTTCTTCACCGTATTTCAAATTACCAAACTATTTGTGAAAACCTCCTCCCTTCTTTTAGCTCAGGTATGTGTTTTAAATACCCTTGACCTTTGAAATTCAATTTCAGGTCTGAATTTCCTCCTTTTGAATTTCGGCCCCTTTCTCTTCTTTGGGCTACCATTCTTCTTGGGCTTAGCCCATTTGTTTTCCTGGGCTTAACCCTGTTTTGTTGGGCCGGCCCATCCCTTTGGCTCCTTAGCCCACCCCGGCCCAACCGGCCTTCCTTGGGCTCCCATCTCCTTTTTCCTCTCTGTCCTGGCCCAGCGACCCGGCCCGTCTCTTCTTTTTTCCAGCCTTTCCTTGGCCCATCCGGCCCAGCACCTTGGCCTTCCTTCTTCGCTCACTCCCATGCTCGGGCTCATCTCCTTCCCCAGCTAAGCCGCAGCACCTGCGCCTCTCTCTTCCTCTCCCATGCATGCCACAGCCTACTGCGCTCGTGCCTCCTGCTCTCTCCCACGTGCTCTGCCAAGCCTCTGGCTCCTCTGCACCACCGCCTGGCACCGTCGCCAACCTCCCCCTGGCCCTATGCCTCCTCCTTCCTCTAGCCGGGTCAAGCCCGCATGCTTTCGCACGCGCGCCGCCTCTGGCCTGTTCTCTTCTCGGGTGCATGTCACCTCCTGCTGGCACTGCCGCCTGTGCCACCAGCCCCCTCTGCTGCACGCCATCACCTGCCCCCTACCACTACTCCAACATGTGTGTGCGCACGCCCGTGAGCTCCCCCTTCTTCTTCACTCAGCACGCCAGCTCCCTGACGCCGCCTGCCTCACACGCCATCTCCTGGCTCCCTCACCTGCCACCACTTTGGAGCCCGCCGCATCGCCTTGTCACCTCCCGCTGCTCCCTGCCGCCCCTGGCATCAAAGCTGCTCCCGTGAGCCTGTGTCCGCCTCTGATGCCCTCGTGCGTCTGGCCAGCGAGTGCCCACGCAGGAGTCATCGCATCGCCCCCCTACTCCTTGACCCACTGCGCGCCGCTCTTGCCTGGTCGTATTCGCGCTAGAGCACTCATCCCCGCTCCTGTCGTCCCGCCCACGTCTTGGCTACCTCAGGACCACGCAAGCCCTCAACAGCTCCCACTCCCTCGCCGACTATAAAGAGGGATCCCTAAGCTCCCCTTGACCTCCCTTTTAACCCCCCTCGTTCCCGGTAAGTGCCACCCAAATAACCTTGGCTTACCGTTTGAGCTGGAGTTGAGCCACCTTCTTCTGCTTGCCGCACCGCCTTACCGCTCCATCGCCGCTCCGGTGGGCCTTCGCCTCGGGCGACCCCATCATCACGTGCCCCTGGCACCGAGGAACCTATCCCCCACCACCATTCGTCCTCCTGGTCACCAAGACAAGCCGCCGTCGGCACCTCCTCTCCTTTGCCCATGGCCGCTGCCGCCCCACCGATTCGGGCCGCCTCAAGCCACCCCAAGCACCCGTTCGACCTCTCCACCTCCAGGCGCAGCCGGTGCGCGCACCATTTCTTCCCCCGCGCCACCGACTTGCCGCTCCTCCACAAGCCCATGCGCCGTCGCCGCCCTTTTGCACGAATTGCCACCGCCAAGTGCTTTCGGCGCCGCCGTCACCTCTAGATGGGCCACCACCCTCCGGCGATCCCGTTCCACTCTTTCGCCGGTTGCCTCATGCCTCCTCCCGCTGGCGCCGCCACCACTCCATGCCGTCGCCGAGCCTGCCCTCTGCTCCCTCTCTTTGTGGCTGAAGGCCAATAGAATGGGGAATGAAATTATGGCCCCACCTGTCAATTGCTTTAAGACGACCCTCTCCCTATGACAAGTGGGCCTGGCTACAGTAAACACCCTTGAACCCTATGCATGAACCTGGTCTACACAGTTTAGTGCATCGACTTCGAAAGTCTCGTTCTCCCTCATCGTAACTCCAAAAATTATGAAATTTGTTTCCAAAATTTTGTAAATTCAAGATGTTGCTAATGGCATAGGTCTTGTTTAATTTGGAGTTCATTTGTATTTATTTGCTCTCTTTGCTTGTTTGTGTCTTTTTCCGGTAGCTTCGTCCGATTAGGATTCGAAGACGCGGAGGATCTCCACTTCGATCAAGCAAAAGATTATCAAGATTCTCTTACATTTAATCTAAGGCGAGTCAATACTTTGATCATGTTGAGCCTACATTTTATGCAAATTATATTCATTTAAATTATCAAAATTGCATGCTTTAATTCTTTAATCAAATGTATGTTAAAAGCTTAAGGTAGTTAAATACCCATTTGATGATTAATTAATTAATATGCCATCCTTGATAATTTGAATCCCTTAACCCTTGTCACCCTAGTAACTATATGGTAAATACTAGTTATAGGTTGTACTTAAGTGACATGCTAGTCTTGCTTAAGTACCGGGGCATTAAATATCCCAATCATCATTCTTCGAACATGAAAATGGTTTTGGGCAGTCATTGTGGGGAAATGACCGAGATGGTGGAATTGGTGGATTTTACTCCTCAAAAACCCTAAATGCTAGTACCACATCTGGGCGGATGGAAAGGCGGTGGGTGCTCAAGGAGCACGAGAGTCGTTGGAATGTGGAAAGTACCACCAGATGGATTAAGGACTTAATCTTGTCCCGACTTCCCGTGTTAAACAAGTACAACCACAAGTCTGCAAAGTACAACTTGGCTTAGTAAAACTATTAAACCCTGAATGTGTCTCACGGGATGGAGAAAGGGAAATGCGCAAGCGTGCGGTACATCCAGCTTGAATGGGTGACGTTGCCAGTGGTTGTGGGTAGTACAAAACTACACCCAACACTGCAGTACAATGATCCCGCGCAACATATGGGCGCAGCCACTTATGGGTGAGATGACGGAAAGGGCAAGGTAGTTTGAAAGGTTACTGTGACGATCGCTCAACTACATGACTAGGGAATCGTGTAGGGTAACAAGTATGACTATCTCTTGTGGGTACAGTGTACAACCTCTGCAGAGTCTAAACTGTTTAAATAGCTGCGCCTACGGTCAAAGGCGGACATGGGAACTTAACTTGAGTTAATTCTATTTCAAAAACTTTGTGGGTGGAATGAAAAATGTGGAGCGCTCACCTAGCCCTGAGTTGGATTTTACCTGAGTCTTCGAGCTCAGCGGTGGTAGTAATTGGAGGTAGCTCCAATCAAAAGATGCATGGTGTAGAGTTTCCGACGGAGAGAACCTCTACTAAAATAAATATTGCATATTGCACAATTACTCTCTTTAAGAAAATGCAATTTGTTTAAATGCTAAGTGATAGGACTTTGTAATTATGATAATTGAAAATGTTGCTTTAGCAAATGAAAGAACCCGAGCCATTGTTTTTTAGCCTTGCATGTATATTATTGCATTGTGTGTTGGCTCGCGAGCACGGAAGTTGTGCTCATTCTCGTTCTTTCCCCCAAATTCCTCAGAAGAAGGAAATCTTGAAGACTACGCATACTACGAGGATCCAGAAGCTAGAGGCCCAGGAGATGATGAAGCGTAGTTTAGTATTTATTTGTTCTAGTCTCACCCCAGTCTAGTTGACTCCGTTGGTGCTTGCGTGCATCCAATATTATCCAAGTCCCTGGTTAATATCGGGCGCACATGGGTTTCTCCAGTCACTTGCCTGTGGAGAGATGCACTCTCACCCTTTTGCTTCCTTTATTGCTTCCGCTTTTTGGTAATGTAATCCTGGCCTGTTCGGCCCTTATTGTAAAACCCGACCCGATGCGGTCTATGTAAACTCTGAAGTGTTGAATTAATGAATGGTATGGTTTTACGTCATGTATGAAATGATTTAGCAATGTGTCTGTGAGTGTTAGCTACTGATCCCGGGAATAGCATAGTGTTTTTACAGAGGATTTGGATTCTCGGAATCCGGGTCCGACACGAGGGGCTCCCAGTGTCGGTCCTTATGGCATGAAAGGGAGTGTCTCCTTGCATAGTTTGTGTGCGTGACCAGTTATTGCCCCTCCCCACTTCGACATAGGATGAAGGGCGCATGAGCATGGCTGGCCGATGATCAACGACGATTTTGGTGCCTATCGTTGACATGAGTGGTTGAATCGACAAGTAAGAATCCTTTCACCCTGCCCTATGTTCTTGTTGGTCCAAATTGTTGTGGCTTGAACCCTATATTAGGGCATTTCTATGGTGTGTTATTGTGAGATTTTTTGATGCAACTCCATGCTTGCTTTGTATAATGGGTTGCAATCTTGAAGAATTTTGGATTTAATTCTGTGAAATTAGACTAGGGTATTGTGGAATTTTTTTAGTGTTGCTCTGTTTGCCCCTATCGTAGTGAAAAAAAGACTAGACAGTTGTAACATCCCAAATATTAGGTTTGTGTTTCAAATGTAATCAAATCTAGGGTTGTGTTTCAAATGTAACCTAGAATGGGTGTGTGTTTCAAATGTAACAAAATGTGTAGAAATTAAAACTTTTCTCACATTTTGAAACTCTTGAACTTTTCTATAATTCTTGTCAAAGAATTGTGGAATTCAAAATCCTAAACCTCCTGTTGACTAAAGTCAAACCCTTATTCACCTTTGTCACAAATCTTGTGCCAATCTTGGGAAATATTTTTCCTTGGTTCCAAAGATGAATTGTGACCTCTCTGAAAAACTTCATAATTTTTAGAAATTATTTGATAATTTTTGGAGGCAAGTCAAACCAAATTTTTTTTCAGTTGGTCAAACCTTAAAGCAAACCTTGAGGAATTTCTTGAGAAAAATATAGTGCATGAAAATCTCTAGAAATTTTATGTAAGGTTAATCCTGGAGTGAGGAAGCTCCAGTTAAAATTTTATAATTTTTTGGAGTTAGTTTGATATCTCTAAAAATTCTTCCAAACTCAGCTTTTAAATTCAAACTCAAACTGGTCTATACTGTTCCTCGGGCTCGAGCCACTTGACTGGGTCGAGTCAACTAACTGTACCGACTGGGCTGCTTTGGCGCGAGCGATTTGGGCCGTCCAATCTCCATCGCACGGTCTAGGTTTGCGAGGAGCTATGCAACCAAGATCTCATGTGAACCGTTGGATCACGATCCAATCGTCGTCGTTGCGCCACGCTTGTTGGTTCGGCTCGACCCACTCGCGCACTGTTGGACTCGAGTCACATTCGCCTGGGTGCATGTTAGCCGTTGGATTAAAATCGAACGGTGGCCGTGTCGTCTCCTTCTTCGATCGCTTTCGCCCAGCGCGATGCGCCATAGACGAGCTTCAGCGTGGGCAGTATGGCGCCTGTCTGTCATCATGGCATAGCGGGTGGGAGCATTAAATCGCGTGAGCGCCTCCTCGAGTTGCCAAGCTCACCTGCTCCCATCGCGCTCAGTGCTCCCGAGGCAGGCTTGACCGTGGGAGAGAGCTACAGTTGCCTCCTCACCCTCGCTGCTACTTAAGCTCCCAGCTCTCGTCCATAGCTTCCTTTCACCGCCCCGCAGCTCATGCTTGCACCCACTGTGTTTGCTTGAGCTCAAACCACCCGAACCCACTGCCGCCATTGTTGACCTTGGAGCTCATCGGTGAAGGCAGTACCCTAGTGGCTCCTCTCTCTCTCTCTCTTTTCATCAGCTTGAGCCTCCCACCTCCGTGAGCAAAACCCCTAACTCAATTTAAGTTGCCTTTACAGGAACAAACTTGAATTGAGTTTTTTCCCTTTTCGGCCGTGGAGCACCATTTTCACCCTCGCCGCCGGTAAGGACCTCCACTCTTCAATTCTTTGCTCATGGACCATCCTGAAGCCCTATTGAAGCTAATGTGATGACCCGGTCTCGCTCATTTCGCTCAGGCCGTCGTCTCCACGTTGTCGTCTCCAGCGCCGGTGCGGGTCTTCGTCGCCGGAGCTGCTCAGCCTTTCCCGGTCCCTCCGCGTCCTCCAGGTAACCTCCTGGTAGTCCCTAGATGCTCAGGCACTGCTTGGTTGAACCGCTGCGGAGCTCTATTACTGCTTGTCATTTGGCCGTGCATGGCACCGCCGCTCCTCGCCGGCTCGCCGCCGTTCTAGGTCGGCTCAGCCGCAGTGAGCGGTACCATTAGGTGCACACGGCTATTGCGGACCTCAGACTACCGTGGGTTTGCGCCGTCGTGGTCTGAATCGCCGGAGATTCGCCGTGGAACGCCGTTGGTTTTGTTGTCGGACGAGCGGGCACAGTGCTAGAGCGCGTGCGCGACGTGGCTCGTTGTGAGCCGTCCATCTTTAAAGATCTACGGTCTCGATCGCATAGCGTTTTGTTCTTCGTTCACTGTGGGCCGTCCGTTTTTAGATCAACGGCGGAGATTCGCGTTGGTTTAGCGTGTGCACTGTGTGGCGTTCATCATGAGCTGTCCATCTCGCGATCAACGGTCCACAGTCGCTACCCCATTTTGTGCGCGTGGGTTCAAACGCGGCGCGCGAGATCCAATCTGGACCGTTGGATCCAAGATCAACGGTTTTTTGTTAGAACCGTCTGTGATATTCCGATATCACGAGGCGGTTTTAATCAAAGCTATGCGTGATACTAGCCTTCTGAGCGGTTTTAAATAAACCGTCGTGATATTTCAGTATCACGAGCGGTTTTACCGTCTGTGATAATGGCCTATTATCACAGACCAACTCGCTATAAACGGTTGGAAGCCGTGCGTGATGACGATTCGAACCAAATGCGTGATGCGACTTCTGTAGTAGTGAGTGATTCCGCGCATGCGTCCGTTCGCTCGTTTCAATCTGGACCGTTGGATCCAAGATCAACGGTCTACGACCAGGGTTGCCGCGCGCGCGTCGTCACATGCATCCAGTCATTGGGCCGTCTGATTCAAGATCAACGGCCCAGGTTTTTCCAAGTCGATTCAATTTTAGGAAATTCCCGAGAGGTTTATTTGTAAACTTAAAAAGGTAATAAACTTCAAAATTGCATAACTAATTCATTTTAGCTCCATTTAAGTTGATTCAAATTTTGTTAGCTCTGGCTGGAACTGGGCTTTAATCTAAAATTGGTTGTAAGCTTAGTTCGGCTCTAGAAAATGGTTTGATAAATTGGTTTTGAAATAGGCTTTAATTGTTATTCCAAAAATGTCATTTAACTTGTAAAATGCATAAGTAATTATATATAGATTCTTTTTGAGTGAATCCAATTTTTTTGACTTCCTCTGTTAGTGCACTAAAGGGTAGAATAGGATTTAGGCATGTCACTATTTTCAAAAGAAGTGAGGGTGCATTTTAATTGTGCTCTGTTGCATGTCTTTGAAAAATCATGAAAAATGCATACTAGCTCCAAATGAGGTGAACTTAATTGTGTTATTCATATCATGAGGTGCTATTCTTACCATAAAAATCCCAGGTGCAACACCTCTTTGGAAATTTGTGCTTGAGAATTTAATCGGATGAGCGATACTTAGATTTGAATTTTCCGGCAATTTCAGTGAGCAGTAATTGTTTTGGCCATAACTTTTGCATTGAGAATCCAAATCAATTGATTCATGTTGATAAATTCCTTAAAAATCATGCTCTTGCTGTTGTAAAAATTTCAAAGCATTTTGAAAAAGTTTGCTGTGGAGTCTTTTTGGTTGTCGCCGTTCTTATCGGTTCTTTTTCGCTTTTCCGTTAGGTGCCGACGAGTGTGTTGATCCCATGAGCGATCCTCTGTAGCATAGTGAGCATCCCCAGCAAGGCAAGCAGTTTGATCATATCCATTGAATCCCATTACTTTAAAGTCTAATATATTGTTTAACTTGTATGTATGCGTTGCTTATTTTGTTGTTAAATGATTATCGATTAGTAATCCTATAGATGCATACTCTGTAGGCAAATGTCCATTCTCTACTACGAAGCCTAGGATTATCTTGCTATGATTTAGAGTTCGCTGGATGGACTCTTATCACTTAGTAGTTTATGTTTGATATGCTTAGAAATGCTTAGATAACGGTAGAAATAGGCGGTTGTCGACTTATGTCGATGACCTTGATCACACAAAACTATTATTCCATTATGTCCAGCATGTATGCTTTGTTACTTTGTAAACAAATAAAAATGAAAACAAAATTGTTATTGGCTTGGGCACAATGGGTGTTGGTGTGATCTCATGGTGTGTTGGATTGGTGCCTAAGTCCCTAAGGACCGAGTTACTTGTTACACTAAACCAAGCAATATTGTGTGCTAACCACGCGAGAGGGATATGGGACCTCTCTTGACTAAGTACTGTGGGCGGCGTTAATTATTGAGCTGGTTGGTGGTTAAAAAAAAATGTGATATGAGGGGAGCATCTGTAATTCGGCTTGAGCTGGCTGATGTGTCCTACTCTTTGTTGGGTTGTGGCTCTTAATTAGCATCATCCATCGGAAATGTCTCGTAGGACTTAGCTGTGCCGGCATACCAAAGGAAGTGTGCTAATAGCTTGGCGAAAAGGCGGTCCGACGTGTGGGTACATTGGTACACCCCTGCAGGGATAAAACTATTCGAATAGCCTCGTCCTAGGTTATGGACACGCTTGGCAAGGTCTTTCAAGAACTAGACTCAACATTTAATTAAAACTTGATGGGTGGTATGAATTGGGTGATTCATGCTATTGTTGTGGTGGCTATTGGGTTAGTCACTTCCAGGTTGTCTTACTGTTGTTATTATTACTGTATCGTTGTTACTTCAACAATTAAAAATGCTTTGTCAAATTGCTTTGAATCTGTTACATTATTGCAAATGTAAACTTGCTTTATGCTAAAAGTAAGTCCAAAGCCTCTTCCACTTACATAAAGCTTGCATGTAGCTAATTATAGGCTGTTACCCTTACACGTTAGTCTTGCGAGTACATTTTTGTACTCATTTGCTTTGCTTAATTATATTTGTTGTAGAGGAAGAAGTTGAACCCCAAGGGTTCCACTTTTGTGAGATGTGCGGTGGATGGGACGACTAGGTTGGTGGCTTGGTCGGTTGCCTTGTGGGCTAAAGGCACACCGATTGGCTCTTTTGTTATTGCCATCTTATGGCTTTTGCTTCCGCTTGTGTTTATCTCCTTAGTTGTGTAGCTCTTAGTTGTATTTGGCCGGTCGGCCTCTTTTGTAATATCTTGCTATTACGTATGTATTTTGTTTAATCTAGTTCGTGCTTGAGTTCTTTGTTTATATGGAATTGATGCATTGTAACACCCTAGCCCAAAATCCGCTCAATGCCCAGCCCACCGTGGGGCGGACCCGCGCACACATAGCACCCCACTTACACTTTCGTCCTCGCTTCGTGTAAAAGGGTTAACTTGGGAGGTGCTATGTTTAGACCCAACAGCATTATATACTAGTACAACTCACTTTAGACAAGCAATGTGGGACTAATCCCACCACACAACTCCTCATGTGCCACATGGGCCGCATCTGAGTAGGCGAGGTATTACATTCACCCCCTTAAGGGATGGCGCCCTCGGCGGACACACGCCTCTGTGACAAATGCCCAGAACCACCCCTCGGTACTGCGTCCGTGCGTCCGGTCTTGCGGCATATATGCCATGCCGTGTGTCACTCCGGGACCACCGTGTCATCGCCATATGTCGCGCCCCTATCCGCTGCCTTGCGCCGTGCGAGAAAGGTTGATGCTCGATACCACCTCTGCCGAGACCCAAAATTACGCCGGGACCCTCGTGTTTAATGCACTAGCCGGGATCACGCTAGTGCACACAGTGTTAACAAAGGTGGACATTGATCCACACTGGCGAATAATAGCATAAGCGATAATTTGATTAATAAATAATGGTTTGACCTTACGGTCGAGTTTACATTTATTCAAGCCACGTGGGGCTATGAGAGAAATAAGCGGCGGAAACAAAAGCGGTAGTGGCACCCCATCGATTCACCACGAACAACCGATGGGATCAAGACCTCGTGATCGAGGCACCTTCGATGAACTTCGTCCTCGAAAGTGGTGAAGACTCCTCCTCTTCGCTTGATTCGTCAAAACAAGCGTGAGTACACACCGTACTACTTAAGCCACACCACGTAAATGCAATATATACATGTTGGCATTTTACAAGGGAAAGGCATTCTGTGGTTCTTTTGCAGAAATGCAATGTTTGCAATTGAATACTATTAATAGATTGAAAACAAGTAAAACAAATAGATAACAATAATTTTAACAGCTGATTTCACGAAGACACACACAGCCTAACAGGTTATTCACATAGCTATGATTTAGATCACACAGCTCCCTTCCCACACAGTTTTAATAAAAACTACCCCTAGTGTGAAATCCCCGAGCATTGTCCATGACCACGGACGCGGCTATTCGAATAGATTAGATTACACTCTGCAGAGTTTGTACACTTTACCCACAAGATATAATTAGTGTAGCTAGCACTAATCATAACAAAGTATTTCGGAACTTCATCTTACTATGCTAGGCCCATCCCATAACAGGCATATGGTCGTACAGATGGGGCTCAGTTCAATGGCGCACATGGTGAGGTCCTTAATTTACCAAGGCAAGGCTACCACATGTTAACTACAAATCCTATACACACTGACTTATAAAGCCCATGCACACAGCTCCACCAAAAATAGCACATAGCTTAATAAGCCCATGCACACGACCCACCATATCACAGTATCCACCCCTTGCCTCGGTCCAAATCCTTTTTACCACCGGTTGATTTAAGTGCAACACATGCCACAAAGACATACAGTACACAGATTAATACAAGATTGCATATTCACTTAGTCAGATTAATAATTGCAGTCTCACATGAATAAGTGATTCGTGGCATGGCTAAGCAATCTACTCGTACTAACCAACCCCGTTGGTGCTACAATATTACCAACTAAATATCAACTAGGGTGACAAAGGATCAGGGCATAACAATTACACAAGGAAGGCATAACAATTTGGAATTAACTACTACACCCAAAACATTTAAATAAATACTTGAATTAAGATGCAGTAATTTGAATTAAAATACTTTTATAAAACTAGGAAGCAAGATGGTCAAGGGTATAGCTTGCCTTGGAATAAGTTTATGTGCTGGTCCTGGTCTTGGAAAGCTCCTTCTTCTTCAACTCTTCCAACAGCGTTAAAGTCTACTCGCAAACGAAGCACAAAAACAAACTAAATAAATAACAGAGGCAAAACAACTTCAAAAAAATAAATAAAAATCTCCATTAGGTAGATCTTGATTTTAGACGAATTTAGAAATTTGAATGGGCTGATTTGGAGTTAGGATGCAAAAGTTATGGGGTTTCAAAGTTTGAATCTAAAGAAAACCCTAAAAATTGGATTTACTGGAATTCCGAATTATTTCTTAATAGAAAAATCAGGATATTGCGCAAGCATGACATCAGCATGACGTCAGTGAAGGATTTCTGGGAAAAGAATAAATAAAAAGAAAAACCTGACGTGTGGGACCTACACATCAGTGACACGGCCCACGGTGGACCAAGTCCACCGAGCCAATTAGATCTGGTCGAAATTTGGCGCGGCGTGCTTGCGCACTGCGTGGCAGCCTTGGCGCCCGTGGGCGACACGTGCGCGGAGGTGAGGTGGCTCTTCGATGTGGCTCGCCACGTAGGACCCGGCAATGGCGATGGCGGGCATACGACAACGCGACGGCGGCTCGCCGGCGGGTGAGTGCTACGGTAGCGTAGCCAGTTGTGCTTTGATGATGCGCTTCGGGTGGTCGAGGTGTGCGAGGTGGCGGCGGCTTCGGGCGGCGGAGTGGTTCGGACGTTTGTCGGACGGGGGCTCCGGGGCGGCTCCGGCGACACGAAGGGGATTAGGAGATAGAGGTGGCGATGGCGAACTCGATGGTGCACTCCATGATGACGCGGCAGCGATGGCGGCGGCGCAATTTGACGGCGAAGAGGCGCGGCCGCGAAACCCTAGATGGAGAATGCGGCGGCGCAAGAGCTCGGAAGGGGAAAATCGGGTGAGGGTTTTGGGAAAGGAGGCGAGGGGGACGACGACATTGCAGCGGATGAAACCTCCTAAGAAGTGCTCGCGGATAAAACGAGATAGAGATGATTTGAAATTTGAAATCATCAAAAACGGGTACGGTGGGGATAAGGCTTCTAGATGGACTCGTCCGCGCACGAAATCGACGTCCCTTGAGCATTTGTCGGACGTGCTCAGAGCAGCGAAAATGGCGGATGGCAGCGGCTGCTGAGGCGTGGGCCGAGTCGGGGGCAGCGACATTCAGCGGCCCCACTGTCGTGAGTGAAAGGCGCCCACACTCTGAAGCGGCGAGAGTCGTGGCGCGAGGCGGAGATCGCCGTCGATACTGATCGGACTGACTCACGGAGAGATGGGCGGATGAGCGATCTTGGTAGGAGATTCAGCCCTTATTTGTTTGGAGATTTTAAATAGGTTTTTCTTTTTAAGAAAATACCAGAAATCCAAATAAGCAATGGAAATTAGCAAATGAACTTGGAAAAATTCTAGAAAATTCTAGAAAATATATCCAAGCACATAGAATCCAAATAAAATAGTTTTGACTATTGTTCATGTTGACTTTAGTCATATTAAATTGTTTTGTTACTCAAAGTCCAATATTAAGCTTTTAAATTAAATTCAAATAAATCCAAATGGTGAATTTTCTCCCTACCAACTATTCAAATGATTTTTTAAGCTCTGAAATTTGGGATGTTACAACGATCATACGAAATAAAAAGAAGAAAATGACGTGAAGTATCCTGGGAGAGAATGGGGGCCGCTCTTTATTGATATGAACTGGACTTACAAGACCTAACTAGGGACTATCTTTAATTACACCGAATGTATCGAATGCTAGGCAAAGTAATCAGGCTTAAAGATTGATTTCCTTGCTACTGCTTTGGCTTCTGTGCCTGTTGTCTCGAGTTATGTGTCATGTCCTCCTCGTCTTCTGCATTCCACCATTAAATAACTTCCGAAGAGGTGGCAGTTACTCTTGGAGAAGGCATCCCTGGTGAAACGTTACGACTGGTAAGAGCATTAAGGCAGTTAACAACGTGTTAACTACCTTGCGGTTAAGTGTCTGTGAAACGCTTAACCGTAGGGTGGTTTATTGTCAGTGTCTTGTATATCATCGCATGGTACGGAACATACAGCACATGTTCCATTCATCATCTGATAAAGGGTGCGATCCATAGCTTTTCCGAAGCGACTAAGCGGTGAGTTTAGGCATAAAGCCTTGTCTGACCAGGGTACCCATTGTGTAACTTTTGGAATCCTCACGACCAGTGAAGTCATTAGACTTAGGGGTTACGACCATGAAGACGTATGGTCTTTTATTATGTATTAAAATAATACATAGAGGTTTTAATCCTCGTCACCGTGCATGAATATTATTTGCATACATTTCCCTACGGCTTGCTGAGTGCTTTATGTACTCATGGCTTTACGCCTTTGTTAATCAGTTGAAGAATATCAAGCTGCTCAGGAGTTCCTTCAGAAGGAGGACTCTGAAGGTTTTGCGGATTATGATCTGTTCTCCACTCGATTGCCTATGGGAATGTTGATTGGCCTTTTCAAGAGTTTCGTTCCATTGCAAGAGTTTATTTGTTTCTTTAGCCCTGCATGGCAAGTTAAGTAAACATTGACCATAAGGTCATGTTGTTATTATTATTTGTTACTTTGAGATCTTTTTAGTTAAATCGAATAAATGGACGGTATTTCATCACTATTTCCTATGTGAGCTAGCTACTGATCTGGTACTAGTTCAGAATACATAGAGGGTTCCTGAATCGTATTTTTGGGTCCCGACAGAGGTGGTATCAGAGCCATATCGACTGTAGAACACAACCTTAGTTAGCATGGCCGTTTTAGCTAAAACCTTCAAATTTTATTTTCTAAATCAAAACAACTTAACTTGATTTAAGTGGTTGTTCCTATCTCATCTATTCTAATTATTTTTCTCATCTTGATCTATTCTATTCTTATCCTACTCTATTCTTTTCTCGTCTTGTTTTAGAAACCTTGTTCCTCGTCTTTGCTGAATTTTGTTTTATAATCTTAAATTGACTTTCTCGCCTCATTAATTTCTTTAGTCCGAAAGAAAGAAGTCAAGCCATCAGCAATCATCAAGAGTATCTTCGTCGCTTCATTCCAGTTGTTTTTGAAGAAACTTCATTCTCTAGTTCAGATTGGAAGCCGTCCTATTAGAGTTTTTAGTAGCGTTTGTTAAGTCGTTGTTGCAATAGGTCTTTATTTGGGTTGTGTGTAAGTGGGAGCTGCAGTTTTGCTGTCAAGCATTATGTTGCAATCACGCTAAGACTTTAATTTGAAGAGTTTAGTTGTTCTTTCATAGCATTTTAGCTATGCCTTCTTTGTCTTTGGGTATAATCTGTTTCCCCTAACTAAGTTGTCTCTATCTTGTTCTATCTCGTCTATTGTGTTATTCTCTCTCGTCTACATTGTTTTTTCTACCTTACATACTAAACCTGTGGAGAATCATCGCAGATGGTTGACACTCACAATACCTTGAGTCGTACTCAATCAGATGATGCCAATGCCAATGTCAATATTAGTGGCCAGTCACCAGTCCTTGGAGCCGCAGATCCAAGCATGGCACAACTTCTAGCAGCTAGACTCAATTTATGAGTGCAATGATGCAAAATATGAATGCCATGATGACTCAGCAAAGTCAGATCGCCACTGCCATAATAAACTTGTTGAATCAAAATAATCAGAATAGTCAAGCAGCCGCTGTTCTGCCACCAGCTCATCACCATTCCAAGTTATCAAAGTACATGAGGACTCGTCCGCCTACGTCTTCTCATTCGTCAGAACCTTTGGACGCAGAAGATTGGCTTTGTTCAGTTGATAAAAAGCTCGCCATTGCTCAATGCAATGATCAAGAGAAAGTTCTTTATGCTTCACATCAATTAGAAGGTACAGCCGCAGAATGGTGGGAGAACTACACCGCAGCTCATGAGAATTCACAAGCTATTACTTGGGAGGAATTTTTAATAGCTTTTCGTCAAGCGCATGTTCCAGATGGTATTGTGGAAATGAAGAAGAATGAATTTCGTGAACTACAGCAAGGAAACATGTCTTTGGGTGAATATCTCAACAATTTCACTCAACTTTCTCGCTATGCTCTAGAAGATGTTGCAACAGATAATGCACGTTAGAAGCGATTTAAGCGTGGGCTTAATCCTGGTTTGAAAGTGCAAGTTATTGGAAATGATTATGTGGATTTTCAGCATATAGTGGATAAAGCCATACTTATAGAAGATTCTCGTCGTGAGTTGGATGAATCTCGTAAAAGGAAGATGATACAGTATGGAGCTCATCAGAATCAACTACATAGAACCAGGACCAATGCTCAGCAGCCTTTTCGCCCTAATAATTCATCTGTCGGATTCAGAACCCCTGCCCTAGTGTCTCATGCAGGAAACTCAGGAATCCCTAATATCAACAACAGCAACAATCATCAACCTCAGAGGATCAACAATGATGTTGCAGGAGTTACTTGTTTCAACTGCCATGAGACTGGTCATTATGCTAACAAGTGTCCGCAGAAGCAAGGGTTGACACCAAATCCTTTCAATTTGGGATCTACACCAACCAGGACTCCGTTGCTAGGAGCAGTTAGAGGAATACCTCAGACTCCAAATCAAGCTGTCAGGACTCCATCCATTACAACAAGAGGAAGGCTGAGTCACGTCACTGCAGAAGAAGTTCAACCAGTTCAGAACGTCGCTTCTAGTAAGTCTTTAAGTTAGACCTGCGTCAGAACCTATTATCTAGTCAGCCCGAATCTCAGGGATGAGATTCCTTTAAGGGGGGGGGAGGTTTGTAACAATCCAAAAATTTGGTTTGTTTTGAAGTTTTAAAAAGAAAAATAACCATTTGGATTTTTCTGCTAAAGTTAAAGCTTAATTGGAACTTTCAGAGTTCAAAAACAATTTAATATGAATAACCTCAACATCAACTATTATCAAAATTATTTTATTTGGATTCTATGTGCTTGGATATATTTTCTAGAATTTTTCTGAGTGCATTTGCCATTTTCTATTTGCAATTGGATTTTCTGCTAATTTCTAAAAAGAAAAACTAATCTAAAATCTCAGATTAATTCATGGGCTGAAACCTTCCCTTTGGTCCATTTCCTTTTTCTTTTCAGCCCGATCCACCTCCTTTGTTCCACCGGCCACCTTTGCCTTTTTCCTTCCTATTTTTCTCTTCCTCACCAAGTCAGCCCGTTTCCTCCGCAGCCCAATACATTGGCCCAGTCCGCTTTGTTGCCTTCCGTGCGCAGCCAACGAGCAGCCCAGCTTCCCTTGGTTCATTTACACCAACCTGTTTCCTTTTTCTTTTGTGCGTGCGTGAAGATCCAGCTGAGCCCGCCTTCGCTTCCCTTTTCTCTTGCGTTCATTGCCGAGTGGCCCCGAACTGTCAGCTCTATCTTCCTCATTTGCTTGGACTCTTGAGTCTGTGTGCAGTACGCCAAGGCAGCGCCGACCCCGACTTCGACTCCTACCATCCGGCACTATTTAAGGAGCTCACCTACGTCATAGTTTTCGCCTAGAGCTCCTCTCCTCAAGCACTAAATTAAATTTCCCCATTTGGTGTTCTTTGCGCCGCAATCCATCGGAGAAGGAGCAGCCACCGCAAGTCTTGTTCGTCGAATTTCGTCCCCGACAAAGCAACTTCGGTGATGTCGTCACCTCCCTCGGGATTGCATCAGCGTGGTATATGCCGTGACGCCCTGCCCTTCGCCCGAGAACCCCTACGTCGTCGTCGCCAGTTTACCTCAAATCCAGCCGCCACCTCTCCACGTCGATCGGTTCATCGGTGAGCTCCTCCAACCTTCTGAACACGTCATCCCGTGCCTTTGCTCCATTCATCTAGTCCCAATTTCTCATTGCTTCTCCTTCACCGAGACGCCATCACCGGTCATCTCTTCCATGTCCGGTCATCATCTCCTTGCCGCCGTTCCGAGCGTTCTCCAGTCGTCCTGAGGTGCTCTCTGTGATCCTCGCATCGTCGCTGAGCCGGTGCTCATCTCCAATTCTTTCGGGCGCCAAGGTTTCATCATCGCCGCCGTGACCATGAGCTTCGCCGCCGCCTTTATCACCGCCGTCGACGAACCGCTGCTGCCCTTGCTGCGCCGTCGCCTACCAGAGGATTGCCGTCTTCTCGGAGTCTCGTTTTGCCACTTTCTCGGAGCCGCCTCGCCACCGTTTGCTGTCGACGCCGTTCAATCGAGCGCCGGCCAGAGCTCTGTCTCTCTGTGTTTCTCTCTCTCATGCTGACGTGGGCAGCCATGTCATTGCTTATGTCCATGTGGAGTCCCCATCATCTCCTGGTCATCTACCATGTGGCACCTCCAAATGCCACACCAGAGCCAAAGGTCCATGGAACCAGTCCACATGAACCATCCCTATGACCAGTGGGGCCCACATGTAAATCCAAATTTCCTTTATTTCTTTTTCAGCCAAAATTGCCTTGCTGACGTCAGCTGACGTCATAATTCTTTTTTCCTTCGGTAAAATAATTCAGTAAATCCTGAAATTGTGATTTTTATTATTTCATGTGATTTCAAACTTCCAAAGCCCATATCTTTTGCATCCGAACTCCGATTGAGTACATTAAAATTCCTAAATTCATCTAAATTCAAGATCTATTTATCTGAGTTTTTTATTTAATTTTTAGAGTTTGTTTTGTCTCTGTTATTTATTTATTTCTTTTGTTTGCTTGTTTTGCGAGTAGACGTTGATACTTCAGGAAGTTTTGAGCAAGGAGGAGTACACCAAGATCAAGATCAATCCCAGGATTTATTCCAAGGCAAGCCATAGTCCTTTGATCATATTGAACCTATGATTTCAAAAGTATATTGTTTTATACAATTGCATGCTATCTTTATACAAATTGTTTTCGGATTAGTTATTACCTGTTGTCATTATGCCTCCATTGATTATTTGAATGCCATGTGTCGGTGTTTTAGAACTGAACTTACATAAAGATTGTTTGATTCGGGGGGTCTCCTAGAATGGAATCACGCAGAGAGATTGACACGGGAATTTTTATACAGGTTCGGGCCTTCTCGGGAGAGAATAACAACCCTACTCCTGTGTGTGTATGGTATTGAGTGTATATTGAACAATCAGGGGAAAAACTAAGCCTATTACAGAGAATAACACTTGTGTTCCTGGTTGCTCTTGACAGCGTCTGACTATGCTTGCTACCGTCGTTGTCCCCCCCTTCTCCTCTGATCGCTGCCTTTATATAGTCGTGAAGAAGTGGCCGTTGTGTCCTACTGAAGATGTGCTTCATCAAGTCTAGTAATGAGCACGTAATTGGCAGTAATCACCGGCGTAGTGGCTCCTTCACGCCGCCTGGAAGTTAATCCTCGGAGATAATGGGGTATTAAGCGCTATTACTGCACAGAGTAACAGCGCACACTAACCGTTTGAATTCCTTAATCAATTGGACCCACTTGTCCGTAGGTTTAATTGATCTTAAGGTTGTCGTGGCTGACCTGGTTGTAGAAGAACTTACGACTATAACATAGTCGTAGTAGAACTTCTGTTGGGTAGTTGTCGAGAAGGACTTCTGTTGGGTAGTTGTCGTAGAAGAACTTCTGTTGGGTAATAGTCGTGGAAGAACTTACGACCATAAGATAGTCATAGCAAGGCTTACGACTATGGAGGTTATCGTAGAAGAACTTACGATCACCTGTAGGCTTCTCCCTTGTAAATATAAGGGGTACTTCTGGGGTCCACATGGCATCATATTTACCCATAATAAGAATTATAGATAAAAGATAAAATGAGGATTATTAGATCCTCGTCATCTAGCCCCCCAGCTTCAAGTGAGAGTGACTTACTTGGTAAAAGGGCCATGAATGGTCTCATGAGTACGAAAGGATTGCAGTAAAGTGGTCGAAGGAAAAACTCTTCGACATTTGAATGTTTCTTTGACCAGAAATATGCTTGGTCAAGAAGGTTGCTTACGACTATCAAATAGTCGTAGAATACTCCTACGACTATGAAGTGGTCGTAGCAAAGGTGATCGGAAGAAAAATCCTTTCCGATCGATATTTCGTTCGACCAGAAAAACTTGGCCAAGAAAGTAATTTTTGCTTGAGGTGTAAAAACGAACCTGATTTTCTTGAAACGGACAATCTTGAGAATCGCAACCGACTCGCTCAGATCTGTCCGTTGCGTCGGTTCCCGAAGCGGTGCCAACCTTTGGGCTAACACGCTCTCGGCCCAAGCCAGCGGTTATAAATACTCATTGTGGGGTGAAACTTGGTTTTTTTACTTTTCCCCCAAATCACTTCCACTGTTCTTCAAGCTCTCGCTTTCTCCGCTGCCGAGTTGTTCTTGCCTTCTCCGCCGCCACTCCAATTGTGCCCTCTTTTACAACCCAAAATTTCCTGTTTCCGAGAGAGATGGCCAGGAAAGTTTCCAAGTGGGAAGAGTCGGAGATGGATGCGGCGAAGATTCAAGCCCTAGTCGTCGCCGGGAAGATTCCAGAGAAGACTCTTGTGAAATGGATTCCGGCGATTGGGCAGCATTGGCCGTCGGGGGAGAATGGGCAAATTCTCGTCTTCCAGGCTTACTGTGAGTGTGGCCTTCGACTGCCTGCTCACCCCTTTCTCACCGTTGTGCTTGAACATTTTGGGGTGGAGTTAGTGAACCTCGGTCCTAACTCCATCACCATCTTGGCGTTTTATCCAGGTGAGGCGTGCAGGAATTCAGACGGACCTCGAGCTTTTCCAATATTACTATGGAATGGCTCGACAAGCGGGATTTTTGGAAGTTCTTGATCTGAAACTCCACGATTGGAAGTCGAGGGAGTATATTCGAGTTTCACCCGATCCTCATGGCGGGATGGAGGAAGAGGTGGTTTCTTGGGAAGTCACCTCGGAAGACCTCTCTTTAAGTGGGGAAGGTCTGTGAAAAGAAATCTTCATGGGATTCGACTCGAAGATATCGGTAGGATTGTTCCTATATTCAAGCTATCAAGGACTTGAAGAAGGAGGTCTTGACCGGATGGCATGTGGTGAAAGATTTCATCACCGCCGAATTAGTCCCTTGAAGAAGCGAGCATCTCCTATGTGGAGATACTGGGGCTAATGCATCCGACCGGGGACTACAGCGAGGGTAAGTGAATTTTCGACTTAGCTCATAGTTTGGTCTTTTCGCAAAGTTGTTTAAAGAATGCCTTTATTTGTTTGAACAGATCTTTCACAAATGGAGATTGGCGTTAGAGTCAAACTCATTTTGCGAGAAGCCTCCGCCACTTAGTGTGGCGGTTCCTAAGATCCTTGCGGTGCGTATCCATGAGAGGAAAGAATGGTTCTCCTAAAGGTAATCAGAGTTGATTTTATCCTTAGGACTTTATAGTCGTAGAAAGAACTTACGACCATAACATAGTCGTAGTAGAACTTACTGTTGGGTAGTTGTCGTAGAAGGACTTACTGATTGGGTAGTTGTCGAGAAGAACTTACGACTAGGTAATGGTCGAGAAGAACTTACGACCATGAGATTTTGTCGAAAAACTTACGACTAGGTCGATGGTTGTAGAAGAACTTACAACCGATCGACCAATGCTTATGTTCACTTTTATCCTTTGCGGGTTGAGCGGTGGCCTTAAAGACCTTAGCCGACTCGCTCGATTATGAAAAAGAGGAGTCAAAAAGCTATGGGAAAAAGTAGAATTCCTTTTGGGAAAACTTAAAGAAGCCAACTCGCAAACGCGAAATTGCGGGAAGGAATAAGCGACAAAGAAGTCTTGAACTTAAGGCGCTACGACTTTGATCTTTATCTAACTCTCGCTTCTTTTGAGAAAAAGAAGATGAGATGAGAAAGCTCGAGAATGAAGTCAAAGAAAACTTGATCATTCACGAGCTTACTCGTATGTCCAAAAATAAAGATCAAGATCTTGAGGCGCCGAGAACTTCGAATATCGTAAGTAATTCTTTACTGCGGCATTTTTCTGAGTTATTTCCTTTTCTTACTCCACTTCTTTTCTAGGAATGGATCTTGAATTGGGAAGGCTCGAGACTGAAATCACGGATAAAACCATGATTTATAACCGCACCGTCCTTATTGCAAAGAAGAATGC
The DNA here is from genome assembly GCA_036346405.1 of Phyllostachys edulis. Lineage (NCBI taxonomy): Eukaryota > Viridiplantae > Streptophyta > Magnoliopsida > Poales > Poaceae > Phyllostachys > Phyllostachys edulis. Next base: position 41,696,319 of record CM070566.1, read on the forward strand.
TGAGAGGACATTAGATCATGGGAGAAAAAGCATCTTTGAGACCGTTGCTTCCCATAATGAAGAGGTCAAGAAGTTGGATTCTCGACTAGTGGGTAAGAAATTCTTTTACCCGTGATTATTTTTGTTTTACTTCCTCTAGGAGTTTATCTTTGTTTGACTAGTCTTATTCTTTTTAGAACAAGTGGTCGAAAACAAAAAGCTTCATGAGGCTTGACTTGTACCCAACAGAGATGGAAGCAATGAAGATTAAACTTCAAGACAACATCACGCTCTGAACAATGTGCTTGGTGAGCTACATAGTGAGGAAAGACTCCTCAAGATGATCGATAACCGCTCACACAAGTACTATTGGGGATCAAGTCGGGACTTTGCAAGATCTGGTGACTACTCAAGGCCAACCAAGTTGAATCGATAAAGGAAGCGGTCGAACTCGCGATAAGTTATGCATTAGCAAAACTTAAAGCTCATGACCCCAACCTTAATGTGCAACCACTCGGCCGATTTCGATCGCTCTGAAGCGAAGGAAGGCGTCGATGGAGGAGATGCAATCGGTTGGCGGAAAGTTTGAGAGGAGATGTAGTTGGGATCTCCCTCTTCAGAGTAGCTTGTAATAAACCTGTGAAAAACAAGCTTTTGTTGATGTAATATCGATCCATCTTGTTTCTCGCAAATTATCTTGTCGAGTAGTTAGTAACTCAAAAGATAATTAACTAATTTAAAGACTAAAAATTGAAGTCAAATTAATGACTTTATCCTAGCCCCCGACTATTTGCTTAGTTTGTTGAAACTAAGTAAATAGTCTTGTCTCCTGCAAATCATCTTGTCGAGTAGTTAGTAACTCAAAAGATAATTAACAAAATAAAGACTAAGAATTGAAATCAAATTATCCTAGCCCTCGACTATTTCTTTGAGTTTGTTTAGACAAACTAAGTAAATAGTCTTTAGAAAGGGTTTCAAAACAGAGAGGTTTGTTTAACTTGTAGTTTTGGCCTCAATTGTCATGCCTTTGGTCGAAAGAGTGGTAGCAATTGACACTAGGAAGTTCCTTCTAGTGGGCGGGACCACGTGCGAGAGGAGAGGCTTCGACTAGGTAATGTTAACATCTCCGACTAGATTAATTAAATCGAGAACGACAACTTGAGTTAAACAAACATCGAGAGAACTTCAAAAATTCGTTCGCCCTTCTTTGGAGGATTCAATAAGTCCGCCTGTTATCAAGAGTAGGAAAGCGAGCGATGCTAGGAAGTTCCTTCTAGTGGGCGAGGACCACGCAGAGAGGAGAGACTTCGACTAGATGTGTTTCTTCCTCCGACTTAGTTAAGGCGAATCGAATACACCAAAGGCGGTGAATAAATCTTAAAAGTGCACTCTGCTTAGAATATTTTTCAAAAATGAAGTGAAGAAATAATCTAAGGTGAAAGGAGTTGGCCTTCAAAAATATTTCGACTAAATAAAACCGAATTCTTTGTTTTGGCAACAAAAGCGAGTGTGAGATGACACTAGGAAGCTCCTTCCATTGGGCAAGACCACATGAGAGAGGAGAGGCTTGACTAGGTGATGTTATCGCCTTTCACGACCGGTGTAAAAAAAGCGGGTGTTTGAAACATAGTCGAAAAATTATGAAAGCACTACTCAAAAGTAAGACAATAGAGATAGAAAAACTGAGTCTTTATTGTCAGAATGATTGGTTACACATAGAACTTGCGTGAATCGGGTCGATGTTCCAAGAATTGAGAGAACACAGCCGTCTTCCATTGCCAATCGTCTGACCACAGACGAGTAACCCGACCTTTGTGTAAGGACCTTCCCACTTGGGAGAAAGTTTGTTCGATTAGACTTGGATTGGCAAAGCCTCAATACCAAGTCGCCTCTGACAAGAAGGTCTGCGAGGTTGGACCTTCGATCGTAGTATCTTCGCGGGGTTTGTTGGTAGACCGCCGAACTAATTAGGGAACTGGTTTCTCCTTTCTTCAAGCGATTAATATCATCTGCTCGAATTTGTTCTGGTTGGAGTCTGTGAATGTTTAGACTCGTGTTGACCGTATCTTTAGTTAGGAGGAAGCATGGCTTCAAAGACCAAGACTAGAAAGAAAGGTGTTTCTCCAGAGTCTATTGGTAGTTGTCTGAACGCCCATATCTGAGGGTAACTCTTGTACCCAAGCCCCGAGCGTTTGATGAGTGGTCAAGACTCGAGTCTTAATTCCTCTCATTATTTGGCCGTTGCACGTTCGATTGCCCCATTACTCGGGGATGGGCCATGAAGCATAACACAAATTGGTACCCAACTTGTCGCAAAATTCACGAAATTTTGCACTTAAAATTGCTTACCATTATCGTAATTATTCGACTCGGTACTCCAAATCGAGTAATTCGCATCTCATCATAAACCGTTTTGCCGCTTCCGTTGTTATCGATCCGAGTTCGGCTTCAATCCATTTTGTGAGCGTATCAATAGCCACAAAAGGAACTCAAAACCTCCTGGAGCTTTGGGGAACGGTCCTGGATATCAAGACCCCAAAGTTGCAAAAGGCCAAGATAGAGGTATTGTTTGTAATGCCCGAGCTGGTTGGTGTATTTGCTCGCTATAAGCGCTTTGGACACACTTTTTAACCAACTCTTTAGCATCGTATAGGGTGTTGGCGGTAAAAACCTTGTCGAAAAGCATTGCCGACCAGCGTTACAGAGGAAGCATGATTTCCACAGATGCCACCATGTATGTCATGAAGGAGTGTTAATCCTTCGCTCTGCGAATGCATCGCATGAGCACCCCTTGAGTACCTCGTTTATAGAGAACTCCTTGACCAAAGTATACATTTTGGCTTTTCGGGATAAGCGATGCGCCTCGAGATCGTCTTGGTCTGTAACCCTTCGAAGATAATCATAGATGGGCGCCATCCATGTATCCTCGTACTCTAGAGAGGTTTGTCTCAATAGGAGGTGTCTCGGCTCGTCGACGAGAGAAGGCTTCGAGTTGTTCCAAGAAGACTCCTTTTGGTACTTCAGATCGGGAAGAAGCTATTCGAGCAAAAGTCGTCTGTGTGAGGAAATTATCCTTCGAGGATGAATTGTGCCTAGAAACCTAAAAAATGCTTTTCTAGCTTACGACTTCGATAAGTACCGAGACATTGTCGGGTTAGACCTTTGGTACTCTTTGCCGACTTGATTCACGACTAGTTGAGAGTCTCCTCTCACGAGTAGTCGGCGAATCGAGCGCTTTCATTGCTTTCGTATACCGACTAGCAAACCTTCAGATTCGCCACATTATTAGTGGCTTGAAAGTTTAATTGTATGGCATACTTTAAGGTCTCTCCGGTAGGAGATACCAGACCCATGACCCAAGAGCCACTTAAAGTAAGTGACCGTCAAAGTACATCGCCTTTGGGTCGGGAATCGTCTTGGGGATCTGAGCGAGTTCAGATTTGTCCATTCGGCGACAAAGTGCGCCAAGATCTGGGATTTAACAACCGTTCGGGACACGAAATGGATGTCGAACTCCCCAAGTTCGACCGACCATTTGCCATCGCCTATTGTTTCCCTAATACGGAGGATCGCTCCCAAGGAAACTCGAGCAACCTGACTAGTTTGTGCGCTGAAAATAATGCCGCATGATTCCTCGAAGACATGAGGAGGGCATATAAAGCTTTTGGACCCGAGGGTAACGCTCCTTAGGTCCGTGTAAGACTTCACTTACGTAGTAGGCGGTCGTTGTACATTTTCACGTTCTCGACCACTCTGCGCTTCTTCACTGTGGCGTGGTAGCTAGGTAAACCAAGGCGTTTCTTTCCGCCTCGGAGAGACCGAATAGGAGCACTCGTAAGGTACCTCTTGACATCCTCAAAGGCAGCGTTTGCCTCTTTCGACCACTCAAAACTTTCGTGTTTCCTTAGACGTTTAAAGAAAGGTAGTCCCTTTTCTCCCAGTCGTGCGATGAAACGACTTAAAGCCGCCATGCACGCAGTGAGTTTCTGGACTTCTTTCCGTGTAGTTGGAGGGCACATTTGTAAAATGGCTTTTATCTTTTCGGGATTTGCTTCGATTCCTCGTATTGATACTAGGAATCCAAGCAATTTCCCTGAAGAGATTCCAAATACACACTTCTCAGGATTAAGTTTTAAGCGATGTTTTCTGAGATTGTCGAATGTTTCTTGCAGGTTAGCAATATGATTAAGTCTCTTGATGCTTTTGACAACTAGATCATCAACATAGGCTTCTAGATTTCGGCCTAATTGAGATGAAAAAGTTGCCTGCATCAAGCGTTGAAAAGAAGCGCCGGCATTTTTAGACCAAATGGCATTTTGACATAGCAAAATATACCAAATGGTGTAATAAATGCGGTCTTTTCTTCATCGTCTAGACACATATTGATCTGGTGGTATCCAGAATATGCATCTAAAAAACTTAACATTTCACAACCTACAGTAGAGTCAACCAACTGATCGATACGAGGTAAAGGAAAATCGTCTTTTGGACAAGCTTTATTGAGATCAGTAAAGTCTATGCACATACGCCATTTGTCTTTTGACTTTCTAACCATTACAGGGTTAGCCAACCATTCTGGGTGGTTGACCTCTCTTATAAAGCCTGCTTTAAGTAGCTTATCAATTCGATTTAATAGCATCTCGTCGATCGGGGCAAATCTCCGCAATTTTTGTTTTCTGGTACTTTGTCGGTAGTAAAGCTAGCTCAGGCTCGATCACCTCCCGGGACTCGGGCATGTCGGATGCTTGCCACGCGAATACATCTGCGTTAGCTCGGAGGAAGGTGATGAGGCGTCTTCCTATTTGGGGTCGGAAGTATCCCGATCTGAAAGATCTTGAGGGCTCCCTGCGTCGGAGGAACCTCTTTGACTTTATCGTTCGGCTTTGGTGCGACTTTAGGCTTCGACTTGCTAGTCGGTCGATTTTCTTCTCGAGTTGGTATTTGTCCTACCATCTCGAGGATCGACGATCGCGGTATCGCCATCTTCTTGTCACAATGGATTGTGATTACTCCTTTAGGACCTGGCATCTTAATACATTGATATCCATAATGAGTAGCCATTAGGAATTTTGCCAAAGTTGGTCGTCCGAGTATGGCGTTATATGCCGTATCGAAATCGACCACATCAAAGGAGATTTTCTCTGTCCTGAAATTACTTGGTGAACCAAATGTTAAAGGAAGAGAAACTTGACCAATTGGTTTGGCCGAAGGTAAGTGAATTTTCGACTTAGCTCATAGTTTGGTCTTTCTGCAAAGTTGTTTAAAGAATACCTTTATTTGTTTGAACAGATCTTTCACCAGCGGAGATTGACGTTAGAGTCAAACTCATTTGCGAGAAGCCTCCGCCACTTAGTGTGGCAGTTCCTAAGATCCTTGCGGTCGTATCCGCAGAGGAAAGAATGGTTCTCCTAAAGGTAATCAGTAGTTGATTTTATCCTTAGGACTTTATAGTCGTAGAAAGAACTTACGACCATAACATAGTCGTAGTAGAACTTACGACTGGGTAGTTGTCGTAGAAGGACTTACGACTGGGTAGTTGTCGTAGAAGAACTTACGACTAGGTAATGGTCGTAGAAGAACTTACGACCATGAGATTTTGTCGTAGAAAAACTTACGACTAGGTCGATGGTTGTAGAAGAACTTACAACCGACTGACCAATGCTTATGTTCACTTTTATCCTTTGCGGGTTGAGCAGTGGCCTTAAAGACCTTAGCCGACTCGCTCGATTATGAAAAGAGGAGTCAAAAAGCTATGGGAAAAAGTAGAATTCCTTTTGGGAAAACTTAAAAAGCCAACTCGCAAGCGCTAAATTGCAGGAAGGAATAAACGAAGAAGTCTTTGAACTTAAGGCGCTACGACTTTGATCTTTATCTAACTCTCGCTTCTTTTTCGAAAAAGAAGATGAGATGAGAAAGCTCGAGAATGAAGTCAAAGAAAACTTCATCATTCACGAGCTTACTCGTATGTCCAAAAATAAAGATCAAGATCTTGAGACGCCGAGAACTTCGAATATCGTAAGTAATTCTTTACTGCGGTCTTTCTGAGTTATTTCCTTTTCTTACTCCCACTTCTTTTCTAGGAATGGATCTTGAATTGGGAAGGCTCGAGACTGAAATCACGGATAAAACCATGATTTATAACCAGACCGTCCTTATTGCAAAGAAGAATGCAGAGGACATTAGATCATGGGAGAAAAAGCATGCTGAGACCGTTGCTTCCCATAATGAAGAGGTCAAGAAGTTGGATTCTCGACTAGTGGGTAAGAAATTCTTTTACCCGTGATTATTTTTGTTTTTACTTCCTCTAGGAGTTTATCTTTGTTTGACTAGTCTTATTCTTTTTAGAACAAGTGGTCGAAAACAAAAAGCTTCGCGAGGCTTCGACTCGTACCCAACAGGAGATGGAAGCAATGAAGATTAAACTTCAAGACAACATCACGCTCCTGAACAATGTGCTTGGTGAGCTACATAGTGAGGGAAAGACTCCTCAAGATGATACGATAACCGCTCACACAAGTACTATTGGGGATCAAGTCGGGACTTTGCAAGATCTGGTGACTACTCTGAAGGCCAACCAAGCTGAATCGATAAAGGAAGCGGTCGAAACTGCAGTAAGTTATGCATTAGCAAAACTTAAAGCTCATGACCCCAACCTTAATGTGCAACCACTCGAAGCCGACTTCGACTGCTCTGAAGCAGAAGGAAGACGTCTGATGGAGGAGATGCAATCAGTTGGCCGGAAAGTTTCAGAGGAGATGTAGTTGGGATCTCCTCTTGAGTAGCTTGTAATAAACACGTGAAAAACAAGCTTTTGTTGATGTAATATACGATCCATCTTGTTTCTCGCAAATTATCTTGTCGAGTAGTTAGTAACTCAAAAGATAATTAAGAATTTAAAGACTAAAAATTGAAGTCAAATTAATGACTTTATCCTAGCCCCGACTATTTGCTTAGTTTGTTGAAACTAAGTAAATAGTCTTATCTCTACAAATCATCTTGTCGAGTAGTTAGTAACTCAAAAGATAATTAACAAAATAAAGACTAAGAATTGAAATCAAATTATCCTAGCCCCGACTATTTCTTTGAGTTTGTTTAGACAAACTAAGTAAATAGTCTTTAAAGGGTTTCAAAGCAGAGAGGTTTGTTTAACTTGTAGTTTTGGCCTCAATTGTCATGCCTTTGGTCGAAAGAGTGGTAACGAATTGACACTAGGAAGTTCCTTCTAGTGGGCAGGACCACGTGCAGAGAGGAGAGGCTTCGACTAGGTAATGTTAACATCTCCGACTAGATTAATTAAATCGAGAACAGCAACTTGAGTTAAACAAACATCCAGAGAACTTCAAAAAATTCGTTCGCCCTTCTTTGGAGGATTCAATAAGTCTGCCCTGTTATCAAGAGTAGGAAACTGAACGATGCTAGGAAGTTCCTTCTAGTGGGCAGGACCACGTGCAGAGAGGAGAGACTTCGACTAGATGTGTTTCTTCCTCCGACTTAGTTAAGACGAATCGAATACACCAAAGGCAGCTGAATAAATCTTAAAAAGTGCACTCTGCTTAGAATATTTTTCAAAAATGAAGTGAAGAAATAATCTAAGGTGAAAGGAGTTGGCCTTCAAAAATATTTCGACTAAATAAAACCCGAATTCTTTGTTTTGGCAACAAAAGCGAGTAACGAGATGACACTAGGAAGCTCCTTCCAGTGGGCAAGACCACATGCAGAGAGGAGAGGCTTCGGCTAGGTGATGTTATCTGCCTTTCGACCAGTGTAAAGAAAACTGGGTGTTTGAAACATAGTCGAAAAATTATGAAAGCACTACTCAAAAGTAAGACAATAGAGATAGAGAAAACCTGAGTCTTTATTGTCCGAATGATTGGTTACACATAGAACTTGCGAATCGGGTCGATGTTCCAAGAATTGAGAGAACACGCCGTCTTCCATTGCCAATCGCATCCGACCTCGGACGAGTAACCCGACCACGTGTAAGGACCTTCCCACTTGGGAGAAAGTTTGTTCGATTAGACTTGGATTGGCAAAGCCTCAATACCAAGTCGCCTCTGACAAGGTCTGCGAGGTTGGACCTTACGATCGTAGTATCTTCGCAGGTTTGTTGGTAGACCGCCGAGCTAATTAGGGCTGGTTTCTCCTTTCTTCAAGTAGATTAATATCATCTGCTCGAATTTGTTCTGGTTGGAGTCTGTGAATGTTTCACTCGTGTTGACCGTATCTTTAGTTAGGAGGAAGCATGGCTTCAAAGACCAAGACTAGAAAGAAAGGTGTTTCTCCTGTGTCTTGATTGGTAGTTGTACGAATCGCCCATATCTGAGGGTAACTCTTGTACCCAAGCCCCGAGCGTTTGATGAGTGGTCAAGACTCGAGTCTTAATTCCTCTCATTATTTGGCCGTTTGCACGTTCGACCGCCCCATTACTCGGGGATGGGCCATGAAGCATAACACAAATTGGTACCCAACTTGTCATAAAATTCACGAAATTTTGCACTCAAAATTGCTTACCATTATCTCGTAATTATTCGACTCGGTACTCCAAATCGAGTAATTCGCATCTCATCATAAACCGCTTTGCCGCTTCGTTGTTATCGATCCACAGGTTCGCTTCAATCCATTTTGTGAGCGTATCAATAGCCACAAAAGGAACTCAAAACCTCCCGGAGCTTTGGGGAACGGTCCCGGGATATCAAGACCCAAGTTGCAAAAGGCCAAGATAGAGGTATTGTTTGTAATGCCCGAGTGGTTGGTGTATTTACTGCTATGAAACCTTTGGACACACTTTTAACCAACTCTTTAGCATCGTATAGGGTCTGTTGGCAAGAAAACCTTGTCGAAAAGCATTGCCGACCAACGTTCTGTAGGAAGCATGATTTCCACAGATGCCACCATGTATGTCATGAAGGAGTGTTAATCCTTCGCTCTGCAGAATGCATCGCATGAGCACCCCTTGAGTACCTCGTTTATAGAGAACTCCTTCGACCAAAGTATACATTTTGGCTTTTCGGGATAAGCGATCTGCCTCGAGATCGTCTTCGGGTACAGAACCCTTCTGAAGATAATCATAGATGGGCGCCATCCATGTATCCTCGTACTCTAGAGAGGTTGTCTCAATAGGAGGTGTCTCGGCTCGTCGACTGAGAAGGCTTCGGAGTTGTTCCAAGAAGACTCCTTTTGGTACTTCAGATCGGAAGAAGCTATTCGAGCAAGGTGGTGCGTGAGGAAATTATCCTTCGAGGATGAATTGTGCCTAGAAACCTAAAAAATGCTTTTCTAGCTTACGTACTTCGATAAGTACCGAGACATTGTCGGGTTAGAACACCGGTACTCTTTGCCGACTTGATTCACGACTAGTTGAGAGTCTCCTCTCACGAGTAGTCGGCGAATCGAGCGCGCATTTGCTTTCGTATACCAACTAGCAAACCTTCAGATACGCCACATTATTAGTGGCTTGAAAGTTTAATTGTATGGCATACTTTAAGGTCTCTCGGTAGGAGATACCAGACCACCCGATTTCGAGCCACTTAAAGTAAGTGACCCGTCAAAGTACATCGATCCATCGGTCGTGGGAATCGTCGGGATCTGAGCAGTTCAGATTTGTCCATTCGGCGACAAAGTCCGCCAAGATCTGGGATTTAACGACCGTTAGGGACACGAAATGGATGTCGAACTCCCCAAGTTCGACCGACCATTTTGCCATCGCTCATTGCTTCCCTAATACGGAGGATCGCTCCCAAGGAAACTCGACAAGATGACTAGTTTGTGCGCCTGAAAATAATGCCGCAGTTTCCTCGAAGACATGAGGAGGGCATATAGAAGCTTTTGGACCTGAGGGTAACGCTCCTTAGGTCCGTGTAAAACTTCACTTACGTAGTAGACTGGTCGTTGTACATTTTCACGTTCTACGACCACTACTGCGCTTACTGCCTGTGGCGTGGTAGCTAGGTAAACCAAGAGCGTTTCTTCTGGCCTCGGAGAGACCAGAATAGGAGCACTCGTAAGGTACCTCTTGACATCCTCAAAGGCAGCGTTTGCCTCTTTCGACCACTCAAAACTTTCGTGTTTCCTTAGACGTTTAAAGAAAGGTAGTCCCTTTTCTCCCAGTCGTGCGATGAAACGACTTAAAGCCGCCATGCACGCAGTGAGTTTCTGGACTTCTTTCCGTGTAGTTGGAGGGCGCATTTGTAAAATGGCTTTTATCTTTTCGGGATTTGCTTCGATTCCTCGTATTGATACTAGGAATCCAAGCAATTTCCTCAAGAGATTCAAATACACACTTCTCGTGATTAAGTTTAAGCGATGTTTTACGAGATTGTCGAATGTTTCTTCTGAGTTAGCAATATGATTAAGTCTCTTGATGCTTTTGACAACTAGATCATCAACATAGGCTTCTAGATTTCGCCTAATTGAGATGAAAAAGTTGCTCGCATCAAGCGTTGAAAAAAAGCGCGGCATTTTTAGACCAAATGGCATTTTGACATAGCAAAATATACCAAATGGTGTAATAAATGCGGTCTTTTCTTCATCGTCTAGACACATATTGATCTGGTGGTATCCAGAATATGCATCTAAAAAACTTAACATTTCACAACCTACAGTAGAGTCAACCAACTGATCGATACGAGGTAAAGGAAAATCGTCTTTTGGACAAGCTTTATTGAGATCAGTAAAGTCTACGCACATACGCCATTTGTCTTTTGACTTTCTAACCATTACAGGGTTAGCCAACCATTCTGGGTGGTTGACCTCTCTTATAAAGCCTGCTTTAAGTAGCTTATCCAATTCCGATTTAATAGCATCTCGTCGATCAGGGGCAAATCTCCGCAATTTTTGTTTTACGGGTACTTTGTCAGGCCGTAAAGCTAGCCTGTGCTCGATCACCTCCCTAGGGACTCCGGGCATGTCGGATGCTTGCCACGCGAATACATCTGCGTTAGCTCGGAGGAAGGTGATGAGGGCGTCTTCCTATTTGGGGTCGGAAGTATCCCGATGAGCGATCTTCGAGGCTCCCTGCGTCGAGAGGAACCTCTTTGACTTTATCGTTCGGCTTTGGTGCGAGTTTTTAGGCCGACTTGCTAGTCGAAGGTGACTTTCTTCTCGAGTTGGTATTTGTCCTACCATCTCGAGGGATCGACGATCGCGGTATCGCCATCTTCTTGTCACAATGGATTGTGATTACTCCTTTAGGACCTCGCATCTTAATACATTGATATCCATAATGAGTAGCCATTAGGAATTTTGCCAAAGTTGGTCGTCCGAGTATGGCGTTATATGTCAGATCGAAATCGACCACATCAAAGGAGATTTTCTCGTCACGAAATTACTTGGTGAACCAAATGTTAAAGGAAGAGAAACTTGACCAATTGGTTTGGCGAAGATCGAGACGATCCCATGGAAAGAGTATCGCATCGGTCTTACTTTGGTCCCGGTACTTGCATGTCATCGAGCACTCGTAAATAAAATATTTAACGAACTTCCACCATCAACTAAAACTCGATTGACCCGACAATTGTTGATGGTGGGTTCGACCACGATTAGTATCGACCGTCGAGTCGAAGGAATCGGCGATCACTCTTCTCGAAAGAGATGGTGACTTCGACCACCGGTAATTTATTGACGAGAGGAGGATCTATGGAGTTTACCTCACGTTCGTGACCTTAAGTCATCGCTTTGATTCATATGCCGATGATCCCCGTAGATGAGTTTGGCGGTGTGTTGCGGATCTGAAGGCAGCATCTCCTCTTCATCATCTCAAGATTTATGACCACTTGTTTGACCTACTGTTCGAGAGTGGGAAGTGGTCCTTGTCGTTGTAGTAGTCTTCAAGCTTGCGTTGGAAGACGGCGATTCTGAAGGTCATGCCCTTCCTTTTTATGGAAAGGACACCACCTAGGCTTATCATTTTTTTCGATCAGGCGCTTACCTTTGCCTCTGTCGGCGCGGCTTGATGTGCGTGGCTCTTTATCATTCATAGCCAATACCTCCTTGGAACCGCGGCTTGGAGTTTTTGACCCTTCGCCTTGTTCTTGGACTTTTTGCTTTTTATCCTTCTTCTTACCAATGTCGTCTGCTCTCGAGAGGTATTGTCTTCTCGATCTATTGTATTGTTCCACTCGACCGCCTCGAGGCGATGGCGTATCGATCGCCATCTCGAAGAGTTAAAACAGAGGTAGGTGGGTTTAAAGCAATGTCTTCTGTTATTCTTCTACTACGGACTCCCTGCTTGAATGCCCTGATGACGGATGAATCGAAACTTCGGAATTGAGTTCGAACCCGACTAAAGCGCTTGATGAATTGGCGCAATGTCTCGTTGTCGATTACGTCTCATCCGTGCAAGTCGTCCTCCTTTCCAGGGCGATTGTATGTGCCTTGAAAATTCGCCAGTAGAAGGTCGCAGAGGTGTTGCCAAGAGTAAATCGACTCGAGTGGTTGGTTCAGTAACCACGATCGAGCGAATCCTTCGAGCACAGTTGGAAGGTAATTTGCCATTACATGCTCTCCTCCTCCTGCTGCTCGGACAGCTGTTGTGTAGATTTGAAGGAATTCGATGGGATTTTGAGAACCATCAAACTTCTCCATGTTCACTGGTCGAAATCGAGGTGGCCAGCGAATAGCTCGGAGATCTGGTGAGAATGCCCGACATCCAGTAATGACTTCTTGACGCCTCCTTTGCAGGAAAGAAGGGTTGACATCACCAGGTGGTCGTTCTCGACGATACCCAGTGACAGGTTGACCCGACCTGTAGTAGGTCTCGGCCCTACGAGGGGAATACTCCTCGTAATCTATCTGCTGCTGCAGATTTCCATGTCGGAGTGGTGAGCGATCACCTCTCCGAGGAGCTTGTTGATCATCAGTCATTTGGGAGACATTTCTCCGAGTAGGAGATCGATGCGACTTGCTGTTGCGCCGATTTCTACGCGGTGATATGTTGGATTGACTGGTAGCTGAAGAAGTCGTATGGCTACGACTACTTGAATGATGTCGGCGAGGGGCTTCCAGCTTTTTCATCGTACTCCGAAGCCTTTGTGCGATCTCTTCAACGAAGAGGTCGTAACTGGCTTCGGGCTAGCTCTTGAGTTGGATTCTCGAGCAAGTCATTGATGTCTTTGGAGCTCTCGAGCTTCCTCGATTGATATTGAATCGCCGGGCAAATTCTTACGAGCTTCAATCTTCTTCCTTGAATTGCCTCAAGATTTTCCATGTTAGACTCTTGAGATTGCCTTAATGAAGCACGAGAATGTCGAGGATTTCCCTGGCGTTCATGAAGGCGTTGGTCATGTTCGCCAGTGGTGGTGTCCTGGCCATTGCCACGAGGGGGCGCAGTGTGTGATTTTCTGGGAGAGTCTCTATCTCGGTCTCTAGGAGAGTGACCTTGATCCGAGGGAAGGACGAAGACCTCCCGTTGAAGATTCTCACTTGCGCTCGAGACCTCCCCGCTTGAGGAGTCGTCGAGAGACACTATCTGGCGACTTGGAGTAATCCCCTCCATGTAGGGGAAGTCCGAGTTATAACCGTCTCCGTCGGCAGGTGTGACCTGTGGAGAGATGGTCGAATTTGCAGGAAAAGCATGCTTGATCCCACTGTCTCTGATATCATCCGGAGAGAAATGATCACCGAGATCTTTGGTGAAGTCCGGAATTGTAGCTTCGAGCTTGCCTCACCAAGTCGGACCGTCTCGGGGGACTCGAACACTTCGAGGAAAAACTCGTTGTGTTGTGAGTCCACTGGTGTGGTCTGGTCAAATTGACCCTTGTCCTTTGAGAGGTAGATTCCTCTCTCGGACGTCTTGTTGTGGGGATAAGGATCCTCCTCAACTCCATCGATGGCATTGTCTCCTGGATCGTGGGAAGATCACGAAGGCGCAAGATACCATCGGATGAGTCATCACTTGGCTCATAATCGAAACCGCATCCATGTCGACGTCAGATAATCCGCCAAGTCGAACCGGTTCTCCTCATTCCATTCTCCGCCATGAGTGCATGAGATTTGGAAAACAAAGAGAATGTTGACAAGAGATTACCGAAGATCCCCACGGATCGGCGCCAACCTGCGGTGTTTTAGAACCGAACTTACGTAAAGATTGTTTGATTCGGGGGGTCTCCTAGAATGGAATCACGCAGAGAGATTGACACGGGAATTTTTATACAGGTTCGGGCCTTCTCGGGAGAGAATAACAACCCTACTCCTGTGTGTGTATGGTATTGAGTGTATATTGAACAATCAGGGGAAAAACTAAGCCTATTACAGAGAATAACACTTGTGTTCCTGGTTGCTCTTGACAGCGTCTGACTATGCTTGCTACCGTCGCTGTCCCCTCCTTCTCCTCTGATCGCTGCCTTTATATAGTCGTGAAGAAGTGGCCGTTGTGTCCTACTGAAGATGTGCTTCATCAAGTCTAGTAATGAGCACGTAATTGGCAGTAATCACCGGCGTAGTGGCTCCTTCACGCCGCCTGGCAGTTAATCCTCGGAGATAATAGGGTATTAAGCGCTATTACTGCACAGAGTAACAGCGCACACTGACCGTTTGAATTCCTTAATCAATTGGACCCACTTGTCCGTAGGTTTAATTGATCTTAAGGTGGTCGTGGCTGACCTGGTTGTAGAAGAACTTACGACCATAACATAGTCGTAGTAGAACTTACGACTGGGTAGTTGTCGTAGAAGGACTTACGACTGGGTAGTTGTCGTAGAAGAACTTACGACTGGGTAATGGTCGTGGAAGAACTTACGACCATAAGATAGTCGTAGCAAGGCTTACGACTATGGGGGTTATCGTAGAAGAACTTACGATCACCTGTAGGCTTCTCCCTTGTAAATATAAGGGGTACTTCTGGGGTCCACATGGCATCATATTTACCCATAATAAGAATTATAGATAAAAGATAAAATGAGGATTATTAGATCCTCGTCACCATGAATCCTTTGTCACCCTAGCATGGATAATTTTGGTTGGACATATTCATATCACCAATATGGGTAGCGTACAAATGCTTAGTTCAGCTTAGTTACGATGGGTTCATTATAACATGTGTCTTAATGGTTAATCTTGACTTAATGAAATATGGAATCGTGGTGGTTAGCCACTACTGTTATTAAAATTTGTGTACCATGATAGGGGTATGTCATTGGTCTTGGTTAAACAAAATGTTTTTCGCCCGGGCGAGTGGTTGGTGGATAAGATCGAGGGTGTGGGTTTAACATGTTGTGGGTTTGTGGTAGACTCGCCTTTGTAACTTGTCAAGGACTTAATCTTGTGCGCCATTGAATTGGGCCTTAACCGTACGACCACATATCTGGTATGGGACGGACCTAGCTAATTAATTAGCGATGTTTTGATTTGGTTCTGTTTGGGTTGTGTTTGGCGTAAGAGGCGGCCAGGAGGGCGAAACCTTAGCGAGCAGAACTGAGTTAAAATAGGACTTTGTAAAGGCTTTGTCACATGCTCTAGACTGCTTACCTAAGTTAGTGAGTAGTGGTATCGACGGATGCCAAACAAACTAGAGAAGTCGTGTTATGTGGGTAAAGCTGTACAACCTCTGGAGATTGTAAAACTATTCAAATTGCTGTGTCCGTGGTTATGAACGTGTCCGGGGATTTCACACGAGAGGTAGAGTTTCTTATAAAATGTGTCGGAGTATGGATGGGAAGTTCATTTGATTAATATAATGTTTGTTTGGTGAACAGGTAATTCACTTGGTGGTTGTGTCGATTGGTGAATTGGGGATTCACTTATCATTGGTTTGGTTGGGAAGTGAATGGGTAGTTCACTAGTTGTTTCAAAGAAATTGTTTAATTATTTATTATTATTTTCAACTACGTATTTAAATATATTTATTGTATTTATCGTCAATGCTTCTTTCTGCAAAAGAACCATACAACTAACCTTTGTCAAGCCATGCATGAATATTATTTGCATACATTTCCCTACGGCTTACTGAGCGCTTTATGTACTCACGGCTTTACGCCTTTGTTGATCAGGTGAAGAATATCAAGCTGCTCAGGAGCTCCTTCAGAAGGAGGACTATGAAGGTTTCGCGGATTAGGATGCGTTCTCCACTCGATTGCCTGTGGGCATGTTGATTGGCCTTTTCAAGAGTTTCGTTCCGCTGCAAGAGTTTATTTGTTTCTTTATCCCTGTGTGGCAAGTTAAGTAAACGTTGACCACAAGGTCCAGTTGTTATTATTATTTGTTACTTTGAGATCTTTTTAGTTAAATCAAATAAATGGATGGTATTTCATCACTATTTCCTGTGTGAGCTAGCTATTGATCTGGGACTAGTTCAGAATACATAGAGGGTTCCTGAATCATATTTTTGGGTCCCGACAATCACTCCTCATTCTGACTTGGTGATACCCTGATTTCAAATCAATCTTGGAGAAGATGCATACTCCATGCAATTCATCTAGCAAATCCTCAATAATCGGAATAGGGTATTTGTTTTTTATGGTGTTGGCATTCAGCTATCTATAGTCGACACACATCCTCCAAGTCCATCCTTCTTCTTGACTAAAATGGC
This sequence comes from Phyllostachys edulis, assembly GCA_036346405.1. Classification (NCBI taxonomy): domain Eukaryota; kingdom Viridiplantae; phylum Streptophyta; class Magnoliopsida; order Poales; family Poaceae; genus Phyllostachys; species Phyllostachys edulis. The sequence continues at coordinate 41,712,820 of CM070566.1, forward strand.
CGGTGATTGATATGGGCTGACACTTGGTCTAATGATTTTTTAGTTAAGCAACTGCTCAATTATACTCTCCATAGCATTCTTTTGGTGGTATGGTAGTCTATAGGGTCTTTGGTTCACTACTCCCTCTTCACCTTTTAAAGGTATAGCATGATCACGGCTTCGGTGGGGAGGTAGGTCAATAGGGTCTTCAAAGACTCTCTTAAATCTCTGTAATATGACTACAATGTTGTCTAGGAATTTTGGTGTAATTCTCTTGTTCCTGCCTGGAATCACACATATATACCACTGCTCCCATTACCCCCTTTTTCATCAACTTTTGCAATTTCTCCACTGGTACAAAATAGTTCTCCAAAGGGAGTGTCTCATCCTTAAATGATACTCTGACTTTCCCCAAGTAGGTGATACTGAGCTCTCTGGTCCTGAGATTCAAGCTGATGGGACTATGTAAGAATATCCGGTCAGCCCCTAATATAAAATCATAACCCTTTAGGTCTAATATTCTGAAAGTGCCAGAAATTCCCTGCCTTGTATAGTATAATTGCAATCCATACATTAGAGCCTTGCTCCATAGAGTCTCTCCATTAGCCACCACAACTTTTACTGCTGGAGTATTACTGATATAACAATCTGCCTTAAGTGCTGTGTGAGAGTCTATGAAGGTGGCACTACTCCTACTATCTACCAAAGCAGTACCTTTAACTCTGCCCAATTGCAGTAAGAGTGTGAATGTTTGAATTCCAGAGCTAGTCCCATGCACTCCATGTACAGATAATTGGAATGGACCTTCCTCTTCTTCCTGCTCTTCTTCTTCTTTAGGATTATGTTCAAGTTCTATCAGCTCCTCTTCTTTAGTGACCTCCTTTTCCATTTCCTCACCTTCTTGAGTTATCATAGCTCTCACTTGCTGGTTCATCTCACATTCTAGTTTATGTCCAGGGTACCATTTTTCATTACACCTAAAACACTTGCCCTCATTCTTGGCATTACTAGTTCCAGTCATGTTCTTTGCTGAATTTCTCTTCAAATCATTGTTCACCCCTTATAAGTACTTGCTGGTCTGTTAGTGTTCTAGTTCTAATTGCCCCTAGCAGATTCCCTGTAAGGACTAGGCTATTGCTTCTTGAAGGGATTTGATTGTTCAAGTCGCTTTGCTACCCAATAGGCATCACTAAGGGTTAAAGGATTCTGCAATTGAGAATGACTTTGAATATACTTTCTCAATCCAGCTACAAAGCTTCTGATGTAATAATCTCCAGGTAAGTGAGGATTGTCTCTTCTTACTAAAGCCATGGCTTCTTCAAATTTATCAATGTAACTAGCTACTGATGAGTGTTGCTTCATTGAATGAAATGTTGCTACTACATCATATACTGATTGTTCAGAAAATCTTCTTTCCATTGCCATACAGAACTGATGCCAAGACAAGTAATCCAAGTTAATACCTGAACTAGCCCACCATGATTTTTCTCTATCCACCAAGTACAATACTGCTATCTCCACTCTCTGGTTCTAGGGTACCTTTGCAATCTCGAAGTACTTATTAGACTTTTTTATCCATGCATCAACATTTTCTCCATTGAATTCAGGGAAATTTAGCTTTGGGCCTCTGGCAAAAGATCGGTGATGGTAATTTTCTTGGTTTCCCTGACTTCCCAAATGCCCACTGTGTCCATCCATTTCCATGTGAGCATAATCCTGAAAAGTGGGCGAACTAGTGACTCTACGCACCCAAGAAGGTATGCTTGCCGCTGCTAGTACAAGACATGGTATATTACCGAATTGTATGTTAGGACCCATACTGTTTTGGCCAAAAGGATAGGGTAGTATAGGAGGAACTTGTGTACTCATCAGAATAGGACACACTTGAGAAGTAAACAAACCATCTGCGCCCTGATTCTCTCCTATCCTTGCATTACCGAAAGCCACACTATGTTGCCCTGGATTGGCAGAAGCTCCACCAACATGCATAGATAATCCAGTCGTTCCAGCCACACTAACAGGAGAAGATATAGCTATTGGAGATGAGACATAGTTTTCATAATTACCTCTATAATTGGAGCATCTATCTGACGGCTCCCTCAGATCTGTGCTCTTTCGAGTCTATTGAATCACCAGCGCGTTGACAGCGAGGGTTAGCTGCTCCATCTATTTGTTGTATATTTCCATCTACTGATTATTGTCTCCTTGTCCCTTTTGGATCAACTCCACTCCTTTTCTAACCTCTTCTAGTTCTGCCTTGGTAGCATAGGATCGGCTTCCTCCTTCAGCCGCATCCTCTTTTCCATGCTTGGCCATTACAAATCCTCTAGATCTGACCAGGAACTTTACCAAGGGAATAATTGATTTCCTCAACCTGGTAAAGATCAACCTCCTTCCCACAGTACCTTCAGATCTGTTTAAGAACAGCTCGAGCTCCAGGATTTCACAGGGGATCAAGTTCCCAAACCCTTGCTTTCACTGCTCGAATCCAGATCTAAAGCCAAGGTCGCAGCTCTGATACCACTATGTCAGGATTTACAAGAATCGGTACAAACTAGAAGTCTGCAGATGATAGAAAAGTTCAGGAACCAATGAAATGGGGAAAGTAGGTGCTAAAGAGGAAAATAGGGATGAGAGGTTTAGGGTTTTGTAGTCTGTAATAGATTCCAAGATAAGGTCTTACAAAACTCCAGCTAGCTTATATACTGCTAGTCTACTGATTACATTAGTGATAAATGATCTTAAGCTAACATAAGCTAATAAGCAACAGAGTTTAACTCTGAATCCTCTACAGTGATTACTGAGTCTTAGATAAGCCATTCAATCCTCATAACAAGTCATCCAACACTCCCGAGACTCCAGCCCTGGAAGCACTTCGCCTAAAAGAAATCGGCAGCCAAACTCCATCACCACAGACTTCAACTGAATTGCAGTCTTCAGGTTCCTGACATTCTCCCCCTAGCACCCCCTCCCTTTCCCACCCCCTCGATCCTAACTGCTCGAGTCCCTCACCCACCACCTCGCGCACCCCCCCTCCTCGCGCCGCCCCAACCCCTGTAGCCCTACTAAGCCCGCCTACGCCTTGTGTCCGCTGCTGCCTCCCCCACCGCTCGTCCTCGTCCCTGCCTCTCCCGTCCTCGTCTGCCTCCGCCTCTACCGCATCTCCTGCCTCCGCCGCTTCTCCGCTCGCCTGCTCCCGATCCTCCTCGCGCTCCTCGCCTTCCTTCTCTACCCCTCCGCACCCGCCGCCCGCGTCGCCGACCTCCACCTCGATCGCTTCTGCGTCAACCTGGCCCCTTCCCTGTGCTCAACCTCCACCTTGCGCTCTGCCTCCTCCCCCGCAACCCCAGTCTCCTCTCTATCCGCTACCGAGTGGTCTCCACCACCGTCTCCTACCACGACCATCTGCTCGCCTGCGCCACCGCGCACCCCGGATCTGGACAACTCGCGATCCAAAGGCCAGAGTCGACGGCATGAGGGGCTTCCACTTTGGGCTGGTACACACAGCGGTGCTGTCGTGGGCGGAGCTCCAGGCCACACAGCACCACTGACCTTTGGATCTCGCCTGCCGCTTTTCCTACTCTGGGGCGGCGCCGAAGAGGCCTTCCTTCGGCATCGCCTTCGACATCGACGGGGTCATCATGCACGGCCGTAGCTCTATCAAGGGCTCGCCGCAGGGCATCCGCCGTCTATACTCTGACGACGGTAATCTCGTGCTTCTCAGGCTCTCATGTCATTTCAAGTTTTTGGGGTTATGTTGCATTGACAATTTGGCATTAATTGTTTGTTTGCATATGATTACGAGAACTAATGGTCCATTGATCATTGAAGCATCTTTGTTGTGGGGAGATTCTAATGGTTGATTTTTGAATGTTTTCTAACACAATTTTGCAATTGCTTTCCAGAGTTCCGCAGAGGCGGAGTTTTTTCACAGAGTATGGTGACGCAAGTTGATACAAGATTCAGGAAGTCATTGGGAAGGGAAGTTATGGGGTGGTGTGCTCCACAATAGATGTTCACACCGGAGAGAAAGTGGCGATCAAAAAGATACACGATATCTTTGAGCACATATTCGATCTTCGCACGGATTCTCCGTGAGATCAAGCTTCCGAGGCTCCTAAGGCATCTTGACATTGTTGAGATAAAGCATATTATGTTGCCTCCATCGAGAAGGGACTTCAAAGATATTTATGTTGTGTTTGAGCTTATGGAGTCGATCTTCACCAAGTTATAAAGGCTAATGATGACTTGACGAAGGAGCATTACGATTCTTTCTTTACCAATTACTCCGTGCTCAAATACATTCACACCGTGGGGAAAATGTCACTTTCAGATCATTGTTTTGCTTTAAAGATCTTAGGTTACACATATCATACAATATGTGTTCTTTGTAGTGAACTTGTATTGAGGCACTATCTTTCGATTAAATATATTAGCTGTGTAGCCTTCTGTTTATAGTTGGTGTATGTGTAAGATGTTAGTAGTCTATTCATTCATTTTACATGTACTAGCATTTATGGGATTAGCTATAGTTCTCAGATTTATAGCGAAAAACTGGTACCAACTGGTGTCATACTGGGTGGGTAGGGGGGGAGAGGCGATAAATATATGGCTCCCTCTTGAATTCAAGATGCACTCTAAAACAATTATTTTTTTTTAATCTTTATTGGTAGGGAATGAACAACGAACCAAGTTTTTTTTAATAAAGAATGTGTCATTTCCTCATTATTTTAGAGTTTTTGTTAAATAATTTGCTAATGACTTTGCATATTGGTGGTTCAAATGGTATTCTGGTGTGCTGTAATATTCTCAACAACTCAAACTACCTATCTCGATAGTTCTTCCATCAATAGAATCTGCATAGATATTCTGTGCAGATGTGCTACGCTACTACTTTTGCTGCCTGCAATCTTAGCTGATACTAAGTCCATGTAACTGCAGCTAATGTTTATCACCGTGACTTGAAGCCAAAGAAAATATTAGCAAATTCTAACTGCAAACTGAAAATTTGTGATTTTGGACTAGCATGAGTTGCATTCAACGATACCCCAACAACAATCTTTTGGACAGTATGTTCGGGGCAATACCTATCTTTAATTCTTAGTTTTCTTTCGTCCTTTCGTTTCGAACTTGTTTCCTGTGAACTGATCATAATGATGTCTCTTTGTTCATATATGCCCTGCAGGATTATGTTCCAAGAAGATGGTACAGAGCTCCAGAGCTATGTGGATCCTTCTTTTCAAAGGTAAATTTTTTTTGTGCATTATAGCATTCTCTTGGTTGAATTTTGATTCAAGCATTGAGCTAAGACAAGGAAAGGTCCATGGTGCTATACTGCTATGTCATGCATTTTTTTATTATGATTAATCAACCTGTTAATATGATTTTCTTCAGTGATTGGTCCATTAGTTCATTGGTTTTGGTCCAAGCTTATTTACGTTGTGGCACAGTAACTTATTCCCCCTAGAGATATTATATTACATTTTTTGGAACACAACTATATCAAACCTTGTGGGAGCAGATGTATAACATTTTCATGTGAAAAGCCATAGTTTAATTTGTAAACTTTTGCATCACCCTTTTCCTTCTCGAGCAAATATTGTTATGTTTGTTTACTCTTGTCCTTATCGAGCAAAGTTGCTCGATTTTGTTTTGATCTATGTTCTAAATTTGTACTATCATTTTCGAGAGTACTGTTAATAATCATTTGAGTTGCATTTGTGTTAAGAATATTGAAAGCATTTTAGGCATCAAAATGATTAATTTTTAAAGAACTTTATCATTATACGACTTTGTTACTCTAAACGACTTTGTTACTCATATGCATGTTTTAAGTGTTTCCATGTTTGGGGTTGTAGTTAACGTAAACGAGCTATTATTCCCAACAAAATTGCAAGATACACCACCATTGACATTTGGAGCATCGAAGTATCTTATTTGAGGTGTTGACGGAAAGCCTTTGTTTCTGGTAAAATGTTGTCCATCGCTTAGATTTGATGACTAATCTTCTGGGCACGCCATCCATGGATACAATTTCTCGGGTATGGTATTGGTTCTATTGGGGAGGCCTTCTGTAGTTTAATCTGGTGGGCATAGTTTAAATCATTGAAGGTTGACATTGATAGTTTCTTTCTTTCCAGGTCCGAAATGAGAAAGCAAGGAGATATCTGAGCAGCATGAGAAAGAAAGAGACCATCCCATTTTCATAGAAGTTTCCTAATGCAGATCCTTTGGCCTTGGACCTTTTGCAAAGGCTTTTAGCGTTCGATTCAAAGGACCGTCCAACTGCTGAAGAGGTAACTATATTGTTAGTGTTGTACAATTTTGCTCATCTCAGCACAAGTCTTGTATCTTCAGTTTATTGTGGGGGCAAACTATGATATTTCTTTGGATACTTGTGATTTATGTCAGGCATTGGTTCATCCATACTTCAAAGGGCTCGCCAAGGTTGAGAGAGAACCGTCTTGTCAACCAATCACAAAAATGGAGTTTGAGTTTGAGAGTAGAAGAGTGACAAAGGAAGATATAAGGGAGCTAATATTCCGTGAGATACTGCAATACCATCCACAATTGCTGAAAGACTATATCAATGGCACTGAGAGGACAACCTTTCTATACCCAAGGTTTTAAAAATCATATCTTTGGACATATATGGTGCTTTAGCACATGCATGTACTAACCTTTGTTTTTCGTTGTATCTTTGCACATGCATGTACTTTTGTTTTTCGTTGTATCAACTCCTACTGACAGCAACACTTTTCTGCCTGCTTTCATGCAGTGCTATTGATCAATTTAGGAAGCAATTTTCTCATCTCGAAGAAAATAGTGGAAATGGCCTGGTAATTCCGATGGATAGAAAGCACACCTCGCTTCCTAGGTAACATTTAATCATATGTTACATTCTGTTCATTTTCTCTATCTTTTATCATATTAGTTGCAGGAGTTCAAAGCACCTTGAAGCACATAGCAGAGCTTAATAGAATGGTTAGGGTCCCTTCCTCTGGCCTATGTTTGAAATGGCGAAAGAACCATCTAAAGAATTTTATTTAAGGAAAGGCCACAATTTGATACACCAACGTTGGCCAAACATAGACACACCTAATGACAAGGTTGTCTCAATATAGCCTTCACAAGAAGGTTAAGTGGGCTCTATTGAAGTGATGAAATAAAGGACATTTTGGACTTCAGTGACTGTAGCTAAGATGCCAAAATGAATGTGTCTGTTGCTGTGCTCGTGTAGTACTTTAAATTTAAGCATAGTACCAAACCAGGAGTAACACCTAGGTCAAGCTGAAATTTCTTTAGGGGTCTTTTGGATCTTAGATTTTATCAATACCAGATTACGTTAACATAGATTTAGAGCCTAGCAACCTAAAACTTGTTTGGTTAGATAGGATAAAACTAGGATTCTCACATCCTGATAGTTGATTAGTATGCATTCATTTAGAGTAATCGTACGTGAATCCCCCTTTTTTACTTTCTTCCATCTCTTTGCAGCACTGCCCCCACCCCCGCCGTGCCCGTGTGAGGTGCTCGAGGCGGAGCCGCTACCGCCGCCCGTGAAGCTGGGAGAGGTCACCGCCCTCGCCCTCGTCGCACTTGCACAAGGTGCCCAAGGTGGAGCCACTACCGTCGCCCATGCACTATGCACTAAATGATGTGCTCTTCACATGATGTGTCTTAGACCAGATCAAAAGGTCTGATTTTTTTTATTGATGAGAACTTTTACAAATGTGGTGGAAATGATAATCTGAATTATTTTGATATTTTCATAACAGATTAACACCAATTTGTGAATTAACTTCTGTATAATTATTTAAGTAGCATACCACGATGTGGGGACCCCGAAATCGAACCCGTTTCAAGTCGAGTGATTGTACCGAAGACGCAACCCTTAGTAAGAAACGAAATTAATTTCGAGTACCCGGATATGTGTCTCATGTTAGCTCCTAGGATCAGTTGCTAACATGCACATATCGAAACAACATTATATCACATGCATACATGATTTGAATATAACAAGATGCTAAACAAGAGCTAAGAATTTGAAACTAGCTCTACATGAGCAATTTACACGACTTGGCCAACCAGCCAAATTAAGTTTATCATGTAGAATTCAGCAGCGCAAAACGTGAATTAAACAAGAATAAAGTGACAAGTGAACTAAAATTAACTTTCCAATGGTGTGCCATAACCCGTAGGGCAACCGACTGGGATTAAAGCCGATGCACCAACTGTTATCGCTTCAAACTTGTTGCGATAACTACCGTGGTTTTGTATGACGCTCTCACCTACAACATGGACAATCCAACTGAGTACAAAAATATACTCGCAAGACTTACAAATAGCAAATTTAAGTAAATGCAATCGGGTATCAAAGGATGGCTAAAAGGGGTTCATTTTCAGCATAAAGCAAGGTTATTTGACAAGGTAACTAGTATAGTTTAAAATTGCCATTTCACAACCATTTAGAAACATAATATAACAATAGGTACTCCAATGTATAATCAATATTTCCACAATTTCACAAGTAAAAGATCATACCCAAAGTGGCTGCCCCACCCGGGTAAACTAGCATCAATACACGAACTTCCCGTTCGTGACAACAAATCATTCCCTAATCCTATTCTCATGATCTAACTATGCATGGTTTCCCACAAGTGATGTTCATGACTGGGGACACGGCTATTCAAATAGATTTATGACTCTGTAGAGTTTGTACAGCTTTACCCACATGATATGAATATCTCTCAATGTCAGCCAATGCATTCTTCTGTAGGAGTGTGACTGGGATATCATAACAAGGCTATTACAATGTCATGTGTTAACTAGCAAACCAGCCGAGGCCAATTACCCCATGGCAGGCTATCGTTCGTCTGAACCATGGTTGAACCTCATTGTGTAAGTAAATCCTTGCGTAGCTTCTTGCAAACGCAAGCGACCCTTAAGGGCAAGTAAGACGGAACTTAGCATGCCCCTACTAGATTGACAATACAATAATAACAACAATTATCAATCTAGTTGCGGTTTGATAGCAAACACGCTACAAATTAATAAGACAAGCCTTCGTCATTAACCCAGTATGTGGTTGCACGTGTGACTTGGTTCAACACCACACAGACCAGTCCTTAATCACTCAGATGGGGTTACATAATTCTATAACAATCTCTCATCATAACCCTACACCCGTCCAAGTTAAAATATAAAAAACCCAATGTCCAACATGTCCATAATAACCAGAAAACTAGATTCGAAGATCTAATTAGAATCCTTAAGTTTTAACAAGATTCAATTCATCTCGGCTAATGGAATAGCTCCATCAACCACTTTTGACTACATCTACTAGCATGGCTAAGCATCGTTCTAAAAATCGTCAAACATCCCCATATAACATATAACCGTAAGTATCAATGGAAACCAGATAATCAACTTTCAAAGGAAAGGGAATGTAGCAAGTAGGACATAGCTAAATCTACCCATTTGACATACAAGTATTTGAATTTAAAGCAATGCATAGAATACTTCAAATCAACATAAATAGTTTTCGAAATTAATAGGAGCAATATGATCAAAGGAAGGGATTGCTTGCCTTTGCTGGTACCACTCTTAATTACCCTCAGGTTCAACTCATGAATACGTCGGAGTCGTCGAAATCCTAACGAAAGACAATATTGCAATAAAGTCCAAATAAAGCCGAAAATATCAAATTATTCAAAATTGCATGAAATTCATACAGTGCGTAGAGTATGATTTTAGGTTAATTTAGGTGAAAATTTAAATTCAATTGGAGTTCCTAAGTGAAAGTTATCGTTTTTCAAAAACCAATTAGAAAGAAAATCTTGAAAATCAGGTTACTGTAGCTTCGGCTAAAATTAAATATTTTAGTGAACATTTCTGAAATAGTGGTGGATACAAAGATTACAAAATCTTCTAGAGAATAAAATTTTGGGAACAACTCAATTGGATTCACCTCAATTGGAGTTCTTATGAATTTTCTAGGAATTTTTGAAGTTACTTCAATTTCTAGTGTAAAAATAATCCTTTTCTGAAATTTTCTGTGACAACAACAAGTTTTAAACCTATGCCAAATGGAAGTACATTAGTAAAGAAAACTAACAAAATTTGTTTCACACTGTTAGATTCTAAGAGAGAAGAGAGGAATAGGGGCTGAATTGTTGATTGTATTGCAAGAGCCCAAGGGGCTATATATAGTGTACAAGTGAAACCCTAGACTAAAAACCCTAGCTAGACTACAATTACATTACTACCCCTACATGACTATTACACTAACATGACTATTACACTACTACTCTTAACACCCCTACTCAAACTCAATGCGTATGCAATAGCATTGAGTTTGAAGAGGTCAAACATTAAAAAAGATACATCCAAAGTCCAGGCTTGAAGATGTCGTCGAAGCATGCAACTCTTGAACAAAAATTGTCCATCGGCTCTTCACACACGAAGAGATTTGGAGATGTTGAAACCGACAGGAATAGAGAGATATGTCAAATCAAGCTAATGAAGAGAGAGATAGAGACGAAGACGCGAACCAGATCTATCCACCCAAGAAGTGAGGTGACAGTGCCAAATCTAGCGCTCGCATGCGCTCGACCAAAGCAAAGACAACGGACCAGATCCGCCCACCCAAGATGTGAGGTGACGGTGTCGAATCTAGCGCCCGACGGAGAGACAGTTGATGATAACGACAAAGAAGGCCCTTGGTCAAGAGTCACAATGATGCGAAGATGTGTAGCAAGATGGCTACAAGGGAGGACCAAGAGGGCAAAGTCACATCAACAATGATGATGGGGTGACCACACTCGATCCAATGGACGAACCGCGGTAACCCGAAAAAGGAAAAAAGCAATCGGCTGTTCGACAAAGGATATGATGAACTGGCACAACTTCGACGAACTCAAAGAGAGACGCAGTGGACTTGGATGGACTCGATGGAAATCAAAGGATATAGACTAAAGATACTAGCAGTAGCAGATACTAGCAGGATACAAGCAGCATAGGCAGAACCATTAGCAGCAGCACACTAGCAGTAGCTCATGCATAGGAGAAATTGCGGTGGTGATCAAGCAACAGTGGTGGCTGCTAAAGGAAGAAGTTGGAAAGGAGGTGCAAGCTGACAACTCCCCCCTTCTTCGACGCACAATGAATCGAGCTAGGATCTGGCCTCAGCGACGAGGAATTGAGGGCCGACAACCTCGATTGGTGGTGGAGGGATGACCGGCCATAGCAGCTCGATGAAGAAGACGACGGCTTGGGAGCAGGAGCAGAGCCGGCAATAGAGAGAGCTGGATGATGACGGCGACCAGGAGCAGAAGCAGAGCACCGCAGAAGTGGTTGGCAGCAGAGGCAGAGTAGAGGCGGAGCTCAGTGAGAGCCTGGGGTCGCAGCAGCTGCACACGAAGGGGACACGGAAGTTGTGCTTATTGATGTGGTGGGCGTCGTCGGCAAGGGTGAGGACCTCGCTCTCGTCGACGTAGTCCACACCGGATCCAGATGACACCGGATCCAGATGGGGAAGGGGCGGCGAAGGCGTCGCTCGGTGTAGGCGACGAAGTCTCCGGCCGTGCGCAAGACTCCGACGGCACAGACCCAGGCGGAGAAGGTCCCACGGGCGGCGCAAGTCTCCGGCTGCTCAGATCCGGAGAGGCGGGACTCCGACAGCGCAGATCGGGATCCGATCCAAGCGAGGAAGATGAGGTGGCTCCGAGCGGCGCTGATCCGGGCGAGAATGCACCGGACGACGAAGATGAGGCGGCTCCGGATGTCACGAGAAGACGAAGCAGGGGAGCCGGATCCATCCTGCGCCCCGGTGATGGGCGGAGGTGACGAGGACCGCAACGAGTGGCGGCGGCGAAGCAGAAAGCGAGGCAAGGATGTGGCGTCGGCGTGTCGGCGTGAGGCGAAGAGATCAGCGTGGCGAGGTGCGGCTGGTGATGAGGCGAAGCTCGGCGGCGAGATGGCCAGATCCCACCCGGATCTGGCGAGGAGGATGAGCTCCGAAGGCGCTGGATCCATCCCGCGCCCCGGCCGTCTCCCCTACCATGGTGGCTGTCGACGAGCGCGAGGAGGGCCTCCTTGAGGTAGGAGGCGGAGCTCCAAAGACGACGGTGGATGGCTTGGCTTGCTGCAGTGGATGGCTCTCTACTTGAAGAAAGATGAAGATTGAAGACCGACTCAAAGAAAGATACTGCTAGCTGCTGGTACTATTCAAACTAAGAAACTACATATGCTAAAGATAAAAACGAAATTAAGCGCTGCCCCCGGGAACGGAGATTGCTCCTCCCGGGGGCAGGAGCTGTGGAAGAAGATGGAAGCTAGGCTCTGGATCTAGGCTCTGATACCATGTTAGATTCTAAGAGAGAAGAGAGGAATAGGGGTTGAATTGTTGATTGTATTACAAGAGCCCAATGGGCTATATATAGTGTACAAGTGAAACCCTGGACTAGAAACCCTAGCTAGACTACAATTACATTACTACCCCTACATGACTATTACACTAACATGACTATTACACTACTACTCTTAACACACACAAATTGGAGTTGATTAGAACTAGTTATGAATTTATGAAATTGAAACTAGGGCAAAAGGTCTATTGTTAGTTAACTAACCAATAATTCAATTCTTGATTCATCATTAATTTTACTCTTTTAGATTAGAGGTTAATGACTCATACTTATATTTTCCAATCCATTTACTTTTGTATTTGACAAGTCTTTTAGCTCCTGTTTGTATTAGAAAAGCCATTAGCTTACTATTTGTTTTGATTATCAAAACTTGTTTGTCAGATTGGGGAGCTCTTTTAGATCACTCTCAAGAAACTATTTAACCCAACAAAGCTATTTCATTCACTTGTAATCGAATGGACAGTAGCTTATTGAAATTTTAACTTGGCTAAGTTTGTGTGGATCTTTACTGTTACTCAAGAACTTCGATTTGCTCCTGATCAGTTGGTTGTGAGAGGCTACCAAGCACTTTCAAACAACCTTAATTACTGGTAACATGTGGTTTGTAGATTTAGAATGCTCCATTAGCTAGTAAGCTTACTGACTGCTATTCAAATGAAAATCTGATTTTCTTTTCTGTTCACTCAACCTACAACAGCATCTTTCTTAACTGAAAACTACCAACAGACTTCCTACAAATTTCACTTTCAAAATTGATAATCTACTAGAGTGATCTAACTGACACACACAAAATTAGTTAGCAGAAAAATGGTTGGTCTTGCAAGTGGGTTCACTGACAATTCAGATTTTCTCCTAACCATCATCTCTTCTCTGTCTGACACTTCATCAGAAAGAATTGGTTGTTTCTCTATTGGTTTCTGAATATACAGATCCATATTGGTTTTCATATTTGGTTGCCACTAAAAGCTAAATGTCCAACTAACTAATTGAAGCAAGAAAGCAAAATCTAACTACTAGAGTTAAACATATTATTAGCATACTGACATTTCAACTTTTCATCTAAACCTCTTCTCTGATCATTCATACAACTAAGAGTCTTTGTTATCTGAAACTCCTTACTAATTCAGATACTCATTGGTTAAACAAGGTTTTGAATGATCTACAATCTACACACAGCACTAAGCACTGACCAGCCTTTTCTAATCAAACAACCTACAAAAGAACAATTTTCAGAACTAAAGAGCTACTAGCCAAACTTCATTCAGATTTCAACTTTTAGATTAGCTATTTCAATTAAGTGACCTAGTTGTCATTCACAAAGTTTGATAGTAAAAGACAGTAGGTTTTGCAAGGGTTACACTGACATTCCAAGTTTTCCTTCTAATCATCTTTTCTCCTCTGTTCATTCATTTCATCAAAGGACTTCACTGCTTTGACAACTACTCTCCTCATTAATTCACTTATTCATATTTGTTTTCAGATTAGTTTGCTGCTGTTAGATACTTACCAACTGACTAATTGAATTACGACAAACTCTAATGGCCACTTAATCCAACAATCACTTGCATTTGAAAAATCAGAAGTTTACTGAGGTTGTGGTTCCTAATTGCCCTAAAACCTTCTCTGTTCAATAACTCATCAAAAAGGATCCTACAGCTTTGCCCACTAATCTTCTCCCTAATTCAAATATCCATTTGCTAAATAAGTTTACTTACTGTCATTCTCAAGTGCATTCTGTTTTCCTTTATTGTTCAAACATCTTTTAACAAGAACTAGTCTGAGATGAAATACTGTGAATTGAACATCCTTACAAGATCAAACTTCAAGTTTTGTTAACTCCACTGAGATATTCTACAGATATTCAAAAGTTCTAATAGCAAAAGCATTTGATTGATCCTACTATCGAGGCCCACTTTTCAGTGAGACAGAGAAGACACAAAGGAAGCACAGAGGGCAGGACAGAGGAGCTGCCGGCGGTTCGGGTCATGGCTCATCACCGGTGAGGGAGTGGCGGTGAGGCAGAGACGATGACTAAAATGGGTTGATGGAAGCTCAAGGATGCTAGGGGTGGTGGCTTTGGTGCTCGGGCTGCACTGTGGCTGTGCGGCAAGGGCGAGCGGCGGCCGGCCGTGGAGGTGAAATGGCGCGGCGGCGCTCGGGAGAGATAGGGTGGGAAATAGAGCACGCATAGGCACCGTAGAGGTGATAGGAACTTACCCGAGTGGTCGGCGAAGGCGGAGGATGGCCGGAGCAAGCTGGCCACGGTGACCCGAGGCGACGCGGGGTAGGCCAACGGTGGTGGCAACCTGCGGTGAGGGAGAGCCCAAGTAAGTGGTGGGATTAGGTAGAGGAAGGTCCAAGGGTGCTCCCGTGAGGAAGAATTGAGGAGGGAGTCCCCGGAGAGGAAGTGGCGGTGGTGGAGGCGATGTTGGCCGGTGTTGGATAAGATAGCGTATGCGCGGCTCCACGGTGACGTCTTCTCCAAATTGATGAAGAGGGCTTGCTCCTCGTGGTGTATGGATCGCCGTGACACAGTTAGAGGCGGCTGGGGATCGCCGGAGTGGCCAGAATGGCATCGGGCTGTTTGGTCATGGCCGAATGGCATTTGGAGCTTTGGCCGAGTGGAGCATGGGGAGAGGAAGAGAAGGCCGGGGAGTAAGGGATGTGAGGCGGTGCATGGATGGGGTGGCGTGGCAAGCACTGGCGCGAGGAGAGGGCGTATGTCCCATGCGCTAGCTCGCCGAGCAGCTGCGTGGCCATGGCACTGGCTCTGGAGCCTTGGAGAAGAAGGCCTTGGCGAGTGGGGCCCGCAGGTAAGTGGGTCAGGGAAAAACAAGTTTCCAGAAAATGACTGAGGTTGATTAAGTAATTTTTTAGACAGAGATGTTAAGATCCAAAAATCCTAAAATTTTTATGGAAGGTTCCTGACACTATGCATATCAATGTATAATTTTCATAGAATTTTTCATGCAATGGAATTTTCTCTATAATTCTTTTAAATTTCTATTTTTGGTATTTGACTTTGGATTTCTCTAGTTTGACTGGCTGCTTAAAAATAGTAATTAAAATATAATAATTGTGAAATTTTGAAGGTGAATTTCTAAAGTATCCCAGAATCTATGAAAAATATTTTCAGGAACTGTTCACATGATTGTTTGTAATGTTAAATTCAAATTCAATTTGAACATGCAAAAATGAAAAAGAAACCAAATAACCTCCAAAATTTCCAGAAATTTCAAACAAGAAAAACAGAAAAAAAAATAAAATCCAACTAAATCATTCCCAGCTTATGGGCCTCACTATATCTTCAAAATAAATTTTAGTTTGTATTTCTGAGATAAAGAAAGTATATTTTCAAGTTTTGAAATTGAGATTCCTTTTTAAACTACCTCAAGTACTCTAGGAGCATTTGAAGTATTACTATTTTTAAGTTGAATCCAAAAATAACATCCTCATACTTGAAACCATTTTAGTTTTGCTTCAATTTCAAATTAAGCTTTTGAGATGGGAAGAAGAGCATTGGACTTCCAAATTAAATTTTATTGCTTCAAAAATTTGGGAATTTTTCACAAGATGGTTTCCTCCTCAAACAAGTTTTAAAATCTTGACAAAATTTCACTTTGTTTTAGAAATTTCATATCTAGGAATTTAGAAGATCAGGTTTTAACTATTTGTTTTGCAACAAAAAGTTTTAAAAAGTCCAAAATTTCACAAATACACATTAGATGTTTAACTAATACAACTTAGGAATCTGGGGCTGTTGCACACGATGCATTGGAAGTTCATTATTGAAGTATTGTCTGTAATTCTGTATATACTCCGAAAGCTTGATAAACAATTAAACAGATAAATGGATTTAATAGACTTAACAAGCAAATATTATTTCTGTAAGATTTGGAGTTCCGTTGTAACGCACGAGCACCCTACTAGTAACATCTGTAAAAACTCAGACCTATCTATTGAATGCCAAGTCCATCTTTGTAAGATTGGGCGTTATCCACATAGGAACAGGCCAATTGGACCAAAGTTGAGGAGACACAAGTTCCTCCCTGCTGTTATTATCCAAGTCGAGTACTCCTACATCACGACGATTATTCTTGAATCCCAATATCCACAAGTCATCATCATCAGTAAAGTAGGCATGATTTGCCTTGAGAGGTGGATATTCTTCAGCGCTGAGACAAAGTGATTGGTTATGCCCAAGAAACAGCACATGATCATGCAAGCAATTAATTTCCACAAGTTTTTTTGCCGCAGAGTCAACTTTATATATTTTAATTTCCCCGGTATTCTGCACCAATGTAGCAGGATCAGCTTCTAAATACTCCCTATGCTCAATTAATCTCCAAACATGCAGCAGATCACCCCATGGAGCTTGAACAATGTACATGCGATCACACATTAAATTCTGGGCACTCCCCATAATCATCTTCACTGTGACCACAGAACCACTAAGATCGAAGGCGTGAATTTCTCCCGTTTGAGTCACTGCATACAATAGGCCATCCTTGTAGATGCAGTCCTCATAGTCAATGTGTGGTGGCAGCCAGGTCCACTTATCATCCCCTACCCTTGCAAACGAGAGCTGACAAAGTGGATTGTGTATGAGCACCACGATGTAGCTTCCTGTGGATGTATCCGAAAACACAAAAGCCTTATATTGGAGGTAGTCCCGCAGCTCGCCAAGAGCAAAGATCGACGGCATGGAACGAAACCTGGTTGCAGTGTGCCATGAGTATTCATACTTGTGGATAGCACCGGACTCATTGAAGATGGGTTTCACATGCTCGATAGTGATTACAGATGGGAGAGCGATCTGTTCCCTCGTGATCGGATTGACGAGGTGCATCTCAGATATATCATCAACAGTAATCAGCCAGCCATGTGAGGACCCAATCAGAAACCTACTGCGGATGGGTGGCTCCGGGAGAGTTAATTTGTACACCCTCTTCTCCACGAGGCTGTAGAGACACACAACACTCTCACCAGCAGATTCAGAAGTGTAGAGCAGGCACGGCGTCTGGGACAGTTTGTACACCTCAAGGTTGCGCAGGCTGGTGTATGCAGAGCGCCAGGAGGAGCAGACGGAGCCGGCACGGACGAGATCAGGGATCTCAAGGGTGGCAAAGATACTCATCAAGTTGTCCTGTGACAGCTCCGGCAATGTGCTCACCGTAGTCTCCATCAGTGGTGGATAAACGTGTTCATCTTTCCAAAATTTCTTCAGTAAACTGGGAGGAAGACCTAGCAGTTTAGCCAAAACTCTGAAGACTAGACAGCACAGAGTTTTTGGGCGTATAGCTAGACCCCATAAGCTCATAATCGCAGCTCTGCTACAGGTCTCCATCGGAGCAGAGCCTCTCGTGGAAGACGAATTGCTTCTGCAGGATAACTTGCAAAGTTGCAATCTTGGATGGAGAACACAGGGGCAAGCACCCTGCTATACTTATAGATCACCAAACGAGACATCACTCCTAATTCGAGTAGGTGAAGCAAATCCGAATCCAATAACGACACGGGTATCACCGGAACTTATTTCCGCAAGAATCCCGAGTCCCCGTCTGTTTGATTCTCCGAATTCTCTCCCAGCAAGGGCTAAAGGCAGAGCACTACGTGAGGGGATGGGCTGGGGTCCTGGGGAGGAGCAGCAGCAGCCCGGCCACCGAGCGCGGCCGGCGCATCTGACGAGGGAAGGGTTCCGCGGCGAGACGCTGGGTCCGATCCAGGTCCACGAGGATGGTAGGTGGTGCCGTGGGGGCGAGCTGGAAGCTTCGCGCCGCCGTCCTCGGCGCCGGCGGCGGCGGCAGAGCAAGTGTGTGTGGGTGGAGTTCGACTTGGCTGCTTTGGTGAGCCGTTTAGTGGAACGAGGTCGGGTTAGACCTGCTCGCCCCGGCTCGCCTGGTCAGGTCAGCCGTGTGTTTGGACGACTCGTATGTCACTCAAAGACATTGCAATGTGGAGAATATCACTGTAAATCAAGAAATTTGTAAAATGCCACTTATAATTTGGTTATTTTGTCCCTGCCATTTCCTTGCATTTTCTACCTAGTACTCATGGTTTATTTTTTGCTTCCTTAAATGAGATCGATAGCGGCCGAACACATGAGCCACTCAACAAAACCCACTTGACTGATGACCCACTCTACCTTAAGAACTCATCGTCGGACCACCCTATCGCCAACCACCATGGCATGTCGCCACATCATCGTTGTTGCCATATGTTGAGGGCTCCTTCGTTGTGAATGCACGAAGTTGTGGAACTGAACAAAAATTGGTTAAATCTTGTTTTAATCTAAAATAATCTCACTCCTTCAGTGTCTCCTCTACAGCTAGCTCCGCATCTTTTGTATCTATATGAGCTCGTGGGAGGAAACAGATTTTCTACACCAATGGGGATATCCACCCATGCCATCCACTGTCCATGCCACATTGAGATTCGTATGTACCCATGCACCCTATCCTATTTCTTATGTATTTATCTATTTCTAAAATTTCAATCCTCTCTGTCTCTCCTCTCTGTCCCTCTCTCTCCTAACGACGAGGCGTGCCACACAGCTCAGGACGGCTGGATCCGACGACGACGCCACTCGTGGTGGTCCCACCGAAGCCTAGGAGGAGAAGGGAGCGGCACAGGCTTGTAGCGAACCAGCGGCGAGGAGGCGGAGGATGGTGGCCGCGAACTGATAGGAAAGAATACAATTGCTACATGAATATGAAAAACAATTACGCCAAGAACCAATCTCAGAGAGCTAGCATGGCACAGAAAGAACGCAGGATCAGTAGGAGCCATTGCCACGCATGATCATAGCCCGGCAAAGAAGACATGCTGTGGCGTCCACGCCAGAGGTGGTCGTGCCTTGGCTTTCCTTGGCCGTGCGCTTGCTATTCGTTCGGGACCTCATCAATCGTGTGTAGTTCACTCTCTTCCCGGTTATGCGGTGATCTAATTGTAATGCTTGACTTATGGGTTGATCTATATTTTTAATACTCTTTTATGCTTTGGTTGTGTCTATTTGATATTATGCTTCATGCTTGGTTGATAATTAGTTGCAAATAATTATTGATTGTTTAGCATAGATGTAAATATGTTGTTTATATCTATTGGCCCAATCCTTGGAATTAATTCATGTTTGGATTATTCCCATTAAATCATTTTGGCTTCTCAATTTCCCAATGAAGCATATTTAATTCAAATAAAATTGCTGAAAATTTTCAGATGACTAAACTACACAAAAGGATTTTAAAAGCTAAAAAATTGGGATGTTACAGTGGGCCCCATACTTAAGGTGTTAATTAACGGTTAACTAGGGTTAGATGAAAATTAAGTTGATTAGGATCATCATTGCCCAAGCTTCGCCTTTCCCTTGCCCAATATTTGGCCCTACCCTGTCCCTAACAGTGGCTTACACCGTGACAACCCTAATGGCGGTGGGTAATTCCTCACATCCCACTCGCCAGCCCGAACATCCAACTCAGTGCACGTGTTGCGCCTGCAAGCAGGCCCAACATGTTAGGATTCCGGTCTAGATTCAAAGGGCCGATGTAATATGCAACTCGACGGATAGGGTATCGCCAAACGATTAATCGAAATACAGATGATTAATCGGAACTATGTGGATAATTTGGTGTTCTTACATATTTGATGATAAATTGATAATGCTAGTCTCAGAGATATTTGAACACAATATATTGTCAATACTATCAAAGAAACTTGGAATTTTTTGCTTATGTAGCCGGTATTTGCACGCTAATTACACTTATGGCGATATAAAAACGATAGCAAAATTAACCACTGGCGCACGGTGGCCATCTTGAGGCGCCGGTGCACCACCATCAGGCGCCAGTTCGTCTTCTACTTCTCGCCACGCCGCCTGCCCCGCCACACTCACCGGCCCCACCACTCAGAGCTAGCGCCACGGTGGCCATCGCATGACAGCAGGCGCATGGTGGCGTCTTGACCGATTAGGCCCGCGGTTAGGTTAGTTAATTGTTAGGTTAGTTAGGTAATTAGTTAGGTTAGTTAGTTAGGTTCCCAAATTTGAAGGAATTTTAAAATATAGTAATTGAGTTCAAAAAATTATGAATTTTTTTTGTAGAGCTTTTGACAATGTGTACTTGCTTGTGTAAATTTTTTATAATTTATTCGTTCAGAATTTTTATCGCTATTTTATATAAGTGTCCTGTTGGTACGAATTAATAAACGTCCGTGCCATGTGTTGATTGCAGAAAGATTTCAACCAGACCCTCCCTCCATTTGTGCCATGTGTTCATTGCGGAAAGATTTCAACCAGGCCCTCCCTCTATTTGCCATATTTTATCCACCAAAAGCATCCATCAATTGTTATCCGTCTCATCCATCGAATCCTTGTCCGCCGACATTTTGGCTTAATTAGCGCGCGGGATAAGGATTCACTTTGAGAGCAGTGGCTATAAATTCCTTCCAGCGAGTGCGATTTCATTTCGCGCTCGCTCGCTCGCTCTTCCGCTCATTCATTTCATTTCGCGCTCGCTCACTAGCTCGCTCTTCCGCTCATTCATTTTATTTCGCACTCGCTCGCTCTCTCGCTCTTTCGCTCATTCATTTCATTTCGCGCTCGAAGTCCAATTAGGTACAATATCTTATATATCAGCATTTTCCATCCTTCTAGGAACATATGGACAATAACATCATTCTTTGCTTGTCTTATCGAAACAAATGCTCACAAGCACACATTCATTTCAAGTTTTGGACTTCCCATGTCCCAACAGTGAACTACATTTCAAGTTTAGCTCTTGTATGACATAGTCCTTTGAGAGCATACAAGTATTTCTCTTTTCCAACACAGAGGGAATGTAACATTGATCAATGACAGGCTAGATAAGTTTGCACTGGGTTTATTTATCGGTTTAGTGTGGATGATGTTCTTTCATACTGTATTGTACAACAGGCTAGATAAGGTTGTGCATGAATCAACCGAGGGAAATACATGACATGCTGATCATATAACGATGTACCGTAACCTCCGACTCGTGTGCGTTTCGAAGGCTACGGTACATCGTTATATGATCAGCACGCCACGCATTTCCCTCGGTTGGTCATGCACAACCTTATCTAGCATGTCGTATAATACAGACCATCCACGACAAAGAGTGTCCTATTTAACGATGTGTGCTAGTAGTTTCCGCGGTGCCATAGCGAGTGCCCCTTGTCTCAGGGCTGCCCATGGTGGCGGTGAGTGTAGAAGTTGGCGTTTCTGCAACATCCTCGTGTAGAAGTTTGCCGAAGAGTTTATAGCTAGGTATCGTAGAATTTGGCGCTGTACATAACAAACAGGGCGGAAAAACATTACATTACTAATTACAACTAATTAATTACCACTAAACTAATTCATTACTAGTGAACTAACTAATTACCACTAATTAATTACCCATAAACTATTTAATTACGACCAGCTGACTAAGACTGACTAATTATGACTACGGTAAATAGGCAAAAGCATAACATAAATTATCTGCCCTTCGGAGGAAGTAATCAATCAGCCCTTCGGGGGAAGGTCGAGCGCCGAGCGATGAGAAGCAACAAAATAGTTAACCTCCCAATAAAATTAGTTATGTTACGTTCTCCGAGTTCTCAGCGACGAGCGCAAGAACGAGAATAGAAAAGCAATTGAGATGAGCGAAGAGTGAGTGCTAGAGTTCGGTATTTATAGCCGAGCGAAGAAGGGGTTGCGGCGTTGGCACTGGGAATTCCGTAAGCATTGGCGCCGGAATTTCTGGACGAGGCAACAGATGTGCGGAAGAGGAAGGAGGGACGGTGGGAAAGATGGCCACCACGAGGTTTTTTGATTCTCCGCGAGTGCGTGGCGGGTGTAGCGGGCGGGAGGGAGGACCGGAGGGGGGCGTGAGTCGGGAGGTGTTTTGGCTAACCTAACCTAACTAACTAATTAACCCCACTATTTTGGCTGGCGCATGGTACCCATACGCCAGCGGACACTAAACTAAATTTTCACAATGTAGCTTTTTTTATACATTCTTCACATGAAATCATGAAACCTAAATTCGAAATTTTCACAACCTAAATCGTAAATTTTCGAGACAATACCAGAACACATATAAAATTGCCAAAATATTATACAATCAAGTCCACTGCGTGAGGACCCTTCAAAATAAAATTCATAATTTTTTGAGCTCATTTTCTACGTTTATGGATTCATACGAACATGACACTTATACGAAATAGCGATAACAATTCTAAACGAATAAAATTATGAAAAATTTACACAAGCAAGTATACAGTGTTCAGAGGCTCCACAAAAAATTTCATATTTTTTTAAACTCATTTGCTATATTATAAAATTCCTTTAAATTCAAATTTCATACCAGAACTAATTAACCTATTTATATAATTAACCAAACCTAATGCGCACAGTGATCACCGGTGAATAGTGGTGGGTGGGGTGGCCATGCACCCATGGCGTCAAGCGCATACCGCCAGGCCTTGCCAAGGTGAGGTGGCGTAGGTGAGGCGGGCGTGGTAACTACTGACGTGTGGCGGTGGTGGCGTCGCGCCACGTGCGTGGCGGCTCGGTCGGTGGCGCGGCGGCGGCGCCAAATTTCACCATTTTGTAAATACATCGCACGTCGACCAAATTCAGAATACGGTTTAAACGGCCGTATCGGCCAAAAATTCAAGAAACTTGTACCACCCTCCGATTGTACATGATAACTACATTACTAACTCAAAATATAACAAGATTGATTCGTGAACTATTATACTTTTGCACAAAAGTACGACTTGCAACGAGTGTAAGCAATAGATTAAAAGCTTTCATTGTGATATAGATTAGACCAACTTAACACACTAATGAGACGAGGACCAAAAGAACTAAGCTTTAAATTTAAGTACACAAAATGACCCACAACCACGGGAGAATCAGTTACTCTGAATCATTGTCAACAGTCTGGTTTTGTGATGGTTATATATGAATCAGTTACTCTGAATCAAGTGTTTTGTGCTTGAGTATATTAGGATTCTAACTGAGTTGTTATTGGGCTACTTGTAACGGGCTGAATTCTAACGACTAAAGGGGTGAATTTGGTCAATTAAATGGATTATACGGACGGTTATATGGAAACGGCCGATTAATCGGACAATGTGGCCGATTTGGTGTCCACAAATGTTAAATGCGCTCCGATTCATATATATATGATGTTTTATCTGACGACTCCGTATAAACGGACTATTAATCTATTATTTCGACCGTGTTTTACTACATCGCTACTTTGCCCGAACATCGGCTCGATTGGGCGATGTGGCGCCTGCAAGCAGGCCCAACATGTCAGGATTCCGGTTTAGATTCAAAGGGCCGATGCAATATGCAACTCAACGTTAGCTTTCCTAGCACTATGGGCAAAGATCGCCTAACCCAGTGTTTTGTGCAGCTGGAATCACGTTAGGAGTTGTAAATTGCAATTTACTGAAAATAATATTTTATTTAATAAAAAACGCTTCATACAAAATGTCGAACCTTTTGGGCTTTGGTCCTAAGCTAGTTAGGCTGGGCAAGCTCGGGTTGCGTTTTGTGAAGTCGGGCCTAGGTTCGGCCTAGACCAGCCCAATCTAGTTTTGAGGTTTCGTTTGTAATATAAGAATGATCCAAATTCCTGCGAAATTCGTAGTGGCCCGAAGTGGACAAGGCCAACTGCGTGCCGGCCGATGGACCCAGCCCAACCTAGCCGCTGGCTACTCACTCATTCAGCTCTGTTAATAATCTCCGGGTTCTTTCCACTCGACTTCTCTCCTCTTCTCCCTCTCGACCAACCCGCGAGACTCCACTCCACCTTTCTTTCCCTCACCTTCCCAACGATTCGAGCACCTCGCCGGCGTGCCACCGCTGCCCACGCCCGAGAAGCTCTCCAGTTCCTCCCAATAGCCTTAATCCACCGCTCTTATCAGAGCACTTCTCCTTCCCACCTCCAAGCGCGCTCGCCACCTTGGTTTTCCGGCCGTCTGAAGAATCTAGGCCCGATATTATTAGTTAATGGAGTATTTTGGTGATTAATGACAAATCTATATGTGAGACTATCACTTCTATCGATATACATATTGTGTAGTCTTATTTGGATGAAAAGGTGAAAATCATAGAGGTATGCACTCAACATCATATTCTTATATCTTGGTGCATTCCTTGGATCCAAAATACGCCAAGATATAGGTTGAACTCCACTAAAAGTTTAACTTGAATATGTGCATATGTTTTTATTATACATTCCTGTATGCATACATTTAGGGAGAGTTCACTCTATGTTTTGTAGTTTTATTAGTATTGATCTATATTTCTTTATCCACATATATTGGGGATCTCTACTTTGAAACATATCATTTGAGTATATAAAACTTGTATAGTTCATATATACTCATATTGCTTTATATTCAATTATTTGCAATTGTGTTGTGGGACTAATGTGTGTGCTAAGATGTTTTCAAGGCTTAGTCCCAGAGTTTAATTGAAGACATGAAAAGAAAATGCAAAGATGATAAAAGATCGGCATGACTCAAGACAAAGGAGACGTGCATTGCATTTCGAAAAGCTTCTGGAAGAATTTCAATGGAAATCGGTATGACTGCATTTGGTAAGCGATACTACCGATGTACGGTAGTACCAGAGCTTTTGTGGCGGAACTACCGTGTAGCGGTATGACCGCAAATCCTTTGGCGGAACTACCGTTGAACGTTCGGACCGTCTGAATGTATGATCCGATCGTGCGGTCATAACGAGTGGTCCGAACATTCAAACAAATCTAAGCGGACCACGTAGACAGTCCAATCGGGTGAGCTGGTCCGTTCGCACTTGTGAAGCGGTAGTACCGGAGCTTCTTTGGCGGAACTACCGCGCAGTGGTATGACCGCATATCTTGAGCGGAATTACTGCAGTACCTGTTTTGGACCTCAAAGCGAAGCGGTCGTACCGCTCTATGTGAATGGAAGGATCGAAGAGCAAAACTACCACATGATCAACGGCGGTAGTACCGCACCTGTCAGTAATTGCTTGTTTAGAAGCATTTATTGCATGTATATCTTGGTAATTATTGCTAATCATTGTGGGGCTAACATTTTCCATGAGTTGGATGAATAGGTTATGTTCCAGGGTGATGAAGACTTTGGATGGCATCATGAGTTGATCGTCATCAAGTCAAGGTTCAAGTATAGGATGTATCATGTGTTGATACATATCAAGATCTTGAAGAGGTGATGATCATGAGTTAATCATCAAGTCAAGAGATGACCCATCATGTGTTGATGGAGGTCAAGTAAAGGATGCATTATGGGTTGATGCATATCAAGACAATGATCCGGACTTGAAGTGAAGATATGCGTCATCAAGCTTCAAGTGTTTATGCAAAAGGCAAAAGTATGACTAGCTAGGGCTAAGGATGTGTTCCTAGTCTTTTACCGGTCTTAGTATTTGGTTGGAAAACCGAATTGCTAGTATAGGATTGCCGTACTATTAAGAGGGGTCTTGTCTAGTAGTTTGAGTCTCATCATGTGTTGATAGCTCAATATTGCTTGCTCTAGCTCTCCATGGCATGATGCTATTATTTGTGAATGTATTTTGCAAATAGCCGAGGCTCATGCATTTAATCCTTGTAGCATGTGATTATACTTTGCAAATGGTTGAAGTCCATGTACCTACTCCTTGTGGCATGATCTAAGTTTGTAAATGTGTTTTGTAAATTGTCGGGATTCATGTGTTTTCCTTTTGACATGGTCTATGATTGCTTGTTGCTATTTCTTTGATTTTAGACCATGGTAGTAGCTCTCTAGAGTTGTGCTTTTTGATTTGATCAAATATGTTTGAGGTCAATCAAATAGGTGAGTTGTGTAGCCCTCTGAATAAGCTTTCCATAGAGTCCAAGATCACTCAATTCCGACATCGGAGTCAAAAGTTATGACATTTTTACTGAGTGTCGTCTGTGCTGAAATTGGACTACGGAACTACCGCCCGAGAAGAGAGGTACTATCGCAGAACGGTATTACCGGCCTTTGTACTGCGGTACTACCACACTAAAGTCTTTAACGGCTAGTTTTTGAGCCGTTAGTGCACCTGTTCGATCCGTGAATAGTAAAAACGGTAGTACTGGAGTTTGTAGGCGGTACTACCGCAAATCCTGATTTTTGGGGATTTTTGCTCCCAACAGCTAGTTTTTGTTTGTGGGCTATAAACATCCACCTTGGCCGGTTGAGAGACAACCTTTGGCACTCCATTTCATTCTCTTGAGTTAGTGTGAGGTTCTCCTCTCAATTGTGCATGTGTTGCACCTTGTAAGCAATGAGAGAGGTCTCTAGTTGCATGTGTTGCATCTAGAGGTGGATTTCGTATCTACTTGAGCTTGTGCGTTCGCTGCACGTGGTGAGAGTCAAGTAAGGGGCTGTTAGCTTATTACTCTTAGTGTTTGCCGACACCTAGATGGCGTGGAGGCGTCGTGGTCCGGTGATCTTCTCAAGAAGCTTGCATTACTACAAAACAGGCCATACTGGATGCTTCATTACAACACAGACGGTTTGTAAATAGAATTGTCTGTGATAATTCATAGACGATTCTTAAGAATAACCGTCTGTGATATGTCGTCATATCACGAGATAATATCAGTGATACTTCATGCATCGTTCTTATCTGAACCTTCTGTGATAAGTATCTCATCACAAACGGTTTGTATTAAAAACCGCATGTGAGGAAAATTCCAAGTCATGGTAAAATCAGATAGTAAGGAAAATTCCAAGTCATGGTAAAATCGGAGAGTAAAAAAAATTCCAAGTCACAGACGGTTTTTAATACAAACCGTCTGTGATAAGATACTTATCACAGACGTTTCGTATTATGAACCGTTTGTCATAATTTTGAACGCGTGTGCGGGAGGTAAAATATTTTGGCGTTGTCCTTATATATTATAGCTACTCAAGCCTTGTCTTCCATCAGTTTGTCCCTCTCCCCTCCCCACGCCGAGCTCCAGCGACCACCCTCGATTCCCCTTCGCGGTTTGGCGAGGAGTCACAGCCGACGATGAGGAGGAGGAGGGATGTGGAGGAGCTCCTTGTGTGCCGTAGAAGGTAGACTGATAGAAGGTACGTGTACATCCCAAAACATACACAATTTGTTGGCTGTTTGTGAAACCATTTTTGCTAATTGTCTTCATGGACTTTCATCTCAAATAGCTGTTATTTGAAAAAAAAAATAGGAAGGACTGCTACCGTTGCTGCCAAGAGTAGTGGATTTAGTTTTAGATAGCGGCATTCCGGTTATTGCTGCTGGTGGAATTGTAGATGGCCGTGGCTATGTTGCGGCATTGACACTTGGTGCTTAGGGTGTTTACTTGGGGACTAGGTATTTGCTCAATCCTATCTTTGTATGTATTTCAAATGGAGCCTCTGTTCTATAGTTTTGCAGTCTGATTTCCACATTACAAAGTTCCTTGAATATTCAGGTTCCTAGCTATTAAGGAAAGCTTTGCACATCCTCTATATAAGCAAAAGCTAATCGAGATAAATCAAACGGACTATACAAATGTGTTTGGGTGTGCTAGATGGCCTGGTGCTCCACAATGTGTGCTGGAAACACCGTTCGTTGAATGGAAACAACGTGCCAAATATATATATATATATATATATATATATATATATATATATATATATATATATATATATATATATATATATATATGGTTACAAACAAAAACTATCACAGATGGTTCGAACAATAGGTGGCAGCGCCACTACGCTTCAAGATCGCCACTTGCGCAACGTCGACCGTTTCTTGAGGCACGTCTTTGCGCGTCGCACGTCATCGTCTTCTTCATGACGCGTGTGGACCTTGCGCCGTCATCGTCGTCGACCCGTCGACGCCTCAAGCGTGGTGAAGAGTCCGGTGCCTTGCACAAGGGGCGCCAAGGACGCCGTGACCTTTGCGACTCAATCTCCTCCACCTCTTCGTCCCCAAGCGGTAGATTTGTCATGGACTGAGCTAGTCCAAAAATAAGTTAGCACTTTGCAAATGGCAGAATGTTTGATTACTTACTCTTGACCAGATAACCATAGTAGCAATCAAGTAGGATTCACCATTCGATATAACAGTACATATAAACAAGGTTCAAAAAATTGATGCTTTGCCAGTAACAATCCGCTCTTGTTTGGAGTGAATAAGTTTTCTGAATCGCTAGACATTGCCATCCATAAGTTCTTTACTGGAGCCATAACCCATATAAACATCAACATCCAAAGGACTATAAAGCGAGATGCAATATCTACGGAAACCTTGATCTTGAACCCATCAAGCAAAGAAACACATCTTCTTTTTAGGTCACTATGAATGATTTCACCCATTGATAATGTTGTAAGTTCTATAGCTCAATTAGTCGAGAATAAGCATCAAAAGGCATTGCCTTTTAGTTTGACCAATGGGCGAGCATGACTCTTTAGCTACAATATATTCTTTCTGTTGCCATCTTTTATATAACCACGACATGTTGGGTTAGAACCAAAAATCTTTTATGACACGGAGAAATACTTGCAAAAGATTCATAAGTAAAGTAATATAGACTTAAGCATAATGCAGTAGGAGTAAAATATGTTCTGCATTTTCAGGACTATATAAAACAGAGCAATCATCAATTTTTGTTGCAATTTGTTCATTGGACATGAATAATAAAGGAAGAGTAGTACCTCCATGCTATCCTAAATAATCATGCAGATTAAGCATTTGAATTCCTTGTAGTAGAGAAATCTTAGTGCGTGAGGGGAAATTGAAGCAAAACAAATTTGACTTTTGATGTCATCAACATCAATTAAAGTAGGTGCAGTAATCAGTGAAAACGATTTCCAGCCAGCCAAAAAAATTCAGATTTGCTAGTTTTTTGAAAAATATAAAGGAAGTTTGTAACCATATGCAAGCACATAAGTGTATGTGCTGTGATGGAAACACCCTTAGCCTTGGAGAGGTTGGTTCTAAGTTTGAACCTTGGCTATGCATTATTTTCTGTATTTTTCGTTTTAACTTCACAAAAAAATTCAAATTTTGATTTGAAAATTTCGGCCAAAATTCACCGAAAAATTCTGATTTTTAATTACATTCAAACCTTACGAGCCACCCCGATAAAAAAAAGATTACGGTAAAAGAATCCTCGCAATATCTGACTGGATCTCATGGATTTTATTCAATATTTGTTGGTGTGCACTCCTTCAACCTCCATCTTGGAGGTTTATTACATCTTGATGTGCTATAAGATTTAGTAGACTTTGAATGGTTTCTTTGGTTCCAGGAAGAATGATCAAATTTGTCGAGATATACACATTTGGTAAGCTGCTGCATGTGGTGACTAAGATTCGCTTAGTTTACATGTTCAGTATGCCTCCACATGGACTAGCAGTCAAAATGTCTTCTTTGAGTCCATTCGTTCCTTTTTTATATGTTATGTCGACCTTAATCAGAATCAAGCCTGGCAGAACGCCCCCAGCGAAGAGTTCGTCACACGGCCATCACCCTCGCTATCATAGCGAACGCCGTGCACCTCGTCGTGCGAGCAGTAGCAAGACCACCCTCACCACCTCTCCCCCTAGCATATACTTTGGCACCCTGAATTAAATTTGGTCAGATTTTGTTTGAAACTCGAAGCCCCAAATTGATTTTGCTGGAAACATGAATCTAATTTGATTGTCAGTGTGGAATTATAGGTCGTGGTAGGTGAGGTTGTGCAGAGTGATGAGGTAGATCAATATGCAGACTACTGTCGAGCTAGATCAACCTGTCCAAAGAAAATCGTATGCCATATGTGCACATTTGGGGATCTGAAGCATCGCAAGAATACATTCCCTGGCAGTGAAGTGAGTTATCCAAGTCTTCAGTATATAGTGTAATACTAGTTCTTCAGATCTAATATCGCTTTGCATCTATAGATGCTTCTTCACTACATAGAAATACACAGGATGGCAGGTCTTGATTGTAAGGAGTAAGGACTATGAATGTAGAGTTAGAGTCAGCACTCACCATGAGCTCCTTTTGCATGACCATTTCTGCCACGGCCTGCCTTCGGGTGATTTGTTTCTCATAGCATGCTAACTGAAGCTATGTGATTTGATATTTGACTAACTTTTCATTCTTGGCTTAGGTTGGTGGTTGCAGCTAGAACACCGCTGAGGAGATATTGTTCCACGAAGGGAAAGGATTCTCAAGCCATGACTGAAAGGTCTTGTCTTTAATAAGATGTATGCACTTTAGGCTTTAGCAAATGCAGTCACTATGTCGGTGATATATGCAATTCTGTTGGATATAGAAGACTCGAGTAGGTCCTTGAGGGCGTTCAAGCCTTGTTTGTTTTGGCTTTGTTTCATTTGGGATATAGAAGACTTGAGAAGAAAATCTATGCGCTAAACAGGTGTCTCGAGTCTGCAAGGTTGCTCCTGGGTTAACAGGGCACCTGCTTTTCTTAACAAGTGTATTCCTGACGATTGTACTATCTCGTTATATGATGAACAAAGGAAGGTGTAAGCCTGATTCCAAAAATAAATGCTTTAGCCAATGCTGTATCTATGGGCTAAATCAGAATGCATGCATGCATGCATGGATGGATGAATCAAATTAAATATTGCCTCATCTTGTTGTGACGGCATCATCCATATTCTAGTGAAATATCTGTAGTTGTGCGGGATCAACTCATAAAATTAAGCCATGAGCCCAGCTACATCGATATAAACACCACCATTACATCAGCAACGTTACACGGTTACACTAATGTGGACATCATGAACGTTTCGCGCAGTGGCGGACCCAGAACTTTATCAATGGGGGTTCGAAACAAAATATTATAATATCTTTTGAATATAGGTTAATACTCTTTTTGTTCTTTTTAGTGACATTTTAGAATATGTGCAATCAAAATTTCTAAAATTTGACTATTAGTATATTTACAATAATCTAGATTGATATTTTCATTAAAAGTTTTTTCATAAAATTGTTATTTTTATTTATACTAGTATAGAATTATAATGTTTTATCTTGAAAATTCTATAGGGTTATTTCAAATAGAACTTAGAGGGAGTAACACGCTAAGTATTTAGACGGCCCAACTAACATACCTACATAAAAAACAATAAATTTTATCTGAGCACAACTCTAATACAAGCCACTCTCTTTTAAAACAGATATCTAGCTCACACTCTTTTCTTTTCTTACCATAACCGCATATGAAAAATGAGTTATTTTGCTCATATATATAGACTATTATAACCATTAATTCGTGACAATAGACGTAATCTAATTCATTGAAAGAAAATATCTAAAGTACTTAGATATTTCTAAGAATTTCTGAATTTTTAAATTGGATAATCTAGAATCTTCTCGTGAAATTATCTTCGTTTCGATCCTTGAGAAAGTTGATGGGTTCATACACATTACAGGGAATATCATTAACATGGTATGGTACATGCTATCATTTTCCATAACAAAAAAATAAATAAAAATAAGAATACAATAGTTCCTAGAAATTGTGTAATGGAACGAATTAAACACAAATATAGCTAAGAAGATAAATTAGCACACAGACTATGTAGAAAACAATATGAGAAAATATCATTTATCTTAATCAATTGCCAAACCATCATATCTGCAATTTTGGAAAGAAGACAGAGAAAATCTATACAATATGTGTATTCCTTTCTCAGGCTCTTAATGCGGTGGTACAAGAATTTTGATATTGCCATATCCAAATGTGTGCTTATGTGTGTTTCCATAAACTTATGTGCTAGACCCTAATATATAGTTAAACAAGATAGAAACATAATTATCTAACTAAATTAACTATAGGATGTTTGTTTATCTTTGTAGAGTAGTGAGGATAAATATTTTATCTATATAGTTTATGAGTTGTTGCGCAAACAAGTATATAGATGGAATTGTAGGGTGAGATGTTACTCTATTTGATAAAAAAAATTGTTACTCTATAATTTAAGTGGAATTGCTAAATAATACTCAAGTAAAAATTAAAGAAAATCGATCGATTTTCTCATCATTCGATTTGCACCCACAATTCGTGCTCTAGCCTAGAGGTCTTTGACTTCTCCGATGACCATGATAAGGTTAGAGTTTGGGTTCACCCATTTAGGTTTTGGGTTCATCGGAATCCCCAACTGTATAGGAAGGCAAGCAGCAACGGATCAATGTTGGGTGACAAGGCGACGGTGACACCGCTGGCCACGAGTACATAGGAGGACGGCGAACAATGTCAGGTGAGGGAGATGATTATGAGTAGTGAGTTAGGTCTTGAGGAGGCGACGGGTGGTCGGGGCGACAGATGCAGCAGCGGGGAGGTGGCGGAGAAGCACGGCACGACCCGTATTGTTGGCTTGGCCCAAGCATGGCATGACCCGTACTGTTCATGGGCCGAGCCGACACAACACAAATGCCTGAATCGTGCCTAGGTCTACACTCTGGCACGACAGGCCAGCCCCACATGACACGAACAGTATTGGGCCTTGCCAGGCACAGCACAAGCCCGGCATGACACGGTGGCTCAACACGACAACAGAGGAGAGGAAGTGCCGAGGTGACACAGAGGAGGTGGCACACCAGCGACCAGTCACGGTGAAGAAGGAGGCCAGGTGCGAAGAAGGAGGCCGGGAGTGGCGGCGGGCGCATAGGAGGAGGCCCGGAGTGGCGGCTGGGCGCATAGGAGGAGGCCAAGAGCGGTGTCCGGGCGTGGCGCAGAGGAGAGGACGAGGCCGAGCGGGCGCGTGGCGGCGGCGGACATGAGGAGGCCGGGCGGCATGGCAAGGCGTGGCCGGTGAGGCGGATCGGTTAGGCATGGTGGCATGGAGGCCAGCGCGGCAGCGCCCGACTACTACTACCTACTTTGCTTCTGGCCCGACTGATTTTATTGGGTCGGCTACTGTAGCGGGTCGGCCCGACATGGCACGAAGTGTCGACGGACCGTGCCTAGGCTGCCTCACCGGCACGTGGGCCGACACGGCATGACCTGTTTATTTTGCGGACCTAAACGGGCCATGTTGTCCATCTGGCCATGACCGGTAGATTCGTCTCGAAAAGTACTCTCATGGTATAATAATTTTATTGGATTTTATAAATATATTACAATACTAATTAGTGATCAAAGTTGTATTTTGGGACCGTATCAATGTGCAAAATGACATGTTCTTGTGAACCGAAGTATTTTTCTTGTGCCTTTTTGTCCTAATTCACCAAACGCATAGTCCACATTGTGCCTCGCTGCCAGCAGCGTCTCCGCCCCTTATCCTCCTCTTCTCTTCGTTTCCACCGTTCACCAGAACCCCTCCCCCGAAATACGGTGACAGATCCGTTCATCCTCCTCTTCTCTTCGTTTCCACCATTCGCCAGAACCTCTCCCCCGAAATACAGCGACCGATACGTTCCTCCGCCTCTTCTCTTCATTTCCACCGTTCACCAGAGCGAGCGATTGCGACTGTTCGTTTCCACAGTCGACCGATACGTTCTCTG
The DNA here is from genome assembly GCA_036346405.1 of Phyllostachys edulis. NCBI lineage: Eukaryota > Viridiplantae > Streptophyta > Magnoliopsida > Poales > Poaceae > Phyllostachys > Phyllostachys edulis. Next base: position 41,746,726 of record CM070566.1, read on the forward strand.
AAGGCGACTCTTCGTTTCCACCGTCGACCGATACGTTCTCCGAAGGCGAGTCTTCGTTTCCACCATTCGCTAGATCCAGTACCCCTTCTCTGGCGGCCGGCGTGGTGACTTCTTCTCGTCGTCTTCTCCCCTTCCTTCGTTTCCACCATTTGCTAGATCTGGCCCCCTCCCTCTTCTCCGGCGACCCGCGTAGTGAGCTCCAGTCGGAGATCCCCCATCAACATCCTCGTGGGGTACCTTTTATTTGCTGTGATCAATCTCATCCAAATATTTATTTCTGGGATGGATACTCCAATCCATACGGTTTGTTGTGTGGTGGAGTACTAATAGCGGTATATTTTCCAAAAAAATTTGGGGTTCAGCACCCCCATGCCCCATGTTAGGTCCGCCCTTGGTTTCGTGAGAGTACACATTACAAACTCATTCAGTAATACCCAAAAATTGATCATTTACATCACCTGCCCAAAATATTCCAAACCCACTCAGTACTCTTGTCACAGAAAAGTACTTCAGAAAATTGCAAACCGAAAACATTCTGTGACGCAGAATCATAAATCGTTTACATCAATGGCCAAAACACAGCTCCACGTATATTGTTCTGGCTAAATGCTGTTCAACAGAAGACTTCAACCATCTCAGCTGACCAAAATGTTCCAAGGAAACTACTAATCATCTTGTTGCAGAAAATCATCCATAGACCTGCCATCCAAACAGATAGATGATCCATGGTCATTACGCATGAGCTATCACTTCGTCTTGGATATTGATGAAATAAAACAGAATCAAAGCATCAAGGAGATTGTAAGATAACTGTTGTTCTCGGAACAAAAAGGCTAGTGGGGATCATATTTTTAAAAGCAAATAATTTGAAGAAAAAAAACTGAACTGATACAAAAACATATATTTTTAGGCTTTGAAAAAGAATATAACCTTTAGAAAATTGCCATGAAGGCAGAACTTTCATTCAGGAACCTCTTCACAAAAGTTTAGGAAAGCAGTATGCCATGTTTAAGTTGATAATGTCGTTAGCACAATAAAATGGTAGCATCAAATCTAGATCAGCGGTATATGAACATCACCTTAAGCAACCAAGCATGATAACTTTGCTAAAAAGGCCAAATCCTCGCTACAACATTTTCTCATATATGTATTTGCTAGGACTCAACGAAACACAAAATATGTTCACTGTTTTGCAGGCTATTAGCAAACTGTTGGATATAAGTGATACAATGAACCAACTACTATGCCTTCTCAACCAAAAAAAAGAAGAAGATCAAACCACAAATGGAATCCCTAATTAGTCAATTCACATATGCATCAATAATGTTTTCTAAGAACTTGTACTACATGCAGCTCTCAGAAGAAATTAACGTGAGCCTTGCATATGAAATGCAAACGAACAATGGTACAAACAACAAACATATAGCAGCTAGGTGTCCCTCAACTTTTCCATTTAAGCATATTTTACAATGTTACCATTCCACATAGAATTGCCAATGCAGAGGAGAACTACGTGATTATAACATCTGTAAAAACTCAGACCTATCTATTGAATGCCAAGTTCATCTATGTAAGATTGGGCGTTATCCACATAGGAACAGGCCAGTTGGACCAAAGTTGAGGAGGCACAAATTCCTCCCAGCTGTTATTATCCAAGTCGAGTACTCCTACATCACGACGATTATTCTTGAATCCCTTTATCCACAAGGCAATATCATCAGTAAAGTAGGCATGATTTGCCTTGAGAGATGGATATTCTTCAGCGCTGAGACAAAGTGATTGGTTATGCCCAAGAAACAGCACATGGTCATGCAAGCAATTAATTTCCACAAGTTTTTTTGCCGCAGAGTCAACTTTGTATATTTTAATTTCCCCAGTATTCCGCATAATTGTAGCAGGGTCAGCTTCTAAATCCTCATCCTCAATTAATCTCCAAACATGCAGCAGATCACCCCATGGAGCTTGAACAATGTACATGCGATCCCACATTAAATTCTGGGCACTCCCCATAATCATCTTCACTGTGACCACAGAACCACTAAGATCGAAGGCGTGAATTTCTCCCGTTCCAGTCACTGCATACTATTGGCCATCCTTGTAGATGCAGTCCTCATAGTAAGTGTGTGGTGGCAGCCAGGTCCACTTATCATCCCCTACCCTTGCAAATGAGAGCTGACAAAGTGGATTGTGGATGAGCACCACGATGTAGCTTCCTGTGGATGTATCAGAAAACACGAAAGCCTTATATTGGAGGTAGTCCCGCAGCTCGCCAAGAGCAAAGATCGACGGCATGTGACGAAACCTCGTTGCAGTGTGCTTTGAGTATTCATACTTGTGGATAGCACCGGACTCATTGAAGATGGGTTTCACATGCTCGATGGTGATTACAGATGGAAGAGCGATCTGTTCTCTCGTGATCGGATTGACGAGGTGCATCTCAGATATATCATCAACAGTAATCAGCCAGCCATGTGAGGACCCAATCAGAAACCTACTGCGGATGGGTGGCTCCGGGAGAGTTAATTTGTACACCCTCTTCTCCGCGAGGCTGTAGAGGCACACAACACTCTCACCAGCAGATTCAGAAGTGTAGAGCAGGCACGGCGTCTGGGACAGTTTGTACACCTCAAGGTTGCGCAGGCTGGTGTATGCAGAGCGCCAGGAGGAGCAGACGGAGCCGGCACGGACGAGATCAGGGATCTCAAGGGTGGCAAAGATACTCATCAAGTTGTCCTGTGACAGCTCCGGCAATGTGCTCACCGTAGTCTCCATCAGTGGTGGATAAACGTGTTCATCTTTCCAAAATTTCTTCAGTAAACTGGGAGGAAGACCTAGCAGTTTAGCCAAAACTCTGAAGACTAGACAGCACAGAGTTTTTGGGTGTATAGCTAGACCCCATAGGCTCATAATCGCAGCTCTGCTACAGGTCTCCATCGGAGCAGAGCCTCTCGTGGAAGACGAATTGCTTCTGCAGGATAACTTGCAAAGTTGCAATCTTGGATGGAGAACACAGGGGCAAGCACCCTGCTATACTTATAGATCACCAAACGAGACATCACTCCTAATTCGAGTAGGTGAAGCAAATCCGAATCCAATAACGACACGGGTATCACCGGAACTTATTTCCGCAAGAATCCCGAGTCCCCGTCTGTTTGATTCTCCGAATTCTCTCCCAGCAAGGGCTAAAGGCAGAGCACTACGTGAGGGGATGGGCTGGGGTCCTGGGGAGGAGCAGCAGCAGCCCGGCCACCGAGCGCGGCCGGCGCATCTGACGAGGAAAGGGTTCCGCGGCGAGACGCTGGGTCCGAACCAGGTCCACGAGGATGGTAGGTGGTGCCGTGGGGGCGAGCTGGAAGTTTCGCGCCGCCGTCCTCGGCGCCGGCGCCGGCGGCAGAGCAAGTGTGTGTGGGTGGAGTTCGACTTGGCTGCTTTGGTGAGCCGTTTAGTGGAACGTGGTCGGGTTAGACCTGCTCGCCCTGGTCAGGTCAGCCGTGTGTTTGGACGACTCGTATGTCACTCAAAGACATTGCAATGTGGAGAATATCACTGTAAACCAAGAAATTTGTAAAATGCCACTTATAATTTGGTTATTTTGTCCCTGCCATTGCCTTGCATTTTCTACCTAGTACTCATGGTTTATTTTTTGCCTCCTTAAATGAGATCGATAGCGGCCGAACACATGAGTCACTCAACAAAACCCACTTAATTGATGACCCACTCTACCTTAAGAACTCATCATCGAACCACCCTATCGCCAACCATCATGGCATGTCACCACATCATCGTTGTTGCCATGTGTTGAGGGCTCCTAAGTTGTGAATGCACGAAGTTGTGGAACTGAACAAAAATTGGTTAAATCTTGTTTTAATCTAAAATAATCTCACTCCTTGATGTCTCTCTCTGACTAGCTCCGCATCTTTTGTATCTATATGAGCTCGTGGGAGGAAACAGATTTTCTACCCCAATGGGGATATCCACCCATGCCATCCAATGTCCATGCCACATTGAGATTTGTATGTACCCATGCACCCTATCGTATTTCTTATGTATTTATCTATGTCTAAAATTTCAATCCTCTCTGTCCCTCTCTCTCCTAACGACGAGGCATGCCACACACTCAGACGGCCGATCTGGATCAAATGTGTGACTCGTGGTGGCCCCACCGAAGCCTAGGAGGAGAAGGGCAAGACAAAGCTTAAGCGAACCGTGGGAGGAGGCGGAGGACGGTGGCCGCGAATTGATAGGAAAGAATACAATTGCTACATGAATATGAAAAACAATTACGCTAAGAACCAATCTTAGAGAGCTAGCATGGCACAGAAAGAGCGTAGGATCAGTAGGAGCCATTGCCACACAGTGCCGCAGCCGGTGCAGCAGCACGCGCGCGTCCACGCCGGAGGTGGTCGTGCCTTGGCTTTCCTTGGCCGCACGCTTGCTATTCGTTTGGGACCTCATCGATCGTGTGTAGTTCACTCTCTTCCCGGGTATGCGGTGATCTAGTTGTAATGCTTGACTTACGGGTTGATCTATATTTTTAGTACTCTTTTATACTTTGGTTGTGTCTATTTGATATTATGCTTCATGCTTGGTTGATAATTAGTTGCAAATAATTATGGATTGTTTAGCCACAGATGATTTTAAAAGCTAAAAAATTGGGATGTTACAGTGGGCCCCATACTCAAGGTGTTAATTAACGGTTAACTAGGGTTAGATGAAAATTAAGTTGATTAGGATCATCATTGCCCAAGCTTCGCCTTTCCCTTGCCCGATATTTGCCCCTACCCTGTCCCTAACAGTGGCTTACACCACGACAACCCTAATGGCGGTGGGTAATTCCTCACATCCCACTCGCCAGCCCGAATATCCAGCTCAGTGCACGTGTTGTGCCTGCAAGCAGGCTCAACATGTCAGGATTCCGGTTTAGATTCAAAGGGCCGATGTAATATGCAACTCGACGAATAGGGTATCGCCAAACGAATCGGAATACAGATGATTAATCGGAATTATGTGGATAATTTGGTGTTCTTACATATTTGATGATAAATTGATAATGCTAGTCTCAGAGATATTTGAACACAATATATTGTCAATACTATCAAAGAAACTTGTACCACCCTCCGATTGTACATGATAACTTCATTACTAACTCAAAAGATAACAAGATTGATTCATGAACTATTACACTTTTGCACAAAAGTAAGACTTGCAATGAGTGTAAGTAATAGATTAAAAGCTTTCATTGTCACATAGATTAGACCAACTTAACACACTAACGAGACGACGACCAAAAGAACTAAGTTTTAAATTTAAGTACACAAAATGACCCACAACCACAGGAGAATCAGTTACTCTGAATCATTGTCAACAGTCTGGTTTTGTGATGGTTATATATGAATCAGGTACTCTGAATCAAGTGTTTTGTGCTTGAGTATATTAGGATTCTAATTGGGCTGCTATTGGGCTAGTTATAACGGGCTGAATTCTAACTTGACTAAAGGGGTGAATTTGGTCAATTAAACGGATTATACGGACGGTTATATGGAAACGGCCGATTAATCGGACAATGTGGCCGATTTGGTGTCCACAAATGTTAAATGCGCTCCGATTCATATATATATATGACGTTTTATCTGATGACTCCGTATAAACGGACTATTAATCGGCTGTTCTGACCGTGTTTTACTACTTTGCTTCGCCGCTTTGCCGAACATCGGCTCGATGGACGATGTGGCGCGCAGCGTGCCCAACATGTCAGGATTCCGGTTTAGATTCAAAGGGCCGATGCAATCTGCAACTCAACGTTAGCTTTCCTAGCACTATGGGCAAAGATCGCCTAACCCAGTGTTTTGTGCAGCTGGAATCACGTTAGGAGTTGTAAATTGCAATTTACTGAAAATAATATTTTATTTAATAAAAAACGCTTCATACAAAATGTCGAACCTTTTGGGCTTTGGTCCTAAGCTAGTTAGGCTGGGCAAGCTCGGGTTGGGTTTTGTGAATCAGTTACTCTGAATCAAGTGTTTTGTGCTTGAGTATATTAGGATTTTAACTGGGCTACTATTGGGCTAGTTGTAACGGGCTGAATTCTAACTTGACTAAAGGGGTGAATTTGGTCAATTAAACGGATTATACGGACGGTTATATGGAAACAGCCGATTAATCGGACAATGCAGTCGATTTGGTGTCCACAAATGTTAAATGCGCTCCGATTCGTATATATGTGATGTTTTACCTGACGACTCCGTGTAAACGGACGATTAATCGGCTGTTCTGACCGTGTTTTACTACACTGCTCGCCTGCCCGAACATCCAGCTCAGTGGACGATGTGGCGCCTGCAAGCAGGCCCAACATGTCAGGATTCCGGTTTAGATTCAAAGGGTCGATGCAATATGCAGCTCAACGTTAGCTTTCCTAGCACTATGGGCAAAGATCGCCTAACCCAGTGTTTTGTGCAGCTGGAATCACGTTAGGAGTTGTAAATTGCAATTTACTGAAAATAATATTTTATTTAATAAAAAACGATTCATACAAAATGTCGAACCTTTTGGGCTTTGGTCCTAAGCTAGTTAGGCTGGGCCAGGCTCGTGTTGGGCTTTGTGAAGTCGGGCCTAGATTGGCCTAGACCAGCCCAATCTAGTTTGGAGGTTTCGTTTGGAATATAAGAATGATCCAAATTCCTGCGAAATTCGTAGTGGCCCGAAGTGGACAAGGCTAATTGCGTGCCGGCCCATGGATTGAGTTTGGCACACCCGACCCAACCCAACCCATCCGCTGGCTACTCACTCATTCAGCTCTGTTAATAATCTCCGGGGTTCTTGGCTTCTTTCCACTCGACTTCTCTCCTCTTCTCCCTCTCGACCAACCGCGAGACTCCACTCCACCTTTCTTTCCCTCGCCTTCCCAACGATTCGAGCACCTCGCCGGCGTGCCACCACTGCCCATGCCCGAGAAGCTCTCCAATTCCTCCCAATAGCCTTAATCCACCGCTCTTATCAGAGCACTTCTCCTTCCCACCTCCAAGCGTGCTCGCCACCTTGGTTTTCTCACCGTCTGAAGAATCTAGGCCTGATATTATGAGTTAATAAAGTATTTTGGTGATTAATGACAAATCTATATGTGAGACTAACATTTCTATTGATATACATATTGTGTAGTCTTATTTGAATGAAAAGATAAAAATCATAGAGGTATGCACTCAACATCATATTCTTATATCTTGGTGCATTTCTCGGATCCAAAATACGCCAAGATATAGGTTGAACTTCACTAAAAGTTTAACTTGAATATGTGCATATGTTTTTATTATACATTCGTGTATACACACATTTAGGGGGAGTTCACTCTATGTTTTGTGGTTTCATTAGTATTGATCCATATTTCTTTATCCACATATATTGGGGATCTCTACTTTGAAACATATCATTTGAGTATATAAAACTTGTGTAGTTCATATATACTCATATTGCTTTATATTCAATTATTTGCAATTGTGTTGTGGGACTAATGTGTGTGCTAAGATGTTTTCAAGGCTTAGTCCCAGAGTTCGATTGAAGACATGAAAAGAAAATGCAAAGATCATAAAAGATCGGCATGACTCAAGACAAAGGAGTCATGCATTGCATTTCGAAAAGCTTTTGGAAGAATTTCAGTGGAAATCGGTATGACTGCATTTGGTAAGCGATACTACTGATGTGCGGTAGTACCAGAGCTTCTGTGGCGAAACTACCGCGTAGCGGTATGACCGCAAATCCTTTGGCGGAACTACCGTTGAACGTTCGGACCGTCCGAACGTTTGATCCGATTGTGCGGTCATAACGAGTGGTTCGAACATTCAAACAAATCGAAGTGGACCATGTGGACAGTCCGATCGGGTGAGCTGGTCTATTCGCACTTGTGAAGCGATAGTACCGGAGCTTCTTTGGTGGAACTACCGCGTAGTGGTATGACCTCATATCTTGAGCAGAATTACTGCAACCCGGTGTAACCGAGATATAGTAAGCGGTACGTTATTTCCAGTGAGTGCCTGTTTTGGACCTCAAAGCGAAGCGGTCGTACCGCCCTATGTGAACAGAAGGATTGGAGAGTGGAACTACCGCATGATCAACGGCGGTAGTACCGCACCTGTCAGTAATGGCTTGTTTAGAAGCATTTATTGCATGTATATCTTGGTAATTATTGCTAATCATTGTGGGACTAACATTTTCCATGAGTTGGGTGAATAGGTTATGTTCTAGGATGATGAAGACTTTGGATGGCATCATGAGTTGATCATCAAGTCAAGGTTCAAGTATAGGATGTATCATGTGTTGATGCATATCAAGATCTCAAAGAGGTGATGATCATGAGTTGATCATCAAGTCAAGAGATGACCCATCATGTGTTGATGGAGGTCAAGTAAAGGATGCATCATGGGTTGATGCATATCAAGACAATGATCTGGACTTGAAGTGAAGATGTGCGTCATCAAGCTTCAAATGTTTATGCAAATGGCAAATGTATGATTAGCTAGGGCTAAGAATGTGTTCTTAGTCTTTTACCGGTCTTGGTGTTTGGTTGGAAGACCGAATTGCTAGTATAGGATTGCCGTACTATTAAGAGGGGTCTTGTCTAGTAGTTTAAGTCTCATCATGTGTTGATAGCTCAATATTGCTTGCTCTAGCTCTCCGTGACATGATGCTATTATTTGCAAATAGTCGAGGCTCATGCATTTAATCCTGTAGCATGTGATTATACTTTGCAAATGTGTTTTGCAAATGGTTGAAGTCCATACACATACTCCTTGTGGCATGATCTAAGTTTGTAATTGTGTTTTGTAATTTGTTGGGATTCATGCGTTTTCCTTTTGGCATGGTCTAAGATTGCTTGTTGCTATTTCTTTGAACTTAGACCATGGTAGTGGCTCTTTGGAGTTGTGCTTTTTGATTTGATAAAGTATGTTTGAGATCAATAAAAAAGGTAGGTTGTGTAGCCCTCTGAATAAGCTTTCCATAGAGTCTAAGATCACTTAATTCCGACATCGGATTCAAAAGTTATGACCTTTTTACCGAGTGTTGTCTGTGCTGAAATTGGACTGCGGAACTACCGCCCGAGAAGAGAGGTACTACCGCAGAACGGTAGTACCGGACTTTGTACTGCGGTACTACCACACTAAAGTCTTTAACGGCTAGTTTTTGAGCCGTTAGTGCACCCGTTCGACCCGTGAATAGTAAAAACAGTAGCACCGGAGTTTGTACGGCGGTACTACCGCAAATCCTGATTTTTGGGGATTTCTGCTCCCAACGGCTAGTTTTTGTTTGTGGGCTATAAATATCCACCTTGGCCGGTTGAGAGACAACCTTTGGCACTCCATTTCATTCTCTTGAGCTAGTGTGAGGTTCTCCTCTCAATTGTGTATGTGTTGCACCTTGTGAGCAAGGAGAGAGATCTCTAGTTGCATGTGTTGCATCTAGAGGTGGATTTTGTATCCACTTAAGCTTGTGCGTTCGTTGCACGTGGTGAGAGTCAAGCAAGGGGCTTGGCTTATTACTCTTGGTGTTTGCCGACACCTAGACGGCGTGGAGGCGTTATGGTCCAGTGATCTTCTCAAGAAGTTTGCACTACTACAAAACATGCTATACTGGATGCTTCATTACAGACGATTTTAAGGAACCGTCTGTGTCGTACTTATCACAGACGGTTTCTTTGGAACCGTTTGTGATACGTAATTATCACAAACAGTTTGTAAATAGAACCACCTGTGATAATTCACAGACGATTCTTAAGAATAACTGTCTGTGATATGTCGTCATATCATAGATAACTGTCTGTGATACTTCACAGACTGTTCTTAATACGAACCGTCTGTGATAAGTATCTCATCATAAATGGTTTGTATTAAAAACCGCCTGTGAGGAAAATTCTAAGCCATGGTAAAATCAGATAGTAAGGAAAATTCCAAGCAATGGTAAAATCGGAGAGTAAAGCAAATTCCAAGTCACAAACGGTTTTTAATACAAACCGTCTATGATGAGATACTTATTACAGACGGTTCATGATACGAACCATCTGTGATATGTCGTCATAGACGGTTTTTGTATGAAACAAATCGTGATTCGTGTGGAGTTCAAAAATTTTGAACGCGTGTGCGGGAGGCAAAATATTTTAGCGTTGTCCTTATATATTATAGCCACCCATGCCTTATCTTCCATCAGTTTGTCCCTCTCCCTCCCCACGTCGAGCTCCAGCGACCACCCTCGATTCCCCTTCGTGGTTTGGCGAGGAGTCACAGCTGACGAGGAGGAAGAGGGATGTGGAAGAGCTCCTTGTATGCCGTAGAAGGTAGACTGCCGGAAGGTACGTATACATCCCAAAACATACACAATTTGTTGGCTATTTGTGAAACATTTTTGTTAATTGTCTTTATGGACTTTCATCTCAAATAGCTGTTATTTGAAAAAAAAACAGGAAGGACTGCTACTGTGGTGAAGGAGTCCGGTGCCTTGCACAAGGACGCCAAGGACGCCGCGACCTTCGCGACTCAATCTCCTCCACCTCTTCGTCCCAAACAGGTAGATTTGTCATGGACTGAGCTAGTCCAAAAATAAGTTAGCACTTTGCAAATGGCAGAATGCTTGATTACTTACTCTTGACCAGATAACCATAGTAGTAATCAAGTAGGATTCACCATTCGATATAACAGTACATATAAACAAGGTTCAAAAAATTGATGCTTTGCCAGTAACAATCCTAGCTCACAACAGTTTTTCCGCTCTTGTTTGGAGTGAATACAAGTAGCGACAGTTAGTTTTCTGAATCGCTGGACAAATTGCCATCCATAAGTTCTTTACTGGAGCCATAACCCATATAACATCAACATCCAAAGGACTATAAAACTGAGATGCAATATCTACGAAACCTTGATCTGTGAACCCATCAAGCAGCACCACATCTTCTTCTTTTTAGGTCACTATGAATGATTTCAGCCCATTGATAATGTTGTAAGTTCTATAGCTCAATTAGTCCAGAATAAGCATCAAAAGGCATTGCCTTTTAGTTTGACCAATGGGCAGAGCATGACTCTTTAGCTACTCCCTCCGTTTTTAAATACATGATGTTTGACCAAGCGTGCAGTCAAATTTATATAACTTTGACCATTACTTTTCATATGATTTGGTTAGTAAAAAATTACAAAATTATTATATTATGAAAATATTTATCATGACAAATCTAATGATACTATTCACTCATGATCAATCTAAATAGTTTTTCATATATTATTAGTCAAAGTTAGATAAGTTTGACTGCACGCTTAGTCAAACGTCATGTATTTAAAAACGAAGGGAGTACAATATATTCTTTCCTGTTGCCATCTTTTATATAACCCTGACATGTTGGGTTAGAACCAAAAATCTTTTATGACACGGAGAAATACCTGCAAAAGATTCATAAGTAAAGTGATATAGACTTAGCATAATGCAGTAGGAGTAAAATATGTTCTGCATTTTCAGGACTATATAAAACAGAGCAATCATCAATTTTTGTTGCAATTTGTTCATTGGACATGAATAATAAAGGAAGAGTAGTAGCTCCATGCTATCCTAAATAATCATGCAGATTAAGCATTTGAATTCCTTGTAGTAGAGAAATCTTAGTGCGTGAGGGGAAATTGAAGCAAAACAAATTTGACTTTTGATGTCATCAACATCAATTAAAGTAGGTGCAGTAATCGGTGAAAACGATTTCGGCGGTTACCTACGAAAATCGAATCTACTGGACCCCCAATAAAATTTCCGGTAGGCCAAAAATTTTAGATTTGCTAGTTTTTGAAAAATAAAAAGGAAGTTTGTAACTATATGCAAGCACATAAGTGTATGTGCTGTGATGGAAACACCCTTAGCCTTGGAGAGGTTGGTTCTGAGTTTGAACCTTGGCTATGCATTATTTTCTGTATTTTTCGTTTTAACTTCACAAAAAAATGAATTTTTGATTTGAAAATTTCGGCCAAAATTCACCGAAAAATTCCGATTTTGGGCGGTTACCGGCCTTACGAGCCACCTCGATAAAAAAAAGATTCTGGTAAAAGAATCCCTGGCAATAATACAGCAGCCTGGATCTCATGGATTTTTATTCAATATTTGTTGCTGTGTACTCCTTCAACCTCCATCTTGGAGGTTTATTCTGTGCAGTGTGCTATAAGATTTAGTAGACTTTGAATGGTTTTGCTGGTTCCGAGGAAGAATGATCAAATTTGTCAAAGATATACACATTTGGTAACTGCTGCATGTGTTAACTAAGATTCGCTTGGTTTACATGTTCAGTATGCCTCCACATGGACTAGCAGTCAAAATGTCTTCTTTGAGTCCCTTCGTTCCTTTTTTATATGTTATGTCAACCTTATAATCAGAATCAAGCCTGGCGGAATGCCCCCCAGTGAAGAATTTGTCACACGGCCATCGCCCCTGCTACTGTGACGCCGTCTGCACCTCGTCGTGCCGAACAGGTAGCAGCACCACCCTCACCACCTCTCCCCCTAGCCTATGCTTTGGCACCCTGAATTAAATTTGGTCAGATTTTGTTTGAAACTTGAAGCCCCAAATTGATTTTGCTGGAAACATGAATCTAATTTGATTGTCAATGTGGAATTATAGGTCGTGGTAGGTGAGGTTGTGCAGAGTGATGAGGTAGATAAATATGCAGACTACTGTCGAGCTAGATCAACCTGCCCAAAGAAAATCGTATGCCATATGTGCACTTTTGGGACATTCCCTGGTAGTGAGGTGAGTTATCCAAGTCTTCAGTATATAGTGTAATACTAGTTTTTCAGATCTAATATCGCTTTGCATCTACAGATGCTTCTTCACTGCACAGAAATACACAGGATGGCAGGTCTTGATTGTAAGGAGTAAGGACTATGAATGTAGAGTTAGAGTCAGCACTCACCGTGAGCTCCTTTTGCATGACCATTTCTATCACAGCCTGCCTTCAGGTGATTTGTTTCTCATAGCATGCTAACTGAAGCTATGTGATTTTATATTTGACTAACTTTTCATTCTTGGCTTAGGTTGGTGGTTGCAGCTGGAACGCCGCTGAGGAGATATTGTTCCACGAAGGGAAAGGATTCTCAAGCCATGACTGAAGGGTCTTGTCTTTAATAAGATGTATGAGGAGAGCACTTTAGGCTTTAGCAAATGCTGATCACTATGTCGGTGATATATGCGATTCATTGGATATAGAAGATTGAAAGGTGTCCTTGAGGGCGTTCAAGCCTTGTTTGATTTGGCTTTGTTTTATTTGGGATATAGAAGACTTGAGAAGAAAATCTATGCGCTAAACAGGGTCTCGAGTCTGCGAAGTTGCTCCTGGGTTAACAAGGCACCGGCTTTTCTTGACGAGTGTATTCCTGACAATTGTACTATCTCGTTATATAATGAACAAAGGAAGGTGTAAGCCTAATTCCAAAAATAAATGCTTTAGCCAATGCTGTATCTATGGGCTAAATCAGAATGCATGCATGCATGGATGGATGAATCAAATTAAATATTGCATCATCTTGTTGCGACAGCATCATCCATATTCTAGTGAAATATCTGTAGTTGTGCGGGATCAACTCATAAAATTAAGCCATGAGCCCAGCTACATCGATATAAATACCACCATTACATCAGCAACGTTACACAGTTACACTAATGTGGACATCATGAACGTTTGGCGCAGTGGCGGACCCAGAACTTTATCAATGGGGGTTCGAAACAAAATATTATAATATCTTTTGAATATAGGTTAATACTCTTTTCGTTCTTTTTTAGTGACATTTTAGAATATGTGCAATCAAAATTTCTAAAATTTGACTATTAGTATATTTACAATAGTCTAGATTGATATTTTCATTAAAAGTTTTTCATAAAATTGTTATTTTTATTTATTCTAGTATAGAATTATAATGTTTTATCTTGAAAATTCTATAGGGTTATTTGAAATAGAACTTAGAGGGAGTAACATGCTAAGTATTTAGACGGCCCAACTAACATACCTACATAAAAAACAATAAATTTTATCTGAGCACAACTCTAATACAAGCCACTCTCTTTTAAAACAGATGTCTAGCTCACACTCTTTTCTTTTCTTAGCATAACCGCATATGAGAAATGAGTTATTTTGCTCATATATATAGACTATTGTAACCATTAATTCATGACAATAGACGTAATCTAATTCATTGAAAGAAAATATCTAAAGCACTTAGATATTTCTAAGAATTTCCAAATTTTTAAATTGGATAATCTAGAATCTTCTCATGAAATTATCTCCCTTTCGATCCTTAAGAAAGTTGATGGGTTCATACACATTACAAGGAATATCATTAATATGGTATGGTACATGCTATCATTTTCCATTACAAAAAAAATAAAAATAAGAATACAATAGTTCCTAGAAATTGTGTAATGGAACGAATTAAACACAAATTTAGCTAAGAAGATAAATTAGCACACAGACTATGTAGAAAACAATATGATAAAATATCATTTATCTAAATCAATTGCCAAACCATCATATCTGCAATTTTGGAAAGAAGACATAGAATTTTGATATTGCTATATCCAAATGTGTGCTTATGTGTGTTTCCATAAACTTATGTGCTAGACCCTAATATATAGTTAAACAAGATAGAAACATAATTATCTAACTAAATTAACTATAGGATGTGTTGTTTATCTTTGTAGAGTAGTGAGGATAAATATTTTATCTATATAGTTTATGAGTTGTTACACAAAGAAGTATATAGATGGAATTGTAGGGTGAGATGTTACTCTATTTGATAAAAAAAATTGTTACTCTATAATTTAAGTGGAATTGCTAAATAATACTCAACTAAAAATAAAAGAAAATCGATCGATTTTCTCATCATTCGATTTGCACCCACAATTCGTGCTCTAGCCTAGAGGTATTTGAATTCTCCGATGACCATGATAAGGTTAGAGTTCGGGTTCGCCCATTTAGGTTTTGGGTTCATCGGAATCCCCAACTATATAGGGAGGCAAGTAGCAACGGATCAATGTTGGGTGACAAGGCAGCGGTGATGCCGCTGGCCATGGGTACATAGGAGGACGGCGGCGGAGGTGGTTGGTTAGGCATGGTGGCTTGGAGGCCAGCACGGCAGCGCCCGACTACTACTACCTACTTTGCCTCTAGCTCAGCTGATTTTATTGGGTCGGCTACTGTAGCGAGTCGGCTCGACATGGCACGAAGTGCTAACGAACTGTGCCTAGGCTGCCTCACCGGCACGTGGGCTGACATGGCACGACCTGTTTATTTCATGAGCCTAAACGGCACTACTACAAAACATGTCATACTAGACGCCTCATCACAGACGGTTCCTTTGGAACCGTCTGTGTTGTCCTTCACAGATAGCTCGTATCACGAACCGTCTGTGATACTAATTATCACAGACAGTTCATATCACGAACTGTCTGTGATAAGTACCTCAACACAGACGGTTGGTGATACGAGCCGTCTGTGATATGTGATTCACAACGCAGGAGTTCGAAAATTTTGAATGCGTGCGCGAGAGTAGCAGGAGTCCTTATATATTAATAAGGACTCCCCCAAATCCAGCGTGACCTCTGGGCTCCCTTCTCCCGCTGTCGGCCCTCGTCCCTCCCATTCGTCCTACCGCCACCTAGTGCTCCGTCCGCCGGGCCTCCTCCTCCCGCCGCTTGTCCTCCCCCCGATGGCCAGCCGGCGTCTCCCCTACTAGCTCTCCTCCCCGCACCGCCCCCGTCCTGGCGCCGGCCCTCCTCCCTCCGGCGTCGCCTGTCCTTCCCCCCGCCGGCATCTCCTAGATCGAGGTATACATGTGTGCTTGAATATATTTTTGTGATTGAATGTGTGCTTGAATATAGTTTTGTGATTGAATGGATGGGGAACAATGTGGCTTGATAGACCGGGAGCTGCGGGCCAAGGCGGCGTAGGCAGCAAAGCCCAAGGCTGGCGACGCGGCCGGGAGGAAGGAGGGCGGGGATGAGGAGAAGGATGTGCCTTTCGAGGAGCTCTGCGACGAGGACAAGTTCATGGCCTTCTTCAAAAGGCTCATGAGCGAGTGGAGCCAGGAGGTGGACGAGGTGCCGGAGGCGGAGAGGCGGACGACCAAGGGGAAGGCCGTCGTGGCCACCTGCAAGCTATACATTTAGTATTTTTTTGTAGTTAAAAAAACTATCACAAACGGTTCTGAACAAGAACCGTCTGTGATAATTACTATCTTACTATCACAGACGGTTCTTGTTCAGAACCATCTGTGAAAATATACAATCATAGATGGTTCGGAAGTAGAACCTTCTGTGATAACTACTATCACAGACGGTTCTACTTTCGAGCCGTCAGGATATTCATATCCTGAGCGGTTTTTGAACTATCGTGATAATGCTCATTATCGCAGACGAACTTTTTGAGATAGTTCAAAATATGCGTGATGACGGTTTCGAACCGTCTGTGATGAGGTGATCCGTAGTAGTGCAGGCCATGCCGTCCATCTAGCCACGACCGGTAGATTCGTCTCGAAAAATACTCTCATAGTATAATAATTTTATTGGATTTTATAAATATATTACAATACTAATTAGTGATCAAAGTTGTATTTTGGGACCGTATCAATGTGCAAAATGACATGTTCTTGTGAATCGAAGTATTTTTCTTGTGCCTTTTTGTCCTAGTTCACCAAACGCATAGTCCACATCGTGCCTCGCTGCTAGCGACGCCCCTCATCCTCCTCTTCTCTTCGTTTCCACTGTTCACCAGAACCTCTCCCCCGAAATACAGCGACCGATACGTTCCTCCGCCTCTTCTCTTCATTTCCACCGTTCACCAGAGCGAGCGATTGCGACTGTTCGTTTCCACAGTCGACCGATACATTCTCTGAAGGCGACTCTTCGTTTCCACCGTCGACCGATACGTTCTCCGAAGGCGAGTCTTCGTTTCCACCATTCGCTAGATCCAGTACCCCTTCTCTAGCGGCCGGCGTGGTGACTTCTTCTCGTCGTCTTCTCCCCTTCCTTCGTTTCCACCATTTGCTAGATCGGCCCCTCCTCTTCTCCGTGACCCATGGTGAGCTCGATCGGAGATCCCCATCAACATCCTCGTGGGGTACCTTTTATTTGCTGTGATCAATCTCATCCAAATATTTATTTCTGGGATGGATACTCCAATCTATACGGTTTGTTGTGTGGTGGAGTACTAATAGCGTATATTTTCCAAAAAATTTGGGGTTCAATTTGAACCCCATGCCCCATGTTAGGTCCGCCGGTTTCATGAGAGTACACATTACAAACTCATTCAAAGAATACCCCAAAATTGATCATTTACATCACCTACCCAAAATATTCCAAACCCGCCAAGACTTTTGTCACGTAAAAGTACTTGAAAATTACAAACCGAAAACATTCGTGACGAGAATCATAAATCGTTTACATCAATGGCCAAAACACAGCTCCACGATATTGTTTTGGCTAAATGTATTCAACGAAGACTTCAACCATCTCGGTTGATCAAAATGTTCCCAGGAAACTACTAATCATCTCGTTGCTGAAAATCATTCATAGACCAGCCATCTAAACAGATAGATGATCCATGGTCATTACGCATGAGCTATCACTTCATCTTGTATATTGATGAAATAAAACAGAATCCAAGCATCAAGGAGATTGTAAGATAACTATTGTTCTCGGAACAAAAAGGCTTGTGGGGATCATATTTTTAAAAGTAGATAATTTGAAGAAAAAAAAACTGAACTGATACAAAAACATATATTTTTAGGCTTTGAAAAAGAATATAACCTTTAGAAAATTGCCATGAAGGCAGAACTTTCATTCAGGAACCTCTTCACAAAAGTTTAGGAAAGCAGTATGTCATGTTTAAGTTGATAATGTCATTAGCACAATAAAATGGTAGCATCAAATCTAGATCTGCGGTATATGAACATCACCTTAAGCAACCAAGCATGATAACCTTGCTAAAAAGGTCATATCCTTGCTACAACATTTTCTCATATATGTATTTGCTAGGACTCAACAAAACACAAAATATGTTTACTGTTTTGCAGGCTATTAGCAAACTGTTGGATATAAGTGATACAATGAACCAACTACTATGCCTTCTCAACCAAAAATAAATAAATCAAACCACAAATGGAATCCCTAGTAAGTCAATTCACATATGCAACAATAATGTTTTCTAAGAACTTGTACTACATGCAACTATCAGAAGAAATTAACGTGAGCCTTGCATATGAAATGCAAATGAACAATGGTACAAACAACAAACACTACCAGAAACACGGTTTTTCCCGAGTGCCAAAAACACTCGAGAAATGAGGCAATACACTCAGGAGAGACTTTCCCGAAGGCCAACACTCGGGAAATTGCACTCGGGATAGATTACTCGGGGCAAAAACAGCTTCCCGAGTGTAACCAAGTGTTACACTCGGGAACTAATACTTTCCCGAGTGTATCTATATACACTTGGGAAACAAACCCACTCGGGAGAAAACAGTCCTCGACTGCTTCTCCAACCGTAACGGAAATCTGTACCGAGTGTGGACACTCGGCAATATGCTGAAGAAACACTTGGGAATGTTTCCAACGTTGACGGACGAAACCAGGGAAAATTGACACGTGTTGATTTTTCCCGAGTGCATGGCAAAAATGACACCCGAGAAAGCTTCCGACGAAGCCCTGGGAAAATTGCCACGAGGCATAGTTTCCTGAGCGTCGACACTCGGGAATGTCTTGGCCTATTTCCCGAGTGTCGGCACTCGGTAAAATTAAATTGTTTCGGAATTCAAAAAGGGCCCAAATACTTTTCTCACTCACCCGATGCTAGCCAAAGGGGATGACAAGTGGGGCCTAGAGTCAAGGTTTGACCTGGTCAGTTGTGCTCAAAAGAACGCGCCTTCTGAAGATTACGCCTTCAAATACCGAAAACGTAACTCAATTTCAGCAAATAAGGATTACATTTTCATTAGGAGAAAACGTACTATGATGTTTTACACGTTCACTTAACTAGATATATGGCCCACATGTCAATCACTCAAGGGTTTTAAACGGCTTTGTAACGCCCCGTTTCTCTTAAGTTCTTGCCAAGTTTTTAAAATAAAGGTAACCATTTGGCTCTATTGAGAATCCAAAGCTTAACCTGATATTTTGAAAATTTGGAGAGTTCAACTGAAATTAATCAAACCTTAACTAAGCTCTTTGTTGGTGTTCCTTGCCGGTTGTGGCTCTCTGTTGTGTCTTTGCCGCCCTTGGGCTGTTGGTTCTCAAGCCTCTCTGTGTGCCCCTGGTACCTGTGGGTATCTTTCCTTTGGTCCATGTAAGACTTCACTTACGTAATAGACTGGTCGTTGAATGTTATTTCTTTCTACGACCAGTACACCGCTAACTGTCTGTGGTGTTGCTGCCACGTAAATTAGCAATGTCTCCTCCGATCTCGGAGAGACTAAGACCGGGGTTTTTGTTAGGTACTTTTTAAGTTCTTCAAAGGCATCGTTTGCCTCTTTAGTCCACTCGAAGTTTCCATGTTTCCGAAGAAGCTTAAAGAAAGGTAATCCTTTTTGCCCTAACCTTGCTATGAAACGGCTTAGCGCTGCCATACAGCCGGTTAGTTTTTGGACCTCTTTCTTCGTGGTCGGAGGGTGCATCTGATCGATGGCTGCTATTTTCACTGGATTTGCTTCAATACCTCTAGCCGAAACTAGGAAACCGAGCAATTTTCCAGCAGAAACTCCGAACACACACTTTTTCGGATTCAACTTGAGGTTATGTCTTCTCAAATTGTTGAAAGTTTCTTGCAGGTCAGGAACGTGATCGCCCGTGTTGGTGCTTTTTATGACCAAATCATCAACATAGGCTTCCAGATTCCGACCTATTTGTGGACTAAAGGTTTTTTGCATTAACCTTTGAAAAGTTGCACCAGCGTTTTTGAGACCGAATGGCATTTTAACATAGCAGTAAGTGCCATACGGAGTGATGAAGGAAGTTTTCTCTTCATCTTCTTTACACATATTTATCTGGTGGTACCCTGAATACGCATCTAAAAAACTTAGTAACTCACACCCAGAAGTGGAATCTACAAGTTGGTCAATGCGAGGAAGGGGAAAATCATCCTTCGGACATGCTTTATTAAGATCTGTAAAATCAATACACATTCGCCATTTTCCATTATTCTTTCTAACCATTACAGGATTGGCGAGCCATTGAGGGTGGTCGACTTCACGAATAAACCCAGCCTTAAGGAGTTTATCAATCTCCGACTGGATTGCTTCCTTCTGATCAGGTGCAAAACGCCGCAGCTTTTGTTTGACCGATTTTTTGTCAGGCTGGAGAGCTAGGCTGTGCTCGATCACCTCCCGGGGGACTCCGGGCATATCAGACGCTTGCCATGCGAACACGTCTTGATTTGCTCGGAGGAAGGAGACGAGCGACTCTTCCTATTTGGGGTCGAGACTTGCTCCGACCAGAATCTTGCGGGTAGATAAGTCAGCGTTTGCTGACCCAAGTGACGACTTGGCGCTATCTGGAAGAGCGCCTCTATCGAGTGGTACCGCCTTTGTCTGGTCGGAAGGTTAGGGTGTCATCTTCGGCCTTGAGTGCTTGACCTGCATGGTAGATGGATTAGCCTTTCTGGTCGGAAGTTCAAAGGATTTCCGATCACATACATAAGCCATTTTCTGATCTCCTTGAATTGTGATGACTCCCTTTGGTCCCGACATTTTTAAACTTTGATAACCGTAATGCGTGGCTATAAAGAATTTTGCTAATGCTGGTCGACCAAGGATCCCGTTGTATGCGGATTCAAAGTTTACCACATCAAACAGAATCTTTTCCGTTCGGAAGTTATCGAGCTTTCCGAACGTAACCGGTAAGGAAACTTGTCCTATCGGTTTAGCGGTGGAGCCAGGAACTATACCGTGAAAGGCATATTTCACTGGTTTCTCCTTAGACCTGGGAACCTGCATTTCTTCTAAAGCCCCCGCAAATAATATATTCAAAGAACTACCCCCATCTATCAAGACTCGATTAACCCTACAATTATTAATGGTTGGTTCAACAACAATAGGGAACCTACCTGGTCGAGTCGAAGGAATGGGACAGTCTTCTTTGTTGAAGGAGATTGTCGTGTCCGACCACTTTGATGGCTTGATGAGGGTCGGAGGTTCGACGAGGTTGACCTCCCGCTCCACGGCCTTCAGGTGACGTTTCGATTCGTATGAAGAAGATCTTCCAAAGATCATGTTGACCGTGTGTTGAGGATCCTGGTACTCCATCTCTTCATCACCATCTTTGTCCTTTTTGGAACTCGTCTCTCCAGGTTCCTGTATTGCGGGAAATGGTCCTTCACCTGCATAGTAATCCTGATCCGGCGTGCCGCCGATCGTATGCAGATCCTTGTCATCCCCACGTGGCCTACGACCAGTGGAGGTTTCATCGACACCATCACCAGGTGTCGGTTCACTCCTGGAATTGCCAGAAGCCGTAGGTGAGTATCTTTCAGTCATAATTTCATCGAGAGTATAGAGATTCTCGGGTTGGGGTGCTGAAATCTCTTCACCTGTTTCACCGGTCGGAAGGACCGGGCTCGGGGTGGCTTCCGGATATTCTGAGCTAGTCGGAATGGATGGAAGCGCCACTCGTCGTAATGGTGGGTCCTCATCCATTCGGTCGACTTCGCCAACGTCGGCGAGGTGCGAACCGGCGGAGGAGGAGGAGGACGATATGCCATTTTCTTGCATGGCACGGATGCATCCTTCTATGTCGAGGTTGGCGTAGTCCGCCAGGTCGAACCAATTCTCCTCATCCCAAGTCCCGGGCATAGTCGCATTTAGCGATTACGGGGAATGGTGAGGATTTTGATGAGCGAAGAATTTCTTCAGGAAGCTTGCGTCTTCTTCCCCACTTGACGGCGCCCGTTGTCGATTTATCGAGTCACGATCTTATGAAAATGAAAAGAGGAAAATGATGCGATAATTCTTGGGAGAGAATGGGGGCCACTCTTTATTGATATGAACTGGATTTACAAGGGGGATGCTCACAACCCGATTGAGGACTAATCCTAATTACACTGGATATGCTGATTGCTGTCTTGCGTCTGCCTGCGCTTTGTATTCGATGTCTTCGATGCGCTCTGTGTTGTTCTGTGTTTTTCCCACCGCCCTTTGGTCTTTTGTACTTTGCCTTTAAATAACTTCTGAAGGGGTGGCAGTTACTCTTGGAGAAGGCGTCCCTGGTGAAGCATCGCGACTGGTCAGGGCGTAGTGCACAGTTAACAATGTGCATTAACTGTGCGACGGTTCAGTGCCCGAGAGTCACAAAACCATATGGTAGTTATTATCAGTGTCTCTTAGGATTATCTTACCGTGCGGTATGAAGTATATAGCACATGTCATATGTATTGCACGGTTAGGATATATTCGGGATTTAGTTATAAATACCAGTTCATTACTATTTCCGAGTAGTTTACCTAGTCGGAAGCAGTTCATAGCGTGTACCTGGTCGGAGGCTAAGTACAGGACTTCGTCGGACCAGGGTCCCCTTTATGTAACCTCTGGATCCTCACGGCCAGTGGGGTCGTTAGTTTCAAGGGTTACGACCATGAAGACGTATGGTCTTTCATTATATATTAAAATAATGTATAGAGGTTCTAATCCTCATCACCGGTCTTATAGAAATAACTCTGGGCCTCAAGTAAATGAATTCAAACTTAACTCCATCTAAGTGAGAAGTCCTAATTGAACTAGAGCTCCGATGATTATGCGTACTGCTCCTCTGCAAGCACTACATGATAACTAGTGCTCCAAACAGTCCAAGTCCACACTTAATGAGTTAAAAGGGAATTCATCAACAACGGGTATGTGACCGTGTTGGCTCCCAAGATCAGCGACCAACACGTCTATACCCTCATTCAACATCAATCACAATCATACAATAAACATACATTGATAATCCAAAATACATACAACATAATAGTTAAGTCTACAACTAATACATGACGGTCGATCGGCCAAATTCAAATAAGAGTATTAAGTAGCAGAGGAAGTAATGTAAATAAACCAAAAGGTCCAGCAATGGTGTGCCCCATAACCCATGGCAACCAACTGTGAGTTAAAGAATAGCACTACTCGTTAGCGCCGCCTAAATCGGCGCTAACGAGCTCATCGGGTGAAGTTTCTTCCTCACCTAAATTTACAGCAACCAGGTTAAGTACAAATGTACTCGCAAGTCTTACACAAAGGAAAAATTATTTATGCTTAGAGGTTATTCAAAGGATGGCAATAGTGGCTAAGTTTTGCAGAAAACACAATAATTTTCATCCTACACATACTAGTCTTCAATTGCCATTTTATAAACTAGTTTTTAAAGCAAAAGGTAAACAAGTGACATACATATACATTAATAAACAATTGAAACAAACAAATACCAAGGTGGCTGCCCACTTTGGTAAACTAAAATACACGAACACCCATTCATGCCAATACTAAGTTGTAACCATGTCAATTTTAATTCAAAGTCTAACAATAATGACTCCCGAATTCAAGCGGTCGTCCGTAACCTTGGACATGGCTATTCAAATAGATTTACACTCTGCAGAGGTGTACTACTTTGCCCACATGACTCGATTAGCCCGTAGGCCTCCAGATAATGACACACTTCCTTAGGTATGTCGGCCGGAGAAATCGAGATTCGATACTTTTTAGCAGGAAAGCCCTATTGAGATAAGTCCCTCTTTGCAAGATGAACCCCAAACTTAGTACAAACGACCAATAGTGCTTGCTAAGTGGGCTCGCAAGTTGTGTTGGAAATACCGATGCAATGTAAATAAAGAAAAATAGCGCTCCCATGCACATTATAGAAAATTACATCAGCTTCTACGGACAAATGATCAAACGCAAGTGTCCTCACACCACCTGGAACTTAACCCAATCAAACATTCCCCTTACTTGACCAAGCCGGTTCCCACCTCCAGCGTGTGGTAGCACGAGTTATACTTGAATTAACGATGTCACCAAAGTTCGGTCCTTGTTGGTCCAGACAAGACAACCACAAAACCCGAGTCTCATGCATAACAACACTCACACTAGCAACCACTTGTCCAGACCCAAAACTCTTTTGAAATAACAAATTTTAACTTACAAAACAGATACGAAGATCTGAAATAAAAAGAAGATAAGAAAGTTTTTTGTCTCCCATGATTGACGGGTTATTCCCGATAATCGATCTACCGCAAAACTAGACTTGCATGGCTAAGCAAAATATGACATAACTAACTACACATCACAAAATATCAACACAACAAAAATAGCATGCAAGCAATTATCATTGCACTAACTAATAAAAAACTGGTATCAATATGATGCAAAAATAAATTTCAAATGATGCTAACCTTGCTGGAAGTCAAGTTGTTCACTCTCGGTGGCAAAGGAGTCTATGTCGATCACTTCGGACTCTAAAGAATAAAGACATCGAATAAACACTGAGAAATACCATAAAATTCAAATTGCTCAAAATACATGAATTTTCTACGGTAGCTATATGTTGATTTTAGATATATTTATGTGAAAGAATTATTCCATTTGGAGTTAGTATGTGAAATTTATAGCAATTTGAAAATCAGTTTATCAGAAATTGCTGAAAAATGCAATCTGTCACTATTCATCCGAATTTAATTATTTGGTGAAAATTTGTAGAGTAGTAGTGAGAACATGATTACATAGATAAATAGAGAATAAAATTATAAGACCAAAATAACTTGGTTTTTCTCATTTGGAGTTTAGAAACATTTTCTATGAATTTTTCAAAGTTAAAAGCATTTTCTAGTGTAAAAATAAATGGGTTTTGGATCAATCTCTAAAAACTATATTTTCTGTGACAGTGACAAGTTTGAAACCTATTTTTTTTGACTTAAAACAGAAGGGGAAGCACCCCTACTATATATATTAATAAAAGGAATAATGTACAAAAGAGGAAGGGGAAAGGATTTACAAGAGCACCCAACAACTTAACCGAAATCTCTCAGCCAACCTACTTTGCAAGTTTGAAACCTATTTTAAAATAAAGTTCATTAAAAATGAAAAATAACAAAATTGGTTTCACTCATTTTGGAGTTAAAATGAACTAGTTATGCATTTTTGAAGTTATTCTTTTTTTTCAGTGTACAAATAATTGATTTTCGGATTTTCTTAAGCATTTTAGACTTTTTCTACCGAGTGCTTTGCTAGTCTCAGTCACTGACATGTGGGGTCTAATGAATAGTGTGTTTTTCATTTAAAAATCCCGAATTCAGCCGAACTGACAGGTGGAACCTGCCCACCATAGACTCAGTTCTATGAACTTAGTTCACCGGTGCACAATACAATGCACGGGCACTTAAGGGACTTGGGCCCACATGTCATACACCCTATCGCTTTTACTTAACTCTTCTGATTTCCGTTCCCGGTCCCACGTGTAAGTGACATATCAATACGTTAAGACAACACTTTAATTACTAATCGTCACCATTAGGTCTAATTGTCGAGCTACAGTGCTAGTCAGCGTACAACAACAGGAACTCTCCCATCCGCACAATTGCTCGGCGGCTCGCTGACACTACACGCCATGGCGGCACCAACCAAGAGCATGGACGGGTCCACAATAGTACTGCGCATCTATTGGGGGTGGTGGCAATGACTGAGATGGACTGTACCGGCGGCTAGCCAGAGAGGGGCGGCGCTACGCTACGGCCAAAACATGCATGCACATATAAGCTCTGCATTGTCCTCTTAAGCGTGTGACACAACATCTAAGAGGTACTAGGGTGCTACCTGAGCCAAGAAGAGAGGTCAGGGATGACCGGAGTCATGTCAGCGATGATGAAGACGACGGCGTCGGCTCGGCTCCACGAGGAGAAGGCACTCTGGTGAGAGAGAAATGAAATGAGTGGCCAGGATAGCTTCAAGAAGACCACAAGATAGTGTCTGAACACACAATCGGGGATTGGCTTACCAAAACGGAGTGGGAGACGAAGAGGCGTTCTTCGCCAAAAAATGAAATAACTTCAAATCCACGAGCTCCTGTCGTGCATTGCTGAAATTAGGTGAGGGGTTTTCATTGTCATACTTAAAAACATGATATGATGTGTAAGTTCGAGGATAATACTCACCAGAGACATGAATGACCAAAAAGGTGCCTTGTGGAGCGCGCACTGGAGGTGTGAATGGCACGGTTGTGTCCCGCGAGCTACAAATGAAATCAAGATCGCGCATTAGCAAAAATGGAAATGGCATTGAAGGTAGGAGCTGAGGAACAAGGTGGTGCGGATTTTACCAGAGAGATGAGCAAATGCGAGCTTCCTTCTCCTCGGCCGAAAAGAGGAGAAGTGAGGAATTGCTAGGGTCTGGAGGGTTTTTAACCCGGGGAAGATGACAAGGTGGCAACGACATTAGACGGAGAAGCTCGGGGAGTGGTGGATGGAGCGGTGGATTGACAGCGTCAGCTAGAGCGGACAGGACGCGGCGACCGTGTGGCGAGGGCGCCCTAAGCGCGCCCTATGCGAGGAGGAAGAAGGAGCTGTCCAGTAGGGTCCACCGGTCAGTGATTAAAAGCACCCCGAGTCGAAGCCTGGTGCGACGCACTAAAGCTAGGGGGTTGGGTTGAAACGAATCAATAGGGTCGGGCTCGAGTCAGACTGAGTCTAAACCGTCGACTGAGATTTAAATCTAACTTCTCTACTTTAACCGCGCCACTAAAAATAGCCATAAAAATCCTAAAATTCTGAAATTAATTAGAGAGGTTCCTGGGATGATCTAGTTCTCAAATAAAATCTTAAGCCTCATTATTCAAGACTTATTTTCTTAGTTTAAATTCAAACCTACAATAGGTTGTTGCAATTAGTTTGAATTTTACGGGGTTAATTTAAGTTCCAAAAATTTGGTAAAATTATTTTTATTCTTGATAAATATTTTAGTATTTAAATAAATTATCTCCCAAAGAACTTTATAAGCATTTGTTTCTGTTTTCACTTTAGAGTTAGATTTGAGTTACAGGTTTATTCTTTGATTGAGATTTTCCAAGTGCAATAAAATATACAAATGTTTCAGAAACAATATGCATGCTTGTAACGTCTCGTTTCTCTTAAGTTCTTGCCAAGTTTTCAAAATAAAAGTAACCATTTGGTTTTTTTTTAGAACTCAAAGCTTAACTTGATATTTTGAAAATTTGGAGAGTTCAACTTGAATTAATCAAACCTTAACTAAGCTCCTTGTTGGCGCTCTCTGCTGGTTGTGGCTCTCGGTTGTTCTTCGCTGCCCCTTGGGTTGTTTTCCCTCTGTAGCTTCTTTGTGTGCCTCTGGGTGTATCTCTTCTCTTCTAACTTCCTTTGTTGGTTTGAATCTCTTTGAGACCCAGACCTCCCCCTCTATTCAGCCTCCCCTTGCTTTGGTTTTCCTACTGAGGATCCAGCTCGGGTTTGTGTTTCAAAACCCCTTTGATCTCTCAAAGCCAAGCTTGGCTTTGTTTCTTTTGGACCTCCCCGTGCCCCTTTGGATCTCCTTGAGCTCTTTCCAGACCTCCCTCGCGTTTGGGCAGTACTACCGCTTGCCTTGGCAGTACTACCGCTTGCTCCTCTGGAACTACCTCCCCTTGTTGAGATCTGGCCGTTAGGACCTCCTTTCTGGAGATCTTAACCGCACAGACCTCCCCTTGTTGAGATCTGGCCGTTAGGACCCCTCTCTGGAGATCTTAACTGCACAGACCTCCCATTGTTGAGATCTGGCCGTTAGGACCTCCTCTCTGGAGATCTTAACCGCATGCAGACCTCCCTTGTTGAGATCGGCCGTTAGGACCTCCTCTCTGGAGATCTTAAGCGCTAGACCTCCCTTATTGAGATCGGCCGTTAGGACCTCCTCTTTGGAGATCTTAACCGCACAGACCTCCCCTTGTTGAGATCTGGCCGTTAGGACCTCCTCTCTGGAGATCTTAACCGCTCGGACCTCCCCCTTGTGTGAATCTGTCCGTTAGGATCTCCCTTTTGGAGATCTTAGCCGTCCAGGTCCTTACTCTGTTGGATCTAAAGGTCCCGACCTCCTTAGGTCCAAGACCTCCTTAGTGCTTGGACCCACCGTGGGCTCCTGCGGCCGTACCGCTTAAGGTTTTGCCTTCATCACCTAAGGACCGTTCGATGCTGTTCGGATGGCCCGATCCTAAGGGCACATTCGCTTGGTCTGAACGTCCCTTTTCCCTCCTAGCCGTCCGATCTAAATCAGACGGCCTGGTCTCGTTGGCCTGTTCGCTCGGTCCGAACGGCCCCTTTGTTTTGCGCCATCCGATCTTGATCTAACGGCTCAACTGTGAGGTAACGTTTGGATGGTCCGAACGTTCCTTTCCTTTCTGGACCGCCCGATTCCAATCGAATGGCCTTGCTTGGCTACGCATTTTCCTTTGTTCCCAGGACCTCTTCTTGGCTGTTTTGCAAGGATCACCTCCTCAATCCTTGCTGGTCTTTTTGTAAAGACCACCCTCCTAGCCCAGAGTATCCCTGTTGGTCAGGACCTCCCTGCGCCTTTTGATCTGGACCGTTGAGGTCCTCCTCTTTGAGATCTTGACCGTTAGACCTCCTCTTTGAGATCTAACCGTCAGGACCTCCCTGCGCCTTTTGATCTGGACCGTTGAGGTCCTCCTCTTTGAGATCTTGACCGTTAGACCTCCCTTGTGGAGATCTGAGTGTCAGGACCTCCTCTTGAGTCCTTGGACCTCCCCTCTAGGACCTCCCCCTTGAGTGTTTTGGGACCTCCTGTCCAGGACCTCCCAGTGGTCTCTTGCGGAGACAGCCCTTGTGGTGGGGCCATCTCTTTGACCGGTTGTGCGCCCTTTTGACTGGCCCCACTTGCCAGCCTCTCTCCACCTTGCTATCATTGCTCTCGCCTCAGAACTGTGCGCATTTAATAGGGGTTGGATCACATTAAATGCAGCCACATCTGAGGTACCTTATTTCAATTCTTTTAGGGCAAGCCCTGCCCTAGCCTGCCTGATTGCCAACACGTCATTGGACCCTTTTCTTGGTGCACTCCACCAACTCTGGCTATATATAGCCTGGGCAAGCAAGCCTTTGTAACCTGTTGCTCATTTCTTCCTTCCTTGTCTCCTCTGCCTGGTTTCCTCCTTGCGCAAGACCTCCCTAGGAGCTCGTTGAGGCTGTGCTGAGCTTCTTGGTTTTCCTTTCTTGTTGAGTTGGTTTGTGTTCCTTTTGAGTCTTTTGAAGTTCTTTGGCCTAGTGGGTTTTACTTATTTGGTTTTTGCGAACGTGTAGATCACGAGTTCGAGGAGTCCTTGGATCCAGCCCTCTCTGCTGAAGGTTCTCCACTGCTTGACCAAGGCAAGCCACAGACCTCCTGTTGATCATGTTGAACCCAGCTTTACAAATGTATTTTGGTTTTACTTTATCATGCATGGCTATCTTTATAAGAAAATGTTTGGGCTGGAGTTACTTTCCCTGCTTGTTTTTATGCCTCCTTCACCACTTGCTCAAGTCATGTTGTCGTGTTCACCTTGTAAGCCTTAGATTGGGTATTTAGTTGGTGTTCCTTGTTATATGCCAACATGGGGCCGTAGGTTTATATAGCTTTGCTCTAGAAACCGTGGCTTTACTGTATCATGCTCCATCTCTAATAATCTTGACTAATGACTTATGGAACCTGTGGTTGGTGCCACTGTTAAGCAACTATGGCGGGATGCCTAAGTTGTGTTGACTGTGGTGTGAGACCACTTTGTTAAAATTGTTGTGCCAAGACTGGGTGGTCTTTCGGCATGGGTTAATACAAATTGTTTTGCTGAGGCAAGAGGGCAAGGAGTGAGTAGTGGGTGCTTTGCACACTTGGTTGTGGAAGTCTTGCCTTAGCACAATTAAGGACTTAACTTTGCGTTCTGTTGATCTGGGCCAATCAGTGCAACCACAAGATCACTTTATGGGGGTGGTCTGGGCTAAATAATTAGCAATGGGTTGGCTTGGAGCTATTGTGGTTGAGCGTGTGATTCGTTGGCGCAGGAGGGGGCACCCCATAACCCTGCGGACTTCTAGACCAAAGGGGGGGATTGTGAAACCTTAGCGGGCAGCTCCGGGTCAGTTCAAAGCTTTGTAAAGGACTTGCCGCTCTCTCTAGACTGCTCACCTTCGGAAGTGAGCAAGGGTGATCGGAACCCGTCCTGCTAGAGAGATCGTGGATTGTGGGTAAAGTTGTACACCTCTGCAGAGTGTAAGATCTATTCGAATAGCCAAGTCCTTGGTCATGGACATGCTTAGTGAAAATGGTGCAAGGGGTAGTGGTTTCAAAAGTTGGTGCCACTGGACACTTCAGCGAGATGCCTTGGCTTTGCCTCGAAGAGACTTTGGCCGGCTCTAGAGGGGTCAGGGTTGGCTCGGGTAGTGGTCCAGGGGCTGGTTCGGACCTCTGGAGTGGGTGCTCTAGAGTGGTTTTATGGGTGAGGACCTGGTCATGGGTGTGACCAGACCTCCCCCATTTGGTTGTGGCTGTGAGTTGGTGCTCATTCCATCTTTTCAAAAATCAAATGTATTATGTACTATTGTTTTTAACTTGCTGCTTTTCAATCTACTTATGCTATTGTTGTCAAAACTTGGCTTTGTGCAAACTAACCATACAACTCTCAATTGGTAAGCCCCTGCATGAATATTATTGCATATTTGTTCCCTGTGTCTTGCTGAGTACATTCAAAGTACTCATGGCTTTAAGCCCTGTGTCAAAGCAGATTACGAAGATGATCAAGTGCAGGGCAATGCAGACCTCTTTGATGAGGAGTTCTTCGATGACCCAGCTGCCTAGGACGTCCTCCACCCGGCAACCGGTGGGCTTGTTGGATGGCTGCTGCGTGCTTTTGGTGTTGGGGCTTTAGAGCTCCTTGTTGCCGGTTGTAAGTCCTTGTGATTTTGTAAGCCCTTAGTGGCAGACCTCTTGCTAACAAGCTTGACCATAAGGTCCTGTTTTATATTAAGTTTAATTTGTCTACTTCATCTTTGTTTGACCTCGTGGTTGTGATTTTAACTTGTGTTCCTGTGTGAGCTAGCTTCTGTTGTCCTGGGACTAGCTCGGATGCACAGGGGCAGGACCTCCAGGAGGTCCTACGGGACTTAGCCTGGGAGGTCCTACCGGACCTCTCTGTGATACTCGATGAGGTGCTACCGTGGGTTGTTGGTCAAGATCTCCAGGAGGTCTTGAAGACCTCCTGGGAGGTCCTGGTAGACCTCCTCGGGATGCATCGAGCGATGCTACCGCCTCGATGGGGTAGCACCGCAGCTCAAAAAAAATGGTGGTCCTCCCAGATCTTGGTTGTATCACAGGGTGGGTCGTCACAATGCTCATGAGATGCATACTAATTATCATTAATTAACTTTAGGATGTGACAAACCTCTCCCCCCCCCTACAAAAGATCTCGACCCCAAGATCTCGGTAGTTCGGAAGTTGGACAGGAAGGTTCTAAAAGATACAACATCTATTGTCTTGACTTCCTTCAAAGATAGTGCCAAGATATCCTAACAAGGTTACAAGGAATTTCTATTACATTTTTCTTTCCATTGCTTTGTTTAACCTTTCATTTCTTGATTCGAAGGCACTTCAGACAAAAGGAAAAAGGTCAGGGTATTCGGTTCGTATCCTGTGTTCACGCTCCCAAGTTGCTTCATCTTCAGTATGGTTGCTCCATTAAACTTTTAAGAACTTGATGTTGTAATTTCTTGTCTTGCGTTCCGTTTCTTCAAGAATGCGTATCGGGTGTTCCCAATAAGAAAGATCGGGTTGCAAGTCAAGTGCTTCCAACTGAGTAGCTTCAGTTGGGACTCGGAGACATTTCTTCAGTTGTGATACATGGAAAACATCATGCACATCTGAGAGAGAGGCTGGAAACTCCAATTGATATGCCACCAATCTTTGTTTCGCTAGAATTCAGAAAGATCCGATGTAGTGAGGTGCTAATTTCTCCTTGACTTGGAAATGATGTGTTCCTTTCATTGGTGTGACTTTAAGGTAAACATGATCGTCCACCTCAAAGATCAACTCACGATGACGACGGTCAGCATAAGACTTCTGACGAGATTGAGCCGTCCGAAGTCGCTCACGGATCATGCGAACTTCTTATTATGTGTCCTCCACCAAGGTCGGTCCATAGAATGGCCTCTCCCCGGTCTCGGACCAGTTCAATGGTGTCCTACAACCTCGATTTGAAATGATCACCTTTGGTACACCGTGGAGATAAACAATTCTTGAGATATTAAAGCTCTACTAACTTGGCTCCGATGTAGGTGGTCTTGACGGGAATGAAATGGGCAACTTTTCTCAATTGATCCATGATCACCCATATAGAATCGGACCCGGTTTGAGTCCTCAGAAGGCCAGTAATGAAGTCCATCCTGACTTTCTCCCATTTCCACATGGGAATGGACAGAGGATGGAGTGTACCCACTGGCTTCAAATGCTCGGCTTTAACCTTTTGGCATAGATCGCACTCAGCAACGTACCGTGCGATCTATCGCTTCATTCGGTTCCACCATAACCTCTTCTTTAGATTTTGGTACATCTTGGTACTCCCAGGGTGGATTGAGAATTAGGAGTTATGAGCTTCCTTGAGGATCAATTCCCTCAACTTGCGATCATATGGCACCACCAAACGGTTCCCAAACCATAGGGTGCCTTGTGCATCCTCGGTGAAATATTTTGCTTTACCTTGCTTCAAATTCTCCTGGATTCGGGCCACTTCCATGTCGGTCTTCTAGGCTTGTTTAATCTGGTCCTCAAGTGTGAAATTCACTTTTAGGGTAGCAACAGACCCTTCTTCGATCATCTCTAGGCTCAGTCGTTGCAACTCAGTGCACAAGCCTGCTAAAACGGGTGTTACCAACAAACAGTTGCATTGAGACTTTCCACTCTACGCATCGGCCACCACATTGGCTTTTCCTGGGTGGTAATGAAGTCCCATATCGTAGTCCTTGATGAACTCTAGCCATTTTCTTTGCCTCAAGTTCAGATCGGCTTGGATGAAAATATATTTGAGGCTCTTGTGATCGGTGTAGATCTCGCAACGATTACCGATGAGGTAATGTCGCCAAATCTTTAGAGCATGGACTACTACTGCTAGCTCCAAGTTGTGTGTAGGATAATTTGCTTCGTGTGGTCTCAATTGCCTTGATGCATACGCCACCACTTGGTCTTCTTGCATAAGCACACAACCGAGCCTGTGGCAAGATGCATCGTAGTATATATCGAAGCTCTTGTGAATGTCGGGCAGAATGAGTACTGGAGCTTTGGTTAGATATTCTTTAAAAATCTAAAAACTTGTTTCACACTGTGCTGACCATTCGAACTTCTTTTCTTTCTTTAGAAGCTGGGATATCGGCCTTACAATTTTAGAGAAATTCTTGATGAACCTGCGGTAGTAACCCGCAAGTTCAAGAAAACTGCGGATGTCAGTGATGCTCTTGGGATTTTGCCAATTTAATACATCTTGCACCTTGCTCGAGTCAACTATGATACCGCCCTTGGATAGTACATGACCCAAAAAGCTAACTTCACGAAGCCAAAACTCGCACTTGCAGAATTTAGCATAGAGTTGATGTTGACGAAGCGTCTCCAACACAAGCCTCAAGTGCTTCTTGTGTTCTTCATCAGACTTGGAGTAGATGAGGATGTCATCGATAAACATGACAATGAATTGATCTAGATACTCCATAAAAACCGAATTCATAAGGTTCATGAAGTATGCCAGTGCATTTGTCAATTTGAAAGACATGACAGTGTACTCATACAAACCCTAACGAGTAGAGAATGTTGTCTTCGGAATATCTTTGGCTTTGACTTTGATCTAATGGTAGCCCAGCCTCAAGTTGATCTTAGAAAACACTTGAGCTCCACTCAGTTGGTCAAACAACTCATCAATCTGCGGTAGTCCACACACATCTGCAAACTCTTGTCTTTCTTCTTAACGAAGATTGCCGGGCATCCCCAAGGTGAGGAGCTCGGTTGAATAAAGCCTTTATCTTGAAGATCCTTGAGTTGCTCCTTCAATTCTACCAATTTGCTGGGAGGCATTCGGTACAGTCGTTTTGAAATGGGCGCAGTACCGGGTGCAAGCTCAACCACGAATTCAACTTCGTGATCAGGGGGCATGCCTGGGAGTTCTTCGGGGAATACATCCGGATACTCACATACCACTGGTACCCTTTCTATTTCAAGAGTGGTACTCACTTCCAAAGCATAAAGATGAGAACTGATAGTTTTGGAGCAAAAACGACTTGATTTTCGTCTTCACTTGTGATAGAATTTGACCTTGATTCTTGGAAAGCCAATCCATCCCTAATATAACATCAATACCCACTGAATTTATCACTATTAGATGTGCCAAAAATTCAGTCCCTTGAATCTCCACTTTTACGTCTCAGCAGACTTAATCGGTTTGCGAGAACCGAATTTGAGACCGAATGTGGTATGGGGCTGAAGCATATGCATTTGAAATTGGTGATGTGCAGCAAACCCTCTTTTGATGAATGAATGTGATGCTCCTCAATCGAACAAAACAGCAGCTGGGTGCAAATTAATAAGTAACGTACCAAAAACGATGTTCGGTGCGTCGTTTGCCTCCTCGGCGGTGACGTGGCTTACCTGACCATGTGCTGGGACTTGGGGAGGTGTAGACGCTGCCCTCGGGGGTGGTGAAGGCCTCGCTGGAGCTGGTGGTGGAGTTGGAGTTGGACCGGTGTAGACTCGCGACTTCCCATGTGCTTTTGCCAAGCACCGATGCGCGTAGTGTCCCGGGCGACCACAGTGAAAGCATGTGACACTCGGGTAGATGTAGCAGTGTTTGGGGGCTGATTTCCCCCATTCTTTCGCTGCCCAAAAGGTAGTGGAGGTCTTGGTACAAAGGTTGATGGCCTTGGTGGCGCCGGAGCTTGAAATCGGGGTGCTTGGGGCGGACCGGTGCGCGGTCTCGAAAAACAGCCGCTTGCTGAAATTTGGATAGCTCTCTTCCTCTTTCTAGCTTTATCCAAAGCTTGACTTTTGTTCTCCACCACTATGGCCTTATTGACCATATGCTGAAAGTTCCTGAAGTCACGCGATCGAGCAAGTCGTTGGAGCTCCGTCGACGTCGTCAATCCACCGCTCAATGCGACCACTCCCCAAGCTTCACCAGCTAACGCCGCTCCCACTCTGTCTCTCACCCGGGGATAATACCCCCTCCTTCACCTCCTTTCAGCTCATTCTTCCTCTCGGGGCTGAGGGAGAAGAAGCTCTCTTGTGCGCCATCGTCGTGTAAGCTTCGCTTTATCGTGTTCCCTCGACTCTACATTCCGTGCTATCTCCATTTTTGCTAATGGAAGCTCATGCTTTGGTTTGTAGTCCCTGGAACTTCTTTGTGCCATTCTTCACTCTAGAGCACGCACCAAAAGCCAACATCGTGTCAACTTCCACTACGGTGAGTATTGTCCTCGATCTTGCGCGTCATATCGTGTCTTTGGGTATGATATTGAAAACCCCTCTACTAATTTGGGCAATGCATGATAGGAGCTCGTGGATTTGAAGTTGTTCCATTTTTCGGCCAACGTTCATTGTTTCATCTCGCACTCCGTTCGGGTAAAGCATTGTCCGATTCCTTACTCCCATAGTATCTCCTTAGCTCCCTTGTACTTTTTCGAGTATTCATTTATCTTAGTTCTCCTCAGTATCTTCTCTCCATGTTGAAGCTCATCGCCACCGTCATCTTCTCCGTCGCCGGCCCAGCTCCGAGCTCCTCCGAACCTCTCCTTAGACCTCGTAGGTACTTGGGCATCCGCTGGTCTGGACAATGCGGAGCTTGTATGTGCATGCACATTTTGGTCGTAGCTTAGCGCCACCCTCCTCTAGCTAGCTGCCAGCACAGGGCATCTCAACCGTCGCCACTAGTTCGAGAAGATGCGCACTGCTATTGTGGATCAATTCTGGGTCTTGGTCGGTGCCGCCAAGGCGCGTAGCGCCGGCGAGCCGCCGGGCAAGCACGCGGCTGGGAAACCCCATTGTCGTACGCTGACCAGGACTGTAGCGTGACAATTAGGATTAAACGGTGATGATTAGAAGTTAATGGTTGTCTTAACGAGTAAATGTGTCGCTTACCCATGGGACTCGGAACATAAATCAGAAGAGATAAGTGAAATGCCGTAGATGATGACATGTGGGTCCCACACTTAAGTGCGTAGTGCACGCTGCGATGCACCGGGTGGACCGAGTTCATTAGACCGTGTCTATCACAACGGGCCCACCCTTTAGTTCGGGTTAAATCAGAGTTTAAATGAAAAACGTCACTGTTCATTGGACCCCACTAGTCTGCGTCTGCGGCTAGCACATCGCTCGGTAGAAAAAGTACTAAATGCTATTAGAAATTCTGAAATGGTTAATTTATACATTGAAAATTCAAATAACTTCAAAATTGCATAACTAATACATTTTAACTCCAAAATGAATGAAACTAGTTTTGATAATTTTTATTTTGAATGAACTTTAATTTAAAATAGGTTTCAAACTTGTCTTTGCCCCAGAAAATTTAGTTTTTGGAGATTGATCCAAAACCTATTTATTTATACACTAGAAAATGCTTTTAACTTTGAAAATTCATAGAAAATGTTTCTGGACTCCAATTGAGATAAACCAAGTTATTTTGGTCTTATATTTTTATTCCCTATTTATCTACATAACCCTTTTCTCCACCACTATTCTACAAATTTTCACCAAATAATCAAATTCGGATGAATAGTGACCGAAGTGCATTTTTCAAACATTTTTAGAAAAAGCGATTTTCAAACCATAACTTTCACATACTAACTCCAAATAGAATAATTCTTTCACTTAAATTCATATAAATTCAGCATCTAGCTACTGTAAAAAATTCATGCATTTTTTAGTACTTTGAAGTTTATGGTATTTCTCAGTGTTTATTCGATGTCGTTAATTCTATAGAGTCCGAAGTGATCGACGTAGACTCCTTCGCCACCGAGAGCGAACAACTTGACTTCCAGCAAGGCAAGCATCATTTGAACTTTCTTTTTGCATCATATTGATCCTAGTTTTTGATTAATTAGTGCAATGATAATTGCTTGCATGCTATTTTCGTTATGTCGATATTTTTGTGATGTGTAGTTAGTTTTGTCCTATTAATGAGGTTATCCTTGAATTATTCTAGTACTTATATGCTTAAGTTAGGTTGTGTGAAATATATATTATGTATATGGGATTGCTTAGCCATGCAAGTCTAGTTTTGTAGTAGATCGATTGTCGGGAGTAACCCGTCAATCATGGGGGACACAAAACTTTCTTACCTTCTTTTTATTCCAGATCTTCGTATCTGTTTCTTAAGTTAAACTTTGTTTATTTCAAAAGAGTTTTGGAGTGCGGACAAGTGGTTGTTAGTGTGGGTCTTTGTTTTGCACGAGACTCGGGTTTTGTGGTTGTCTTGTCGGGACCAACAAGGACCGAACTTTGGTGACGTCGTTAATTCAAGTAAAATTCATGCTACCACACGCTAGAGGTGGAAACCGACTTGGTCAAGTAAGGGGAAGGTTTTTATTGGGTTAAGTTCCAGGTGGTGTGAGGACACTTGTGTTTGATCATTTGTCCATAGGAGCCGATGTAATTTTCTATAATGTGCATGGGAGCACTATTTTTCTTTATTTACATTGCATCTTTATTTCCAACACAACTTGTGAGCCCACTTAGCAAGCGCTATCGGTCGTTTGTACTAAGTTTGGGGTTCATCTCGCAAAGGGGGGACTTATCTCCATAGGGCTTTCTTGCTAAAAAAGTACCGAATCTCGATTTCCCCGGCCGACAAACCTAAGGAAGTGTGTCATCATCCGGAGGCTTATGGGCTAATCGAGTCGTGTGGGTAAAGTAGTACACCTCTGCAGAGTGTAAATCTATTCGAATAGCCGTGTCCACGGTTATGGACGACTGCTTGAATTCGGGAGTCGTTATTGTTAGACTTTGAATTAAAATTGACATGCATGGTGATAACTTGGTATCGGCATGAATGGGTGTTCATGCACTTTAGTTTATCAAAGTGGGCAGCCACTTTGGTATTTGTTTGTTTCAATTGTTTTTTAATGTATATCTATGTCCCTTGTTTACCTTTTGCTTAAAAACTTGTTTACAAAATGGCAATTGAAAACTAGTATGTGTAGGATG
Source organism: Phyllostachys edulis (assembly GCA_036346405.1). Lineage (NCBI taxonomy): Eukaryota > Viridiplantae > Streptophyta > Magnoliopsida > Poales > Poaceae > Phyllostachys > Phyllostachys edulis. The sequence continues at coordinate 41,784,933 of CM070566.1, forward strand.
AAAATTGTTGCGTTTTCTGCAAAACTAAGCCACTATTGCTACCCATTGAATAACCTCTAAGCATAAATAATTTTTCCTTTGTGTAAGACTTGCGAGTACATTTGTACTTAACCCGGTTGTTGCAAATTTAGGTGAGGAAGATGCTTTGCCCGACGAGCTCGTTAGCGCCGAGTTTGGCGACATTAACGAGTAGTGCTTTTATCGAACTCCCAGTTGGTTGCCATGTGTTATGGGGCACACCATTGTTGGACCTTTTGGTTTATTTACATTACTTCCGCTGCTACTTAATACTCTTATTTGAATTTGGCCGGTCGGCCGCATTGTAATAGTTGTAGAGTTCACTACTATGTTGTATGTCTTTTGGATTATCAATGAATGTTTGTTGTATGACTGTGATTGACGTTGAATGTGGGCATGGATGTGTTGGTCGCTGATCTTGGGAGCCAACACGGTCATATACCTGCTGTTGATGAGTTCCCTTTTAACTCATTAAGTGTGGACTTGGACTGTTTGGAGGACCGGTTATCATGTAGTGCTTGCAGAGGAGTAGTACGCATATTCATTAGAGCTCTAGTTCAATTAGGACTTTTCACTTAGATGGAGTTAAGTTGTAATTCATTTATTTAAAGCCCAGAGTTATTTTCATAAGACCGGGAAGGTCTCGGTCTTACAAAATTACCCGGGGGTCCTCACAGCGTTTGGTATTAGAGCCATACTGACTATAGGTTAGAAATAGCACTGGCATTAGTGTTAGCCAGTCTTTTGAGCAATGTATTTTGAATTATCAAATTAGTTTCAGAAAGTTAAGTTATGTATCTCTTTTATTCCTCACCCATCTTAGAATCATTTTCTTACCCTACTCACTTTTGGTTTTATAAACTAACCTTTCTCCTATCTTGTCCTTCTTGTCTTTAGATGAGTCGTCAATACATCGTCAAGGAGACCCAAGCTGAAGATGTTGATGGATACCCGACGCTACTGCGGGACATGATGTGGAGGGCCAATTTCACGTACCAACCAACGTACTCAATCTACCGTCGAGAACGAGGATCAAGGTTGGAAGAATATACCTAGCCGTAACCAACATCATCGCCAGGCGAGTGACAGGAAGCATACCATGTGGTTTTCAGGCACGTGGCACATTCAAGGCCATGGCATTGTTGGCAGTGGCTCGTGTGGCCATGAGCTATCTTCGTCATGACTTGACAGAGTTAGCTCAACCATCATATGACCATTTTCCACTGCAAGCTCGTGGCATGGAGGTGAACACCTTCGCTGAGATCCAGTATGGGGAAGATCCCCAAGTGAGGCAGTTGGCAAGGTTGGTGCATATCATGGACCGGTTCCACCACCATGCACGAGCTATGGGAGACACAACGTTGTCTCATAGCGGCCCAGGGGAACCTACAGCCCATGTGTAACATGGGGCTCGTGGACCGAAACGTGCTATATGGAGCCAACGAAGTCTCCCCATTGGCTTCTGCACCATCGGAGTACCGTCTTCCTAAAGTGGGAGGGCGAGTACAAAATCATGGACCGAGACGCCAAGCCCGCATGTCAGTAGGTTTCTCTTGTGCCCAAAGGCCGAAACCCACAGAAGGCCATATCATCGACATAGGATCCCCTCTGGGCCTTACCAATCCAGATGACACAGGATCACCTGGCTACTATTGGTTAAGCGAGTTTCTAGTGAATTTTAACCGAAACCACTAGGGTTGTAGTATCTCGAGCTCGCTGTCCGGGAATGTGTTTAGCGAGCATATATCCTTAACTTTATGTAATAGGCTAGAAGAGTGGAACTCTTTATGTGTTGTTGCAAGAACTTTTTGTTCCGGCCGATTGCCATTCGCCTACGGGCTTATATGAATGTAATCATACCAGGAAACTATGATTTGCTTTAATGGATCTTGTGCTGGCCTCTATGCCTTTGTATCTTCATTTGGTGTTAAGTTTTTGTGCTTTTTATGCCATGTTGCATGCTAGTTTAAGTTTATTCCCCTTGCTGTCTAGAATTTCGTTCGTGCTTGTTCGAGCGTATCTCTTGTCTGTTCTCTAACCATCCGTGTGACAATAGGATGGCAGGACCTAGTACTCATTCGAGGGCTCAACAAGAAGACGGATCACCACCCCCAGCCACTCGCTCTGCTACTGTAACATCCCAAATATGGGTATGTGTTTCAAATGTAAGAAAATGAGTAGAAATTAAAAACTTTCTTGCATTTGGAAGTTTTTGAACTTTTCTGTAATTCTTGTAAAGGAATTGTGGGGAGATCAACAACCTAAACCTCCTTTGACTAAAGTCATAACCTCCTTGTTGAAAATCTTGTGTCCAACCTCTGGAAATAATTTTCCTTGGTTCTAGGGAAGCTGTGTGACTCCTCTGAAAATGTTCATAATTTTTAGAAATTATTTGATAATTTTTAAGAGGCAGTCAAACCAGTTTGACTCCTGGTCAAACCCTAGAACAAACCTTGCTGAATTTCTGGAGAAAAATGCTCTGCATAAAAACCTCTGGAAAATTTACACAAGGTTTACCCTGGAGCTAGAAACCTCCAGTCAAAATTTCAGAATTTTTGGAGTTAGTTTGCTACCTATAATAATTCTTTCAAGTTTTTAGCTTGTTTTTCAAACCCCAGTCAAACCCTAGTCAAAGCCGGTTGGGTTCAAGCCAAACCCGAGCCCATAAGCTCTTTGGTTCGACTCAGCCAACTTCCCACCGCGTGTCCAACCTCAGCCGTTGGATTTCCTTTCGACGCTCGAGATCTTCTGTGCCGATTGGACCTCCGATCCCGCCTTTGCTTTTGGGCCGTTGGATGAAGATCTGTAACGTCCCTTTTTCCGGAGTTTTGAAAAAAGCTTTTAAAAATAACCATTTGGATTTGTTGCGAGTTCAAAGCTTAATTTGAGTTTTCAAAAAGAGCTTTAATTGATTAAACCAAACTTGAACTAAATCTGTTCGGTGCCTTCTGCTGTTTGTTGGAGTTTTCCCTTTCTCCCTCTTTCTGCTCTGTGTGCCCTTGTGTTTGGTTTCTCCTTTCCAGACCTCTTTTGTGTCTGAATCTCTTCTCTCGTTCTCTCTCTTTTCCTCGGCCCAGACCTCCTTTTCAGCTGGACCTCTTTATAGGTTCAACCCCTTCGGTTCTCTGGACCTCTCTTTGTAATCTTTTGTTTGGACTTCTCTTAGTCCAGACCTCCCCTTTTGTTGGCTTGAATCTCTGTGTTTAGACCTTCCTCTTGGCCTAAACCTTTCTCTGTCTAGATCTCCTTCTATTTAGACCCCTTTCCCTATTTTGGCCTCCCCCGTGGATCTCTTACCTTTCTTTTGAAACCCCCGAGTTCTTTTGGGCGTCCCGGAGTTCCTCTGGATCTCCCAGTGCCCTTTTGGAACCCTCTTTGAACTCCCTTCAAGCCCAATCGGACCTCCCTGAGTCCTTTCGGGCCTCCCTTTGTCCTTCAGACCTCCTCTGCGTCCTTTAGGACCTCCCCTTGCCTTTCTGGATCTCCCCCTGTATTCAAATAGACCTCCCGGTGTTCCCTTTTGACCTCCCTTGGTCTAAAACCTTCTTCCCTTGTCTAGGTCCTCTTTGATCTAGATCTCCCTCTGTGTCTTGGACCTCCCCGTGCCCTTTGGATCTCTTTGAGCTCTTTTTGGACCTCCCCTTGTTGAGATCTGGCCGCTAGGACCTCCTCTCTGGAGACCTTAGCCGCTCAGACCTCCCCTTGTTGAGATCTGGCCGCTAGGACCTCCTCTCTGGAGATCTTAGCCGCTCAGACCTCCCCTTGTTGAGATCTGGCCGTTAGGACCTCCTCTTTGGAGATCTTGACCACTCAGACCACCTCCTTGTTGAGATCTGGCTCTTGCGGCTGTACTGCTTGAGTTTTGCCTTCCTTGCCTTAGGACCGTTTGATCCGCATCGGGCGGCCCAATCTTGTTGGCTCGTTTGCTTGGTCCGAACGGCCCAGTTGCCTTGCCCTGTCCGATCAAGATCAGACGGCCCCTGTTCCTCCCACGCATCCTTGTTTTTGCGGACCTCTCCTTGCTCTAGATCTTGACCATCCAGGTCCTCCCCTTTGAGATCTTGGCCGTTCAGGTTCTCCTTTTGAGATCCGAGCATCAGGACCTCCTTTTGCCTTTTGATCTTGACCGTCCAGGTCCTCCTCTTTGAGATCTTGGCCGTTCAGGTTCTCCTTTTGAGATCTGAGCGCCAAGACCTCCTTTTGCTTTTTGATCTTGACCGTCCAGGTCCTCCTCTTTGAGATCTTGGCCATTCAGGTTCTCCAGGTCCTCCTCTTTGAGATCTTGGCCGTTCAGGTTCTCCTTTTGAGATCTGAGCGCCAGGACCTCCTTTTGCCTTTTGATCTTGACCGACCAGGTCCCCCCCTTTGAGATCTTGACCGTCGGACCTCCCTTTTGGAGATCTTTTGGTCAGGACCTCCTTTGGTCTTGATCTGACCGTCCAGGACCTCCCCTTTGGTTTTCCTCCGTTGGATCTCCTTTTGGTTTCGGACCTCCCTCGCACCTCGCGATTCGAGCCAACCCCGCCTTTTCTCCTCGTGGGCGTCGATCCTTTTTGGATGGGCGATCGAGATGAAAGGTTCGGCCGTCGAACGTTCTCGGTGTGTGGGTCGCCCGATCCTTATCGAACAGCTCAACTGAGATATAACGTTTGGATGGTCTGAACGTTCCTTTCCTTTCTGAACCACCCGATTCCAATCGGACGGCCCTGCTTTGTTGCACGTTTTCCTTTGTTCCTAGGACCTCTTGCTGGCTGTTTTGCAAGGACCACCTCCTCGATCCTTGCTGGTCTTTTTGTAAAGACCACCCTCCTAGTCCAGAGAATCCCTTTTGATTAAGACCACCCTGTGTTGTGTCTTTTGGACCTCCTGTCCATAGGACCTCCCTGTGTTGTGTCTTTTGGACCTCCTGTCCATAGGACCTCCCCATGTTGTGTCTTTTGGACCTCCTGTCCATAGGACCTCCCTGTGTTGTGTCTTTTGGACCTCGACCTCCTCTTTTGTGTTTAGACCTTTGTGGTCTAGACCTCCCTGTGTTGTGTTTGGACCTCCCTTAGGTTCAGACCTCCTCTTTGGTGTTTAGACCTTTGTGGCCTAAACCTCCTCTTTTGTGTTTAAACCTTTGCGGTCTAGACCCCCCCTGTCTTTTGGACCTCCTATCCTTAGACCTCCTTGTGGCCTTTAGGACCTTTTGTCCTCAAAGACCTCCCTGTCTGTCCTCTTTGGACCACCTTGCAGGACCTCTCCATTTTTTTGTCTTTTCGACCTCCTGTCCATGGGACCTCCTTGTTGTTGCACTCCTTTGGACCTCCCCGTGTCCTTAGGACTTCCCCCAGGTCGGACCTACCGCTTGGCTGGTCGGACCTACCGCTCGTGTTTGGTCTTCATTGTTTCGAGGACCTCCCTTTTGTTGATCTTATCATCCAGGACCTCCCTATCCTTTGGGCCTCCTTGTTCTCTCAGACCTCCCTACCTCCCTCGTGTGCTTGGACCTCTTCTAGGTTCAGACCTTCCCCTCGTGTTTAAACCTTTGTGGTCTAGACCACCTCCTTGTAGGACCTCCTCGCAGGATCTCCTCCTTGGACCTCCTCCTTGGATCTCCTCTTTGGACCATGGACCATGCCCTTGGACTGGTCTGTGCACCTTTTGACTGGCTCCCTTGATAGCCTTAAGTGCATTTGATGTGGGTTGAGTCACATTAAATGCTGTCACCTACCTTTGTACTTATTTCTACCTTTTGTCACCTCCTTAGCCCTGTTGCTGTCCTTTTTCGTACCCTTTGGTAGTGTGCCTTTGTACTGATGCCTTGAATCTGGGCGTCTCCTTTTGGTGGTGTTTCTGTTTTCCTCTCCCCTTTAAATAGAGCACCAGGGGCACCCATTTTCTCCCTGTTCGTCATTTCTTCTCCCTCTCTCTCTTTCTCTCGGTTCTGGAGAAGCTCTCCTTGCTCCTCTGGGACCCTTTCGGTTTTGGACCTCCCTTCCCTTGTTGGACCTCCCCTTCTGTGAATCTTTTCTTTCTGTTCTTACTAGTTCTCTTCGGTTTCCTTTTGGAGCTGCTTTATTTAGTTGTTTCTCTTTGCGTCGTGTAGATTTTGTGGGTGCTGAGGAGCTTGAAGATCCAGTAGCCCCGGTTGAAGCTCAGCAGCTCGCCACTGAAGGCAAGTCGTGGTCCTTGATCATTTTGAACCTATCTTTACAAAAAGTACTTTGTTTTTCTACAACCTACATTGGCTATTTGTATAAAATGGTTTGGGCTCTAGTTAAATACCTACTGGTTTTATTGCCTCTTTGTCTATTTGGTAATCCACATGTTGACATGTTACTTTTGATAGCCTTAGGATGGTACTGTTAGTTGGCCTCTTATTGCTATTGCCAACATGGGTATCGTTCCTGCTTAGCCTTGCTCTAGTAGACGTTGGTCTCCTCATGAATCATCTATATTGCTTAATTTTGACTAATGAATTATGGAACCTTGGTTGGTGCCAGCGATAGCGGCGTGGTTGCAGACCATAGTTGTGTTATTTGTGGTCTTGAGACCACTTTAAAATATGTTGTGCTAGGACTGGGTGGTCTTTGGCGAGTGAACCTAAAATTTGTTTTTGCTCGGGCGAGTTGGCGAGAGGCAAGTAGTGGGTGCTCGGGGTTGTTGCCATGGAGTCACTGGTGATCCAGGTTGCAACCATGGAGTCACTGGGTGCCCCAAGTTGTTCTTTGGGGTCACATTTGGGTTGTGGAATGCCTACTTTGGCGACCATTTAAGGATGAACCTTGGGAGCCATTGATCGGGCCAAATGTGCAACCACATGTCCATTATGGGGTGGACCGGGGAGCAATAACTAGAGAAGTCTGATTTGGTTACGTGGTAGATGAGTCGTTGAATTTGGCGTAAGAGGGGCCACCGGTGCTATCGCTGGCGAGTTGGGAAACCTTAACGTCTTGAGACTTAAGTTGGGGTGATCTTTGTAAAAGCCGGTGGTAGTCTCCACTTGATTCACATGTCTAAGGTAGCGTGTGTAATATCAAGCGACTAACTCTTGTGGGTAAGTTGTACACCTCTCTGAGTGTAAATCTATTGAATAGGCGTCCTCGGTTATGGACATGCGGAGATTTGAATGAGGGTAGAATTCTGTTTTTGAAATGGTGTTCCTCTGGCGCTTTGGTGAGAGGTCATGGCTTTTACCTCGAAGAGACCTTGGCCAGCTCAGAGGGGTCATGGTGGCTCACAAAGTGGTCGGGGCTGGTCTTGTGGTGCTCTGGAGTGGGTGCTCGAGAGAGGTTTGGGTTGGTGCCTTGGGTGTGAGTGGGTGCTCCTTTGTCCCCCTTTGAAAATCAAATGTACTTATGTATTATGTTTTCTAAACTTGAGCTTTGCAATCTATTATATTATTTCTTTGTCAAACTTAGCTTTACGCAAACTAACCATATAGCTCTCATTGTCAAGCCGTGCATAATACTACTTGCATACATTACCCATGGCTTCTTGAGTACATTGAAGTACTCATTGGCTTGTGCCTCTTTGTTTTGACCAGCAGAGGTTGGAGTTCAGTGGTCCGGTGCTCTCGGGAGGAGCACCTTTGAAGACCTTGCACGATGGGTGGCGTCCTCCACTTGGTAGCTTTGTGGGCTGGCGAATGGACCTTGTGTTTATGTCTTTGCCTCCGCTGTGTTGTTGTTCTCTTTTGTTGTTAGCCCTGAGTGGCACCCCTGTGCAAACCTTGGCCATAAGGCCACTTGTTAATATATGTGTTATTTTGGTCTGTTATCTCTTTGAGCTTGTTGTATGGATTTGATTACACTTGTGTTAGACCTGTGCGAGCTAGCCTTTTTGTTCCTGGGACTAGCTCGGTGCGCAGGGGCAGGACCTCCAGGAGGTCCTACGGGACTTAGCCTGGGAGATCCTGTCGGACCTCCCTGATGATATACCAGGAGGTGCTACCGGCAGGTGGCTGGTCAAGACCTCCAGGAGGTCTTGAAGACCTCCTGGGAGGTCCTGGCGGACCTCCTCTCGGATGTACCGCAACTTAAAAAAATGGTCCTCCCGGACCTTTGCTGTATATCACAGGGTGGGTCGTCACAAGATCCAACCGCCATCGTGTTTTCCCGCGTCGATCCCGGTCGCCTTTTCAAACCGTCGGGCCACTTGGTCCAGCCCAGTCAGCTACTGCACTTGGGCTCGAGCCACTTGAGCACGTGTGGTTGGGGCCGTTGGATTCCAATCCAACGATCATTATCGCTTGTGCTGATCGAAACCCCGGTGGTCTCGATCAATCTCAGCCTTCCAATTCTTATCGGACCGCCAAGATCTCTGTCAATCCTGGCCGTCCAATTCCCATCTAGTCGTGGTGTGTTGGGTCAGTGCCTAATGGGTTAGACTCAACCCATTCATTCACTTGACCCGAGCCCCTCTCGTTCTTGTCTCTGACTGGTGGGGCCATCACCTCCTGGTCACCTTCTTCTCTGGCGCAAATGCGGCGCCAGAACCTGAGGCATGGGAGAGCTTCTACGCGGTCACCACATGCGTCATCGTCAACGGCTCCAAGCGGTTTAATCTTGTCGATGGTCGCCCCAAAGTCTTTCTTTCACTGCTCCCATCCTTTTCGGCGTGTTCATGGCAGCAGCTTTGACCCGAGGAGTGCCGTTGCTTTCTCTTGTCCCTCCGGCTATAAGTAGCCCTCAAGCTCTCCCTTAGCTTAATCACCCCTCAGCTCTAGCTTGCACCCTCTTTGCTTGTTGAGCTCAAACCACCTGTGAGCCCCTCAGCCGCCATTACTGGACCTTGAAGCTCCTTGATGACAACAGGGTTCCAGTGGCTCTCTTTCCAATATTTTGCTCCAGCTTGTTCCTCTCATCTCCTGGAGTAAATCCCCTAACTTGATTTTAGGTTGCTTTCATAGTAGCGGCTTAATTTTGGGGATTGTTCTTTGTCGGCCGAATCGCCCCCTTTCTTCCTCAGCTCTGGTAAGGGCTTCTTTCTCCAATTGCTTGCTCTGGGGCTATCCTTGAGCCATGTTGGAGCTATCTTGATGACGCGGTCCCTCTCTTTTTGCTCAGGTTGTCTTCTCCGCGTTGTCATCTTTGTCTCCGGCGCTGTGCTTCGCCGCCGGCGTAGCTCCGACCTCCTCGGTGCCTCTCAGTGCTAAGGTAAACCTCCTGGTAGTCCCTAGCAGCTATGGCACCGCTTCTCAGAACCGCTGCGGAGCTCCTTTGCGTTTTTTTGTTTTCGGCAGTGCGTTGCCGCGCCGCCTCTCTCCGGCTAGCCGCCGTTGTGGTCCTCCTCCGTGGTCGCCACCGCCACCAGTGTGTGCGCTGTGCTATTGTGGTCCCGTTTTGGCCTTCGGTTTGCGCCAGTGTGGTCCCTGTCGCCGGCGACAAGCCGTGGAGTACCATCGAGTCTTTGTCGGACGGGAACGCATAGTGCGTTGTCATATTAGGACAAGATTCAGTCCATTAAATGCTAATCAACGCTTAATCTCTGTTAATCACTAGTTAGTATTTAATGTCCATCTTTAAGTGTGCTCCTGTGTCGCTGCCGGGTGGGTCCCGCACTCTTTAAACCCCGTGCGCGTTTAAAGCAGCCGTGTGTGGCCCACGTGTCGCTGACATGCGGGCCTAGCCCCTTTAAACCTTCACTGTGCACGTGCGCAATGCTAGGTTTGCTGTGGACCGTCCATCTCGTGATCAGCGGCTGTGAGTGCGTAAAAATTTCAAAGCTTTTCGCTGAAGTTGGTTTTTGAGTCTTTTCGGTGTTCTTCGTTCTTATCGGTTCTTTTTCGTTCTTTCGCTAGGTTCCGACGAAATCGTTGATCGTGAGAGATCCTTCTGATGAGGTTGAGCAACTCCGGCAAGGCAAGCGGTTTGATCATGCTAATCCCATTATTTTGAAAGTCTATTACTTTATTTACAAATTGTATATACATGCATGCTTTTGTGTCAAAGTAATTTTCCGATTAGAGATAGCTATTCCTATTGCATGGTTGCCCTTAAATTATTTATCCTTGCCACAAAACATAAGTTATTAATCTCATGGGTGAATTAGAGCCCGATGATTGAATTATGCTCTTTATTGTCTTTTTGGTGTCATGTTTAGAAATGCTTAGCTACCGGTAGAATTAGGCGGGTTAATGGACTTATGTCAATGACCTTGATCACACAAATCTTATTATTATTATTCCATTATGTCCGGCACCTTGTGCTTTGTTAATTTGTAAAGTCAAAAACTGAAACTGAAAATGTTTTAGACTTGGGCACATTGGATGATGGTGTGATTTGTTGGTGTGTTGGAATGGTGCCTAAGTCATCAAGGACTGAGTTACTTGTGTCACTAAGCCAAGCGATTATTGCGTGCTAACCACACGAGGGGGATATGGGACCTCTCTTGACTAAGTACTTTGGGAGGTGTTAATTATGAGTCATTGGTGGTTGTTATAAAGAAAAAATGTTTGTTGTTTGTAAGGAGGGGAGCACCCGCAGTTGCTTAGGCTGGGCCGGTGCATCCTACTCTTCATATGGGTGCGACTCTTAATTAGCACAATCCATTTGAAATGTCTCGTAGGACTTAGCCGTGCCGGCATACCTAAGGAAGTGTGCTTAATCTAGTGGCAAAAAGGCGGTCTAGCGTGTGGGTACATTGGTACACCCTTGCAAGGTTTCAAACTATTCGAATAGCCGCGTCCTAGGTTATAGACATGCTTGGTAAGGTCGTGCAAGAACTAGACTACAACCTTTTAATTAAAACTTGTTGTGGGTGGTACGAATGGTTAATTCATGCTATTGTTGTGGTGACTATTGGGTTAGTCACTTCCAGGATGTTGTTGTCATTATCTATTGTTACTCACTGTTATTTAAACATTAAAAACAGATTGCAAAGATTGTTTTAAATGTATTACATTATTGCAAATGAAACTTGCTTTATGCTGAAAATGAGCCTAGAGCCTTCTACATTTGTTCAAGCTTGCATGTAGTTATGTTTAGGTTGTTACCCTACACGTAAGTCTTGCGAGTACATTTTTGTACTCATTTGCTTTGCTTGATTAAATTGTTGTAGAGGAGGTTGATCCCCAAGGGATTAACTTTCGTGAGACGGACTTCGACTTCGCCTTCGACGACTAGCTGGCAGCCCGGTCGGTTGCCTTGTGGGCTTAAAGGCAAACCGTATGGCTTTTGTTTATCGCCATCTTATGGCACTTTGCTTCCGCTGTTAATTAAGTCTTTTTAGCTTTTGTGGCCGGTTGGCCTTGTTGTCATAAACCTCTATTATGTACGTCTTTTGTTTATTTAAGTTCGTGCTTTGGTTCTATGTTTTGTATGGAATTGATGCATGATTTTGTAAAAGGGTGTGTGTACAACACTTCTGGGATGTGCACATTTTCCCGAGCACGTGATATTTTGCTTGTGATGTTAGGGTCAATTGGATGACTAAGCATTTCAAGCTAAATACCCCGGGATTTCACAAAGTTTCGTATCAGAGCCGTACTGGCCGTAGAAACCCTAGCTTGGTCGTCTTTAGGATATTTTGAAAAACTTAGTTTCAAAATATCAAATGGTTTATGAAAGCTTAAGTAAATTCTCAGATTTTACTCCTTACCTATCTTAGATTGCTCATCTCATCTTGCTCTAAATTGAGTTTTAAAAGTTGTTTTACTCTCTGTCTCTCAAAAGATAGTGGTTATCGCTTAATCTCAATTTTGGGGAGCTAATGAGAGTTGTAAATTGAAGTTTTTGGCTGCCTTTTGGTGAAGAAAAGAAGTGCTTGGAGCTTGGATCAATTTCTGGACAGCAAGAAGCAGTTCTGGACAGCAAGCTCTAGCTAGTAATTAGGGTAGATAATGAGAGGTTAATTCAACTAAAACTTGTGCGAATAAAAGGGTAAGATATGATACTAGTTGGCTATGTATCTAACACTTCTTTTTGCTGGTTTTTCCTTGCTTTGTAGAAGTGTTAGAGCTAGAGTTGTGTTCTGAAATTTTTTGCCTTCTCAACCGATTGCTCGTTCATTCAATACGGGTTAGTCATGCCGGGAAGTTGAGCTTTAGTCTTGTGTTTCCTTGCTGTTTCTTGAGCCTTTTGTAAGCTTTTAGAGTTCCTTTCTTGCAGTTTTGTTTGGCTTTCGGTTAGGGTAATGTTCCATTCCCCTAATCGTTGGCTTTTCGCTTTCTTTAGCTCCTAGTTTTCGGGTTGTGTTGCTAACCCCTCTCTTCGGAATAGGATGGCTGGAAGGACTCGAAGCAGTCAGGGCCAATCAGCTGGTCCGGATGAGGAGCTCCCGCCTCCTCTGACCATGGCCGAAGTTCTTTCTCAGGTTGAGCGCAACCGAATGGACCAGACAAGGATTCTGGAGGTTATCGCACGCAATACCTCCTCTCTTCCAGGTGCCTCCGGATCAGGGGGAGGAAGTGGGTGTAAGACCCGGGATTAACACTCCCAAATCCTCTGTGTATTTCTGAACTAGTCTCATGATCAGTAGCTAGTTCACACAGTAAACAAATATGGTAACAAAATCATATCACAACTTTATTAATAAATAACAGCAGAGTTGATTACAAAGGATGCTTACAGGCCAACAATAAAATAAACACAGCGGAAGACGAAGATGTAGTAGAGTCCAGTTAATCTGCCACAGGCAATCGACTGGAGAAGCGGCCTAGTCGTCGAGATCCACACCGGTGGCAAAGTCCTTCTCCTCTAAAATTATTTGCATTAAGCAAGAATGAGCACAACTACCGTGCTCGCAAGTTACACCGATCAAATGCAGAATGACAAGCATATATGGATATCTCAAAGGAAAGCTTAATATGGTTGAATTTGCATAAAACAGCATTTTCTGTAAATACTTGTACTAAGTTCCAAAGCAGTTATTCTATAACTAAAATTCATTTTATAAATCAATTTTATAGTCAGATAACATTCACACATGAATGGTGAAGGATACCCTCCTATCACAAGGCTTCCCGCCAGATTCCCATTTGCATAATCCATTTGATGAAGTCTTTTCAAATCAAAACCAAAGTCTAACTTTGAGTGGCTTTGCTAGCATGTCCATGACATGACGCTGCTATTGAATAGTTTTACACTCTGCGAGTTTGTACAACTTTACCCACAAGACACGAATTCTCTAGTTTATCCGGCATATATCTATGCCACCGCTCACTACCTTAGGTAGCAGTCTAGAGCACATGCCAAGGCCTTTACAATGCATCATTCCACCACAGTATCTCCTCGCTAAGGTTTCACCCCCTTTGGATAGAAATCCATGAGTTCCTAACCCCTCTTGCGCCGGTGGGAATAAAGTAGTCATGAAAGACAGGCCATGAAAGACCACCCACGTACATACAGGATCAACTGCGATGGAACTCTGCAAATTAATTAGCCAGGTCCTACACCCCATTACGAGGACATGTGGTTGCACGGTGAGGCATAGCCCATTATAGGCATAGCAAAGGCAGCTCGAGGCGGTCCTCAAGCCCGACTTAGGCGACTTTCCACAAAACCCATGGGCCTCGATCATGGAAATGACTCGATCCTGTGCATTAACATGCACCATCCAAACAACCATTTCGCCCAAATACAAACCATAATTTTATTTTATTTTTCTCAAATTCATTTACAACAAAACTTCCATGACAAACCAATGCCATGGATTCTTAAACAATATTTGATTTTTGGCTGAAAGTTTCCCAAATCAAACATTTTTGGGTCTAAGCATTGCTAAGCATAATCTTTCTCAAAATGTTCTAGTTCATACTATTGTATCAACTAGATTTTATCTAGGGTGAGGGTTAAATGTCCAAGACTTGTCAAGAACGAGATCAGTATGTAAACCATCAGTATTGTGATAATCCAATCTTCAACAATCCAATATCCATTAGTCCAATCTACACCATATAGGTCTAATTCTATGATCCAACATCAATTGATCCAAATATTTAACTATACTCTAATTTTATAATCCGATATCTATCAATCCATTATTCCTTAATAAACTATTTCTACTAATTCAACATCAATCTAATGACTAAGTAATTCTATAATCAAATCTTTAGATAATCGATATCCAATAGTAATCTATTTCTAGAATCGATATCAATAATTCGATATCGACTATAGTGTTTATCTATCATCCATTTTCTAATAATCCCACATCAACAATTATCTATTTCTGAAATCCTATATTCAATAATTGTTTATTTCTTTAATCAACCATAATGATCATGTATTTCTAATAATCCAACATCATTCAATCCGATAATCCAATAATAATCTATGATTGACATCTAATATCCAACAATCATACAACTCTAATAATCCCACATCCAACCATATTATATTTCTACAATTCATTCTCAATAAGCCAATATCAATAATTATCTATTTACGTAATTCAACATCCATTATCTATTAATAATCTTCCTCTAACTTCACCCTTCCATGCACAATCTTCTTTTATTATCTAAACTCCGACAAATTGCAACTCCAAAATATATTGCATTCGATAAATTCTCCATACCACCTCTCTTGACAATAATTGGACATACAAAGGCCTTTGGGAATAACTATAAAGCTTAAAACAGGAATTTAAATTACTTGAATATAAATACGCATGCAATAATAATTTAAAACAGAATTTAAATAATTTTAAATACTGGGATTAACATGTTCAAGAATGTAACTTGCCTTGCTTAATGGATTATTCTCAAATGATGTTGAAATCCGATTCGTCCAAGTAAATCGAAATCTATCTGGCGTAAGCGATCCGAATTCAAATAATATTCAAATAAAATCCAAATAAAATCCAAAAATTATAACATAAATACTGCTAGGAAGGTATCGATTTTATATGAATTTAGGAAGTTGAATCGATGCAATCGGAGTTCGTATGAGGGAGAACGAAATTCCGGAAGGTTGAATGTCACATGAAATAATATAATTCCGAAAATTGTACTATTCATCGGAAATTATGGTTTCGGATAACTGGGAACAAAGAAGGAGTTTTAGGGCTATGGCGAGGAAGTACGATGTTGAATGCGTTGAGGCGAACTCAGCGGTGTCGGCGGCTTCGGCGAGATGATATTCGATGGCGGCCTTGATCCGACGGAGAAATCCCGGCGGACGGCGGCTTAACGTCGTATTGCGGGCAAGCGGAGAGGAGTTAGCGGATGAGGTTTGTGGCGATTTGAAGAGCGGAACCATGGGGAACGAATGCTTCGCCTCGGTTGGGGTGGAAGCGCGCGGTCGGCGGCGTGGCGGCGATGCATAAAATGGACCAAATAATTAATGAAATTAAATAAAATCTAAAAATTATGAAATAAATACTAAAAATAGTAGATGAATTTAGGAGGAAGAATTAGCAGTTTGGAGTTTGCATGTAAGAGAACGATTTTTGGAAAGAATAACATGGACAAGTTTAAAGGAAGTGCATGACAAGAAAAAAAATGGTCTACTGTTCATCTTCCTTACTGCGAACAGCAAGCTTTAAGAAAATGGCGCCATGGAGAAGGTGGTGCTCCGGCGACGGTGACGGCAAGGGAAGGAGAGCACCGCGTAGAGGACGACGATGTGAAGCCAGGGATGAAGACTATTTGGCCGGAGCTAGCTCGGCGGCGACGATTTCACAAAAGAAGAAGCCGTTCTATGGTTTAGATGGTGATGTTGCGCGCGAGCGGCGTTCCGACGGCCGGCGAGGGTGGAATGGAGAGAGGAAGGGCGTGGATGCGGTGCTCACCTCGATTGTGGAGAAAGCGTACGGATGACCGGAGGCGAGGACGGCGGCGTCGGCGCGGCTTGGGCTCACGGTGGCGATGGTGCTCGGCGATGTTCCGTGGCGAGGAAGCGGTGTAGAACGTCGCGAGGCGAAGCTAACGGTGTGGTCGATGGTGCGGGAAGGCAGCGACGCCGGAGGCGAAGAACGAAGAAGCTTCGGTTGTCAGAGAAGCTCCAAATTCGACGATTGGAGGGATGAGAGGAGAAGTGGGTGGCGGAGGCGGGACAAGTGAGAGGAGGGCACCTCGTGCTCCCTTTATAGGGGTGGAGGGAAGCGAAGCAGCGGAATCTGAAGAGCTACAGGCGGCGACTTTAGTTGCAATTGAAGATGAAACGAAACGATTAAATTGATTGTATGTAGTGGATGAATCGTGCAATTGATGGTGCTGCGACATGCGTGACGATAATGCGGATGTTTCGCTTCAGACGGATTTGATTTTAATGTTTTGAGTGGGGAGAAAGAGAAGAAAAAGTGGTGGTCTGCCATTAATGGCTGTTTTTGGAGCTTGGGGCAGCAATGGCAGCCATGGGAGGGGAAGAGGAGAGGTGGCGCGGTGGTGGGGGTGGTCGGCGGCACGGCGAGCGGCGGCGGTGGCTGCAGAAGGGGTGGGGAGAACATGGAGGCGCCGGCGTTCAGCCATAGACGGCTCGGTTGAGAAAATAAGAAAACAGGAATGAAGTTCTCGGGAAGAAGATAACTATTGAGAGAGAGAGAGAGAGAATTAAAGATAAAAGAATAGGAGGGGTTATGCCATCAATTGGAAACATAAGCCTATGTTGGTAGTGCATGCAGGGCTCTTGGAGTTAAGTGTGCATGTGTTGGGAGCAAATTTAGATGGGTGACCCATGGGAACCTGTGTGCCCACGTTGGAAGAATTTTTTTTTTATTCTCGAAATAAGGATTAAGCATTAAATCAAATATTTTTAGAACATAGCAAATAGAGTCCAAAAATTCTAGAAACAATCACAAAAATTCCTAAAATTATTTTGAACTTAATAAAAATAATTCCAACTTAAAGTTGAGTTTTATTTTTGCACATAATTTATTTGGCTTTAAAATAATAAGGAAAAGTTTTTAAAATTTCAGAAAATTCTAGAAAGTAATTAATTTTTATTTTTTCAACTTTAACTCAAATTAAACTTCAAAAACTTTAATAAAACTTTAATTTTGACATTTAAAACTTCAGAAATTCAAATAAAGCAATTAAACTCTTTCAAATTTCAGAAGATTCAATAAAATGATAACTTTAATAAATATTAAATTGGTAACAGAACTTTGGGCTGTTACAAAACTACCCCCCTTAAAAGGAATCTCGTCCCCGAGATTCGAAGAGGCTAGAAAGAAAGCTACGGATACAAGGTTTTTAACTGGAGTTTTCGTTGTCTACATTCTACTCTTCATCTGACAGGGCCTGAGCTGTGACATTGTTCAGACGTCCTTTTTCAGAATTTTGTGGCTTCTTGTTTGCTTGCATGGTGTTGATTCTTGGAACTTCAAAGTTGGTTGGGTTCGTGCCTGCTGCTTCTAGTGTTATTGTTGGAATCAAAATAGCTTTTGGAATGTTGTCTGAGGGGAGTGCTAAGCGTCTTCTTGGGCATCGATTGGCATAATGTCCCATATCCCGACAATTGAAGCATTGTATTCCTGCCCTTGAAGTTTTGTTCTATTGAGGTTGGCCATCCTTGATGTTGCGGATCATCTGCATCGGTGGACGTGGTGCTGATCCTGGAGTCTTGAGTGCGGTCATCGTTGGTGCTTGGTTGGGTTGGGATTGAATCACACGAGCCTTGGAATTTCTTGCAACATTGTTCTCTTGATCTACCATTTTCCTCTTGGAACACTTGGTGCAGCAACGTCGTTCTTGTGTTGTAGGAGCAGTGGCTGAGAAAGCATTGTTGTTGTTCATTTGTTGCATCAACTGTTGCATTAGTTGAGCCTGGGTGATGAAGAACTGGTTCAAATTTCGAAGAGTTTCTGCCGTCAGTGGTTGGTTGGCTTCATTACTGGCATTTCCAGGGACATTATTGTCTTGGTTGGTTCCACTTCCCGAGCAACGAGTGTTCACCATCTGTTGGTTATTCCAGATTTTTTAGGGAAGGGGACAAAGGATAGGGAAGAGACAAATAAGAATGACTAAGGGGATAGAACAACACTCCCAAACGAAAGAACCAACTCAAAAGCGTCATACAACGTTCTATCGATTGTAAATCGTAAATTGGTGAAACGACTCAATACACAGAATGAGTCTTGGCAACTTAGACTATAGGGCTTGGCTGACATCGCATCTTCTGCTCGGGATCTTCGATGATTCTTGTATGACGATACTCCTTTGACAGCTTCATGCCTTGCAATCTTGAACGTAAGGGTTAATAATCGTGTTGACATTATAGAGATTTTTAAGGGAAAGAGGATCCATTTAACAATACAAAAAATGGTGAAAAGAGAATTAGGTAAGAAATAAGATAGATGACCAAGATGAGGAGAGAACAAATTATTTTTCTTGTTATATAAAATAAGTTTTGAAGTTTTCAACTAACGGCCATTCTAACTAGGTCATGACCTACAGTCGATATGGCTCTGATACCACTTTGTAAGACCCGGGATTAACACTCCCAAATCCTCTGTGTATTTCTGAACTAGTCTCATGATCAGTAGCTAGTTCACACAGTAAACAAATATGGTAACAAAATCATATCACAACTTTATTAATAAATAACAGCAGAGTTGATTACAAAGGATGCTTACAGGCCAACAATAAAATAAACACAGCGGAAGACGAAGATGTAGTAGAGTCCAGTTAATCTGCCACAGGCAATCGACTGGGGAAGCGGCCTAATCGTCGAGATCCACACCGGTGGCAAAGTCCTTCTCCTCTGAAATTATTTGCATTAAGCAAGAATGAGCACAACTACCGTGCTCGCAAGTTACACCGTCAAATAATGTAATGACATGCATATATGGATATCTCAAAGGAAAGCTTAATATGGTTGAATTTGCATAAAACAAACATTTTCTGTAAATACTTGTACTAAGTTCCAAAGCAGTTATTCTATAACTAAAATTCATTTTATAAATCAATTTTATAGTCGATAACATTCACACATGAATGGTGAAGGATACCCTCCTATCACAAGGCTTCCCCTTGATTCCCATTTGCATAATCCATTTGATGAAGTCTTTTCAAATCAAAACCAAAGTCTAACTTTGAGTGGCTTTGCTAGCATGTCCATGATCATGACGCGCTATTGAATAGTTTTACACTCTGCAGAGTTTGTACAACTTTACCCACAAGACACGAATTCTCTAGTTTATCCGGCATATATCTATGCCACCGCTCACTACCTTAGGTAAGCAGTCTAGAGCACATGCCAAGGCCTTTACAATGCATCATTCTACCACAGTATCTCCTCGCTAAGGTTTCACCCCCTTTGGATAGAAATCCGCAGAGTTCCTAGCCCCTCTTGCGCCGGTGGGAATAAAGTAGTCATGAAAGGCAGGCCATGAAAGACCACCCACGTACATACAGGATCAAGCTGCGATGGAACTCGCAAATTAATTAGCTGTGTCCTACACCCCATTACGAGGACATGTGGTTGCACGGTGAGGCATAGCCCATTATAGGCATAGCAAAGGAACGCCAGAGGCGGTCCTCAACTGACTTGGGTGACTTTCCACAAAACCCATGGGCCTCGATCATGGAAATGACTCGATCCCGTGTATTAACATGCACCATCCAAACAACCATTTCGCCCAAATACAAACCATAATTTTATTTTATTTTTCTCAAATTCATTTACAACAAAACTTCCATGACAAACCAATGCCATGGATTCTTAAACAATATTTGATTTTTGGCTGAAAGTTTCCCAAATCAAACATTTTTGGGTCTAAGCATTGCTAAGCATAATCTTTCTCAAAATGTTCTAGTTCATACTATTGTATCAACTAGATTTTATCTAGGTGAGGGTTAAATGTCCAAGACTTGTCAAGAACGAGATCGATATGTAAACCATCGATATTGTGATAATCAATCTTCAACAATCCAATATCCATTAGTCCAATCTACACCATATAGGTCTAATTCTATGATCCAACATCAATTGATCCAAATATTTAACTATACTCTAATTTTATAATCCGATATCTATCAATCCATTATTCCTTAATAAACTATTTCTACTAATTCAACATCAATCTAATGACTAAGTAATTCTATAATCAAATCTTTAGATAATCGATATCCAATAGTAATCTATTTCTAGAATCGATATCAATAATTGATATCGACTATAGTGTTTATCTATCATCCATTTTTCTAATAATCCCACATCAACAATTATCTATTTCTAAAATCCTATATTCAATAATTGTTTATTTCTTTAATCCAACCATAATGATCATGTATTTCTAATAATCCAACATCATTCAATCCGATAATCAATAATAATCTATGATTGACATCTAATATCCAACAATCATACAACTCTAATAATCCCACATCCAACCATATTATATTTCTACAATTCATTCTCAATAAGCCAATATCAATAATTATCTATTTACGTAATTCAACATCCATTATCTATTAATAATCTTCCTCTAACTTCACCCTTCCATGCACAATCTTCTTTTATTATCTAAACTCCGACAAATTGTAACTCCAAAATATATTGCATTCAATAAATTCTCCATACCACCTCTCTTGACAATAATTGGACATACAAAGGCATTGGGAATAACGATAAAGATTAAAACAGGAATTTAAATTACTTGAATATAAATACGCATGCAATAATAATTTAAAACAGAATTTAAATAATTTTAAATACTGGGATTAACATGTTCAAGAATGTAACTTTCCTTGCTTAATGGATTATTCTCAAGCGATGTTGAAATCCGGTCGTCCAAGTAAATCGAAATCTATCTGCGTAAACGATCCGAATTCAAATAATATTCAAATAAAATCCAAATAAAATCAAAAATTATAACATAAATACTGCTAGGAAGGTATCGATTTTATATGAATTTAGGAAGTTGAATCGACTTGATCGGAGTTAAATATGAGGGAGAACGAAATTCGGAAGGTTGAATGTCACATGAAATAATATAATTCCGAAAATTGTACTATTCATCGAAATTATGGTTTTGGATAACTGGGAACAAAGAAGGAGTTTTAGGGCTATAGCGAGGAAATCTGACGTTGAATGCGTTGAGGCGAACTCAGCGGTGTCGGCGGCTCGGCGAGATGATATTCGATGGCGGCCTTGATCCGACGGAGAAATCTTCGCGACGGACGGCTAACGTCGGTATTGCGGGCAAGCGGAGAGGAGTTAGCGGATGAGGTTTGTGGCGATTTGAAGAGAAACCATGGGGAACGCGCTTCGCCTCGGTTGGGGTGGAAAAGCGCCGCGGCGTACGGCGGCGACGATCATAAAATGGACCAAATAATTAACAGAAATTAAATAAAATCTAAAAATTATGAAATAAATACTAAAAATAGTAGATGAATTTAGTTGAATTTAGGAGGAAGAATTAACGGATTTGGAGTTTGCATGTAAGAGAACGATTTTTGGAAAGAATAACATGGACAAGTTTAAAGGAAGTGCATGACTAGAAAAAAAATGGTCTACTGTTCATCTTCCTTACTGCGAACAGCAAGCTTTAAGAAAATGGCGCCATGGAGAAGGTGGTGGTCCGGCGACGGTGACGGAAAGGGAAGGAGAGCACCGCGTAGAGGACGACGATGCGAAGCCAGGGATGAAGACTATTTGGCCGGAGCTAGCTCGACGGCGACGCATTTCACAAAAGAAGAAGCTTCGTTCTATAGTTTAGATGGTGATGTTGTTGCGCGAGCAGCGGCGTTCTGACGGCCGGCGAGGGTGGAATGGAGAGAGGAAGGGCGTGGATGCGGTGCTCACCTCGATTGTGGAGAAGCGATGTACGGATGACCGGAGGCGAGGGCGGCGGCGTCGGCGCGGCAGGCTCACGGTGGCGATGGTGCTCGGCGATGTTCGGTGAAAGCGAGGAAGCACGGCGTAGAACGTCGCGAGGAAGCTAACGGTGTGGTCGATGGTGCCGGGAAGGCTTGACGGCGCGGAGACAAAAAACGAAGAAGCCGGTTGTCAGCGGAGAAGCTCAAATTCCGGCGATTGGAGGGATGAGAGGAGAAGTGGGTGGCGGGGAGGCGGGGCGAGTGAGAGGAGGGCACCTCGTGCTCCCTTTTATAGGGCGGAGGAAGCGAAGCAGCGGGAATCTGAAGAGCTACGGGCATAAACTTTAGTTGCAATTGAAGATGAAAGCAAGCGATTAAATTGATTGTATGTAGTGGATGAATCGTGCAATTGATGGTGCTGCGACGTGCGTGGCGATAATGCGGACGTTTAAGCCGCACGGATTTGATTTTAATGTTTTGAGTGGGGAGAAAGAGAAGAAAAAGTGGTGGTGCGCCATTTGGAGCTTGGGCGACAATGGCGCCATGGGAGGGAAGAGGAGAGGTGGCGGTGGTGGGGGGTGGTCGTGACACGGCGGCGGCGGTGGCTGCGAAGGCGGGGAGAACATGGAGGCGCGGCGTTCAGCCATAGACGGCTCGGTTGAGAAAATAAGAAAACAGGAATGAAGTTCTCGGGAAGAAGATAACTATTGAGAGAGAGAGAGAGAGAATTAAAGATAAAAGAATAGGAGGGGTTATGCCATCAATTGGAAACATAAGCCTACGTTGGTAGTGCATGCAGGGCTCTTGGAGTTAAGTGTGCATGTGTTGGGAGCAAATTTAGATGGGTGACCCATGGGAACCTGTGTGCCCACGTTGGAAGAAAAAAAAATTCGAAATAAGGATTAAGCATTAAATCAAATATTTTTAGAACATAGCAAATAGAGTCCAAAAATTCTAGAAAAAATCACAAAAATTCCTAAAATTATTTTGAACTTAATAAAAATAATTCCAACTTAAAGTTGACTATTATTTTTGCACATAATTTATTTGGCTTTAAAATAATAAGGAAAAGTTTTAAAATTTGAGAAAATTCTAGAAAGTAATTAATTTTTATTTTTTCTACTTTAACTCAAATTAAACTTCAAAAACTTTAATAAAACTTTAATTTTGACATTTAAAACTTCAGAAATTCAAATAAAGCAATTAAACTCTTTCAAATTTCAGAAGATTCAATAAAATGATAACTTTAATAAATATTAAATTGGTAACAGAACTTTGGGCTGTTACAGTGGGCATCAGTCGCGAGGGGGACTCTCGGAGTTCCTTCGCACTCAGCCGCCCACTTTCTCCAGGACTGAGGACCCACTGGACGCAGACGACTAGCTACGTCTGGTTGAGCAAAAGCTCAGCATCGCTCAGTGCCAGGATCACGAGAAAGCACTCTTCGTCTCCCATCAACTGGAAGGTTTAGCACTCTCTTGGTGGGAGAGTTTTCTAGCCATGCAGCCCGCAACCCAAGTCGTCACTTGGGAGGAGTTTCATTCTGCTTTTCGTCGAGCTCACATCCCCGCTGGTTTGATGAAGCTCAAGAAGAAGGAGTTCCTTTCGCTCAAGCAAGGTCAGAGGTCAGTGGCAGAGTATTTGTACGAGTTTAACCATTTGGCTCGTTATGCTCTAGAAGAGGTGGCCACTGATGAGGCCAAGTAGGAGAAGTTCATAGATGGTTTGTCCGAGGAGCTGTAGGACAAGTTATCTTTCGTTGACTTCCCCAACTTCCAGACCTTGGTCAACAAGGCCATCATCACCGAGCACAAGGGAAGAGCACTGGGAGAGTCCCTCAAGCGCAAGTGGGAGGCCCAGAAGGCATCCAAGGCCAGCTATCCCCGTCCTCGTTCCGGGCAAGCTCAGGTGTCCCGTCCTCAGGCTTCAGTACCCCCGAGGTCTTCAGCACCTGCCCCTCATCCTTCGTAGGCCGTGTCTCAACCACGTGCACCTGTGAGTCAGCAAGGTGGCCTCCGCAATGCAGCTGCCGGGGTCACTTGTTTCTTTTGCAACTAGAAGGGCCATTATGCGAATAATTACCCTAAGAAGACTGGAGCGGCCCCTCGTCCTAATGGAGGACGTAGGAAAGGAGGTGGTCCTCCTCAGGATCAGAAGGTTGCTCATGGTCAAGTCAACCACATCTCAGTCGAGGAAGCACAGGAGGCGCCTGACGTCGTGTTGGGTATGCTTCTTGTCAACTCCCATCCTGCTTCTGTTTTGTTTGATTCAGGAGCATCTCATTCTTTTGTATCTCAGTCTTTTGCTGGTGTTGGTGATCTTCTTTTTGCTCCTTTGCTTGTCTCGTTGCTCATTCGCTCTCCCGGTTCGGAGTTGAGAGCTGAAACCGAGTGTCGGGATGTTCCTATTGAGATTGAGGGAGTAGGATATTTGGCAAATCTTATCCTCCTCAATTCAGCGAGCTTAGATGTGATTCTTGGTATGGATTGGTTGTCTCAGCACTTGGGGCAAATCGATTGCGCCAGGAAGCTCATCTACCTCACAAGTCCCTCCGGTGAGCAGGTTCGCTTTTCGCCGAAGATGCAAGGTCTGCATCTCTTCGCACTTGAAGCGAAGCTGGCTTTAGATATTCGTGAAGTCCCAACGGTGTGTGACTTCATCAATGTATTTCCCGAAGATCTTCCTGGGATGCCACCAGTTCATGACCTCGAGTTCGTCATCGAGTTGGCTCCCGGTACTGCCCCGATTTCAAAGAGGCCTTACCAGATGCCACCGAATGAGTTGGTGGAGTTGAAGACGCAACTTGGTGAGCTGCAAGAGAAGGGTTTCATCTGCCCTAGCTCATCTCTGTGGGGCTGTCCAGCAATCTTTGTAAAGAAGAAGGACAATACTTTACGCATGTGCGTCGATTACCGTCCGCTTAACGAAGTAACGGTAAAGAACAAGTATCCTTTGACCCGCATCGACGACCTCTTTGATCAATTAACTAGAGCTCGAGTGTTCTCCAAGATTGATTTGAGAGTGGGATATCATCAAGTTCGGATCTGACCTGAGGATATTCCAAAGACGACTTTCTCTACTCGCTACGGTTTGTACGAGTATACCGTCATGTTGTTCGGCTTAACCAATGCTCCTGCCTTGTTCATGAATCTCATGAATTCGGTGTTCATGGAGTATTTGGATAAGTTTTTCGTGGTCTTCATCGATGATATTCTTATCTATTCTAAGAACGATGGAGAACACGCCCAGCATCTGAAGCTTATGTTGGGCAAGCTGCGTGAGCACCAGCTGTATGCGAAGTTCAGCAAGTGCGTGTTCTGGTTGAAGGAAGTGGCCTTCTTGGGCCATGTTCTTTCAGCAGGAGGCGTAGCCGTTGATCCTAGCAAGGTCAGCGATGTGCTCTCCTGGAGTCAGCCCAGTTCGGTAATCAAAGTGCGGAGTTTTCTCGGTTTAGCGGGATATTATCGTCGCTTTATCGAGAACTTCTCCAAGATCGTGAAGCCGATGACTGAGTTGCTCAAGAAGGACAAGAAGTTTTTGTGGTCCGCTATCTGCGAGGAAAGTTTTCAAGTACTCAAGAAGCGTTTGACCACCGCTCCCGTTCTCGTTCTTCCCGATGTCCATCGGAGCTTCGATGTCTTTTGTGATGCTTCTCGTCGAGGCCTCGGTTGTGTCCTTATGCAAGAAGGCAAGGTAGTGGCCTATGCATCAAGGCAATTGAGACCTCATGAACTCAACTATCCTACCCATGACTTGGAGCTAGCTGCTGTGATTCATGCACTTAAGATTTGGCGACATTACCTTATCGGTAATCGTTGTGAAGTGTATTCGGATCACAAAAGCTTGAAGTATTTGTTCACCCAGCCAGATCTGAACCTCAGGCAAAGGAGATGGTTGGAGTTGATCAAAGACTATGAAATGGGTATTCACTATCATCGGGCAAGGCTAATGTAGATTCCGATGCATAGTCATAAGGTGCATTGCAATGCCTTGTTGCTCAAGGAGCATCAGCCCACCCTTCTGGAGGAATTCCAGCATCTCAACTTGGGTTTGGTTGAGCATGGTTTTCTCGCTACCCTGGTTGTGCAACCAACCTTGGTGGATCGAATCAAGTCCGCTCAGCAATCGGACGTTGGAGTGAACCGAATCAAGGAAAATGTCATGAACGAAACAGCTAAATGCTTCTCCGAAGATGAACTTGGTGTTGTCAGGTTTGGACAACGCCTTGTGGTTCCAAAGGACATGGAATTGTGGAATTTGATCCTCCGTGAAGCCCATGATTCACCTTTGTCCATTCATCCCGGGGCCACGAAGATGTATCAAGATCTCCGGCAGAGGTTTTGGTAGACCAGAATGAAGAGGGAGATCGCGAGGTTTTGTAACAGCCCAAAATTTCAATTTCAGAGAAAACTTTAAAAATTATTTATTTTTGTGGAAATTCTGAATTTTTTTAAACTTTTTCTTAATTAGATATAACTAAAACCAATTTAACTGCAAAACATATTAACAAGTTTAAGTTGGAAGTAATTTTATAAAGTCCAAAATACCTCTAAAGATTTATGAGAATTTTTCTAGAATTTTTGAGTTTATTTTGCTATTTTCTAAAATTAAAATCAATTCATCAGATTATTTAAAATGGAAAATCATTTTGAAATCTATGAATAGTCCTTGGGCCGAATTGGCTCGGCCCAAACTACTCCCAAACTTATGACGTCTGGCCTGCCCGCCTGGCCTGCTCCTCTCTCTCTCACCCCGACCCCACCCGTCATTCTCCCTCTCCTCTCATTTGCTCCGCCCGGCCCCACCCGCCAGAGCCATCTCCTTCCTTGCTTTCTTCCTCGTGCAGCCGCACCCAATTGCCGCCATGGCTGTCCGTTCGGAGCTCACCCCCACCACGTTTCCTCTCCCCTTTCCTCACATAAATGCGCGCATTCAAGCGCCTTAACTCCGCCGCCTCCCCTCCCACGATCTTCCCCCTTTTCTCGCGCACGATCTCGCCGGTTAGCCCACGCCCCTAAACCACGGCCGCCATTGATGCCGCCCATGATCTCCGTCTCCTCGCCTGCCCCGGCCCCTATAAAGGGAGCCTCAGGTGCGCCTTGAGCTCCCCAACTCACCACCGCCACCCACTTCCTTTCTCCTTCCCCATACTCGCCGGAATTTGAGAAATAGCTCGCCGGTCACCGAAGCTTTCGTCGTCGAATTGCCGCGCCACCGGCGACTCTTCGGCCACCCCGAACCCACCTTCGGAGTCGCCGCGGTCTCGTCGTCCCCGTGCGCACCTTCCTCGGCCCGGAGAGTCACCGTAGCTCGTCGTCGCCGTTGAATGTAATCGCCGCCGCTTTCTTCTCGCCGCTTCGCCTCGTCCTCATCTCGGCGATTGGGTGAGAGCACCGAACCGCCTTGTCACCCTCTCCTCCTCATACCCTCACCGGCCGTAGTGTAGCACGCCACGGAGACCATCGGGTTCCGCGCCGGCACCGTCCTCGCCGACATGGCCCTGCCACGTAAGCACCACGGTGGCGCCACCTCACGCCACGTGGGTGCCACATCACCCTCACCTGCCAAGTCAGCGCCACCCTGAGCCTTTCGGTTCTGTGGACTGGGTCCATGTGAGCCGAGTCTATGACACTTAGGCCCCACATGTCAGAAAGTTAATTCAAATTATTTTAATTCCGGAAAATCATTGCTGACGTCACCATGCGCAATAATTAGAATTTCCTTTAGAAAAATAATTCAAGAAATTGTTTAAATGACAGATTTAGGAATAAAATTGGAAAATTCATAACTTTTGCATTATGACTCCAAATTAGATGATTCAAGTTGCTAAAATTTTAGAAATTTATTGTCTAACTAAATAAAATATAATAATTCAATTTAGAGTTCATTTTAGTTCTGTTTTAGAATTTAGAATTCTTTTAAATATCAAATTTAGGTTAAAATTTGTAAAATTAATAATAATTGAATCCTAACTCCAAATTTAGTGAAACAAATTTCTAAAGTTTTATAATTTGATTATCTAGATCAATAAAATAAAATTATTATATTTAGACTTGGTTTATTTTGTATTTCTGAGTTTTATTTGAATTTTATTTGATTTGCCTTATTTTCACGTTTAGACTTTGGCGATTCCTGGAATTTGATACTTCTCAAGACTTAGATTTTCCATCTGCTGACGAAGGCAAGTTATACTTTGACCATTTTGCCCTATTATTTTAAAGTTAATTAAATTCAGTTTTTAAATTATTAATTGCATGCATAATTTTATTCAAGTATTTCAAATTCTTGTTTAAATAATTAGTTATTCCTATTATCCTTGTATGCCAAACTTTGGATGTTGCCAAGTCATTCCTTTGTCACCTTAGATAAATTATTATGTTTAATAATCAAATGCTCCGCAAATACTTAGACCATGATTTATGTTTTGGGAGAATTTTAGCCAACTCAATAAAATTTGCTGAAAATTTAAAAACTATGGTATTGTTTTACCGTAGAGAATTTGTAAAGATGGTTTTATAGAAATAAAATCAAAATGGTTTGGACTTGGGCGAAAAGGATGAATGGTGGGTGCAGGTTTATGCACGGGCTTAATCTGGTTAAGATTAAGACCCAGGGTTTAAATTGAAAGACGCCCAAGTCAATTGAGGACCGGTCTTTGGCGCATTTTGTTATGCCTTATCGTACAACCACATGTCTGTATGGGCAGGACTCGCTTAATAATTTGTAATACCTCTTAGTTATTTGTGCTATGTTGTATGTATGGGTGTCGGGTGACAGTTTTCCCATCTGGCGCAAGAGGGGTTTTGAGGACGGTCGGTCAATGGAAGCGAAACCTTAGCGGGCATGAGTACTTTGAGGTAGAACATTATAACGACCTTGTGATGTTTGCTTCACACACGCCTTAGGAAGCGTGGATTGGCCGACACAAAGAGTATAATATCTCGTGTGGGTAAAGTTGTACAAACTCTGCAGAGTAGAAACTATTGAATAGCAGCGTCATGATCATGGACATGCTAGCAAAGCCACTCAGAGTTAGTTTTGTTTTTGGTTTTTAGAAAGTGTTTTAAACAGATAATTTCAGGATGGATAGTCTTGTGGGAAAATTGGGCGGGTAGCCATTATTGTGATTGGGGATATCCATCATCTTTTATGGAGGTTATCCACAATAAACTATTGTCATTTAAAATGGTAATTTTAGATTATTGTATGAAATGGCTTTGAAATCTAATATGATTATTTAAATTAAAACCGCTGCTTTACGCAAAATAATCTTGCCAGTATCCTTTGTCTACCTTAAGCATGCATATCAATTCCATATTGGGTGTAACTTGCGAGCACGGTAGTAGTGCTCACTCTTGCTGAATACTCTTTATTCAGGAGAAGATATCTACCAGGACGGTGAGGATTTTGACGCCTAGGCTGCGCCCCCAGACGATTGCCTGTGGCGAATCGTTGGGTCTACTACTATTAATTCGCTTCATTGTGTTTTACTTTATTTGGCCTCAGGCCCTTTGTAATAAACTCTGAATAAATATTAATAAAATGCGTGATATGTTTTGATTATCACTTTTGTTTGACTGTGTGCATTAGCTATCCTGGACTAATGTATGAACACAGAGAATTCGGGATCCTTCGCTCCCGGGTTCGACAAAAGTGGTATCAGAGCCATATCGACTGTAGGTCGTGGCCTTAGAATTGTCTTAAGGATTTATTTTTTCAAAAACTAAACATATTTTGAGTCTGTTCAAGAGTCTTCTCAACACTTCTTTTTAAAATGGTTATCAACTCATCTTACTCTTTAAATTGTAGATGGCTGAACAACCAACCCGGATTTCCCATGGAATTTTCGCCGGACACTGGACTGCACTTCTATGGAAGATGATGCAACACCTAGGCTACACCCAGAGACCAACTTATCAAGGGTACATGTATAAAGAGGGAAACCAAGAGCGTTGGAGACTTGAAGTAATCCTCTACGCCAATCTTCAACCAAACACAAACCACCACATCTTTGACGCCCCAATGAGACGCGATAATTTATTTGATGGACTTCGAGCGCCAGCTAGAGAAGCAACACGTCGCCTCCGCCATATTTACAACAATCATTTTGAGGACTCGAGTTCCACTACCACCCCATGCACATTCCGACTCGGCTTGATAGTACCTTTCGTTCAGCTGAGAACGAGGACTCTCCTGAACTTACTCACCAAGTGGACCTGTCTAGGGCAATGGATTATGCCTACGGGAACACTCTGGATGAACTGCGTAATACTCGTAACGACACGCTAGATGCGAAGAAGAATTTGAAAGCAATGGAAGAAGAGAAGTGGCTACCTACAAGGCAGGAGAGGGTAGTACTTGCGAGCTAGATTATACCCCTCTTACACCTTAGCCGTATCTCATAATATGATCGTTAGATGCGAATTATGAGCTATTGATGTCTCTTGTGATAGCCATAATCAAACAATAAAATAAAATAATAAAAGGACTATTTTTGGTAAAATTTGGTTCTTTTGTCTTGTACTTGTTTGTTCTTGGGCTGTTAAAAATATTATTCCCTTAGAACTTTATTTCTATACTCTATTCTGAGTCTTTAGAAGATTCCACAGATGGTTACCACACGCACCGGCAGTGGTAGCGCTCAAGGCCAAGGAAATCCAAACGCAGATTACCAACAAAATCCTATTCAACAACCACCACCTCCAAAAGCTGAAGGGCCTGATTGGCGCCAGATGATGGCCAACCAGACACATCTGATAAACCTGTTAGCTCAATCCATTAACAACCAAGCAGCAGCAGCTCAAGCACCACCACCACCTCCACCAGCACAAAGATTAACTATGGCGGAATTCATGCGTGTCGCCCACCAACTTTCTCTGGTAGCCAGAGCCGATGGATCGAGATGATGGATCCGTGCTATCGGAAAAAAGCTAGATATTACCCAATGTCTTGATCGTGAGAGAGTCCTTTTTGCTTCTCACCAACTCAATGGTTCAGCTTCAGAATGGTGGGACAACTTTTGCATCACTCATGCCAACGCACAAACTATCACTTGGGATGAGTTTGTACAAGCTTTCCGCCATGCACATATTCCCGCGGGGATAATGACCCTAAAGAAGAAAGAGTTCCACGCGCTCAAACAAGGCAACCGCACAGTAGGTGAATATCGCACAAGTTCAACCGACTTTCGCTATGCCCCGGATGTGGCTAGTGATGAAGAAAGGCAGAAAGGTTCATGGATGGTTTGAGCGATGAGATCTCGATCAAATTGGTCTCCAATGACTACACTAACTTCCAGCAATTAGTGAATAAAGCTTTTCGCCAGGAGGCCAAACATCTGCAGATGGAGAACCGCAAGCGGAAGATGGCCGCTCAGAAGTTCAACTCTGGAGGGCAACCCAAGCCTCGCTTTACACAGCCTCAGCCACCACAGCGTGGAGGATTTCAGTCTTCCACACTCAGAGCTCCAGCACCAACACAGCGCCCCAATATTTCAGGCTTCCGTAGCAACTCAATTGGAGGTCAGTCTCAGCAGAAGAATCCGATTCCATCAGCAGTTGGGGTGACCTGTTTCCACTGCAACGAGATGGGGCATTATGCTAACAGATGCCCTAAGAAGCTGCAAGGCACACCACCTGCTAGACCAGCACCAGGAGTTCCAGCCACTGGTGGCAATCAAAAGCCAGCGGTTCAGTACACGAAGGGACGTGTGAACCACGTTACCGCAGAGGAAGCTCAAGCAGCACCGGATGTTGTTCTTGGTACGTTTCCAATCAATTCAGTACCAGCATTAGTCCTATTTGATTCCGGAGCATCGCACTCTTTTGTTTCCAATAAATTTGTGGAAAAACATGGGTTACTTATCTCTCCTTTAGATAATCCTATGATAATTCACTCCCCGGGCTCAGAAATGAGAACCAGTTATCTTTGCCCAAACCTTACCCTTGAAATATCCGGAGTAACCTTCCTAGCAGATTTGATAGTTTTGCATTCTCAAGGTTTGGATGTGATTCTTGGAATGGGTAGCTAGCCAAGAATCAAGGACAAATAAATTGTGCCAATAGGTCTATTGCTCTTACCAATGAGCAAGGAATCTCGATTAATTCAAGCCCAAAACTAGTACCAGAGGAAGATTAGTTCTAACCGACTTGAAAGAGTTAAAGCTTGAAGATATACCGGTGGTACAAGAATTTCCGGATGTTTTTCCTGATGAACTACCCGGCATGCCACCCGACAGGGACGTAGTATTTATAATTGACTTAGTCCCAGGGACCGCCCCAATCTCAAAGCGACCCTACAGAATGCCGGCCAATGAATTGGCAGAGATGAAGAAGCAGATAATGGAACTAAAAGCAGAAAGGTTATATCTGCCAAGCTCATCACCTTGGGGAGCGCCGGTATTATTGTCAAGAAGAAAGACAATAGTATGAGAATGTGTGTGGATTACGATCACTTAACGAAGTGACAATCAAGAATAAGTACCGCTACCTAGGATCGATGATCTGTTTGATCAATTAAAGGGAGCAAGTGTATTTTGAAGATTGACTTGAGATCCGCTATCACCAATCGAAGATCGAGACGGAAGATATCCAAGATTGCATTCACAACCAGATATGGGTGTATGAATTCACAGTGATGTCGTTCGGTTTGACAAACGCCCCTGCTTACTTCATGAATATGATGAACAAAGTGTTCATGGAATTCTTGGATAAGTTTGTGGTTGTGTTCATCGATGATATTCTCATTTATTCAAAGAACGAAGAAGAACACGAGGATCATCTCAGAATAATTTTGGGAAAACTCAGAGAGAACCAGCTTTATGCCAAATTTAGCAAGTGTGAATTTTGGCTAAGTCAAGTGGCATTCCTTGGACATATTGTGTCAACAGGAGGAGTCATGATAGATCCAAACCAAAATTGAAGCCGTAATGGGTTGGAAACAACCCAAGTCATCCTGAGGTGAGAAGTTTCCTTGGATTAGCGGGTATTACATGATTTATTGAAGGGTTCTCCAAGATAGCGAGACCCATGACTCAACTTCAAAAAGGAGAAAAGTTTGAATGGACAGAGGCACGTGAAAAGAGTTTTCAGAGGCGAAGAAGAGATTAGTGTCTGCACCGGTGTTAATCTTGCCTCGATATTCATAAGGACTTTGAAATCTTCTGCGATGCATCCGTCAAGGACTTAGATGTGTACTTATGCAAGAAGGCAAAGTAGTGGCTTATGCATCTCGTCGATTAAGACCACACGAAGGAAATTATCCGACTCATGATCTTGAGTTAGCGACAATTGTGCATGCTCGAAAATCTGGCGGCATTATCTCATTGGTAACATTGTGAGATTTTCACGGATCGAAAAGAGTCTGAAATACATTTTACTCAATCGAACTCAACCTCGGACAACGAAGATGGCTAGAGGCGATAAAAGATTACGACCTTGGAATTCATTATCATCGGGTAAAGCAAATGTAGTTCTGAGATGCCACGAGTAGAAAGGCGATTGCAATACCATCTCGTTCGGAAGAATCGGCGTAATTATATGAAGAATCAAGCATTTAAATCGGAGATTGTTAAACAAGGATGTGTCAATACTTTGGAAGTTCAACCCACTCTTGAGTCGATTAGAGAAAAGCAGTTAGAAGGCGAAGACATCAAAGAAATCAAAAGAATATGAGAAGAGGCAAAGCCCGAGATTCTCTCGAAGATGAGCAAGGAACAAAGTGTGGTTGGAAATCGCATCGTGTGCCTAATCGTGAGGAATTAAAGCAGTCAATTTCGAAAGAAGCACATGAATCACCCTACTCCATTCATCCCGGAAGTACCAAAATGTACCAAGATCTGAAGGAGAAGTATTGGTGGGTTAGCATGAAGCGAGAAATCGCTGAATTTGTTGCCCGTTGTGATGTATGTCAACGAGTTAAGGCAGAACATCAAAGACCCGCTGGTTTGTTACAACCATTACCAATTCCTGAATGGAAGTGGGAAGAAATTGGTATGGATTTCATTACCGGACTTCCTAGGACCCAAACAGGATGTGATTCCATTTGGGTGATAATTGACCGATTGACCAAAGTGGCCCATTTCATTCCAGTCAAGACCACCTATCAAAGTAGCAAACTAGCCGAATTATATGTGGCCAAGATTGTTTGTCTACATGGTGTACCTAAGAAGATTGTCTCCGATAGAGGTTCCCAGTTCACTTCCCGATTTTGGAAGAGCCTTCACGAAGCTTTAGGAACCAGACTCAACTTCAAAGACGACTTATCACCCTCGAGACGGATGGTCGGATTTTAACAGCGTCAACCAAGTTCTTGAAGATATGCTTGAGCACGTGCCTTAGACTATGGAAAAAGTTGGGACAAGAATCGCCCTATCACGAGTTCTCGTACAACAATAGCTATCAAGCTAGTTTACAGATGTCTCCATTTGAAGCTTTATATGGCAGAAAATGTAGAACTCCGCTCCTTTGGGATGAAGTAGGAGAGCACCAATTCTTCGGACCGGAATTGATCAAAGACGCTGAAAGCAAGGTTAAAGCAATAAGAGAACGTCTGAAGGTAGCTCAAACCCGATGAGAAAAGTTATCTTGACAATCGAAGAAGAGAATTGGCGTTTGAAATAGGAGATTTTGTTTATCTCGAGTTACTCCACTCGGGGAGTAAGAAGGTTTCGAACCAAAGGAAAACTTCGCAGATTTGTGGGTCCTTACAAAATTTTGGCAAAGAGAGGTGAAGTAAACTTATCGGTTGAACCGCCAACCACCTTGTCTGCGATTACACAGCGTTTTTCATGTGTCACAACTAAAGAAGTGCCTTGAGTGCGGAGGATCGAGACTCTTTTAGAGTGTCGATCTACAAGAAGACCTCACTTATGTAGAACAACCAATCAAGATTCTAGACGCGCAGAGCGTGTTACGAGAGCAAGATCATCCGATCATATAAAGTCCGATGGAGCCACCACCCGAAAGTGAAGCCACACAGGAGCGAGAGGAAGATCTTAAGGCAGAGTATCCCCATCTCCTTGCTGGCCAAATCTGAATCTCGGGGTCGAGATTCCTTTAAGGGGGGAAGGTTTGTAACAGCCCAAAATTTCAATTTCAGAGAAAACTTTAAAAATTATTTATTTTTGTGGAAATTCTGAATTTTTTAAACTTTTTCTTAATTAGATATAACTAAAACCAATTTAACTGCAAAACATATTAACAAGTTTAAGTTGGAAGTAATTTTATAAAGTCCAAAATACCTCTAAAGATTTATGAGAATTTTTCTAGAATTTTTGAGTTTATTTTGCTATTTTCTAAAATTAAAATCAATTCATCAGATTATTTAAAATGGAAAATCATTTTGAAATCTATGAATAGTCCTTGGGCCGAATTGGCTCGGCCCAAACTACCCCAGCCGCACGGCCCGGCCTGCCCCGCCCGCTCCTCTCTCTCTCACCCCGACCCCACCCGTCATTCTCCCTCTCCTCTCATTTGCTCCTTGGCCCTTTGCTTGAGCCATCTCCTTCCTTGCTTTCTTCCTCGTGCAGCCGCACCCAATTGCCGCCATGGCTGTCCGTTCGGAGCTCACCCCCACCACGTTTCCTCTCCCCTTTCCTCACATAAATGCGCGCATTCAAGCGCCTTAACTCCGCCGCCTCCCCTCCCACGATCTTCCCCCTTTTCTCGCGCACGATCTCGCCGGTTAGCCCACGCCCCTAAACCACGGCCGCCATTGATGCCGCCCATGATCTCCGT
Source organism: Phyllostachys edulis (assembly GCA_036346405.1). Classification (NCBI taxonomy): domain Eukaryota; kingdom Viridiplantae; phylum Streptophyta; class Magnoliopsida; order Poales; family Poaceae; genus Phyllostachys; species Phyllostachys edulis. Next base: position 41,820,375 of record CM070566.1, read on the forward strand.
CTCCTCGCCTGCCCCGGCCCCTATAAAGGAGCCTCAGCGCTTTGAGCTCCCCAACTCACCACCGCCACCCACTTCCTTTCTCCTTCCCCATACTGCTGGGAATTTGAGAAATAGCTCACGGTCACGAAGCTTTCGTCGTCGAATTGCCGCGCCACCGGCGACTCTTCGGCCACCCCGAACCCACCTTCGGAGTCGCCGCGGTCTCGTCGTCCCCGTGCGCACCTTCCTCGGCCCGGAGAGTCACCGTAGCTCGTCGTCGCCGTTGAACGAGAATCGCCGCCGCTTCTCCTCAAATCCTCATCTCGGCGATTGGGTGAGAGCACCGAACCGCCTTGTCACCCTCTCCTCCTCATACCCTCACCGGCCAGTGTAGCACGCCACGGAGACCATCGGGTTCAGCGGCCGGCACCGTCCTCGCCGACATGGCCTCGCCACGTAAGCACCACGGTGGTGCCACCTCACGCCACGTGGGTGCCACATCACCCTCGCTGCCAAGTCGGCGCCACCCCGAGCCTTTTGGTTACGTGGATCGGGTCCATGTGAGCGAGTCTATGACACTTAGGCCCCACATGTCGAAAGTTAATTCAAATTATTTTAATTCCGGAAAATCATTGCTGACGTCACCATGCTAATAATTAGAATTTCCTTTAGAAAAATAATTCAAGAAATTGTTTAAATAATGATTTAGGAATAAAATTGGAAAATTCATAACTTTTGCATTATGACTCCAAATTAGATGATTCAAGTTGCTAAAATTTTAGAAAGTTATTGTCTAACTAAATAAAATATAATAATTCAATTTAGAGTTCATTTTAGTTCTGTTTTAGAATTTAGAATTCTTTTAAATATCAAATTTAGGTTAAAATTTGTAAAATTAATAATAATTGAATCCTAACTCCAAATTTAGTGAAACAAATTTCTAAAGTTTTATAATTTGATTATCTAGATCAATAAAATAAAATTATTATATTTAGACTTGGTTTATTTTGTATTTCTGAGTTTTATTTGAATTTTATTTGATTTGCCTTATTTTCACGTTTAGACTTTGGCGATTAGGAATTTGATACTTCTCAAGACTTAGATTTTCCGGTCTGCTGCGAAGGCAAGTTATACTTTGACCATTTTGCCCTATTATTTTAAAGTTAATTAAATTCAGTTTTTAAATTATTAATTGCATGCATAATTTTATTCAAGTATTTCAAATTCTTGTTTAAATAATTAGTTATTCCTATTATCCTTGTATGCCAAACTTTGGATGTTGCCAAGTCATTCCTTTGTCACCTTAGATAAATTATTATGTTTAATAATCAAATGCTCCGCAAATACTTAGACCATGATTTATGTTTTGGGAGAATTTTAGCCAACTCAATAAAATTTGCTGAAAATTTAAAAACTATGGTATTGTTTTACCGTAGAGAATTTGTAAAGATGGTTTTATAGAAATAAAATCAAAATGGTTTGGACTTGGGCGAAAAGGATGAATGGTGGGTGCTGAGTTTATGCGGGCTTAATCTGGTTAAGATTAAGACCGTGGTTTAAATTGAAAGACGCCCAAGTCAATTGAGGACCGGTCTTTGGCGCATTTTGTTATGCCTTATCGTACAACCACATGTCTGTATGGGTAGGACTCGCTTAATAATTTGTAATACCTCTTAGTTATTTGTGCTATGTTGTATGTATGGGTGTCGGGTAGACAGTTTTCCCATCTGGCGCAAGAGGGGGTTTTGGAGGACGGTCGGTCAATGGAAGCGAAACCTTAGCGAACACGAGTACTTTGAGGTAGAACATTATAACGACCTTGTGATGTTTGCTCTCACACGCCTTAGAAGCGTGGATTTGCCGACACAAAGAGTATAATATCTCGTGTGGGTAAGTTGTACAAACTCTGCGAGTAGAAACTATTGAATAGCGGCGTCATGGTCATGGACATGCTAGCAAAGCCACTCAGAGTTAGTTTTGTTTTTGGTTTTTAGAAAGTGTTTTAAACAGATAATTTCAGGATGGATAGTCTTGTGGGAAAATTGGGCGGGTAGCCATTATTGTGATTGGGGATATCCATCATCTTTTATGGAGGTTATCCACAATAAACTATTGTCATTTAAAATGGTAATTTTAGATTATTGTATGAAATGGCTTTGAAATCTAATATGATTATTTAAATTAAAACCGCTGCTTTACGCAAAATAATCTTGCCAGTATCCTTTGTCTACCTTAAGCATGCATATCAATTCCATATTGGGTGTAACTTGCGAGCACGATAGTAGTGCTCACTCTTCTTGAATACTCTTTATTCAGAGAAGATATCTACGGGGCGGTGAGGATTTTGGCGCTTAGGTTGCGCCCCAGCGATTACTGTGGCGAATCGTTGGGTCTACTACTATTATTCTGCTTCCGCTGTGTTTTACTTTATTTGGCCTCAGGCCCTTTGTAATAAACTCTAAATAAATATTAATAAAATGCGTGATATGTTTTGATTATCACTTTTGTTTGACTGTGTGCATTAGCTATCCTGGACTAATGTATGAACACAGAGAATTCGGGATCCTTCGCTCCCGGGTTCGACAGGTTCGTTGCCGAGTGCGACGTGTGTCATCGTGTCAAGGCCGAGCATCAGCGTCCCGCACGCCTGCTTCAGCCTTTGCCAGTGCCTATGTGGAAGTGGGATTCGATCGGGGTGGATTTTATCACCGGTCTACCCCGATCTCCGAAGAAAAATGATGCCATCTAGGTTGTAATCGATCAATTGACTAAGGTGGCTCATTTCCTTCCTGTCAAAACTGACCTTCCGGTAGGTATTTTGGCAGATCTCTACGTAGCCCATATCGTGAGTTTGCATGGTGTGTCGAAAACGATTGTGTCAGATCGTGGTTCTCTATTCACTTCTCGGTTTTGGCATAGTTTGCAAGAGGCCATGGGAACTCGCCTTTCTTTCAGCTCAGCATATCATCCTCAAACTGATGGTCAGACCGAAAGGGTCAATCAAGTTTTGGAAGACATGCTTCGTGCGTGTGTTCTTTCCTATGGGGAGCATTGGGAGAAATGCTTGCCATTCGCCGAGTTTTCGTACAACAACAGCTTTCAAGCCAGTCTCGGCATGGTACCTTTCGAGGCCTTATACGGGAGGAAGTGCAGAACCCCATTGAATTGGTCTGAGACCGGCGAAAGACCTTTCTTTGGCCCGGACTCGATCAATGAGGCTGAGAGTCAAGTCTAGCTTATTCGTGATCGTTTGCACACGGCTGAATCCAGGCAAAAGAGCTGTGCGGATCATCATCGTCGTGAGTTGAGTTTTGAGCCTAATGACTTTGTTTATCTCAAAGTCTCTCCTTTGAAGGGCCATCAACGTTTCGGCATCAAGGGCAAGTTAGCTCCTTGATATGTTGGTCCTTACCGCATCATCGAGAAGAAGGGAGCTGTTGCCTATAAGTTGGAATTGCCTGCTGCACTTGAGGGGGTACATGATGTGTTCCATGTGTCCTAGTTGAAGAAGTGCCTCCGTGTTCCAACCGAGGAAGCTCCGTTGGAAACTCTCGATGTTCAAGAAGATTTGACCTATCGCGAGCGCCCTGTTCGCATTCTTGAAGAGGCTGAACGAAGAACCAGGAATCGTGTCCTCAAATTCCTTAAAGTTCAGTGGTCAAATCATTCCGAGGATAAAGCTACTTGGGAACAGGAAGACCGTCTGCGTGCGGACTACCCATCTTTCTTTTCCGAGTGAGCCAAATCTCGGGACGAGATTTTTGTAAGGGGGCGGGAGGTTTTGTAACATCCCAAATATGGGTATGTGTTTCAAATGTAAGAAAATGAGTAGAAATTAAAACTTTTCTTGCATTTGGAAGTTTTTGAACTTTTCTGTAATTCTTGTAAAGGAATTGTGGGGAGATCAACAACCTAAACCTCCTTTGACTAAAGTCATAACCTTCTTGTTGAAAATCTTGTGTCTAACCTCTGGAAATAATTTTCCTTGGTTCTAGGGAAGCTGTGTGACTCCTCTGAAAAAGTTTATAATTTTTAGAAATTATTTGATAATTTTTAAGAGGCAGTCAAACCAGTTTGACTCTTGGTCAAACCCTAGAACAAACCTTGCTGAATTTCTGGAGAAAAATGCTCTGCATAAAAACCTCTGGAAAATTTACACACGGTTTATCTTGGAGCTAGGAACCTCCAGTCAAAATTTCAGAATTTTTGGAGTTAGTTTGCTACCTCTAATAATTCTTTCAAGTTTTTAGCTTCTTTTTCAAACCCCAGTCAAAGCCGGTTGGGTTCAAGCCGGACTCGAGCCCATAAGCTCTTTGGTTCGACTCAACCAGCTTCTCGCCGTGCGTCCAACCTCAGCCATTGGATTTCCTTTCGACGCTCGAGATCTTCTGTGCGGATTGGACCTCTGATCCCGCCTTTGCTTTTGGGCCATTGGATGAAGATCCAACCGCCATCGTGTTTTCCTGCGTCGTGCCCGGTCGCCTTTTCAAACCGGCACGCCACTTGGTCCAGCCCAGTCAACTAGTGCACTTGGGCTTGAGCCACTTGAGCACGTGTGGTTGGGGCCGTTGGATTCCAATCCAACGATCGTTATCGCTTGTGCCGATCAAAACCCTAGTGGTCTCGATCAATCTCAGCCTTCCAAATCTTATCGGACCACCAAGATCTCTGTCAATCCTGGCCGTCCAATTCCCATCTAGCCGTGGTGTGTTGGGTCAGTGCCTAATGGGTTAGACTCAACCCATTCATTCACTTGACCCGAGCCCCTCTCGTTCTTGTCTCTGACTGGTGGGGCCATCACCTCCTGGTCACCTTCTTCTCCCCTGCGCTCGTGCGTGCGCCAGAGCACAGGGCATGGGAGAGCTTCTACCGCGGTCACCCTATGCGTCATCATCAACGGCTCCAAGCCGGTTTAATGCGCGTCAGTGGCTGCCCTCGAAAGTCTTTCTTTCACCTGCTCCCATTGCACTCGGCGTGTTCATGGCAGCAGCTTTGACCCGAGGAGTGCCGTTGCTTTCCCTTGTCCCTCCGGCTATAAGTAGCCTTGAAGCTCTCCCTTAGCTTCCTTTAATCACCCCTCAGCTCTAGCTTGCACCCTCTTTGCTTGTTGAGCTCAAACCACCAGTGAGCCCCTCAGCCGCCATTACTGGACCTTGAAGCTCCTTGGTGACAACCGGGTTCCAGTGGCTCTCTTTCCAATATTTTGCTCCAGCTTGTTCCTCTCATCTCGTGGAGTAAATTTCCTAACTTGATTTTAGGTTGCTTTCACAGGAGCGGCTTAATTTTGGGGATTGTTCTTTATCGGCCGAATCGCCCCCTTTCTTCCTCAGCTCTGGTAAGGGCTTCTTTCTCCAATTGCTTGCTCTAGGACCATCCTTGAGCCATGTTGGAGCTATCTTGATGACGCGGTCCCTCTCTTTTTGCTTAGGTTGTCTTCCCCGCGTTGTCATCTTTGTCTCCGACGCTGTGCTTCGCCGCCGGCGTAGCTCCGACCTCCTCGGTGCCTCTCAGTGCTAAGGTAAACCTCCTGGTAGTCCCTAGCAACTATGGCACCACTTCTCAGAACCTCTGAGGAGCTCCTTTGCGTTTTTCATTTTCGGCAGTGCGTTTCCGCGCCGCCTCTCTCTGGCTAGCCACCGTTGTGGTCCTCCTCCATGGTGGCCACCACCACCACCGTGTGCGCTGTGCTATTGCGGTCCCGTTTTGGCCTTCGGTTTGCGCCGGCGTGGTCCCTATCACCGGCGATAAGTCGTGGAGTACTATCGGGTCCTTGTCGGACGGGAACGCACAGTGCGTTGTCGTATTAGGACAAGATTCAGTCCATTAAATGCTAATCAACGCTTAATCTCTATTAATCACTGGTTAGTATTTAATGTCTGGCTTTAAGTATGCTCCTGTGTCACTGTCGGGTGGGTCCCGCACTCTTTAAACCCCGTGCGCGTTTAAAGCAGCCGTGTGTGGCCCACGCGTCGCTGACATGCGGGCCCAGTCCCTTTAAACCTTCACTATGCACATGCGCAATGCTAGGTTTGCTGTGGACCGTCCATCTCGTGATCAGTGGCTGTGAGTGCGTGAACGTTCGGACTGTACGAATGTCGCTGCAATCTCAGCCCTTCATCCTTAGATCAATGGCTCCCGTTCGTTTGAACGTTTGGACCGTCCGAAGGTTCAAATCAATGTGGACCGTTGGATCTTGATCCAACCGAATGTTGCCGTTTCGTGAAGGCGCGCACTGTTCTTCGGTGCGCTGTGGGCCGTTGGATCTGATATCAACGGCCCAGGTTGTTTTGCATTGTAATTGTTTTATAAATTCTCGGTAAGTTTTATTTGTCAACTGAAAATTGTATTAAACTTTAAAATTGCATAACTAATTCATTTTAAACCCTTTTCAGTTGATTCAAATTTTGTTAGTTCTGGTTTGAACTAAGATTTAATCTAAAAATGGTTGTAGGCTTAGTTTGGCTCCAGAAAAAGTTGTTATTAGATTTAATTCCTGTTTAGGGTTATTTGTTGCTTTAAAAATTCATTTATCTTGAAAAATGCACAAGTAATTCTCTGTAACTCCTTTTTGAGTGAAATCAACTTTGTTGGTTTCCTATATTAGTAAGATTATTTGTAAAATAGGTTTTAGGCATGCTACTATTTTCAAATCTTTTGTGGTTGCATTTGTTTTGTGCTCTTTTTCATGTCTTTGAAAAATCATAGAAAATACATCCTAGCTCCAAATGAGGTGAATCAAATTGTGTTGTTCATCTCATGAGGTACTATATTTACCCTAAAAATTTCAGGTGCAACACCTTTCTGGGAATTTGTGCCCAAAATTTAATTTCGGATGAATAGTACCCGAGATGAATTTTCAGCCTTTTTCCAACAGACAGAATTTATTTGGGCCATAACTTTTGCATTGAGAATCCAAATCAATTGGTTCTTGTTGCTAAATTCCTTAACAATCATGCTCTACCTGCTGTAAAAATTTCACAGATTTTCGCTGAAGTTGGTTTTTGAGTCTTTTCGGTGTTCTTCGTTCTTATCGGTTCTTTTTCATTCTTTCGCTAGGTTCCGACGAGTACGCTGATTGTGAGAGTGATCCTCTGCAGTAGGTTGAGCAACTCTAGCAAGGCAAGCAGTTTGATCATGCTAATCCCATTACTTTGAAAGTCTATTACTTTATTTACTAATTGTATATACATGCATGCTTTTGTGTCAAAGTAATTTTCCCGATTAGTGGTAGCTATTCCTATTGCATGGTTACCCTTAAATTGTTTATCCCCTACCACAAAACATAAGTTATTAATCTCGCCGGTGAATTAGAGCCCGGTGATTGAATTATGCTCTTTTATTGTCTTTTCGGTGTCATGCTTAGAAATGCTTAGCGACCGGTAGAATTGGCCGGTTGTCGACTTATGTCGATGACCTTGATCACACAAATCTTATTATTATTATTCCATTATGTCCATCACCTTGTGCTTTGTTAATTTGTAAAGTCAAAAACTGAAAATGAAAATGTTTTAGACTTGGGCACAATGGATGATGGTGTGATCTGTTGGTGTGTTAGTGTGTTGGAATGGTGCCTAAGTCATCAAGGACCGAGTTACTTGTGTCAATAAGCCAAGAGATTATTGCGTGCTAACCACACGAGGGGGATATGGGACCTCTCTTGACTAAGTACTTTGGGAGGTGTTAATTATGAGTCGCTGGTGCTTGTTGTAAAGAAAAATGTTTGTTGTTTGTAAGGCGGGGAGCACTCGCAGTTGCTTAGGCTGGGCCGGTGCATCCTACTCTTCGTATGGGTGCGACTCTTAATTAGCACAATCCATTGGAAATGTCTCGTAGGACTTAGCCGTGCCGGCATACCTAAGGAAGTGTGCTTAATCTAGTGGCAAAAAGGCGGTCTGGTGTGTGAGTACATTGGTACATCCCTGCAGGGTTTCAAACTATTCGAATAGCCTCGTCCTAGGTTATGGACATGCTTGGTAAGGTCGTGCAAGAACTAGACTACAACCTTTTAATTAAAACTTGTTGTGGGTGGTATGAATGGTTAATTCATGCTATTGTTGTGGTGACTATTGGGTTAGTCACTTCCAGGATGTTGTTGTCATTATCTATTGTTACTCGCTGTTATTTAAACATTAAAAACAGATTGCAAAGATTTCTTTAAATGTATTACATTATTGCAAATGAAACTTGCTTTATGCTGAAAATGAGCCTAGAGCCTTCTACATTTGTTCAAGCTTGCATGTAGTTATGTTTAGGTACATTACCCTACGTAAGTCTTGCAAGTACATTTTGTACTCATTTGCTTTGCTTAATTAAATTGTTGCAGAGGAGGTTGATCCCCAAGGATTAACTTTTGTGAGACGGACTTGACTTAGCCGGCGACTAGTTGGTTTGTGCCCGGTCGTTTGCCTTGTGGGCTTAAAGGCAAACCGTATGGCTTTTGTTTATCGCCATCTTATGGCACTTTGCTTCGCTGTTAATTAAGTCTTTTTAGCTTTTGTGGCGGTTGGCCTTGTTGTAATAAACCTCTATTATGTACGTCTTTTGTTTATTTAAGTTAGTGCTTTGGTTCTATGTTTTGTATGGAATTGATGCTTGATTTTGTAAAAGGGTGTGTCTGACACTTACGGGATGTGCACATTTTCCCGAGGCACGTGATATTTTGTTTGTGATGCTAGGGTCAATTGGATGACTAAGCATTTCAAGCTAAATACCCCGGGGTCTCACAGCTACTGTCAGTGAGCTTTATGCATGGGGAGAGCATGATGAGGCTTCCCACCGTCAAAATCAGCAAGCCAATCAACTGGAAGAAGTACTTCCTCCACCACCCACAATGGTGGAAGTGCTTGCTCAAATCGAGAGGAACCGGATGGATCAAACCCAGATCCTCGAGGCCATTGCCCGCAACACCTCCACCGCTCCAGCGACATCCAGAGGAGCAGGAGCTCAAAGGGCACATGGGGCACTCGCTGACTTCCAGCGTACAAATCCACCAACCTTCACTAGCACTGAAGATCCCATGGAGGTGGAGGACTGGCTCCGTACCATTGAGAAGAAACTAGCGATTGCTCAATGCACGGGCATTGAGAAGGTTATGTTCGCTAGCTACCAGTTGGAAGGAGCTACAAGTTCATGGTGGGACAACTTCACTGCCATGCAGCCCGACGGAGACGTTCCATCTTGGAACAAATTCAAGGCAACCTTGCAGGAGGCCCGCATCCCAGAAGGTGTGATGATGATCAAGCAACAGCAGTTCCTCGCTCTCAAGCAAGGAAAGAAGAGTGTCACGGAGTACTTACACGAGTTCAACTTCCTAGATCGTTATGATCCCGATGACGTCTCCACCGACACTCATCGCCAGAGATGTTTCATGAACAGCTTGACTGAAGAAATGCAACTTGCATTGGCCGTCCATGACTTTAGGAACTTTCAAAATATGGTCAATAAGGTCATAGTGGTGGAGAACAAGAGTCAAGCTTTAGATGAACCAAGAAAGAGGAAGAGAGCTGCTCAAATTTCAAAAAGCGGTAGTTTTCCGAGACCGCGCACCAGTCCGCCCCAAGCACCCCAATTTCAAGCTCTGGCACCACCGAGGCCACCAAACAGCGGCTACATACGGCCAAGTGTCACATGCTTTCACTGCGGTCTACCGGGGCACTACGTGTATTAGTGCTTGGCGAAAGCACGTGGAATGCCACGAGTCTACACCGGTCCAACTCCAACTCCACCACCAGCTCCAGCGAGGCCTTCACCACCCTCGAGGGCAACATTGTCGAGACCCAAAAATATGATTCAGGAACCCTCTGTGTATTCTGAACTACTCCCAAATCAGTAGCTAGCTCACATAGAAAACAATGATGAAATACCATCCATTTATTCGATTTAACTAAAAAGATCTCAAAGTAACAAATAGTAATAATAACTGGACCTTATTGTTAATGTTTACTTAACTTGCCACGCAGGGCTAAAGAAACAAATAAACTCTTGCAGCGGAATGAAACTCTTGAAAAGGCCAATCAACATGCCCACATGCAATCGAGTGGAGAACGCATCCTAATCCGCAAAACCTTCCTGGTACTCCTAGGCGAATAACTCTTGAGCAGCTTGATATTCTTCAACTGATCAACAATGGCGCAAAGCCGTGAGTACATAAAGTACTCAGCAAATCGTAGGAAAATGTATGCAAATAGTATTCATGTAAGGCTTGAACAAAGGTTAGTTGTATGGTTCTTTCGCATAAAGCAACATTGACGATAAACACAATAAATTGATTGAAATGCGTAATTGAAAAGAATAATAAATAAGTAAACAATTTCTTTGAAACAACCTGTGAACTACCCATCCACTTTCCAAGACAAACCACCAAATGAATTACCCGCTCACCAAACAAACATTATATTCATCAAGTGAACTTCCCCTTCACACTCTGACTCATTTTATAAGGAACTCTATCTCTCATGTGAAATCCCCGGACATGTCCATAACCGAGGACACGGCTATTCGAATAGATCAATTAACACTTTGCAGAGGTTGTACACTTTACCCACAAGATATAACCAGTGTAGCGATCACCAATCATAACAAAACCTTTCAGGAATTTCATCTCGACAATTGACTCTCCTGTTGTGCATAAAGATGACCCAACCTAATCGTTGGTGCGACGAACACCGTTGGACCTAGAGACGATTAACCTCACCCATAGATGTGACCTTAGAAAAGGATACACACCTCCACCCATATATTACCTGAGTAGTCAATGCCAAAACTCCACAACTTACTAGGTTAGGACTGTCCCACTAGGCATGTGGTTGTACAAAAGGCCCAGTTCAATGGCGCACAAGATTAAGTCCTTGACAAGTTACTTAGGCGAGGCTACCACAAACCCACAACATGTTAAACCACACCCCCACTATCCACTATCCACTTGCCCGAGCGAAAATCATTTTGTTAAACCAAGACCAATGACATACCCTGTCATGGTACACAAATTTTAACAGCAGTGGTTAACCACCATGATTCCATAATTCATTAAGTCAAGATTAAACATTATGATACATGTGATAATGAACCCATCGTAACTAAGCATCTATATGATACCCATGTCGATGATATGAATATGTCCAACTAAAGTTATCCATGCTAGGGTGACAAAGGATTCATGATATTCAAAGAATCAATGGAGGCATAATGACAACAGGTAATAACTAATTCCAAAACAATTTGTATAAAGATACCATGCAATTGTATAAAACAATATACTTTTGAAATCATAGGTTCAATATGATCAAAGGACCATGACTTGCCTTGGAATAGATCCTAGGATTGATCTTGATCTTGACGTACTCCTCCTTGCTCAAAACTTCCCGAAGTATCAATGTCTACTCGTAAACAAAGCAAATAAACCAAATAAATAAATAATAGAAATGAAACAAACGCTAAAAATTAAATAAATATCTCAAAAAAATATATCTTGAATTTAGATGAATTTAAAATTTTAAATGGACTCAATCGGAGTTCGGATGCAAAAGATATGGGCTTTGGAAGTTTGAAATCACATGAAATTATGAAAATCACAATTTATGGATTTACTGGAATTTCTTTTCTACTGAAAATCAATTAATAACATCAGCTGATGTCAGCAATGAATTTTAGCTGAAAAAGAAAAAGAAAAAGGAAATAGGAAATACTCTGACATGTGGGACCCACACGTCAGCGTGATGGCTCACCGTAGACTTAGTTCATCGAGCCAGGGTTTTGGTTTGGATCTGGTCCTGCCATGCGTGCACACGTGGCTCTGACTGGGATGCCACATAGGCGATATGCGAGCACAGGAGCTAACGTGGCTGATGAGATGGCAGGCGAGGTGGACTCCACGACGTCAAAACATCGGCGAAGCTCTGGTGAGTGTGGATTTTGGCGTCTAGAGGCTCCCCGGCGATGACGGAGCAGCGTGCTAGGTAGAGGAGGCAACGAGGATTTCAGTGACGCGGTCAAAAGGCACCGGCGATGAACACATAGGCAGCGGTGACAAGAAGAGCGGTGGAGCGGTGCAGTTGAACCGCGACGAGGCTCTAGAGGGGTTCTCCGGAGATGAAGAGATGCACATCACCTAGGCCATGCGATGGCGATCTCAAGGCTGGTGACGAGGGAGGCAATGGCTCACTGACGGAGGCACAAGACAGCGGAGGTCTTGGCAGCGCAGAGCTTCAAGGGCTTCAATCAACGAAAAGACAACACAATCTCCAAAGGCGGGTTAGGGTTCCGAAGGAGGATGCTGGTGTGGAGATTTCGACACAGTTGAGGTCTTTAAATAGGGCCGGAGGAGGCGAGTCCATGAAGAACACGGTGCTGCGGCGAAGAACTCAGACACGGACTCAAGAGTCCCTCGTGAAGATGATGCTGATGGGGCAGGCGAGTCCACATGGCAGCGGGTGAGGCTCGGAGAGGAACGCGTCGCACATGACGCGAAGGTGACTGACTGGTGGGGCCACTCACGCGCGTGCGTGGGCGGAGAGAGAGAGCGGGCTGCACAGGAATTGGGCCGGAAGCGGAAGGATGGGCCGAAAGATTAAGAAATTTGGCCCGAAAACTATTTCTTTGATTTTATTAGCTTTTTCTTTTTAGAAAATACTAAGAATTCAAATAGCAACTAGAAAATAGCAAATGCACCCGGAAAAATTCTAGAAAAATCTAGAAAATATATCCAAGCACATAGAATTCAAATAAAGTAATTTTGATAATAGTTGATGTTGAGATTAATCATATTAAATTATTTTTGATCTCTGAAAATTCCAATTAAGCTTTAACTTTAACAGAAAAACCAAATGGTTATTTTTCTTTTAAAACTTTAAAACAAACCAAATTCCAGGGTTGGGTAAATCACATCACCGCCAAGGAGGCAAGCAGCCGCACAGACATCGTTTTGGATGCGTTACTTGTTAATTCGCATCCAGTTGCTATTTTGTTCGATTTAGGCATTCATTCATCAAAATAGGGTTTCTTTGCACAACATCAATTTCAAATGCATACACTTCAGCCCCATACAGATTTAGTCAATCTTTTCTTATAGATCCATTTGCACTCAATGGTTTCCGGGATCAATTTTGCAAACCGATCATGTCTGTCGAGACGTAAAAGTGGAGATTCAAGGGACTGAGTTTTTGGCACATCTAATAGTGATAAATTCAGTGGATATTGATGTTATATTAGGAATGGATTGGCTGTCCAAAAATCATGGTTAAATTGATTGTGCTCAGCAATCAATTTCTATCACAAGCGAAGACAGCGATCAAGTCTTTTTTGCTCTAACAACTGTCGGTTCTCATCTCTATGCTTTGGAAAGTTAGTACCACCCTTGAACTAGAAAGGGTACTAGTGGTATGTGAGTATCCAGATGTATTCCCCAAAGAACTCCCAGGCATGCCCCTTGATCGCGAAGTCGAGTTCGTAATCGAGCTTGCACCCGGTACTACACCCATTTCAAAATGGCTATACCGAATGCCTCCCAACGAATTGGCAGAATTGAAGGAGCAACTCAAGGAGCTTCAAGATAAAGGCTTTATTTGGCTAAGCTCCTCAATTTGGGGATGCCCAGCAATCTTCGTTAAGAAGAAAGACTAGAGTTTGCGGATGTGTTGATTATCGTCCGCTAAACGAAGTCACTATCAAGAACAAGTATCCGCTTCTGCGGATTGATGATTTGTTTGACCAACTGAGTGGAGCTCAAGTGTTTTCCAAGATCTACTTGAGATTGGGCTACCATCAGATCAAAGTCAGAACTGAATACATTCCGAAGACAACATTCTCTACTCGTTACGGATTGTACGAGTACACCGTCATGTCCTTCGGACTGACAAATGCACCGGCATACTTCATGAACCTCATGAATTTGGTTTTTCTTGGAGTATCTAAATCAGTTCATCATCATGTTTATCGATGACATCCTCATCTACTCCAAGTCTGATGAAGAACACGAGCAACACTTGAGGCTTGTGTTGGAGACGCTTCGTCGACATCAACTCTATGCTAAATTCAGCAAGTGCGAGTTTTGGATTCGTGAAGTTAGCTTTTTGGGTCATGTACTATCCAAGGGAGGTATCGTTGTTGACCCAAGCAAAGTGCAAGATGTATTGAATTGGCGATAGCCCAAGAGCGTCACTGACAACCGCAGTTTTCTCGGACTTGCGGGTTACTACGCATATTCATCAAGAACTTCTCCAAAATTGCAAGGTAAGCGACCCGACTTCTAAAGAAAGAAAAGAAGTTCGAATGGTCAGCAGAGTGTGAAGAAAGTTTCTAGATCTTAAATGAATGTTTGACCAAAGCTCCAGTGCTCATTCTGCCCGACATTCACACAACCTTTGATGTGTATTGTGATACTTCTCGCCACGGGCTCGGTTGTGTGCTTATGCAAGAAGGCCGAGTTGTGGCTTATTCATCGAGACAATTGAGACCTCACGAAGTAAATTGTCCTACACATGACTTAAACTAGCAGCAGTAGTCCATGCTCTGAAGATTTGGCGACATTACCTCATCGGTAATCGTTGCGAGATCTACAACGATCACAAGAGCCTCAAATATATTTTCATCCAAGCCGAATTGAACTTGAGACAAAGAAGATGGCTCGAGTTAATCAAGAACTACAATATGGGACTTCATTACCACCAAGGAAATACAACTTAGTTACAACGATTGAGCCTCGAGATGATCGAAGAAGGGTCTCTTGCTTCCCTAAAAGTGAATTTCACACTTTAGGACCAGATTAAAGAAGCCCAGAAGACCGACATGGAGATGGCCCGAATCCGGGAGAATTTGAAGCAAGGCAAGGCCAAATGCTTCACCGAAGATGCACAAGGCACCCTATGGTTCGAGAACCGTTTGGTGGTGCCATATGACCGTAAGTTGAGGGAGTTGATCCTCAAAGAAGCTCATAACTCCCAATTTTCTATCCACCCCGGGAGTACTAAGATGTACCAAGATGAAGAAGAAGTTATGGTGGAGTCGAATGAAGCGACAGATCGCACGGTATGTTGTTGAGTGCGACATATGCCAAAAGGCCAAGGCTGTGCATTTGAAGCTAGTGGGTACACTCCATCCGCTGCCCATTCCCAAGTGGAAATGGGAAGAAGTCGGGATGGACTTCATTACCGGCCTTTCGAGGACTCAAACCGGGTCCAATTCCATATGGGTGATCGTGGATCGATTGACAAAGGTTGCCCATTTCATTCCCATCAAGTCCACCTACACCAGAGCCAAGTTTGTAGAGCTATACATCTCAAGAATTGTTTGTCTCCATAGTGTACCAAAGGTGATCGTTTCAGATCAAGGTACTCAGTTCACATCCTACTTATAGAAGTGTCTCCATCAAGCAATGGGGGCCGACCTCTCTTTTAGCACCACGTACCACCCGCAAACGGGAGGACAAATTGAGAGAGTAAATCAAATATTGGAAGATCTTCTCCGAGCATGTGTTCTGTCTTACAATAAGAATTGGGAAAAGTGCTTACCATATGCGGAGTTTTCCTACAACAACAGCTACCAATAAAGCATACAAATGTCACCTTTCGAGGCATTGTATTGGAGAGCTTGTAGGACACTATTGAACTGGTCCGAGACTGGGGAGAGGCCATTCTATGGACCGACCTTGGCGGAGGACGCAAATGCACAAGTTTGTGTGATCCGTGAGTGACTTCGGGCGGCTCAATCTCATCAGAAGTCTTATACCGACCGTCGTCATCGTGAGTTGAGCTTTGAGGTGGACGATCATGTTTACCTTAAAGTCACACCAATAAAAGGAACATATCGTTTCCAAGTCAAGGGCAAATTAGCACATCGCTACATCAGACCTTTATGAATTCTAGCGAAATGAGGATCGGTGGCCTATCAATTGGAATTGCCACCTTCTCTCTCAAATGTGCATGATATTTTCCATGTATCACAACTGAAGAAATGTCTCCGAGTCCCAACTGAAGCAACTCAGTTGGAAGCACTCGACTTGCAACCCGATCTTTCTAATCGGGAACACCCGATACACATTCTTGAAGAAACAGAGCGCAGGATGAGAAATCGCAACATCAAGTTCTTAAAAATTTAGTGGAGCAACCATACTGAGGATGAAGCAACTTGGGAGCGTGAAGACCGGATACGAACCGATCATCCTGACCTTTTTCCTTCTGTCTGAAGTGCCATTGAATCAAGAAAGGAAATGTTAAACAAAGCAATGGAAAGGAACATGTAATAGAAATTCCTTGTAATCTTGTTAAGATATCATAGCACTATGTTTGAAGGAAATCAAGACAAAAGATGTTGTATCTTCTTTTAGAACCTTCCTATCCAACTTTCGACCTACCGAGATCTCGGGGTCAAGATCTTTTGTAAGGGGGAGGTTTGTCACATCCCCAAGTTAATTAATGATAATTAGTATGAATCTCATCAGCATGAATTTTGTTTTTGAAGCATTTGCATATTTTATTGCACTTGAAAAATATCAATGAAAGATTAAACCTACAACTCAAATCTAAGCTCCAAAGTGAAAATAGAAACAAATGCTTATAAAGTTCCTCAAAGATAATTTATTAAAATACTATAATATGTATCAAGAATAAATTTATTTTTTACCAAATTTTGGAACTCAGCAGAACCTCTGAGAAAATTCAAACTCATTCCAACAACCTAAGTTAGGTTTGAATTTTAAACTAAGCAAATTTTACTGAGTAGTGAGGTTTAAGATTTTATTTGAGAACTAGGACATCCCAGGAGTCTCTTTGATTTATTTTAGATTTTTAGGATTTTATTTGATATTTTTAGCACGCTGGTCAAAGTAGGAGGTTTTGAGTTAAATCCCAGTCAACTTTTAAACTCGTTTGACCGAACCTAACCCTCTTGACTTGGTCTAGCCCAACCAACTAAGTGCACCTGGTCCGAACCACCTCCGGCTTGCACCTCCTTGTGCCGCTGCCAACCGGGCCCCACCTGTCGGATCCATCTCCCTCCTCTTGCTAACGCGCTCGCTGGCTCGCTCAGAGCTTCGACGCCACGGGGCCGAGCAAGTCGTTGGAGCTCCGTCGACGTCGTCAATCCATCGCTCAATGTGAAAAACCCCCGAGCTTCACCAGCTAACTCCGCTCCCACTCCGTCTCTCACCCGGGGATAATACCCCCTCCTTCACCTCCTTTCAGCTCATTCTTCCTCTCGAGGTTGAGGAAGAAGAAGCTCTCCCGTGCGCCATTGTCAGGTAAGCTTCGCTTTATCATGTTCCATCGACTCTACATTCCGTGTCGTCTCCATTTTTGCTAATGTGAGCTCATGCTTTGGTTTGTAGTCCCCAGAACTTCTTTGTGCCATTCTTCACTCTAGAGCACGCACTGAAAGCCAACATCGTGTCAACTTCCACTCCGGTGAGTATTATCCTCGATCTTGTGCGTCATATCGTGTCTTTGGGTATGATATTGAAAACCCCTCAACTAATTTGGGCAATGCACGACGGAGCTCATGGATTTGAAGTTGTTCCATTTTTGACCAGCGTTCCTTTGTTTCATCTTCCACTCGATTCGGGTAAAGCATTGTCCGATTCCTTACTCCCCAAGTATCTCTGTAGCTCCCTTGTACTTTTCCAAGCATTCATTTATCTTAGTTCTCCACAGGATCTTCTCTCCACGTTGAAGCTCATTGCCGCCGTCATCTTCCCCGTCGCCGGCCCAGCTCCAAGCTCGTCCGAACCTCTCCTAGCTTCAAGTAGCATCCTTAGACCTTGTAGGTACTTGGGCACCCGCTGGTCCGGACAACGCGGAGCTTGAATGTGCATGCATGTTTTGGCCGTAGCTTAGCGTCGGCCTCCTCCGACTAAGCAGCAAGTGAGGCATCTCATTTGTCGCCACCGATTCGAGAAGATGCGCACTGCTATTGCGCGTCTATTCCGGGTCTTGGTCGGTGCCGCCTTGGCGTGTAGTGTGAGACCCCGGGGTATTTAGCTCATAATACTTAGTCATCCAATTGACCCTAGTATTACAAACAAAATATCCCGTGCCTCGGGAAAATATGTACATCCCAGAAGTGCTATACATACACCCTTTTACAAAATTATGCATCAATTCCATTCAGTAACACGACTAAAACATATTTTACAATTAAGTAAACTAATAGAGGAAGCCAACAAAGTTGGTTTCACTCAAAAAGGAGTTACAGAGAATTACTTATGCATTTTTCAAGTTAATTGAATTTTTAATGCAATAAATAAAGCTAGTCTGAATTTTAAATCTATTACAGATTTTTTCTGGAGCCAAATTAAGCTTAAAACCATTTTTAGATTAAAGTTTAGCCAAAATCAGAATTATTAAAATTTGAACCAACTAAAAAGGAGTTAAAATGAATTAGTTATGCATTTTTAAAGTTAAGCTGGAATTTTTAATGCAATGAATAAAGCTACTCTAAAATTAAATCAATACAACAATTTTCTGGAGCAAAACTGGGCTTAAAACCATTTTTAGATTAAAGTTTAGCCAAAACCAGAATTATCAAAATTGGAATCAAGCAGAAAATGATTTAAAACAAATTAGTTATGCAATTTTGAAGTTTATTGCAATTTTACATTAAGAAATAAAGCCTACCGACAATTAAAACAAACTAAACCAACGAGAACATGGCGTGGCTCAATCTGGGCCTTTGATGCGGTGGCGGACGAACCATCTTGCGGCGAAATAGTAACAAGGTTTTAAGCGGCAACATTCCGTTAAGATCAAGATCGGCATTGCGATTGATCGGGACGCATTCACAGATCGAGCGGCACAATGATTGTGGGCGCCGATCGAGAATGGATGGCTGCGATCAAGGTGCGGTTCGAGCGGTCGAGCGGCTGCTTGATCGGCCGCTGATCTCAAAATGGATGGCGCACGTGTTGAGCCGATGGCGATGGTCGAACGGCCCTTGATCTAAGGCGTTGGTTTGAAATCGATGGCGCACAATGATTGAAGTTCAAAGTGCGCCGAAGAGAAGAAAGCGGCGACCCCATATGTCAGTGGCACATGGGCCACACACACGTGTCTAAAGCACCCTAAGGGGTTTAACCACATGGGCCCGCAAATCAGTGACCGTAGGCACAGATTTGGATGGCAATCAAGTGCTTAACCCACTTATTAATGTTGATTAATTAATGTTTAGCATTAATTGAATAGCATCTCGGTCGGAGGTGGCGCACAGTGCGCGATGGAGCCTAGGCCCACTGGTTAGTGGCTCAGGGACACACTAAGACCGCCAATTAATTTCCTAACTGACTTTAAGACAGCTATTAGATTAATTAACCATGATTAGCGAGTTTAATGACGAATCTCGGTTTAAAGGATACGCACAGTGTGCGAGGGGTTTGGGGCCCACTCGACAGAGACCAAGAGAGAAATTAAAGCCACACATTAACTGCTAGGCACTGATTTATACTGGTTCAACCGATGATTAGCATTTAACGAACTCCATTAACTCTACCTTAACGACCACGGCTGCTGTTCGTGTCCGACAATGAAGCTGTCCTGGCCGTGGGCTCGCCTGGCATCCTGCCGGCGAGAGAGGCCATGGCGGCGCCGGACAAGGGCAAAACGGAACCCTAATACTAATGCGCACCCGACCATGGCCGAAGCTTCGCCGGAGATGGGCCATAGCGGCGGTGCCTTGATATCGTACCCTACGAGATTACTATTGCATAGTATGATCTTGTTAAAATAAAATTATTTCACCCTTGTGGCTTGTGCTTCTTTTGAAAAGCTTTAGGATGGTATAATAAAGTTTGATGATTCTTGGTACTACTGTATGTTACTGATGTTATTAAAATTGACATTAATGTGAGATTGATATTAATTCTTCTAGAGATAAAGTAATTTGATCGCCATTGGTGATATCGCTCAAAAGAGAACATTTCAAGTTTTTCTTTGGTGGCCTTTTAGAGCCGATGAATTATGTGGTATCTGAAATTAGTTCAAACAAAATGATGTATTTGACCGTTCTGTTGGTTCTTAAATGATTCTTGAGATTTGGGCTTTAAGGCTCCTTAGTTGAGTTGGCAAAGTGATGTTTCAATCAAAGAAGAATATTTCTTTTGTTAAAGGCAAGAGTGTAGTAGAAGTATCTGAGATTTACGCCGAGTTATGTAACTTACGGTCTATTTGAAGTGTGCCTAAACTTTCTGCTTTTGCCCATTAGAGCTTCTCGTTTTTTTAAGTGCAACACTTTGTTCTCATGTGAGGTTTGATGTTCTCTTCGTGCGGGACTTGTGCCCTCAATTGTGGACTTCCCTTATGTTTTCCTAGTTCATTGCTTAATTGATTACTTTCTTTGGTCCTATGCTTATTGCGAGTGGCATACGTTATTCTTTGTGCTGGGAATCGCTTTCAATTTGTCTTTTCTTTTGAGAAATGAATTATGGATTTGTTCTATAAAACCCTTTAGAGTGCTTTGTGGCACCTGGAGGTGATCAACTGAGAGACTTTGTGAGACTTTGAAAGTCAAGTTGTTGAAACACAATAAGTGATAAGTTGATTTCTTGGAGTAACCCTTGGCGAGGGTTTGTCTTAAACAAAGAGTTTTGTCTTTAGGGCCAACTAATGGCATTATTGCAAGTGATAGAACCTATAGTGGTTGTGGTTCAAGATCTTTTGTTCATGTTAAGTGGAACTTTAGAAATTGTTTACAAGTATGGGAAATTTTGGTCAGTTCATGAGAGTACCATGATTGGGTACCTTTTATCGTTGTGTAGAAGAATTGTGTTGGTGTAGTGTAATGAGGATAGAATTGTGAGAACTCTAGTCGTTACGACAACTTTGGAGATGGTAGGAAATGTTGAGTTAATGTAGGTATGACTTAGTTTCAATGAGTAACTATCTTAAAGATAGAATCTTTCAAAGGGAATGTAAGGCTTCGAAGTAAAACCGAATAGTGGTACGACCAAGTAGAACTTGTGGTACAGTGAAATTCCAGAACTTCAGTTCATGTTGAAAGTTTGGGGATTATCGAAGGTATGGAAACCTTGATCAATCTTATTGAGTAACGCAATTGGAAAGTATTGCGATAATGTGTGGGTGATTCCTGATGATGTCAATGAGTGAGTATGTTAGATTTGTGGGGATGTAGAGATTTAATCCGATGATTTCACTATCTGTTATAAGACAAATTCATTGTAGAGGTCTTGGAGGTTAAATTTGGGCTTTGCATTTTTTTATGCTAGACTTTTGGTCGCCCAAAGATTGTGTGTAGAGGAGATAAGCGGAGTATTACGGCGGTGGAATGATTGTTGATAGAACCTTTACGATGTAGTGCATGAGCGTGTGTCTTGAGGATTACGAGTAATTATTCTTGAAAATCGAGGTGATGTGATTGTGTGGGATCTATGTTGAGGTGTTTTGGATGCTATTTGTTAAATTAATTTAAATCGATAGAAGGAGTTGTCTAGAGTGTTAAATTGGGTTCAATAGAGTCTCTCCACAATGGTGTGGATGATGTATTTCGGTTTGAGCATAATTGAGGATGTTCAAGTAAGAGGTTTAAGCTCGTGTGGTATGCGATGAATTCGAATTCCAAGGTTCATGAGAAGTTTTATTCCTTAAAAGAGAGAATGAGAAAAAGGATGTTTTCCTCGGGTAGTGAAGCATTTTCTTGTTTCTTGTTTGAGTTTTGTGTTGTTTACTGGTGTCTTCCGCACTTTGAGTTGGCGCTTTGTTGACATGTTCGATTCTTTCCAATTCAGACAAACCAAAAGAAGTATTTGGTTTGGTCATTCGAGTTGTCGTAGGGGCGGCACAACGGCCCCCATGACCTGGCAAAGAGTGAAGCGCGCACGTCCCGATGGTCCAAGTCGCCAGGGTGTCAAACGCTGTGAATATTTCCACAGTCCGAAGACACGCAGTCTGAGGCCCTCGGAGGGTCGAGGCCCTCAGAAGGAGTCCGAGACCCTCTGAAGGGGTCGAAGCCCTCAGAAGGGGTCAGAGGTCCGCTCGTGTGAGCCATCGGCCAGGAAGGCCGGCGAAGTGCCTCGAAGGGCTATGGAGGCTCGAGACCAGGGAGCTCGGGAGGGTTCTTGCACCTCTGGGCCGATGCGCCAATAGGATAGACCAAGTCTAGGGCTGCCCACCCGTGTTAGAGGCTAGCACTAGAGGCGGGAAAGGTCCTGTAGCCCCTATCGGCATAGGAGTGCAGTAAGGGCAAACTTGTAACTCTGTATGCCTCCCAGGAGAGCTATAAGTAGTCACCCTGGCCCCCTTTCGGGAGGAGAGTTTTTTGATTTTGAACTGGATGTAAAGGCCAATCTGGCAATACATGTTTGCTGGCAACCAGTCCCCCCTTGAGGACCCTTCGGCTCACGGAGGGTTCCCCTTACTCTACTGTCTAGTCTCGTAACTCACGATGGTTGGCGCCCGTCCGTGGGGGCCGGCGGAGTGGCCATGAAGCACTAGCCTGACATACTAAGATGGCCCCCGAGCGAGGCTAGACCGAAGACCGGTGGCGAGGCAGTGCGGCAGAAAGCGACCTCGCGGGCCAAAAGGCCGAGCCATAGCAATGCGCCCCGCCCAAGCCGGAGGAAGAAGCGAACAACTCGGCACGGGGGGCGAGCCAAGAATCATCTGAAACCCTCCGGCAAGTGGCGGCCCTCCGTAGAGTTGGCGGACCACCGCAACCGCCAGGGGCAGCCCCAGCCGTAATGGGGCCGCCCGCGCCGCCCGGCCCGCTCAACAACCGCCGCCATACGGCAGCCCACCCCGCCCGGCACCCGGTGCTCGGCGACAAACTCACCATTGAGCCGGTGGAGGCGGCCAGGTGGCCTCGAGATTCAAGATGCCCAGCGTCGCGCCATCACGAGGGTCCACGGACCCCTCACAATTCCTCCGGGTATCTGAGGCGGCCATCGGCGGCCGGAGGAGGCGATAACACGAAGGCAAAAGCCTCACCCTTGCGCTCAAGGCGTGCGCGGCGTGGTTCTTCACGATACCCCTCGCTCCGTGTATGCGTGTAAGCGACTCGGGACCTCCTCATAACAACTTCGGGGTAACTACGGAGCCCAAGGGCGCTAGACACTTGTTTGTAGTGAAGCGGTAGCCGGATGAATCCCTCGCGGCTTCTTGGGGAAGTTCGCGGAGGTCAAGTGCAGTACAAAGGCGTCAGCAGAGACAACCATCATCAAGCGACAACGTGCGGGCTCCGTAGCAGGCGCTTCCGGAGAGGCTTCGCGCGCAATCCTGCGCGCCTGATCACGAACTCTTGACAAGATGGAGAATGCGCCCGGCGGAGAAAACGGCGCTTCGGAGGAAGCGGCGACTCCAACACCGGCCGCGACCCGTCGAAGAAGCGATCACTCTGGCCGCAGTAGGAGCATCCGGCAAGCCACGAAACAATGACTCTGAGCAAAAGGGCGAGAGTCTACAAGCGTGGACGGCGAGCCATGAAACAAAGGAGGAAGAGGCGGAGGCGGCTGGGCGAAGCCCGGCCAGTAGGGGTCTTGGGCGGCAGCGGGGCCTTGACCCGAATACCGAGCGGAGCACCCTCGCAGTTCTGTGACCTCCACGGCGAAGGATCGCCGCCACCAAAAGTGTCGCCGATCGGCGCCATGCGAGATTACATGCGCGCGACCAACCTCGGACCATGATGGCAGGACCGCAGCTGACAACCAACTCCCTGCACCACCGCCAATACCGCGCATAGGTGGCCGGGCCGACGCACACTGGAGGGTCATCAACATGATCACCGGAGGCTCCTCGCTCGGCATTTCCTCGAAGAAGCGGTAGCGTATGCGACAAATCCACCACCTCGCGATGTACCCGCCTCGAGCCCACCCCCGCTTCTCAAAATTCCCATATCTTCCGGACGGGAGATGCCGCGGGGTGTATTTCTCGCACCGAGGATCCCTCGTCATCTCGGCCAACATCGCGGATTTGAAGTGAGGCGCGTCCTCGTCGACGGAGGGAGCTCGGTAGACCTCCTCTTTGTGGACGTCTTCGACAAGATGATGATCCCTCGTGATCGCCTAACTCCCCCGGGCATCCCCCTGCTGGGGTTAGGAGGAACCCCTGTCACCGCATTGGGACGAGATCCGCCTCCCGTCACCTTGGCGACGACTTCGCATCGAACAAAGGTCGTCACGTTTGATGTGGTCAAATGGCTTACATTACAACGCTATCCTTGGCCAGGCCCCTGCTGAGCGCCTTGGCGCAATAGCTCACCACAACTACTTGTGCATGAAGCTCCCTTGGCCATTGGTGCATCGTAACGATCGTGGAGACCAAGACCTCGCCACGGCACATAGAGCTTGAAGTACTATCCCCGGCTCGCCACGTGCCGCCATAGGACAGCAGGCGAGTAGCGGCGCCCGCCGCCCGGATGGGCGCCAAACACAAACCTCAAGGTCACCTCAGAAGAGTGGCACTAAGGGACGGCTTCGCCCGAGAAGCGGTGGCCCTCGGTGCGGACCTCCACCGGGGCGACGCAGCGATCTGGGGTGCTCCGCGGCAATCGAGGGCCTTCGCAGGGGCGAAGACCTCCGAGAGTGGCAAGAACCGATCGAGCCTGAGCTATCCCGAGCCGAGCGGCGCCCAAGAAGCGAAGCTACGGCGCGCCGGCCGACCGCCTCGAGCCGCCAAGAAGGAGATCTGAAGTTCTTTGAAAAGCGAGAGTCATCCGAGTCAAATATTCAGTGGTGGCAAACCGGTCCTCGTCAAGAAGGAGAGCGGGCAAGTGGCGCATGTGTCGACTTCACCGACCTCAACAAGGCCTGCCCCAAAGATGATTTTCCTTGCCTTGCATCGACGGTGGTGGGCCTTCGTCATTGCGAGCTCATGAAGCTTCCTTAGCGCCTACTCGGCTACCACAGTGCACATGGCGGAGGAGGGCGAGCCAAAGACGCTTTCATTACCCGATGGGAACATCTTGCTACAAGCGCATGCCCTTCGGCCTCAGAAGCAGCGAGGCGGCGTTCGCCCGACTCATCGCGAAGGTCTTAGCCACCCGGCTCGGGCGTGCTTAGCGGAAGCATCGTCGGCGACATAGTCATTAAAAAGCAAGCGGGCGGGGCGCATGCTCAAGACCTCAAAAACCTTCACGAACCTTGAGCGGAGGGCATAAAACTCAACCAGAAATGTGCGTTGGTGTGGCGGGAAACTCCTTGGGTTTCTCGTCTCGGCGAGATTGAAGCCAACCCAGAGAAAATCGGGGCCATCAAGAGATGAAGCCCCGCTTGCGCCATGGCACAAAAGCGGCAGGCGCGCGCCACCCTTAGCGCTTCTTGTCTCGCTCGGCGAGAGAGCACTACCGTTCTTCAAAACACTCCGAGAGCGCGGAGCCATTGAGATGGACGGAGGAGTGCGAGAAGGCCTTCGAGGACTGTTGTACCTAGCCTTGTTATAAACTGACGATCCGGAGTAAGGAGCAGAAGTTTCTTTGCTCTACATCAGCGCCACCCGTCATCGGTCGGTCGGTGCTTGTCGAGAACACCTGCGCGGCCAGCAAGTATACTATGTATCAGAGGCCTTGCAAGGGGCCAAAATCCGCTACGGCTTCGCGTCGCTTTGCTCATGGCGTCAAGAAAGTTACGGCACTATTTCCTAGCGCATCCCATCAAGGTCCCCACATCCTACCCGCTGGCGTTGATGCTCCGAAACAAAGATGCCTCCGGGCGGATAGGCAAATGGGCGGCGGAGCTGGAGCCCTTCGACGTCACCTTCGTAGCAAGAACGGCTATCAAATCGTAGTCGCTGGCAGACTTCGTCGCCGAGTAGACCCCGCAAGCGGAGGACAGCCCCGCCGTGGTAGAAACACCCTGGGTAATGTACACGGACAGGTCGTGGTGCCGCCGCCCGGTGCGGGCATGACCATCATAGTTTCCGGACGGGCGAACGCATCACATGCCGCCCGGCTGGACTTCCGACCACGAACAGCGCGTCGAGTCTGAAGCTGCTTCTTCTTTGGGCCTCCGTAAAGCTAGATCCCTCGGAGCGAAGCGCATCCTCATCAAAAGTGACTCCCGCCTGGTGGCAGGCCATTTTGACAAGACCTTCGTCGCGAGGTGTCCTGAGATGAACCGTTACTTAGCCGCGGTGCGCGAAGCGGTGAAGCACTTCCATGGAATCACAGTCCAAGCCATTCCTAGAGGAAACAACGAGGCGGCCGACAAGCTGGCAAAAATAGCAAGCGCGGGACAGGGACCCCCCTCAGAGGTTTTCTATGAAGTCCTCACAAAACCCTTCGCTCCTTGAGCACAAGGGACTCACTTGCAGCGCAGGGCTCACTTGCGCAAGGGCTCCGCCAGTGCAAGGGCTGCGCTAAGAGGAGAAATAGCACGGTGGTGCTAGCCACAGGAATGGCGGAGCGAGCCCGGCAGACGGCAATGGCAACGCTATCATCAAGTACCTTGCCGGGGAAGAACCACAAGACCCAGCCGAAGCAAAGCGACTCCATTACCGAGCAAGAAACTACTATATGGTCGCCGGCGAGCTGTACAAGGGGGCGTCTGTGCCCCCTTCCTGCGCTGTGTATCATGGGAGGAAGGCCAGTCGCTCCTCAAGGACGTCCACGAGGGCTTATGTGGCGCACACCAGGCGCCTCGGGGCCTCGTAGGGAAGACGTTCCGCCAACGCTTCTACTGGCCGACGGCGCTCCGAGACGCACAAGACCTCGTCCAGCGATGCGGGGGTGCGATGGGCGATCGCAACCCAAGAACGCGGCACTCCCTTTGCGGCCCGTCGCCCGGTGTGGCCCGCCCGCGCAGTGGGGTTGGACATCATCGGCCCGTACCCGCGACCAAGGTAACCTCCGATTCGCGTTAAATCGCCATCGAATACTTCTCAAGATGGGTGGCGGGCGATCGCCACCATCACCGCGCGGTAGCCAGTGATTCATGTGGAAAAACATCATTTGCGCTCTGGCGTACCAAAACACATCATCGGCGATAATGGAAGCGGTTCGACTCCGACCACTTAGGAAGTCTGCGGCGACACAGGAATCACATTATGCTTCGCCTCGGTGGGGCACCCGAGTCCAACGAACCGTCGAGCAAGCCAGCGGCAACCTCCTCGGCAATTTGAAGAAGCGCCTTGTGGGTCTTCCCAAGGGACTCTGGCGAAAGAGCTTGAAGGCCCTCTCGTCGTCGCACATCGCCCACGAGCCATAGGCTTCTCCCTTTCAAGCTCCTCTTGGCGATGAGGCCATGACGCCTTGGCGAGTTGGTGGTTCTTTACCGAAGCTCTGGTGACAAACCCAGAGAGCAGGAGCTCTCGCTCGACCTCCTCGAAAACAGCAGCGTCTGGCTGTTTCAACCATGCAAAGGTACAGCGAAGGCATCGCCAGGACATATAACTGAAGGGTCAAGGCCCACCACATCTCCCCGGGCGACCTCGTCTTGAAACGAGCCACCAACCAAGCAGCGCTCGGCAAGTTCGACTCCAAGTGGGAAGGACCGTATGTAAATCGTGGTCGACGAGGGGGGCGCGTTCGCATCTCCACCGGAGAATCGATTAGGCCATACAGGAACATCAAGTCGCTCTGAAAGTTCTACCCTTACAGCGTGTAAAAGCCGTTGCGCTGGGAGAATAGCCCAGCAGGCGTCCTAGCGCTAGGGCATGTAAACCTGCGCAAAACCGGCTTGGGAGGTCCTATCTATCCAAATAGTGAAAATTGTATGCCTCGTCTCCTCGACCAGCCCCTCCGAGTGTATAAAACCAAGCCACCGCGCATGGCCTCGCGCCCCGGTGCACACCGATGCCCCCCGCGGACACGAGTGTATAGGAAGCCACCGCGCATGGCCTCGTGCCCGGTGCACACGATGCCCCAGCGGACACGAGTGTATCGCGAAGCCACCGCGCATGGCCTCGCGCCCGGTGCACCGATGCCCCAGCGGACACGAGTGTATCGCAAGCCACCGCGCATGGCCTCGCGCCCGGTGCACGATGCCCCAGCGGACACGAGTGTATAAAACCAAGCCCGCTGCGCATGGCCTCGCGCCCCGGTGCACACCGATGCCCTTCGCGGGCACGAGTGTATAAAACCAAGCCACCGCGCATGGCCTCGCGCCCCGGTGCACACCGATGCCCTTCGCGGGCACGAGTGTATAAAACCAAGCCACCGCGCATGGCCTCGCGCCCCGGTGCACACCGATGCCCCCTCGCGGACACGAGTGTATAAAACCAAGCCACCGCGCATGGCCTCGCGCCCCGGTGCACGGCGCCCTCGCGGACACGAGTGTATAAAACCAAGCCACCACGCATGGCCTCGCGCCCCGGTGCACACCGATGCCCCCCGCGGACACGAGTGTATAAAACCAAGCCACCGCGCATGGCCTCGCGCCCCGGTGCACATCGACGCCCCTCGCGGACACGAGTGTATAAAACCAAGCCACCGCGCATGGCCTCGCGCCCCGGTGCACACCGATGCCCCCCGCGGACATGAGTGTATAAACGAAGCCACCGCGCATGGCCTGTGTATAAACGAAGCCATCGCACATGGCCTTGCGCCCCGGCGCACACCAATGCCCGATGCGGGCATAGGTACATGGACGAACTACGCGAGCAGGAGTAACGCGCGAATCATATCCCGACCTAAGGCCGTCCGACCACCAACCCAGGCTAGGGGGGGACGGTGCAAAAATATATAGTTAGGGCTCCCCGGATCCCTACCTAAAAAAGTATGGGGGACAGCGCGAGGCTTCGCCTCCCCCTCGCAAAAAATATAGTTAGGGCTCCCCGGAGCCCTACCTAAAAGAGTATGGCGGACGGCGCGAGGCTTCGCCTCCCCCTCGCAACAAATATAGTTAGGGCTCCCCGGAGCCCTACCTAAAAAAGTATGGGGGACGGCGTGAGGCTTCGCCCCCCCCTCGCAAACAAAAAAGGTGGTTAGGGCTCCCCGGAGCCCTACCTAAAAGAGTATGGGGGCGGTCAGCGAGGCCGCCTCCCCTGCATAACAAATATAGTTAGGGCTCCCGGGCCTAACTAAAAAAAGTATGGGGGCGGCGTGAGGCTTGCCCGCTATAAAAAAAGGTGGTTAGGGCTCCCGGGCCCTACCTAAAAGTATGGGGGCGGCGCGAGGCCATCCTCCCTGCATAACAAATATAGTTAGGGCTCCTCGGGCCCTACCTAAAAGTATGGGGGGCGGTCGAGGCAGCCGCCCCCCATAAAAAAAGGTGGTTAGGGCTCCCGGGCCCTACCTAAGAATATGGGGGGGCGAGCGAGCCTCTCCCCTCAAAAAAATATAGTTAGGGCTCCCGGAGCCCTACCTAAAAAGTATGGGGGATGGCGAGGCCCATCCCCATAAAAAAAAAGGTGGTTAGGGCTCCCGGGCCCACCTAAAAGTATGGGGGGCGGCGAGGCCTCGCCTCCCCCATAAAAAAATAAAGTTAGGGCTCCTCGGGCCCTACCTAAAAAGTATGGGGGGCAGTAGCGAGGCTTCGGCCTCCCCCATCGCAAAAAATATAGTTAGGGCTCCCCGGTGCCCTACCTAAAAGACTATGGGGGGGCGCGGCGAGGCCGCCCCCCCCATAACAAATATAGTTAGTGCTCCCGGGCCCTACCTAAAAAGTATGAGGGATGGCGAGAGGCATCCCCCCTCATAAAAAAATATAGTTAGGGCTCCCCGGAGCCCTACCTAAAAAAGTATGGGGGACGGCGCGAGGCTTCGCCTCCCCCTTGCAAGAAAATATAGTTAGGGCTCCCCGGAGCCCTACCTAAAAAAAAGTATGGGGGACGGCGTGAGGCTTCGCCTCCACCTCGCAAGAAAATATAGTTAGGGCCCCCCGGAGCCCTACCTAAAAAAGTATGGGGGGCGGCGCGAGAAGGCACCTCGGAGCACTGCCGGCGCAAACAAAAAAATAAAACACAGGCGAGAAAATAAAAGTGCATATGTATTGATTCATTCATCAGACATACATTACATACATCGCTATAGATACACAGCGTACAGAGCGGCGAGCGGACGACCTATCACCCGCACGCGGGAGCAAAGTCGTTAGCAAGGCCTCAGCTGCTCCTCCCGCACTCCACTCGAGTAGCTCTTCGTCGAGGCAGGTGCGTAGCCATGGCGCCATATACTCCTCTCCGCGGCACAACTGAAGACTCCTCCAGATGAGCTCGAGGAGACCGTAGGAAGAGGCCGAGAACATGGACCCTCGGGCGCACCCACCACGCCACGATTCACCCAGAAGGATACTATTTCATCCCGAGCCTCCATGGCCTTCCGTTCGTGCAACCGGAAGAACCTCTTCATAGACCCCTCCGGATTTTCCTTTTTCCACCGTTTCCATTTCGCTCCATGACACACTATACCACGGTAACAAATCCTCCGAGGCCACTTGCAAACCAGCAGTCGTTCATCCTTCGAGTCACGCAATGGAGCATAGGACTTCGTACGCCACCACGGAGGAACCGCACCTCGTCCGGCGGTGCGGCCAAACAACATCCCCCCCTAAGTACAACAAACGCCAACGTGAAACAAGCACCCAACAGCAAAGAAACCCCAACCTTTTTTCGATGTATTGATTGACAAAATAACGGTTACAAGCCATGCGGAACAAGCGGCCGCGTGGCGGGGCCTTCTGGCAACACAAAAGCAAATAAGAAATCCCAAACCCCAAAATGATTTCCCAGGAAGTTGGCCGGAGGGTCACACCTTGCCTCCGGGGTCGGCCCTCCACTCCGCTACGCTTGCGCCATCCATGAGACCCTTTAGTTTACATACATGCCAAAACGCCGGGCGACTCCATGGTGGCGTCCCGACCAAAGCAAGCCCGAACTCCTTGGCGAGGCATTGCTCGCCCTCACTTTGCCTCGACCTAAAGCCACCTCCGCGCCGAGGCGAGTGGCCTGGCGCCGGCCGCCGGCGCATCAGCGTGACCCGCAACCACCGCTGCTGCGAAGGGAAACCGCCGGCCGTCCACGCCGTCTTCGCGCAATGATTGCCGTGCGCCTGGCGGCGCGCAAAGACTTCGAAGGCGAAAGGCGGTCGAGGTGGTGCCGGTGGTCGACGGTATGCCTCCACAGAGGGGGCACGGCACCGAGCTCATGCATGGCGCCCTCCATGCGGTCCAGTGCCTCCCAGCTGGCCTTCGCCGCAGCAGCTGAGACAGACCGCCCCGTCGCAACCTCCGCCTCAAGCACGGAGCGGGCGCTGCGCAGACTCTCAACCTCCTCCTGGAGGGCGCGACGCTCGCCCTCTAGTTGAGCAACCTTCGCCTCCAGCCCCTCGCTTTTTTCGGCAAGGGCGGGCCAGCGGCGGCCGGCTCCTCGCTCGGCGAACTCTAGGTCGACTCGCTGCTGAATCTCCGCGTAGCCGTTCTGGATGTCCCTCTTCAGCGACCGCGAGAGAATGATAGTCTGCCAGGAAACATGTCAACGATTCGCCCATAACAAGGAGGGCATTTATCGAAACATACCTTCATCGCGTTTGCCTCGACGCTCCGGAACATCTTCTCCGTGCTCCACTTCACGAAGAGCTCGGACACGCACGGCGAAGCGGCGAAGTTCGATACTTCTCGCGAGACCGCGGCGGCCCGGTGACCAATCGGGCGCGAGTGGCCCTAGGTTCGCGACACCCGCGGCTGCAAAGGCTGCGGCGCCCACGCCTTCTCGTTCGGAACAGGCACCGCCACCAGCCACGACATCTTCGTCCTCATCCCCGGGATCCTCCCGTCAGCTAGCATACGAGGCTCGCCGCCACCACGATCCCCTGGCGACCCGCCCGGTGGAAGATCGGTGCGAGCCGACCCGGTATCGCCGTTCGGGACCGTAAACATGCGAAGGGTGCCACAAGATACATCCTCAAAGGCCATCTTGGCAATCCGAGCGAGCTACCAATTGCCTCCGCAGTTCGAGCCGGTGGAGGAGGAACCAGGGACCCCGTGGACGAGCTCGCGGCGCTCTTCGCCTGTCCCGGCAACATGGGCTCCCGCGACACCCTCTTTGAAGATGGCCCAGCCGACCCGCCCGCGGCAACGCCCATCTTAACCACCGAGGCGCCCGCGACAGCACGCAATGGCACAACACTAATGGGGCCTACGCACTCAACCTCCTCTGGGCCTCGAACTCTTTTCTTCTTCAGTGTCAGGTCGGGGCCTCCGGTAAAGGGTGTTCGGATCTGATGCAGCGGTTCAACCGACGCTCGTGCATAGCGTTCGCCCGCTTCGAATGCTCCTCCCCCGTGTAGGGTCAAGGCTGCTCATAACCGCTCGACCTCATAAGAGGCAAAAGCTAGCATAAGGGGTGCACATGTAAAAAACTTTTTAAAAAAAAAACAAATAGGCAAATAAAAAAGGCACACACACATCGCTCCCGAATCTCGGGGCCAGGCATCCCATCGCTCGGCTCGTCAAGAGCAACCTCGATTCTGCGCCCGTATCACACGGGCGCCACAGAACTCCTCTCTGAATCCGCGTCGACATGCACGCGCCGGCGTTAAGGTAACACGCAGCATGACCCTCCTCGGGGTGAAAGGTCGTCTGGGCGTCGCTATAATCTCGATAGGCCCCCTGAGGCGAAGCCCGCCTTGTCGGAACACTTGTGATAGAACGGTAGCGGGTCAATCGATATCCACCGGTTCAGCGGCGGCGGGCGGGTAATGGAGGAGGCGCGCCGGTTGAAAGTTCACTGCTTAGAAATTCGAGGTCTCCCGTGTCCTTCTTCTTCTTGGGCTGGCACGCCCGTCGTGAAAAGGTGGCGAATAGCCTCGCCTCGCTTCTGATCACCCCGTGGTACGTAGCACCCACTCGAAGACCCCAAGCAGCGATCGAGTTAGGAGTCAAGCTGGGCGAGTCCACCCGTACAAGCGAAGGGCGTTGTCAGCGTATCAACGCCGCAGCGGGCGAAGCCCGCATCGGGTAAGCCATGAAGACGATCGTCTCCTCCTCCTCGGGGGTAGGAGCAACCTCCAACCCAAGGGCGCGGACGTCGTCAAGGTTCGCGATCTTCCCCTCGCTTTGCGAGCCTCGCGAAGCAAGGCGATCACCAGCGACCGACCTAGCTCGTCGGTGTACGACACCGCGCCACCTCCATCCTTCGCCCGCTTAGTCATCGCGCAGAGCACGAGCTAAAACGCTCCAGCCGCCGAAGCCAGTGGTGAAGGCAAAGCTTCCAAGCAACAAATGAGCCCCCTCGGGAACCGAAGGGCGAGAGACGAGCGGAACACAACAAATTATCAAATACGCACAACCCAAGTACATGGGACCCAAGACCACCTATTTATAGGTGGCCCCGCCAGGTCACAGGAAACGAGGAGCCCAGCACAAACCAAGACGAGACACGTGGCAAACAGCGATCTATCAGGCCACATGAAAATCAAGGCGTCACATTGAAATGAGTGCCAGCTTGGCCGCCATAACGCGAGGCGGCGCCTTGAAATGCGCGTAACAGCGAAAAGGTGCATACCACGAAGAAACTGAAGAGCAAGCATATTTAAGGCACACGAAACCCGACGGTGACCGCAGCGCCAACGCTTCGCCAGGTCGAAGGGGACGGTGTACCTGTACCCTCCGGGAGAAGGCGCGGTTTCAGCCATGACGAAGCAAGACCTCGACCACGAGGGGCTTGTCGTAGGGGAGGCA
This sequence comes from Phyllostachys edulis, assembly GCA_036346405.1. NCBI lineage: Eukaryota > Viridiplantae > Streptophyta > Magnoliopsida > Poales > Poaceae > Phyllostachys > Phyllostachys edulis. The sequence continues at coordinate 41,853,895 of CM070566.1, forward strand.
CAACGGCCCCCACGACCTAGCAAAGAGTGAAGCGCGCACGTCCCGATGGTCCAAGTCGCCAGGGTGTCAAACGCTGCGAATATTTCCACCAGGTCATGAAGACACGTGAGGGGTCCCGAGGCCCTCCGGAGGGGTCTCGAGGCCCTCTGAAGGAGTCGAGACCCTCAGAAGGGTCAGAAGCCCTCGAAGGGGTCCGAGGAGTCACTTCAGCCAGAGCCACCCGGCGAGGAAGGCCAATGAAGTGCCTCGAAGGGCTACGGAGGGCTCGAAGACCCAGGAGCTCCGGAGGGGTTACTGCACCTCTGGACCGGTACGCCAATAGGATAGACCAAGTCTAGGGCTGCCCACCACGTGTTAGAGGCTAGCACTAGAGGCAAGAAAGGTCCCTGCAGCCCCTATCGGCATAGGGTCTGGTAAGGGGCAAACTTGTAACTCTGTATGCCTCCCAGGAGAGCTATAAGTAGTCACCCTGGCCCCCTTTCGGGAGGAGAGTTTTTTGATTTTGAACTGGATGTAAAGGCCAATCTGGTAATACACGTTTGCTGGCAACCAGTCCCCCCTTGAGGACCCTTCGGCTCACGGAGGGTCCCCCTTACTCTACTGTCTCGTCTCGCAACTATGACACGAGTGATTTCTCCTTTGGCTTTCGTGGTGTTCATTCATAAACTGCCTATTTAGAAAGCGGAATTGTTTTCGTGATGAAATGTCAAATTTGGGGTTTTACCCTTTTGGTGGAGAGTTGGTATTACGTGGATGCGATGAGAACTCTCTATTTCCAATTGGATCCTCTTTGTGAATCAGTGGTTTAAGAACCAGATCTGTTGTGCATTCTTGTTTAAAGGAGGTGCTCCTTGTTAGTTGAAGAGTTCGATTTTGAGCATGTTGTGTGCTTTCGTACCAAGTGGGAAGTTGGCCCAGATATATTCGTTCGTTTCAGACAGTTGCAGAAATCGGGAAGTTGGCGCATCGCATTGATCGTCTCAGGTACATACACGAAGTACGCAACGTCTAGTGTGTTCTGGTGCTGAGTGAGCAGCTGAGCCATTCAAAGTTTGAGATTTAGTTAAAGACGTTGACCATTGAGTAAGGCCTTACCTTCGATCCTCTTCTGATGAGTGTATCTGGAAAGTTCAGGCTGAGTGTAGGGTCATATGTCGTTTTACGTCTTTATGTTGTGGTCTCACTAGTCCAAGAGAGAGGCCACTTGAGAGCTAGAGTCTCGTATGCACGAGCAATATCCAGACCTGTTTGCTCTGGGTATGTGTTAATTTGTTGTTTCCAATTCCATGGCAATTCATTCTTGTGTTCTTTTCATCGGTGAGAATTCGGGGTCGAATTCTATTAAGAGGGGTAGAATGTAATACCCTAAAAATTCAATTAGAGAGAATTTAATCGGGAGAGGGAATTTAATTAAATTTCAGTCGTTTGGGGAAATTTTGGAACTTGGGCCTCTGGCCCAAGCTAGTGCAGCTTGGTGGCCGGCCATGAGTGGGCCAATAGGAGGGGAGGCGCCCTAGAAAGGGCCCAAAGCCCATGCCGCCCCTTCCCCCAAAACCCTAGGCCGAACCCCACCTTTCCCCTTTCCCTCCCCAAGCCGCCACCACTCCTCCCCAAGCCGCCACACCTCCTGCCCCTTGGCGCCGTCCCTCTTTCTCCTGGCGCTGCCCCCTTCCATTGGTACCGCCCCTCCATGCCCCTTGGTGCTCCCCGCTGCCGGCCAACGCGAAGGGAGGCGAGGAAGACCGCGGGACTGCCGTCCAATCGAGAGGGAGGAAGAGGGAGTGGGAGGAGATCTTCTTCGAGGCTTGATCATCATCTTCCCATGGGTCTACAAGGGTAAAGAAGTGCTTTCCTGCTGTTCGTTTCAATTAGTTCTTGATAGATGTCGTTTATTGATTCGTCATTAGTGCTGTATTTAGAGACAGATTGCTTCTCGCTGTTGGATGTTGTTTTTCGATTACATCAAGGCCGAATTAGGATTTCTGATCTCCTAGAGAGTTGTAGATTATTTCGTCAGGTTTTCGTAGCCTCTGAGTTCACCTGAATCCGAGTTATGGTTTGAAAGATACGGCCATTTTTGTATCACTGTCCAGAACATCATTTAATTCCCAGCAGTCACTTTGCATGGCAAATTGAGCATGGTTAAGGTCCAAATCAGGAATCCTCCCTATTATTAAAATTGTATTTTATTGTCTTATCTTTCCATGGCCGCCAAGAACACATAATTCCAATATATGGATCAAAAGTTATGATAGATTCAATCTTGCTGCCTAGAATTCTGACGGGATTAATCTGTTGATTTGTCTTTTGAAATATGTTTATGTTAGAGGAAAATTCAGGGTTTCCACCCAACTAGTTTATTTTAGAAAATTTCATAACCTTTCCAGAATGTTAAAGAACGCCTTAATCGGAGTTGTAGATCATTAGTTGTGTTATTTTCTTTACTGCTACCCGTTTTGTCGGGACAGATTCTGTCTTTCAAGTTCATCTGCCTGTAGTTTATTTATTTTGCCGCATTGGGTGATCTCACCAACTAGGTTTTCGTAGATATATTCGTTACGTTTCTACAGGATCTGGGATCACCTCGTTCCGAGTCCCAGATCATTAGATATGAGTGATTCCGTGCTGCTGTCCAGAATTAATTCTATGATCGTGTCATCTGTTTTCATATTAGAACTATCTAGTTATTTGTGGGTTGTCGGTAAGGCGTTGTAGAACGTTAATGGAAGCATCATGTTTTATGTTGTTCTTATTTCGTATATATATATATATATATATATATATATATATATATATATATATATATATATATATATATATATATATATATGTGTAAGCGGAGAGAGGCTTGAGGTTTAGGAGCACCGCCATTGCCTCATCTTAGCGTCGCATCATGAAGGCAAATACTTTGATGTTTTCATAATTAGGAAATGTTGGATGCTTGATGTTGATCTTGTGTTTTTCTAAGATCCATGATAATATTTAAGTTCATGTTCCTTCCATATGTGTGTTATCTCCATTATTAGAGAGCGTGTCTTGTCAATATACATATTTCATTCCATACATTCATAATTCATGTTCCATCCACGGGAGTGGATTAAAAAGACCCATCAATTCCAAGATGGGCACCTAAGACCCACCATTCCAATGTGGGCCCCACTATTCCAAGGTGGGTAGTTTGGGACACCCGTATGAAATGTTCTTTATACGGGACTTGAATCCCCGCCTTTTGTTAAATGCGGGCTTAAGTGAACACCGACGGGTGTGTCACTAGCAATACCGGTATATGCATGTGTGTAGTCCCTCCATTCCATTCACTTCATTCACTCCATTCATTCAAATACTCGTTCTGTGATTTCTTCATATTGTTCAATGATGTTGACTTGTTAATGTTTGTGGTATATTCCATTTATTCACTGTACTTGCTGAGTCTTGGACTCATTCTTGCGTTGTTTGTTTTTTTAGGTAATCATTGATGTTGACTCACTTGGGAGGGAGTAGACACGCACTACTCATTCACATCATCCTATTCAAGTTCAAGATTATAAATTAGTTCTATCTTTCATTCATTATTGATGAACTGTAATAAATAAGTCTAGATGGGAAGGAAGGATACCTTCTCCATGATCTTGTTGATTTATTCTTGCTTGTGAATCTAGATTAACGATGAAGCTGTAATAAATAAAATTAAATGGTGAAGGAAGGATACCTTCTCCATGTTTTGGATGTTTTATTTATGTCTTTATATGATATCTTATTGAGTTCTTCCACAATGTGGTTGTATGTTAGTGTATTTAGGTGACATCTTGGCTTCCAAATAGCGGTGTTCTGGGGAGGAAAGCGTGGCGGTGAGCAGTGGCGGCGATGGGGCTTCACCATGGGAGCTCCACCTGAGCAAGGAGGAAGGGAAAAGGAGGTAGGGGAAGGTCAAGTAGGGTTAGGAGACCGTGCTCGAGCAAGGAATCGGAAGATGAAACATCTTACCGGAGCTGGAAACGATGACCACCGCTTTCGGCCGATTTAGGGAGAAAACAAAATCTGACAACTCCTGAAGAGGATCAATGAAATAGGGTTAGGGGAAAAACTTCTAGGATCCAGTGGCATGATAAGACGCGAAGAGATTTTCAAATGAACCCTTGGAGCACTAGGCGGCGAAGAAGCTCCACGGCCGAAAATGGTGGTTTTAGGTTTTCTTTGAATTGAGCTCACTGGAGCAAAGAGGGAGCAAGACAAACTATGGTGGTGTTTAAAGGGATCCAAGGAAGGGCTTGAAGGCTTTAAATAGCCGAAGAAGCAAGGTATGGAGCTAGGGCAGGCTCAGAGGTGGACATAGCTCATGGCTCTGCCATGGGCAAGCTGAGGAGGTGGGTGGCAGGGCGACCACGACTTCGGGGACGGCCACTGGCATGCATTAAATGGGCAGCGCAAAGAGCAATTGAAGGACGATGGGGAGGGGACAAGACATGGCTGTCCACTCCATGGTGCGCTGGCAATGGCGCTCGGCTGCCAGAGGAAGGGGAAAGACAACGAGCTTGGCGGCCCCCATTAAGTGACACCGAATCAAGAGGCTCGGGTTCAACGGGGCTAAAGGGTTGAGTCCAACCTAAAGTGCTCACCCAAACAAGCCAATCGGTAGATTAGAATGGGCGGCGAGATTGAAGCAATCGGGGACGGTTGGATTAGGATCTAAAGGTGGCAAGCCCGTCTGATTAGTTGGTTGGACCGAGTCCGATGGCTCGAGCCCAAATGCAGCTTGAGCGTAAGGAACAGATTAAAGGAGGTTTAGGCTGGGTTTTAATTCAAACTCCTACTTTGACCGAGCTACAAAGTATAGCAAATAAATTTAAAAATTCTAGAATTTTTCAGGGAGGTTCCTGGGATTACCTAGTGACCAAATAAAATTTTAAACATCACTGTGCACCTTTTATTTGCTTATTTCAAATTCAAACCTACACTAGGTTATTGAATCGAGTTTGAATTTTACGTGGATTGAGTTTAACCCCAAAAATTTGGGACAAATTATTTTTATTCATGATAAATATCATAAGGTTTAAATAAATGGTTTCCAGAGTTTTACTTGAAGTAAATTTTTCCCCAAGAATTATTTTAAGTGCATGTTCTTGATGTTTGGCTTTTGATCTTCAAGGCTTGCTCTAGGGTTTGATCACAAACTTTTCTCAAAAAGTTTTAAAGAGGTCATGACTTTAGTCAACAGGAGATTTTGGTTTTTGATTTCCCATAATTCCTTTACAAGATTTACATAAAAGTTCAAAAACTTCAAGATGCAAGAAAAGTTTTAATTTCTACTCATTTTCTTACATTTGAAACACAGACCTAGATTTGGGATGTTACAAAACCTACCCCCCTTACAAAAATCTCGTCCCGAGATTTGGCTCACTCGGGGAAGAGAGATGGGTAGTCCGCCTTGAGCGATTTTCCGTTTCCACGTAGCTTCATCTTGAATTATTTGACCACTGAACTTTAAGGAATTTGAGGACACGATTCCTTGTTCTTCGTTCAGCCTCTTCAAGGATGCGAATAGGGTTCTCGCGATAGGTCAAATCTTCTTGAACATCGAGAGTTTCAACGGAGCTTCCTCGGTTGGAACACGGATGCACTTCTTTAAGCGGGATACATGGAACACATCATGTACCCCTCAAGTCTGTGAGTAATTCCAACTTATAGGCAATGACTCCTTTCTTTTCGATGATGAGGTAAGGACCCACATATCAAGGAGCTAACTTGCCCTATTTGAAAGCGTTGATGGCCCTTCAAGGGCGACTTTGAGATAGATAAAGTCATTAGGCTCAAAACTCAACTCACGACGACGGTGATCCGCATAGCTCTTTTGCCTGGATTGAGCTGCGCGTAAACGATCCGAATAAGCTGGACTTGACTTTCGGCCTCATTGATCGAGTCCGGACCAAGGAAAGGTCTTTCGCCGGTCTCAGACCAATACAACGGGGTTCTACACTTTTTCTCGTATAAGGCTTCGAAAGGTGCCATGCCGAGACTGGCTTGACAGCTGTTGTCGTAAGAAAACTCGGCGAATAGCAAGCATTTCTCTCAATGCTTCCCATAGGAAAGAACACAAGCACGAAGCATGTCTTCCAAAACTTGATTGACCCTTTCGGTCTGACCATCAGTTTGGGGATGATAAGCTGAAATGAAAGAAAGATGAGTTCCCATAGTCTCTTGCAAACTATGCCAAAAGCGAGAAGTGAACAGAGAACCACGATCTGACACGATCGTCTTCTGCGCACCATGCAAACTTACGATGCGGGATATGTAGAGATCCTTTAGAAGATCTACACGAAGGTCAGTTTTGACAGACTGAGAGTTCTTTCTTGATGCTATGGGTGGTGGTGCATGGCCGTTGTTAGTTGGTGGAACGATTTATGCAGTTAATTCGGAGCGATTTATGCGGTTAATTCCACTAACAACGGGATCTCGACCGCTAACTAGCTATCTTGAGTCATCCCTCTGCAGCTAGCTTCTTAAAGGGACTATGACCGTTCTTAGTTGGTGGAGCAATTTGCTGGTTACTCCACTAACGAGCGAGACCTCATTGGTTAACTAGCTATCTGAGTCATCCTCCTGACTAGTTTCTTAAAGGGACTATGACCATTTAGGCCACGAAAGTTTGAGGCAATAACAGGTCTGTGGTGCCCTTAGATGTATAGGGAAGGAAATGTGCCACTTTAGTCAAAAAATCGATGACCACCCAGATGGCATCATTTTTCTTGGGGGTTCGGGGTAGGCTAGTAAGACCTTTTTGAAACCGGGGCGGTACCAGGCACCAATAAATAAGCAAAATGAAGAGCACCAACAGCAGCAAAAGACTGAGATACAAAGGAATGAGATGCTCCTGAATTAAACAAAAGCGATAGCGAGCAAGGGTTGACAAAAGCGTACCCAACACGGCGTCGGTGCCTCTGAGCTTTCTCAGCCGAGATGGAGTTGACTTGACTACGAGCGATCTTCTGATCTTGATGCTTCAAAGGGCAATTGTTGGCGTAGTGCCCCTTATAGTTGCAGAAGAAACAAGTGATCTCGGCAAATGGATTGCAGGGACCACCTTGCTGACTCGCAGGTGCACGTGATTGAGGCACGGCTGCAGCGAAGATTCTTTGCAAGTTTCTTAGGACAGTTATTAGCATAATGGCCCTTGAGTTTGCAGAAAAAGCAAGTGACTTCGGCTAGATGGCGAAGGCCCCCTGGAGCCTTCTTCTGACTCTTGCGATGATCCTTTAGCTTTCTCCTTTTGCTCCTAGCAACAAAGGGATTTTCGACCAAAATCTGAAAATCGGGGATGGTATAGACTGGTAATCTGTCCCGTAGCTCCTCAGACAAATCATCTAAGAACTTCTCTGGTTTGGTGGCATTGGCGGTTGCGATGCTTGTAGATGACCGAAAAATCAGTTGTTGTAATTCTAATGACTTGGCGATCACCCGGTTCATGCTACACTCCTTGGGATAGTGACCGCTTCCCTCGCAGAGGAAACAAGTGACTGAGGTAGTCGGACAATTTCCGGGTAAGTGGTCTTCATCGCAGTTTGGACAAGTAGAAGTACACTGGTTGCTGTAGTGCCCTTCCTCACCACAGCGTTGACAGACCTTGACCCTTCCTAGTTCGCAACCTTTGGCGAAATGCCCCTCTTCACCACAGCTAAGGCAAAAAGGAGGTAATTGCCGTTCCTCGGGGCAATGGGACCAAAATCTGTCACACTTGCCAGAATGGAGGCGCTTGTAGGTCTTGTTCGGACAGTTAGAGTCAGGGAGATTTTCATCGGCCGACTTGCGACCTAGTCATTCTTTGATGCGTCGGACATCTGCTACGAAGAGATGGGTTATCTGAAACCGAAGACTAGAAGCTAAAAGAGCGTGAAAGGAAAAGTCAACAACTAGGGAAGGAACATCCCCCTAACCAAAAGCCAAACTAAACAGCAAGGATACCACTCTAAAAAGCTTACAAAGAGGCTCAAGAAACAGCAAGGAAAACACAAGATCAAAAGATCAACTTCCCGACACAACTAACCTATATTGAATGAACGAGTAATCGGTTGAGAAGATAAAAATCAGAACGCAACTCTAGATTTAATTACGTTTAAAGAGCAGAATAAAACCATCTAAAGGGTGTTAGATACTTAGCCAACTAATATCACATCTTACCCTTTTATCCCCACAAGTTTTAGTTGATTTATCCTCTCATTATCTACCCTATTTAGAAACCATGAGCTTGCTGTCCAGAAATTTAATGCTTGCTGTCCAGATTTTGCATCCAAGCTCCTAGCCGAAATTTTCAACTCCAGAAGCTTCAAAACCTTGTAAAAGGGCAGCCAACACTTCAATTTGCCAATCTCATTGGTTCCCAAAACCCAATTTAAATGATAACAACTATCTTTTGAAAGAAGGAGAGGAAAACAACTATTAAAACTCAAGTTAGAGCAAGATGAGATAAGAAAGCTAAGATAGGTAAGGAGTAAAATCTGAGAATTTACTTAAGCTTTCAAAAGTCATTTGATAATTTGAAAGTAAGTTTTTCAAATCACCCTAAAGACGACCAAGCTAGGGTTACTACGGTCAGTATGGCTCTGATACCAAACTTTGTGAGACCCCGGGGTATTTAGCTCATAATACTTAATCATCCAATTGACCCTAGTATTACAAACAAAATATCCCGTGCCTCGGGAAAATATGTGCATCCTAGAAGTGCTGTACATACACCCTTTTACAAAATTATGCATCAATTCCATTCAATCACATAGAACCGAAGCACACATAACAAATCAAAAGACATACATAATAGAGTTATTACAAAAGCAGCCGACCAGCCAAATAACATACAATGAGTAGATAAGCAATGGAAGCAAAGCCATAAGATGGCAATAAACAAGAGCCAATTAGTGTGCCTTTACCCACAAGGCAACCAACCAGAGACGCCAACCTAGTCGTCAAACCATGACACATCTCACCAAAAGTCGATCCCTTGGGGTCCACTTCTTCCTCTGCAACAAAATTATTAAGCAAAGCAAATGAGTACAAAAATGTACTCCATAAGACTTACGTGTAGGGTAACAAGCCTATACATATGCTACATGCAAGCTTATTTAAGTGGAGGAGGCTCTAGACTCATTTTTAGCATAAAGCAAGTTTCATTTGCAATAATGTAATACATTTAAAGCATTGTTTGCAATCTGTTTTTAATGTTCAAATAACAGCGAATAATCAGTAGATAATGACAACAACAACCTGGAAGTGACTAACCTAATAGTCACCACAACAATAGCATGAATTAACCATTCATACCACCCACATCAAGTTTTAATTAAAAGTGTAGGACCGGAAAGGCGACTAGAGGGGGGGGTGAATAGACGCTTTCTCTATTTTTCACCTCGATCGAACTCAACACTACTTTCACTCCAATAGCTATAAAAGCTACGAAGATCTGTATACAGGCACAACGGATGACCTGTATTGAATCTGATAAAACCCCGAAGCAAATAGTATCCCTTTGAATTGCACAACACACAACAAGAAACAGTATAAAAAATGTGTGCACTAGTACTCGATAAGTTGAAAGCTAGCGAAGCAATTGCATAATTAAGGCGTTGGGTCACCTCACGAGAACAAATGACTAGCAATAAATAAATTATCTAAGATCAAGCGCTCTGACATGTCTCTCTTGTCACTGGTAGCCGTCAAGATCATGCACTCGTGTCTTTGCATCAATGATAGCACCAAGCATTAAACAAATACAGTGACTAACCGACACAAGGTGGTGAGCGGCACCAGCAGAGAATCAATGCATCACCCATGACTGAGCCTCGGCTTTTCTCACGAGGCTTTCGACAATGCAAAGCACAAGAAGTCCAACACCAAACCAAGCAGTCTTTGGATGGGACACGCATGCAAAAATCAATACTACAAAACAAGCAATAGGCACTATTGGATCATTGAAGGCGACCAAGCTGCTGGAAGCTAAAACGAAATCTTAGAAGAAACAAAGAAGAAGCGCGACCAAGAACTTTCAGAGCAGCGGCACAAGCGATAAAAACTCAAAGCAATTAGGACCGATGCCTCACTTGGATTTTTGTGTCAACTCCTTGAGCATAAACGACCACCGACTACTTTTTTCTCTGAGCGTCCCCAAATCACAGCGCAAATCACTCTCGCCTACAAGAGATTACAGAGCTACTGCCGCCAAAGAAATGATTTCACAGCGCTCACAACCAGCGCTGATTTTTTTCCCGGAGGAGGCCGGACGCTGCCGGGGATCTGATTTTTCTCGAGCGCTGCAGGCGCCTATGCAAGAGGCAAAACGCTGCAATCAAGAAAGTTGCGGCCCAAGCAATCAAAAATCTACACAAACAAACCACTTTGGATATTTAAGCCAAAACCTTACTGCGCATCGGATGGCGGTCAATAAGATAATCGATCAACAACAAACGATGGGAAAGGCAACCAACACCTCAACACACCATTGATGGCGGTCAAGCAAAAGATCTCAAAAGCGGCGATCAACTACAGATCCATGGTGATACAACTACTAGAATCTTGGATCAACTCGATTGGAACATCAATGCATTTCATATCAAGGACGGTGAGAATCCCTTACAAACCAAAGGCAAAAGCGGCGATAAAATAAAAGCGCACAAGAAAAAAAAGGCCGCCGCCAGATCCGATTTTACGGAGCTCCTCGAGCGCACCGCCAAGGGCTTTTCTTTTCTGGCTGGGCACTCTGGCGCCATTGCTGAGCTTTCTCACAGACACCTGAGCCGCCGCCATGACTCGGATTTTCTACCGGCACTTTCGGTGCTTTTTCCTCAGCGACTCTCGAGCACGCCAATCCTCGGTGGCGGCTTCAAGAATATTCCATCTCCTTCTTATATAGGGCAGCCTCTAACCCTAAAGACCTTAGAAGATTTACCCTAATGGGCTTCGTTAAGGCCCAACGTCAGCGGAACACATACACACGCATATTAAAGCGCCGTCTTCAATTCTCTTGACTTAGACCACTTCCTTTGCGCCGTCATGCGCCGTGGTTTAGCCAAAGGCCACCAAGATGGTATTTGGTAAAATTACCAAAATACCCCTTCTCGATCCTTCTCCAAAAGACCGAGTCCATCTGCTGCGAAGCACTACGCCGCCGCCACGTGTAGGTTGATCAGCGGCTCCATGTCGTCAAGTCTCTCTGTCCGGATCCCACCGCACCCGAGCACTTGCAGCGACTCCGCGTAGCAGATCCAACGATCGCCAACCGCCTGATTCGGTCATCCATGTCCATTCTGCGCCATGCTTGAATTCATTGACCTCACCCGGCATCCTTGATCGTTCTGGACCTCAGCTCTCCAAGCTTAGTCCCGATACTCCTCGCCGTTGACCGTCGTTAACCTTCAAGCCACCTGCACAGCAATAGACAAGCAAACACGAATCCAGGAACAAGTTCTTCACAACTTGACCCACGTTAGCCAAAACATGCAATATGCAACACATATGCATTAACAAATATGGATATGACCTATCCCAAAATCAATTCATAACTAACATTATCAATTAGCACAAAAGCCGGTCAGACCGCCGCTGACCTGACAGAACTGAAACTTTGTCGAAAACACTTGAAACTTCAAACCAAAAGCACCATTGCCAATTGTTTCATCATCCTAAGATCATAAGCATATCCCCATGATATCCACAATCTCCCCCTTGATGAACACATTGGCAATCTCTCAGAAAATGTAAGTTTGTGGTTTGAAAAGTAAAGTACTCGACGTTTTCGCACAAAGGCACAACTTGGTCCATTAGCAAGAGAAAGCAATGGAAAAGACCAAGCTGGCTTCAGAATAGCACGGGCAAGTGAGATACAACAAAAGAAAGCAAGAAAGCTTCCAATTCCAGAGAATCGACAAAAATCTCACTTAAAGTCCATATGAAAGAACAATTGTTCTATTTGACCTTAGATCATTGTGAGTCTTCAAGAATTGCAATTCAAGTTCAGAAAAGGCAATAAGAGCAAAAGAATGCAATATGAATGCTCCCCCTCACTATGATCATCATTTTAAAAGAGGGAATATGACATTTCAATTTCTCCATTTCTCCCCCTTACAAAACTACTCCCCCATAACCAAAAAGCTCTTTATTAACATTACATTTTTGCTATATCTTCTCCCCCTTTGACAATGGATTCATCAAGGAATCATCCCTTCCTCTCATCTAGAGATGACAAAAGCACAAGCAAGGAAGAAGCAAAAGAAAGAGCATGCATGAAGTGCAATGAGGTGGCTTCATTTTTGTTTTGATTTTTCAATTTTTAGGTAAAAGAAGCTTTGGAGATTACTCAATTGAACAGGCTAGCATTTCTACCATTACTCAAGATACAACAAGCCTGACAAAGCTAGCAAGATCATGTTAAGACATATATAGCAAAGCTAGGCTAATGAGTTGTAGATACCACAAGTTGTTGGATTAAAATTAAACAACGCATCAGAATTAGCAAGTTCAACAACAGTTATCCTAAAGTGATAATGGCCTTGTCAGAATGTCAATGTGAGATCAAAAAGCTAGCAAAGACCATCTTAGAGACAAAAAGTCCTGAAATGAATCATTTAGCTCAATTTTTGTCAAAAACCCAATTCTCAACTATTTTTCATTTGCAATGAATATTCAAGTTGATTAAAGGTCTATCTTAGTAAAGAAGATCCTGGACTAGGAGCCATCCACAATCTCTTCCTAAGCTTCAACCACATTTGACAAATTGCATTTTTAGCCATGTGCTAGATCTCAAGCCTTGTCACGACCATCTCAAGCACAAAAAGCTTAAAAGAGTGGTCTAGGTCATCCAAAACTCCCCCTGAGTTCATGCCTAGTACAATGGCAAGCCGTCTCATGAGAAAGAATTGGTGAGATCAGTTTTTTCGCACAAAAGATATCATTTTTCATTTTGCACAAGGGCTGTTTTAGATTCTTTAATGAACTGAAAGCTCAAAGATATTCAATTCTAGATTCAGAGCTAACAAAGCAATTTTGACAGGCCAATGTCACAAAAGGATCACTAATTGTGCAACTAGCTAAAAGATCCACAAATTGCAATTTTCGTTCAAGTTATATTAAAATGCTAGCTCATTTAGCAAAGACATTCTTTGCACATGTAAAAGCATGATAATTCTAGCAAGTCAAAGAACTAGACACAATCTTGAGCAAGAATTGAAATACTAAAACTCAAGAGGGTAATAAGCAAAGCTTCATTAATTTAAAAGATAGAAGCAGTAAAGCTTATATAACAATGCATCTTTTTGGATTTTCCATATGTATGCAATATGATACAATGAGATGCACAAAAGACTTAAAAGCCTAAAAAGATCACAAGGATCAAAAAGACCCAAAGAAGATACCACTTGAATAAGGTATCAGAAAAGATCCACAAAAGTTCAAATGAACAAGAAAGGTTCAGAAAAGAACTAAGAAAGTTCCAAAAAGAACCAACTCCCCCTCAAACCAACCCATAGGGATAAATTATCCCTTACTCGCATCTCAAGGTGGTAAACCTTGTTGGGTCAAAAAGCTTTGAGGGGAGATCTGCCAATTTGCCTTGGACTCCACAAAAACTAGCACAAAGACCTCAAACGCCACACGATCTCTAGGAAAAGCAACTCGAAAAGCTAGGGAGCGAAACACCAACACTAAAAAGCTTACAGGCAACTCAAAAACCTGCTAACACTAATGATTGGGAGACAAGCTCGACCTAGGCTGTGAGAAGAATGCATCCTAGCAAATCATGGGATAAGAAGAGTGCCTAGAAAAGACACGTGCTAGAACAGAGCCTCCTATCTACCCTGAACCCAACAAACCCAACACCTGACACGAACCAGATGCAATGCAAGGTAGACTAGGGATACCATACACAAATGTAGGGTATAGAAGCTCGAACCTGAGTCCCACTGCTTGGTAGTGAGATGTAGTCATGATAGATGAAGATCCAATCCTTGAAGCTTCAGAAGGTAGTTGCGCTCACCCATCATCCTCATCTCAAATTCCTTCGTCTCCGAGAAGTGATAGTCATCATTAAAGGCACAAAGGAAGAAGAGCCAACAGCTTGAGGTGATAACACTTGTTGGACCACATGTTCTTCTTCTCAACTGAAAAGACTACACAAAAGAGACAGAAAAAGTCTATGCCTTGGTACTGGGTTAGTGAAACAATATCTAGGGAAACAGTACCAAGATACATGACTAGCAAGGACAGCAGCAAATGATCCAAAGCTCATAAAAGCATATAATCAACAATTCAAGACATCAGCATGAAGATAGACAAATCAAACACAACACATGCTATCTAGGATATGATAAAGCTCAAACTATCCTTAATCCACAAGAAGGCATAGGAGCAACCAAACAAATACATAGCATATCACACATCATATACACAGTCAAAAGCAAGCTAGTGAAAGCTATGGCAAGACTCATGCATCCACAATTAACAGTAAAGCACAATAACCATGTAAGCATAAAGCATTTTAGAACAAATCATGAATAATGAATGCTAACATGGATATCAAGTGAACAAGTGGATACATAAGATAAAAATCAACAAGAGCAATATGATAAATGTATGAAATCAGTACAAGCTCTTGAAGACAAAATCAAGCTTATACATCCATGGAAATTAAGAACTACAAAATGATACATGGATATATAAGCAAGAATCAATCATGAGCACGATAATAAGGGTACTAGACAGCACAAGCTCATGATGACAAAACAGCTCACATAACCATGAAAATAATGAACAACAATATAGTACATGGATATATATATAAGCAAGAATCAACAAGAGCAAGATAATAAAGGTAAAAGACAGTACAAGCTCATGTTGACAAAACCAAGCTTATACACACATGGAAATAATGAATAACAATATAGCCCATGGATACATAAGCAAGGTATTAGCAAAGGCATGATAAAAGATATCATAAGAGTAATTCATGCCAATATGGTACAAGTGAGCACAAAGACAAGCACAACATGCCAAGTATGAATAATCATGAAAGTAAATGCATGAAGGTATAAGATAGCTCACCAAACATGTGAAAGCACCAATCATGAAAGCACATGCCTCTTGGAGGCCATCGTTGAGGTGGAGAACCATCAAGTGTCCCGATCATGTGATGAAGCAAAAGATCGGAATCTTTAAGTCCATGTTCTCCAACCCGCATTCTTGGTACCTACACATGAGAAAGGCAAGGTGTCTGAGTCTTGGGTCCCAAAGGGTTAGAGAGTGAATGCTTGGGAACCCAAACCTTGGACACACCACCACCAGAAGTAGTCGAAACATTATGTGAGTTAGCATGATGCAAATGATGGTCCATGCAAGAAGATCCAATCTCATCTTTGGAGGCACGTCGCGAGTGGACAACTCGAAGAGGAAAACGAGGTCCATCTCTAGGAAAGCGGCGATGGCCTTGCTTGAAAGCACCAAGATGAGGACCAACAAAAGCATCAAAAGAACTCACACAACCTCGCCGTGGATGTGTACCTCGATGAACAAAACGAGGTCCACCTCTTGGACAACGGCGGAAATCCTGCCTCGGGGCAGCTCGTGGACCAAAACCAAAACTATGCAAACCATGTCCACGGTGCTGTCCGACACCACTAGAAAAGGCGTCAAAGAAGCCATCAACAAAGCGAGTCCTCGTGCTAGGCTCTTTAGTGTGCATGTCATGAGAAAGACTATGCCCACTAGGAGACTTAGAAGCATGAGCTCGACGCATCTGTTTTGCACGCCAGAAACAAAAGTCAACAAGATGTCCATTCCTCCCACAAAATGAGCAATGGTGTAAAGGTCTACTAGTAGACACGGTCCGAGAGGACGAAGCACCATTATGGCTCAAAGAAGAAGTCCTAGAAGAACTAGCATCATGACTCGTCCTCGTATCGACACTAGACCCACACATGCCATGAGAAAGGCTATGCGTGTTCCTAGAGGTACGACGACGCACTCGACGCTCAAGTTTCAGACGGCGAAAGCAAAACTCAATAGTGTGTCCATTCTTCTTACAAAAGGTGCAATGGTACTTCTCTTTTGAAGATTTAGTACCATTTGAGAAAGAAGCACATTTGTCTCTAGAAATACGTTGGACAACACAAGAAGAGTCCGTGAGAGTCGAACTCACCAAAGAAGAGCTATCCAAAGCGATGCCACAAAAACCAACATCAAGTGACTCACGTTTAGCACAAAAAGACTCCAACTCCGATTGCAAAGATGCAAGAGAAATCTTAAAAACATCAATCTCGGAGTGAAGGCAAATACAAGAGTCACATGACTTGGCGCTCATATCATCGCGCAAAGACTCAATTTCGCTCTTCAAAGAAATACAAGATGTGCAAGAAATTAATGATGCATTTGAATTAAGCATGCAGTTCAAGTCATCAATTTCAATTTCTAAACGAGCACAATTCTTGCAAAAGACTAAACCATCCTTAAGCAATTTTTTAAATTCTAAGCACATGCTACAAGGCCTAGCTTTAATATTAATAATCTCAGCCCTAGCATTCTCTAATTGCTCAAGGTGAAAGGAATTAGTCAATTTAAGCTTCTCAAAACCAGCAAGCATGCCTACACAAGAATCACAATTATTTCTAGCCATAGAACTAAGATTGTCTATTTCTAACTTAGCATTATCAAGCTCATGATGTAAGGCAATACAAGAATCACATGGCATAGAAACATTTGACTTCAAAATTTCATTTTTAGATTTTAGGCATGCAAAAGAATTGTTCAAGTTCTCCATGTCTACAAGCAATGAATCATAAGCATTCATAGAGGTTTTCAGTTCGGAGAGCTCATGAGACAAATCACCCTTCTCTTTTTCTAACAATTTGACTTCTTCCTAAGAGCAAGCAGTTTAAGATCATATGAATATAAGACATTTACAAGTTTTTCTTTACTCACCTTGCTTAGCTCGAGTAGGGGATCGTCCTCATAAGAGTCATCACTATCATCAAAAGGCTCATCATCAAAATCCTCTCCATCATGTTCATCCTCAAAAGCTGTTGTGCATATGCCACCGGGCTCCTTCTCCTCAGGCTCTAAAAGTGACTCATCCCTGAAACTAGGACAATCAAAACAAAAGGGATAGCCACACATATCGCAGGTGAATTGCTCCTTAATAGACATCATAAAAATCGTATGTTCAAGCCTATCGTCACGATGAACATTAACGGCAAAAGAACTACGATAAGATGCAAAGAAGCGCTCACAAGTCGGCACACTATTCGCCATGCTCAAAGATCAATTAATATCACAAAAGAGCAAATTTGGCTCTGATACCAATTGTAGGACCGGAAAGGCGACTAGAGGGGGGTGAATAGACGCTTTCTCTATTTTTCACCTCGATCGAACTCAACACTACTTTCACTCCAATAGCTATAAAAGCTACGAAGATCTGTATACAGGCACAGCGGATGACCTGTGTTGAATCTGATCAAACCCCGAAGCAAATTGTATCCCTTTGAATTGCACAACACACAACAAGAAACAGCGTATAAAAAATGTGTGCACTAGTACTCAGTAAGTTGAAAGCTAGCGAAGCAATTGCATAATTAAGGCAGTGCGTCACCTCACGAGAACAGCAGCTAGCAATAAATAAATTATCTAAGATCAAACTGCTACAGCATGTCTCTCTTGTCACAGCCGCCGTCAAGATCATGCACTGCGTGTGCTGCATCAATGATAGCACCAAGCATTAAACAAATACAGGCAGCTAACCGACACAAGCTAGTGAACAACACCAAGCAAAGAATCAATGCATCAGCCGCAGCCTGAGCCTCAGCTTTTCTCACGGGCACTCAGCAATGCAAAGCACAGGAAGTCCAACACCAAACCAAACAGAGTACTGGATGGGACACGCATGCAAAAATCAATACTACAAAACAAACAGCAGCCGGCACTATTGGATCATTGAAGACAACCAACTGCTGGAAGCTAAAAACGAAATCTTAGAAGAAACAAAGAAGAGCGCAGCCAAGAACTTTGCAGGAGCAACACAAGTAGTAAAAAACTCAAAGCAATTAGGACCGATGCCTCACTTGGATTTTTGTGTCAACTCACTGGGCATAAACAGCCACCGACTACTTTTTCTACGGGCGTCCCAAATCACAACGCAAATCGCTCTCTGCCTACAAGAGATTACAGGCTGCCGCCGCCAAAGAAATGATTTCACGGGCTCTCACAACCAGCGCTGATTTTTTTTCCCGGGAGGAGCCGGACGCTGCCAAGGATCCTGAGTTTTCTCCGGACGCACAACAGGGCGCCTATGCAAGAGGCAAAACGCTGCAATCAAGAAAGTTGCAGCCCAAGCAATCAAAAATCTACACAGCAAACCACTGGATATTTAAGCCAAAACCTTACTCGCATCAGATGGTAGTCAATAAGATAATCGATCAACAGCAAACCTGATGGGAAAGGCAACCAACACCTCAACACACCATTGATGGCAGTCAAGCAAAAAGATCTCAAAACAGCGATCAACTACAGATTCACAAGCTAATACAACTGCTAGAATCTTGGATCAACTCAGTGGAACATCAATGCATTTCATATCAAGTACAGTGAGAATCCCTTACAAACCAAAGGCAAAACGGCGATAAAATAAAACGCACAAGAAGAAAAAGGCCGCCGCCTAGATCCGATTTTTACGGAGCTCCCTCCAGGCGCACCGCCAAGGGCTTTTCTTTTCTACGCGGGGGCACTACAGGCGCCGCTGCCTGAGCTTTTCTCACAGACACCCACAGACCGCCGCCATGACTCAGATTTTCTACCAGCAGCACTCGGCTGCTTTTTCCTTAGCAGCTCTACAGGCACGCCAATCCTCCAGCGGTAGCTTCAAGAATATTCCATCTCCCTTCTTTTATAGGGCAGCCTCTAACCCTAAAGACCTTAGAGAAGATTTACCCTAATGGGCTTCCGTTAAGGCCCAACATCAACGGAACACATACGCACGCATATTAAAGCGCCGTCTTTAATTCTCTTGACTTAGACCACTTCCTTTGTGCTGTCCCACGCCGTGGTTTAGCCAAAAGGTCACCAAGATGGTATTTGGTAAAATTACCAAAATACCCCTTCTCGATCCTTCTCCAAAAGACCGAGTCCATCTGCGTGAAAGCACTTGCGCCGCATCGCGTGTGGGTTGATCAACGGCTCCATGTCGTCAAGTCTCTCCCGTCCGAATCCCACCGGCACCACTGAGCACTTGCAACGACTCCCGCGCCGCTTGATCCAACCAGTCGCACCGAACCGCCCGTTCGGTCATCCATGTCCATTCTGCGCCATGCTTGAATTCATTGACCTCACCCAGCATCCTTGATCGTTCTGGACCTCAGCTCTCCAAGCTTAGTCCCGATACTCCTTGCCGTTGACCGTCGTTGACCTTCAAGCCACCTGCACAGCAATAGACATGCAAACACGAATCCAGGAACAAGTTCTTCACAACTTGACCCACGTTAGCCAAAACATGCAATATGCAACACATATGCATTAACAAATATGGATATGACATATCCCAAAATCAATTCATAACTAACATTATCAATTAGCACAAAAACCGGTCAGACCGCCGCTGACCTGACAGAACTGAAACTTTGTCGAAAACACTTGAAACTTCAAACCAAAAGCACCATTGCCAATTGTTTTATCATCCTAAGATCATAAGCATATCCCCATGATATCCACCAAAAGGTTGTAGTCTAACTCTTGGAAAACCTAACCAAGCGTGTCCATAACCTAGGACGAGGCTATTCGAATAGTTTTAACCCTGCAGGGGTGTACCAATGTACCCACATGTCAGACCACCTTTTTGCCTCTAGAATCAGCACACTTACTTTGGTATGCCAGCACGGCTAAGTCCTATGAGACGTTTCCAATATTGTGTGTCAACAACGAGTCGCCCATATGGGATAAAGCCCCATACATTGATGCGGAGTCATCAAAGATGCTCACCTCCTTATAACGGATGGTGCTCCTTGCAGTGGTTAAACCCCACTACTGCTCCTCAATAGCCCACCATGTAACTCAGAGCTAGCACATGCCAAAGTACTAAGTCAAGAGAGGTCTCATATCCCTCTCGCATGGTTAGCACGCAAAATTGCTTGGAGAGTGTGACACAAGATGTTCGGTCCTTGTTGACTTAGGCACCATTCCAATCACACCAACATACCATTGTGCCCAAGTCTAAATCATTTTCATTTTCAGTTTTTGACTTTACAAAATTAACAAAGCACAAGTGTTGGACATAATGGAGTAATAATAACATTTGTGTGACCAAGGTCATCGACATAAGTTGATAACCGCCCAATTCTACCGGTAGCTAAGCATTCTAAGCATGACACCGTAAAGATAATAAAAGAGCATAATTAAATCACCGGGCTCTAATTCACCAGCGATATTAATAACTTATGGTTAGTGGTAGGGGATAACAATTTAATGGCAACCATGCAATAGGAATAACTACCTCTAATCGGGAAAATTACTTTGACGCAAAAGCATGCATACATACAATTTGTAAACAAAGTATTAGACTTTGAAAGTAATAGGATTATCATGATCAAACTGCTTTCCTTGCTGGAGATAATCAACCTGCTGCAGAGGAATACTCTCAAGATCAACGCACTAGTCGGATCCTAACGAAAGAACAAAAAAGATCCGATAAGAACGAAGAACACCGAAAAGACTCAAAAACCAACTTCAGCGAAAAGCTCTGAAATTTTTACAGTAGGTAGAGCATGATTTATAAGGAATTTAGCAATAAGAACCAATTGATTTGGATTCTCAATGCAAAAGTTATAAGCCAAACAAGTGCTTGCTACAGGAAAAGGCTGATTAAAATCACTTCGGTTACTGTTCACCCGAATTAATTTGTTGGCACAAATTTCCAGAGAAGTAGAGCACTTGAACTTTTTATGGTACATCAAGCACCACATAAGATGAACAACCCAATTGAATTCATCTCATTTGGAGCTAGGATGCATTTTCTGTGATTTTTTCAAGACATGAAAAAGTGCACAAGTTAAATGCATAAGTAAAGTTTTTGAAAATAGTAACATGACTAAAACCTATTTTACAATTACGTACACTAATAGAGGAAGCCAACAAAGTTGGTTTCACTCAAAAAGGAGTTACAGAGAATTACTTATGCATTTTTCAAGTTAATTAAATTTTTAATGCAATAAATAAAGCTAGTCTGAATTTTAAATCTATTACAGATTTTTTTTGGAGCCAAATTAAGCTTAAAAACATTTTTAGATTAAAGTTTAGCCAAAATCAGAATTATTAAAATTTGAAACAACTAAAAAGGAGTTAAAATGAGTTAGTTATGCATTTTTAAAGTTAATTGGAATTTTTAATGTAATGAATAAAGCTACTCTGAAATTAAATCAATACAACAATTTTCTGGAGAAAAACTGGGCTTAAAACCATTTTTAGATTAAAGTTTAGCCAAAACCAAAATTATCAAAATTGGAATCAATCGAAAATTATTTAAAACAAATTAGTTATGCAATTTTGAAGTTTATTGCAATTTTCTGTTAAGAAATAAAGCCTACCGGCAATTAAAACAAACTAAACCAACAGAAAATGGCGTGGCTCAATCTGGGCCTTTGATCGGTGGCGACGGCCCATGCTGGCCAAGAAATAGTAATGAGGTTTTAAGAAGCGGCAACATACATTAAGATCGGGATCGTGACTCTGTTGATCGGGCCATTGTTCATGGTTGAGCGGCACAATGATTGTGGGCGTCGATCGAGAATGGATGGCTGCGATCAAGGTGCAGCTTCGGATGGTCCGAACGCAAAACGATCGGCGATCTCAAAATGGGCCGGCACACACGTGTTGTGCCGATGGCGATGGTCGAACGCCCCTTGATCTAGGCCGTTGGTTTGAAATCGACGGCGCACAATGATTGAAGTTCAAAGTGCCGCCGGAGAGAGAGAAAAGATCGGCCCCACATGTCGATGGCACATGGGCCGCCGACAGTGTCTAAAGCACCGAGGGTTTAACCACATGGGCGCAAATCGGTGGCCGTAAACGCAGTTTGGATGGCAATCAAGTGCTTAACCCACTGATTAATGTTGATTAATTGATGTTTAGCATTAATTGAACAGGATCTCGGTCGGAGGCGGCGCACAGTGCGTGATGGAGCCCAGGCCCACTGGTCAGTGGCTCAGAGACACACTAAGACCGCCAATTAATTTCCTAACCGACTTTAAGACAGCTATTAGATTAATTAACCAATGATTAGTGAGTTTAATGGCCGAATCTCGGTTTAAAGGATACGCACGGTGTCGCGAGGGTTTGGGGCCCACCCGCGAGACCGAGAGAGAAATTAAAGCCACACATTAAGCGCTGAAGCCGATTTATACCGGTTCAACCGATGATTAGCATTTAACGAACTCCATTAACTCTGCCTTAACGACCACGTCTGCTGTTCGCGTCCGACAATGAAGCTGTCCTGGCCGTGGGCTCGCCTGGCGTGCCGCCAGCGAAGGAGGCCATGGCGGCGCCGGACAAGGGCAAAATGGAACCCTAATACTAATGCGCACCCGACCATGGCCGAAGCTTTGCCGGAGATGGGCCACAGCGGCGGTGCGACGCAGCGAAGCGGAGGAGAAAACATGGCAAAAATGGCACACACGGTTCGGCCATGCTCCTACCGAAATAACGTGCGCACAAGAATCAGATGGGCTCTAGGGACTCACTGTGATGACCCGGAGGTAGGGAGGTTGCTGGAGGAAGGCCGGCGGTGGTGAACGGTGGCGGCGATGGGGCTTCACCGCGGGGAGCTCCACCTGAGCAAGGAGGAAGGAAAAAGGAGGTAGGGGAAGGTCAAGTAGGGTTAGGAGACCGTGCTCGAGCAAGGAATCGAAAGATGAAACATCTTACCGGAGTTGGAAATGATGACCACCGCTTTCGGCCGATTTAGGGGGAAAACAAAATCCGACGACTCCTGAAGAGGATCAATGAAATAGGGTTAGGGGAAAAACTTTTAGGATCCAGTGGCATGATAAGACGCGAAGAGATTTTCAAATGAACCCTTGGAGCACTAGGCGGCGAAGAAGCTCCACAGCCGAAAATGGTGGTTTTAGGTTTTCTTTGAATTGAGCTCCTTTGGAGCGAGAGGGAGCAAGACAAACTATGGTGGTGTTTAAAGGGATCCAAGGAAGGGCTTGAAGGCTTTAAATAGCCGAAGAAGCAAGGTATGGAGCTAGGGCAGGCTCAGAGGTGGACATGGCTCACGGCTCTGCCATGGGCAAGCTGAGGAGGTGGGTGGCAGGGCGACCACGACTTCGGGGACAGCCACTAGCATGCATTAAATGGGCAGCACAAAGAGCCGTTGTAGGACGACGGGGAGGGGACAAGACATGGCTGCCCACTCCATGGCACGCTGGCAATGGCGATCGGCTGCTAGAGGAAGGGAAAGACAACAGGTTTGAGCGGCCCCACCGGTAAGTGATAACGAATCAAGAGGCTTGGGTTCAACAGGGCTAAAGGGTCGAGTCCAACCCTAAAGTGCTGACCCCAAACAAGCCAATCGGTAGATTAGAATGGACGACGAGATTGAACCAATCGAGGCGGTTGGATTAGGATCTAAAGGTGGCAAGCCGGTGCGATTAGTTGGTTGGACCGAGTCCGATGGCTCGAGCCCAAGTCCGCTTGAACCTAAGGAGCAGTTAAAGGAGGTTTGGACTGGGTTTTTAATTCAAACTCCTACTTTGACCGAGCTACAAAGTATAGCAGATAAATTTCAAAAATTCTAGAATTTTTTAGGGAGGTTCCTGGGGTTACCTAGTGACCAAATAAAATTTTAAACATCATTGTGCACCTTTTATTTGCTTATTTCAAATTCAAACCTACACTAGGTTATTGAATCGAGTTTGAATTTTCTGTGGATTGAGTTTAACCCCAAAATTTTGGGACAAATTATTTTTATTCATGATAAATATCATAAGATTTAAATAAATGGTTTCTAGAGTTTTACTTGGAGTAAATTTTTCCCCAAGAATTATTTTAAGTGCATGTTCTTGATGTTTGGCTTTTGATCTTCAAGGCTTGCTCTAGGGTTTGATCACAAACTTTTCTCAAAAAGTTTTAAAGAGGTCATGACTTTAGTCAACAGGAGATTTTGGTTTTTAATTTCCCATAATTCCTTTACAAGATTTACAGAAAAGTTCAAAAACTTCAAGATGCAAGAAAAGTTTTAATTTCTACTCATTTTCTTACATTTGAAACACAGACCTAGATTTGGGATGTTACATGTAGCGCCGGCGAGCCATTGGGCAAGCACGCGGCCGAGAAACCCCGTTGTCGTACGCGCGACAATTAGGATTAAATGGTGATGATTAGAAATTAATGGTTGTCTTAACGAGTAAATGTGTCGCTTACGCGTGGGACCCGGAACAGAAATTAGAAGAGATAAGTGAAACGTCGTAGAGGATGACATGTGGGTCCCGCACTTAAGTGCGCAGTGCACACTGCGATGCACTGGGTGGACCGAGTTCATTAGACCGTGTCTATGGCAACGGGCCCCACCCTTTAGTTCGGGTTAAATCAGAGTTTAAACGAAAAATGACGCTGTTCATTGGACCCCACTAGTCAGTGTCTGCGGCTAGCACAGTGCTCGGTAGAAAAAGTACTAAATGCTATTAGAAATTCCGAAATGGTTAATTTATACACTAAAAATTCAAATAACTTCAAAATTACATAACTAATACATTTTAACTCCAAAATGAATGAAACCAGTTTTGATAATTTTCATTTTAAATGAACTTTAATTTAAAATAGGTTTCAAACTTGTCTCTTCCCCAGAAAATTTAGTTTTTGGATATTGATCCAAAACCTATTTATTTATACACTAGAAAATGCTTTTAACTTTGAAAATTCATAGAAAATGTTTCTGGACTCCAATTGAGATAAACCAAGTTATTTTAGTCTTATATTTTTATTCTCTATTTATCTATGTAATCATCTTCCCCACCACTATTCTACAAATTTTTACCAAATAATTAAATTCGGATGAATAGTGACTGAAGTGCATTTTCCAGCACTTTCTAAAAACTAATTTTCAAACCATTATAACTGTCACATACTAACTCCAAATGGAATAGTTCTTTCACCTAAATTCATCTAAAATCAACATCTAGCTACTGTAGAAAATTCATGCATAGTTCTTCAATGTTGTTAATTCTATAGAGTCAAAGTGATCGGCGAGACTCTTCGCCACCAGAAGCGAACAACTTGACTTCCAGCAAGGCAAGCATCATTTAAACTTTCTTTTTGCATCATATTGATCCCGTTTTTGATTAGTTAGTGCAATGATAATTGCTTGCATGCTATTTTTGTTATGTCGATATTTTTGTGATGTGTAGTTAGTTATGTCACATTCATGAGGTTATTGTTGAATTATTCAGTACTTATATGCTTAAGTTAGGTTCTGTGAAATATATATTATGTAAATGGGTTTGCTTAGCCATGCAAGTCTAGTTTTTAGTAGATCGATTGTCGGGAGTAACCGTCAATCATGGGAGATACTAAAACTTTCTTACCTTCTTTTTTCTAGATCTTAGTATTTGTTTCTTAAGTTAAACTTTGTTTATTTCAAAAGAGTTTTGGGTCTAGACAAGTGGTTGTTAGTGTGGGTCTTTGTTATCGCGAGACTGGGTTTTATGGTTGTCTTGTCCGGGACCAATAAGGACCGAACTTTGGTGGCGTCGTTAATTCAAGTAAAATTCGTACTACCACATCTTTGGAGGTGGGAACCGACTTAGTCAAGTAAGGGAAGGTTTTATTGGGTTAAGTTCGGTGGTGTGAGGACACTTGTGTTTGATCATTTGTCCATAGGAGCCGATGTAATTTTCTATAATGTGCATGGAAGCCTTGTTTTCTTTATTTACATTACATCGGTATTTCTAACACAACTTGCGAGGCAGCTTAGCAAGCGCTATCGGTCATTTGTACTAAGTTTGAGGTTCATCTCGCAAAGGGGGGACTTATCTCAATAGGGCTTTCTTGCTAAAAAAGTATCGAATCTCGATTTCCTCGGCCGACAAACCTAAGGAAGTGTGTCATTATCTGGAGGCTTACGGGCTCTGAGTCGTGTGGGTAAAGTAGTAAACCTCTGCAGAGTGTTAATCTATTCGAATAGCCGTGTCCATGGTTACGGACGACCGCTTGAATTCGGGAGTCATTATTGTTAGACTATGAATTAAGATTGACATGCATGGTTACAACTTGGTATCGGCATGAATGGGTGTTCATGCACTTTAGTTTATCAAAGTGGGCAGCCACTTTGGTATTTGTTTGTTTCAATTGTTTATTAATGTATATCTATGTCCCTTGTTTACCTTTTGCTTAAAAACTTGTTTACAAAATGGCAATTGAAAACTAGTATGTGTAGGATGAAAATTGTTGCGTTTTCTGCAAAACTAAGCCACTATTGCCACCCATTGAATAAACTCTAAGCATAAATAATTTTTCCTTTGTGTAAGACTTGCGAGTACATTTGTACTTAACCCGGTTACTGCAAATTCAGGTGAGAAAGATGCTTCGCCCGACGAGCTCGTTAGCGCCGAGTTTGGCGACGATATAGTATTGCTTTTATCTAACACCAGTTGGTTCTTTGTGGGTTATGGGGCACACCATTGCTGGAACTTTTAGTTTATTTACATTACTTCCCTTTGCTACTTAATACTCTTATTTGAATTTGGCCGGTCGGCCGCCTTGTAATAGTTGTATACTTCACTACTATGTTGTATGTCTTCGGATTATCAATGAATGTTTGTTGTATGATTGTGATTGACATTGAATGTGGGTATGGACGTGTTAGTCGCTGATCATGGGAGCCAACACGGTCATATACCCGCTGTTGATGAATTCCCTTTTAACTCATTAAGTGTGGACTTGGATTGTTTGGAGGACCGGTTATCATAGTGCTTGCAGAGGAGCAGTACGCATCATCATCGGAGCTCTAGTTCAGTTAGGACTTTTCACTTAAATGGAGTTAAGTTGGAATTCATTTATTTGAGTCGAGTTATTTCCATAAGGCGGGAAGGCATCGGTCTTACCGAAATAACCCGGGGTCCTCACAATCCTCCACGGTGTTGGCGCCCATCCTTGTCCTCTATTGAATACTAGGAAATAGAGTATCGATTCATGTTAACAGACATTTCATCACACTTCAATGGTAGCATCACAATTCACGGCTCGACCCAAGCACGGTAGCTATATCAAGCTCAACATAACCAACAAACAAAATATTACTTTTTGCGGACAAGTCGAGAAGCTGTTGGAAGTTGAACATATATAAGTACCACAGTGAACAAATATAGTATCAAACAATTATATGTCTCACCAACAAAAACATAATCAAAGCCCTAATAGGTTAATTTACATCGAGAAGCGGCACCCGTGATGTTTGACACATGAAAAAAATGAAGGATGCTATTTGTCGTAGCAATGTAGAACTAGACGAGAAAGAAAAGGCAAGAGAGCTACATGATTTTTTATATCTGTAAATAAATGACAAAATATGACTATTTGCCAAATGCCGGTTCATCTTTGTAAGACTAGGTGTTATCCACGTGGGACTAGGCAGTTGGACCAAATCTGAGGAGACAATTTCCTTCTTCTTTGCTATTTTCCATGTCAAAACTCCTACATCACGGGATCATTCTTAGTGTGTATAATCCACTCCTCATTATCGTTAGTGAAATAGACATGATTTGCCTTCAATTGTGGGTATTCTTGAGCACAAAGACAAAGCGACTGGTTATGCCCAAGAAACAACACATGGTCTGGCAAGCTATTTATTTCCATAAGCTCTTTTGCTTCCATGTCAACTTTATATACTATGATTTTTTTTAGTATGGAGCACAGGCGTTGCACCATGTTCATCCTCATCACATGAAGCATCACCACCATCATCTTCCCACTCCGAAGCATCGACATCCTGACCATGCTCATCCTCTTGACATGAAGCATCACCACCATCATCTTCCCACTCCGAAGCATCCACATCCAGATCTAATGTCCACTTATGGGGTTCATCTCATAAGGGGGACTTATCTCAATAGGGCTTTCTTGCTAAAAAGTACCGAATCTCGATTTTCCCGGCCGACATACCTTAGGAAGTTTGTCATTATCCGGAGGCTTACGGGCTAATCGAGTCGTGTGGGTAAAGTAGTACACCTCTGTAGATTATAAATCTATTTGAATAGCCGTGTCCATGGTTACGGACAACCGCTTGAATTCGGGAGTCATTATTGTTAGACTTTGAATTAAAATTGACATAGTTATAACTTGGTATCGGCATGAATGGGTGCTCATGCATTTTAGTTTATCAAAGTGGGCAGCCACTTTGGTATTTATTTGTTTCAATTTTTTATATATATATATATATATATATATATATATATATATATATATATATATCACTTGTTTATCTTTGGCTTAAAAACTTGTTTATAAAATGGAAGTCGAAAACTAGTATGTGTAGGATGAAAATTTATTGCATTTTCTGCAAAACTAAGCCTCTATTGCTATCCTTTGAATAACCTCTAAGCATAAATAATTTTTACTTTGTGTAAGACTTGCGAGTACATTTGTACTTAACCCGGCTCTGCAAATTCAGATGAGGACGATGCTTCGCCCGACAAGATCGTTAACGCCGATTTTGGCGACATTAACGAGTAGTGCTTTGATCTAACTCCCAGTTGGTTGCCATGGGTTATGGGGCACACTATTGCTGGACCTTTTGCTTCATTTACATTGCTTCTGCTGCTACTTAATACTCTTATTTGAATTTGGCCGGTCGTCCGCCTTGTAATAGTTGTAGACTTCACTACTATGTTTTATGTCTTTTGGATTATCAATGTATGAATGTTGTATGACTTTGATTGACGTTGAATGAGGGTATGGGCGTGTTGGTCACTGATCTTGGGAGCCAACACGATCACATACCCGCTGTTTTTGAATTCTCTTTTAACTCATTAAGTGTAGACTTGGACTGATTGGAGAACCGATCATCATGTAGTGCTTGCAGAGGAGCAGTGCACATGATTATCGAAGCTCTAGTTTCGGTCGGGCCTTCTCACTTAGATGAAGTTAATTTAGAATTTATTTACTTGAGACCCAGAATTATTTCCATAAGATCGGGAAGGCCTCGGTCTTATGGAAATAACCCAGGGGTCCTCACATCGGCCGATCCTTATACTGCAGGAAACAGCCTCCTAACAAGAATATCTATCAAACTATATATTCCTAATTCAAACCTAGATACAAACCAAATTTTGCTTTCCTAATGCAAACATATTCTACTTCCTAATGCAAACGTATTCTACTGGGACTTCATGCCTTCCAGATCATGCGTCATTGTTGTCGGATGCGGCACAGTTGGTCCGGCAACAATTGTGTCTATGCTTTCCTGAGGCAGTCCAACACCAATTGCCGGTGTTTTCCTGAGGCGGTCCAACACCAACTGCTTCGGCGTTTGCGTTGCCCTGATGCTGTCGGCGACGCTGATACAGAATACCGTACATGACATATCAAGACTTTGTTGCTTTCCATAAAACCAGGGAAAATCCTTCTGTCTAAGGAAGCATTGTTTTGGCACGTCCAAATTTCATTTCCTATTTGTTCTTGTTGAGAAAGAGGTTTCTTGGTTTTCTTGACACATTTGGTGAGAGCAATGGTTTTTTTGTTTTTTTGGACTTTGCAGAGAAAGGAATGCTGCTATTTAAGTGCCAACTTTTACTGCACACTTTTTGGAAGCCATCCTCTTGAAATGTATCTTTTTTTCCTGAGAACTGCTTTAGGTTCGGAAATGGCTAGTATAGCAGCTTGGCCGATACAAATCATGGGGTGATTATAAGCTTCAGTGTTAATTCGCTTACCACACCATGCCACATTTGCAAAAAGACCAAAGTTTTACAACATCAGTTCCAGCAGAGTATCAACGATTACAAAAAGACCAAAGTTCTATACCATCAGTTCCAACACGGTAACAAAGATAGCAATAAGGCAGTGAACTGAAAACAACATAACCTCAGAAGGACTCAGATACATAGCCTCTTTTGGCATCAAACTAGGCTTTTGACAAAATACATTCTCCAGGCTTCAGAATAAAAGCTCAGACGATATCAATCCTCCAAGGTGTTGGCGCCCATCCTTGTTCTCTATTGAATACTATGAAATAGAGTATCCAGTTCATATTAACAGCATTTCAGCACACTTCAATGGTAGCATCACAATTCACAGCTCGACCCAAGCACAGCGCTATATCAAGCTCAACTTAACCAACAAACAAAATATTACCTTTTGCCAGACAAGTCGAGAACTGTTGGAAGTTGAACATATATAACAAATATAGTATCAAACAATTATATGTCTCACCAACAAAAACATAATCAAAGCCCTAATTGGTTAATTTACATCAGGAAGCAGCACCACAGCACCCCAGTGATGTTTCACACATGAAAAAACAAATGAAGGATGGTATTTGTCGTAGCAACAGAACTAGACAGTAAAGAAAGACTGAAGAGAGCTACATGATTTTTGATATCTGTGAATAAATGACAAATATGACTATTTGCCAAATGCCTGGTTCATCTTTGTAAGGCTAGGTGTTATCCACGTGGGACTAGGCCAGTTGGACCAAATTTGAGGAGACACAATTTCCTTCTTGGTGCTATTTTCCATGTCAAAAACTCCTACATCACGGGGACCATTCTTAGTGTGTATAATCCACTCCTCATTATCGTCAGTGAAGTAGACATGATTTGCCTTCAATTGTGGGTATTCTTCAGCACAAAGACAAAGCGACTGGTTATGCCCAAGAAACAACACGTGGTCTGGCAAGCCATTTATTTCCACAAGCTCTTTTGCTTCCATGTCAACTTTATATACTATGATTTTTTTAGTATGGACCACAGGCGTTGCACCATGCTCATCCTCATCACATGAAGCATCACCACCATCTTCCCACTCCGAAGCATCTACATCCGGATCTACTGTCTTCCAAGGTGTTGCACCATGTTCATCCTCATCACATGAAGCATCACCACCATCATCTTCCCACTCCGAAGCATCCACATCCTGATCTACTGTCCTCCAAACTTGCAGGAGATCGCCCCATGGAGCTCGAATAATGTACATGCTCTCACAAATATAATGCTTCACCTTTTTCATAACTACATTCCTTGTGACAGTGGTGGCAGTGAGATCAAAGGCATCGATCTCTCCAACTGATGTCAATGCATACAATAGCCCATCCATGTATTGGCAATCTGTATAGCCTGCGTTGGGTGGCAGCCAGGTCCACTTATCATCTCCTGCTCTTGCAAATGAAAGCTGAGAATATGGATTGTGGATGAGCACCACAATGTAGCTTCCAGTGGACGGATCAGGAAACACAAATGCCTTGAAGTAGAGGTGGTCCCGCAGCTCAGTAAGAGCAAAGATTGACGGCACCGTTCTGTGAACATCCCTTGCAGTGTACCTTCCAGTGTACCATGAGTACTCATATTTGTGGACAGCACCGGAGTCGTTGAAGATGGGCTTCACATGCTCGATGGTGATCACCGGTGGGAGAGCGATCTGTTCCCCAGTGATCGGATTGATGAGATGCAGCTCCGATACCTCATCAACAGTAACCAGCCAGCCACGTGAGGATCCAATGAGAAATCTACTGCGTATGGGTGGCTCTGGGAGAGTCAACTTGTAGGCCCTCTGTTCCGCGAGGCTGTAGAGACACGCAACGTTCTCACCAGAAGATTCAGAGGTGTAGAGTAGGCACGGCGTCTGGTGCTGTTTATACTGCCCGAGGCTGCGTAGGCTGGTATAGGCGGAGCGCCAGGAGGAGCAGACAGAGCCCGCACGCACAAGGTCAGGGATCTCCAGGGTGGCAAAGATATCCATCAATATGTCCTGCGGCAGCTCCGGTAATGTGCTCACCTTAGTCTCCATCAGTGGTGGATAAACATGTTCATCTTCTCGGAATTTCTTCAGTAAAATGAAGGGAAGACCTAGCAGCTTACGCAAAACTCTGAAGACAAGACAGCACATATTTTTTGGGTGTATAGTAAGACCCCATAGGCTCATAATCCCAGCTCTGCTACAGATCTCCATTGGAGCAGAGTCTCTCTTGGAAGATGAATTGCTTCTGCAGGAAAACTTGAAAAGTTGCAATCTTGGATGGAGCACACAGGGCAGGCTCTTGGCTCTACTTATTGATCACACCGAGACCTCCCTGATTCCTGAAGTCCTAATCCGAGTAGGTGAAGGAAATCCGAATCCAAGTCCTGATTCCTCCTAGCTCTACAAACATTCGGACTTTGAATCAAACTTATTGCCGCAAGAACTAAAACGAATTCCATTTCCGATTCCGATTCCGCAAGGACTGAAGAGAAGGGTACTAACCGACAGGTCGTTCAAATATTCAGTTGAGGAGTAGCAGCAGTAGCCACCAGGCCACCAAGCGCCCCGTATCCCGCGAGGATTAGGGCAAGCGCAAGAGGGTGATAGCAAGCGGGGGCCTCGCGCAGTCGTCCTCGTCGGCGGCAGCGGCTGGCGGCGGCAGCGGCTGTGTGGGTGGGGTTGGACTTGGGTGCTTCGGTTAGCCGTTTGGGGCCTCGCGCAGTCGTCCTTGTCGGAACCACGGTTGGGTTAGACCGGCTCGCCCCGTCTGAGAAGCTGGCCAAATGGCCGGCCTGGCCCGACACGGGCCCATTTCGTCGGTCTATTTCAATCTGACTACTATTTACGTCGTGCCGGGTCAGCCCACAGACCAGATTGGCGGCCCAGGCACGGTCTATCGGACATTCGTGCCAGGCCAACCTGAGTCCGTTTAGCCCGTCGGGCCAAGTATGGCCTATTTGGCCCGTTTGGCTTGACTGAATGAAAAAAATCCAGAAAAATTAGTAAAATATGTAAAATTTAAAAGTAGACATAAAAATTGAAAAAAAAGAGACAATCATATTGAAAATGTAATAAAGGTTTATTAATATTCAAATAGCTAGCTCATTAAAATATTTGTCATTTAGCTCATAAGACATGAAAAATTGAAAAACATGTAAAACAATCCTAGAAAATATATATTTTAAAAAAAACAAAATAAATTTATATATACTTATAAAATAAACTATATAAAATTTAAAAACTACGAAATAAAACCATATAAGTATTAAAAATTGAAAGAAGACCATATAAATATTAGTAAGTGGAAATTAAATTATATATGTATATTAAAAAGCGATTGTCGTGTCTAATTGGTTAGGTAATAGTGCCATGCCTAGCCCTACCGACACTATTAAATCTTGATGTCGAGGTGGCGGCTTAAACGCAGCTCGGGCTATCGTGTCGTGCCGGCCCGGTCCGTGAATAGTGCGGGCCGTGCCATGTTTAGGGCCGGACCAGCAATGTCGTGCCTCGTGCCAGCCCGACAGGCACGGCCCTTTTGGCCAGCTCTACCTGTCTCACCTGGTCAGCCATGTCCAAAAGGTTGTTTCATATATGTAACGCCCCCAAATTCGAGGGACGTTAAACTTTCCGCAACCGTCCAGGATATGCAGTTGCGAAGTAAGCAGTGTCTCAAGCAAGCTTTTGATTACAACAAAATCCAACATTTTATTACATAAGATTAAGACTTAACAGCCAGTTTTCACACTAACACGGGCATCTAAACCCAAAGTTAATATAATACAAGACAAAAGAACTTCAAACCACGAGCACGCTTGGCCTTGGTGAGACCTAATCTTGATGAGTCGTTGCCATCCATGGGTCCACCAAAATCCTGTTCAACCAGATCCTCTGCATTTTCCCTGGTTTCTTCTGTAGATTATGCAAGAATGAGTACTACTACCATACTCAACAAGCCACATGGAAAAGCTAAATAATTACATGCAAGGAGTTCAAAGGATGGTTAGGTTTTACCTTAACAGGTACATATGGATGCAATTTGCAGTTAAAGCAGTTTACAAAAGCAGTAAAAGCGATAATACATAATAACATCGGGGTTTCTCAACAAACCACAATTACCAACTTACCATCTCCAAAACTCTACTTATGCCTCATGTCTTTGGAATCACCCATTAACACGGCTTCATTAAGGAAGCATGGCGATTCGAATACCTTTTTATACACTCTGCAGAGTTGCCCAACTTTACCCACAAGATATCTCATGCTCGTACTGTCATGCAATATACACGCATGCGACTGAGCTGAGATAACAAAACCTTTTCACTGCTCAACCTTTCTAGCCTCTACCTGGTAGGTCTAAAATCCATACAGCCCTCGGGAGACCACCGGCCAATAGTGGAATTTGTGCCCGATCTTCGACGGGCCCATACTGAATTCGTGAGACCGGCGAGTGTCCCAATAAGCCCACCCCTGTCTCGCCTTTGATATTGCAGATATTCAAATGGAAGAGCAGTGTACTAAGCTAGGGAGTAATGATCACGTATGTGGTTGAGCGGTTTACTGTGTCTGTTACTTGGCACAAGGTTCTTGTCCTTACTTGTCATCCAATGAGGAAATGGACCAACACCAACTCGTGGTTGTCCACCCGCTTGATCTCACTGATGACTCACTTTTAACCCAAGTCTATTGGGTTGTCCAACTTAATGGACACAACCCTCAACTCTCCACCAAAACGATTGGCGAACCGCCAATGCTACTTTTGATTGATGAACACAATTGAGTGACAAAGCTATTTATATAGATAATATTTTATGTGAACTTGTCAATGTGAATATGGTCTACAAGTGCTGGTGTGTTTATATGTGGGGTTATAGGATTTATCTAATTATCATGGCATTCAAAAGTATTATTTGAATAATTAAAGTAATTGGCTCAAATATAATAATGAATGTATTAATATAATTATATGACATGTGGGTTCAAAAATGTTCAAGGAATGTAACTTGCCTTCTTACACAAAATCCTGTGGATGCTGGTCTTGTCCGGCGTCTTCTGGAGTCTGGTCGTCTAGATCGTAACCTAACGAGAAGCAAGAAATGCTTTTTCATCTAATGAACAGTGGCTAGGGTTTACTATTTTTGTCTAATGAATAGTGATTACTATAAATAGTAATGACTATCAGCAGTGGCTAAATTACTGTGCTAAGAACAGTAATTAGGGTTTTGGTTTGAACAGTAAATATTTCACTATGCAATGAACATTGAATAGCCGAACTGGATGAACAGTAAAAAGAATACTGTAGATGAACAGTAAAGGGCTAAATTAAGAGTGAATAGTGACAGGCTCATGAACAGTAGTGGCCCCCATATTGGGTCGGCCCACTTGGCCTCACACGGGCGTCTGAACAGCCCAGATCGGCCGAGCCTTAAGGCTGGCGCTCGGCTTTGGCCAGCGCCTCTCTGATGGCGAAGGAGGCGGCGCATCGCGGAGGAGGGAGAAGGCGAGGGCATGGCGCAGGCATGGCGATGGCGGCCGGCGGTGAGAGCTTATGAGGAGCTTGAGGTAAGTTCCTTACCTCTAGGGTTTTTGGTGGGGTTGTTTGGGGGTTCTTGGTGGCGGTGGCTCGATGGGGAATGGGGCGGCGACGGAGCTTGAGATCTTGCAAACCTTGGTAGGGAGGGTTTAGGGAGGCGGTGGTAGGGATGAAAGAAAGGCGGCGGGTGCCCTTTTATAAGCGAAGGCGGTGGGAGCGAGGCGGCGTCTGGCGACGCCTGTGACGCGACGAGTGGCAGTGGCAGTGGGGGCATGGGCGATGCGAGGCGGCGGGGAGGCGGTGCCCTCTTGGAGCGAGGGCGAGGCTGGCTTGGCGGGGATGGGGCAGGCGGCGCATTGATGGTGAGAGAGAGAGGTGGTCGAGGGAGGTGGCGGATGTGTGGCGTGGGCCGTGTGCGAGGAGCAGGATGGTGGCGGGTCAGGCGACGCTGCTGACCGGGAAGAGAAGGCGGAAAGGAGATAGGGGAAAGCGGGATTTGGGGAGATTTGATGAAGTTGGGGGATTTTTGTTGAATTTGGTTGAAATTTTCTAAACTGAAATTTGAAAACGAGATTCAAATCCAAAACTCAAATTGATTTTGAATTTTGCAGATGTTTCAATATAGTCATATGCAATGGTGCAACTAGTAAACTGCGACAAATTTTGTTGAAATCTGATAAAATTTGATATATGTCATTCAAAGACATTGCAATTTGGAGAATATCACTTCAAATCAAGAAATTTGTAAAATACCACTTATAATTTAGTTTTTTATCTAGGCTATTTTCTTATGTCACATTTCCCACCAAATATCCTGGCTTTAGTTTCATCGTTGAATCATATCGAAGGCAGCAAAACACATGTGCCACTCAACCGGACCCCACTTGAACGCACGAGCCATCATAAGCACTAGTTGTCAGGCTGCCCTATCCTCGACTACCATGGCCCGGCGCCCCATCGCGTAGGGATGGAAATGGATGGAATACGAATCGAATAGTCCCGAATACGAATACGGATCCCTATTTTTAAAACGAATACAAATACGAATCCCTATTTTTAAAATGAATACAAATACGAATTCGAACATTCTCGAATCTGAATCTGAATCGAATGTAAATAACGAATCTGAATTCAATCGAATATGTACTCAATTGATTCGAATCACGAATGTCCTACAACTTTTGCGACAAATCTCGGTAGAACAAATAGTATTCATATTCATATCAGGAAAAAGCGGATAGTATTTGTATTCGTTTTTCCGGATAGTATTTGTTTTTCGGATACTATCAGGATTTTTTCCCGAATCTGAATAACAATCGAATACGGATACGAATACTATCCATTTTTTCTGGATACGAATAACATCGAATACGGATATGAATACTATTCGAATGCGGATTTTACTTACCAGATTTGTGTTTTCTCGGATACGAATATCGGATAAAACGGATTATCCTTTACCATTTTCCATCCCTACCATCGCATTATTGCCATGTGTTATGATCCTATCAGATCCTTAGATGTGGAATACCCGAAGACTTAATGTGTATACCGTACTAGTCCCATGATCAGTGACTAGCACACATAATCACAACATTTGGCATTCACATCCATACATTCACATATACAAAGTAAAGCAAATGGTACGTAACTTAAGCAATTAAAGTTATTACAACACGGGACAACCAGCCAAATAAAAACATGTATCAACGAGTAAAAGTAGCAGTAGAAACAAAAGTGATGAAGGTAAACAAATTCTAGCGGCATGTCCATCCAAAACCCTCAAGCAACCGACAAGAAACAAAACCTAGATAGACTCGCCACCGAACCCTCTGGTAAATTTAGATAGGTCCTAACAATCAGATGTCAACAAGTACATAATAGAAAATTTAAGGTAATCTAGCTCCTTTAGGGCTTGTTTGGGAACTCCAATCCCGGTTGGGATCCTGACCAATTCCCGAGGATGAAAACCCACGGGGCAAATTTCCCCGGGGCAGCTAGAATGCCTGTTTGGATGTCCACGAGATAGGGATTTTCTGCCCCAATCCACGCCGTTTCCACCGGGAATTAATCTTCGACTCCCCATATCGGGAAAACTCTCCCCGTCGTGTCGCGTTTGAACTTTTTTTTATTAATTAACCTATTTTTTAATTTATTTTTATTGCTAACCCCTCGCCAACTTTATTTCTAATTCTGATTATTTTGATCACGCCACCACCCGTGACGTAATAAAACAACGTTGTCACGTCAGCATCTTATCCTGTCACGCCACCACCAGTGGCGTGATAAAAAATGTTATTTAGCTAGACTTATGATATGGCGTATAATATTGTTTTGTCGCAATGCGGTGATAGCGTGAATAAGGATCGATTGAAAATAAAGTTAACGATAGGTTAACAATAAAAATATATTAAAAAAGGTTAATTAATATAAAAATTCGTCGCGTCGCCTCTCTTGCACGCACCCCATCTCCGCCTCGCGACGCCCCCCGCGACGGCGACAGCGACAGCGACCGCCTCCGCCTCCCTCGACAGCCTCGACCTGACGCCCCCAACTCGCGCCGCCGCCTGCCGAAGTCCCCTTACCGAGGCCCCAAGACCGAGCCGCCGCCCCCAACTCGCGCACCTGAAGAGGTAAGAACATCCTACTAATCTTTACATTGGGAGAGGAGATGGCCGGGGCGTTTGCTTCTGTGGTGCTGGAGTGGGGGATCAGTGCCACAAGGAAAGGAAATGACCTCCTCTCGTCCAGGTGAGCCGACTCCCCTCCCCAATTCGCCTCGATTCGTCGCCGTTTCGCTCGATTCGACGCGGCTCTCGCTTCCCCTCGCACGGATCTGACCTGTTCTGTCGCTGTTTCCGCAGGAATCAGCCATGAAGGGGCAAATCCAAGGGCGCCGCCAAGGCCGACACCAAGTGAGAATCTCGCCCTTTTCTGCCCTGTGGATCCTTCTTCTTGCGGCAGATCTGTTTTTTTGGTCCGCAAGAGATTCAATTTTGATGCGTTGCGACGTGGTTTTTTTTCGCAGGTTGGCGGTGAAGAGCAAGGGAGAGGAGAGGCCCGCCAAGGGCAGGAAGGGGAAGGCCGGGAAGGACCCCAACAAGCCCAAGAGGGCTCCCAGCGCCTTCTTCGTTTTCATGTCAGATCCGAGTGTCCTCAGGATTTTTTC
Organism: Phyllostachys edulis; assembly: GCA_036346405.1. Classification (NCBI taxonomy): domain Eukaryota; kingdom Viridiplantae; phylum Streptophyta; class Magnoliopsida; order Poales; family Poaceae; genus Phyllostachys; species Phyllostachys edulis. Next base: position 41,892,552 of record CM070566.1, read on the forward strand.
CATGCTTTTTTTTGGGGGGATTTTTTTGGGCGTTGGTTTGATCTTGTTTCGGTTAGGGACGAGTTCCGTAAGGAGTTCAAGGAGAAGAACCCCAAGAATAAGTCTGTTGCTGCTGTAAGTTGCTTAAAAAAACCACACCTTTGTGAACAATAATTAGTCTAGTCATATGGTCGATCAGTCTTGATGGTATCATGATTTCTGGATTTGTTTGTGGTGAAACTTTCTAGGTGGGAAAAGCAGCCGGTGACAGGTGGAAATCCTTGAGCGACGCGTAAGCTTTCTTCAGACAGCTTCTAATTGTTTGAAGCTTTGCCTAAGCCTGTGCTGATTTGTTAATACATACATCCATGGTTGTAGGACAAAGCTCCCAATGTAGCCAAGGCCAATAAGCTCAAGGCAGAGTACAACAAGGCCGTTTGCTGATTGTCATTCCAAAATAAGCTGTTTTACTTAATGTAGTACCGTTGTTAGCTTTTGCTTTTTCTCAACGATAATAACTTCCGCTTTGACAGGATGAGTGGTCCTCTGTTTATGAATGATATCCATACACTACAACATCATCTGTTGTGGATTACTACCATCTGCTTCCATATAAGGAGATTCTGTTTGACTGCCTTCACAGGTAACATAGGATTTGTTTTCAGCTATTTATGCATGAAAGTGGTACATGAAATTGTGACTTGTTATGACTTGGGCTTATGATGGTAAAGATAACGTTTGATATGTTTCAGGAAATGGCCTTCTGATTCTTCAATAAGTGCACCAAAGGAACAATCACATCGAAATGGAAAATATTCATTGCACTCTGAAATCGATGAAAATTTGGAAGAGCAAGAAGCGAATAGCAAGTCCAAGATGCAAAAACCAACTACAAAAGTGTGAACTCAAAAGAAAAACAAACAAACACACTTTGGGTATGATCCTCTAAATGTTAGAGCTCTTGTTAAGTATTATTACAGAAAATATCCCATATTAACCCAAATTAAAAATGTTATCTGCTTACTGTACAGTATGAGAATACTGATACTGTGCTTGAGAGGAAAAGTTGCATTCTGAACAAAGACATACCGATAGATTCTTGTATCGATCTTTCTAGTTTGATACTTGAAGTCTGTAGGCATATGTTTCATTTAACCTGCTTCAACTTGATTATCTATGTCTATTATTATCTGTTTTTCGGGATGATTATTGCCTGTCAACTTCAACCCTTTTTCCTCAAATCCTATCAATTCCAGATTTCCAGTACTCATCATGTTTAAATCTTCTGTTGTATATATTCTGATGTCTGCTGACATGTGTGCCCGGGCTGCCGAGGAATACCATACTACTACTCACTGCCTGCCTGCGTGAAGGGAGGAAGGAACCCAAAATTCAAGAACGTGAATGCTTTTTTAATTGTGCTATTGTTTAAGCTGATCGGTATAACATATCATATCAAAACGATATCATGTAAGAGGTTGATCAAATTGTGTATCTTTGAAAGTTTTTGAGATAAATATTCAAGAACGTGAATGCTTGTTTAATTGTGCTATTGTTTCTGAATTTTACGATTTTTTTTTTATTTTTTGAATTATTTTCATGGCTGGGATTTTTATCCCTGTCGTTCCCAAACGACACTAGGGATTTTGTTCCTGGGTGGGAAGATTTCTCTTTGGGGTTGAGGGGGATTTTATATGCACTCAAAATCTGTAACAGTCCAAAAATTCATAAAAGCAAAAATATGGGATTTTTAAAACTTCTTATGTGAGAACTATTGTTGCGTGTCATTTCAAGTCTTATTTGGACTGCATCCTATTTCTGATTTGGACTGTATCATACTTTTTTTATTGGATTGTCATTCGGCCATTACTCTCCGTCACTCATCTGCACTGTGCTGCCCACTCCGTCAATAGCATAGACCATACCTCCTTGTTGGGCTACGCCAAAGCACCTACATATAGTTGCTCCATGCCCTCTTTTTGCTCCTCTTCGCCATTTCAGTGCCTAGCCTCATATCCTTCTTTCACCTAGTGATCTCGAGCTCTAGTTAGGCTCAAGCGTTCGTTTCGGCCGAGCGCCGTCACATCATAGCCTTCGCCATCAATGCCATCGGGGTCGTCGTTGGCCCCGTACTTCCTTCCCTCCGACTAGAGTACTCCAAGACGTCTCTTAAGGACCACCTGCCGCTTTTATGGAGCTACCTTGAAGATTGAGGACCACCCTCCTTCCTCAAGCCCCTATTGCAGCGCGGAGATCCTCTTGCTGTCGCGGTATACCGTCGTTAACCTAGCTCTGGCTAGCTCATTTCCCCAGCTCAGTACCGGTACGTTTCTAGTGGCTCAGATGATCCTCCTTGTTCGAGCTACCCTGTTCTTTCACCAATGTTTTCCTGGTTCTTTCTCTGGATCTTCCACTGGCTCGTTCGACCGCGTTAAAGCAGTCGAACCTTTGCTTCTTTTGATCACTGTTGTGTAGTCGAAGACTTCTCTCATTCGGCTACGCACGGTTGAATCCCACGACCTCCTTCTGGTCGTAACACTTCCACAACCTCTCTGGTCGTAACACCCCCACGACCTCTCCCTGGTCGTAACACTCCTACGACCTTCCCCTGTTCTTCCACGACCTTCTCCTGGTCGTAACACTCCCACGGCCTCCCACTGGTCGTAACACTCCCACGACCTCCCTCTGGTCGTAATACTATCCGCGACCTCCCCAGGTCATACACGTCTACGACCTCCCCAGGTCGTACACTTCCGCGACCTCCCACTGGTCGTAGCACTTTTGCGACCTCCCTTGGTCACAGTACCTCCACGACCTCCCCTGGTCACAGTACCTCCACGACCTCCCCTGGTCTACAGTGCCTCCACGACCTCCCCTGGTCACAGTGCCTCCATGACCTCCCCTGGTCACATTGCCTCCACGACCTCCCCTAGTCACAGTGCCTCCACGATCTCCCCTGGTCTACAGTACCTCCACGACCTCCCCTGGTTACAGTACTTCCGCGACCTCCCCCTGGTCGTAACACTCCTACGACCTCCCCTGGTCACAATACCTCCACGACCTCCCCTAGTCATAGCACTTCCACACAGTTTGACCTAGTCTAAGACCCTTGGTCTGAGACTCTCCAATTACCGTCAGTTATGAGTGTTTCTTTTTAAAGTGCTCCCTTTTGTTGGAATGTATTTGGATTTATTTGAGTTCATTTGATTATTAAATTCAAATATAGAAGCTGCAGTGACCGAAGATCCTCCGGTTGATCCAGGACAAGATCAGTAGAACCTCGACCAAGGTGAGTCAACACTTTGATCATATTACACCTACCCTTTTGCAAATTATGTTGCTTTAAATTATGAAATCGCATTGCTAAGTTTTAACAAACTATGTTGGTCTAGCTCATAGTTAATGCCTTAACAATAATTGTGTATAAACTTCCTATCCTTAAATTTGGACATTATCCTTTGTCACGCTAAACTTAATGGATCATATACTAGCTGATAAGTCTGTACGTAAGTGTCATGCTTAGCCTTGCTTAGATACAATGTCATACGGGCCTTAAACTGCCCGACCTCAATCATTAAAAATGTTTAGAAAGTGGTTTGGGGATAATCGAGGCTGGGAGCCTAGCTGGTATGTTGGACTAAAGAATATTTTCAAAACAAAGAAAAACCTGAAAACTGTTTTCGACTCGAGTGGTTGGAAAGAGTGGCTGGCGCCGGGGGCACGAGAGAATGCTGGTATGTGGATGTACCACCCGAGTTAATTAAGGACCGAATCTTGGAATGACCTCTCATGCAAAAACAGTGCAACCATAAGTCTATAATGGGTACGACCTGGCCAACTAATTTGCTTGCCTCGGTGTGGCTTCTCCACTGGTGGATGTGTGGTGTGGGTAAGGGTAAGGGAGTCACAGGAAAACCACACGGCACAAGAAAGGGCCTCTTGGGAGCGTAGCTCCGGGCGTTGAAACCTTAGCGGGTTGAGCATTGTAAAGGCCTTGTGGTAATCTCCCCTTGATTTACACGTCTAAGGAAACGTGTGTATATATATCAAGATGATTATCTCTTGTGGGTAAAGTGTGTGAACTTTGCAGAGTAAGAAAACTATTGTGACAGCCGTGCTCACGGTCAAGAGTGGTGCTGAGAACTTGCTTGATATAGTTTTCATTTTTACAAAACTATTTGTGATGAAAAGGAAGGATGGGGTGGGACCCTAGGGATTTGAGAAAAGCCTGGTCAGGGACCAGTGGTAATTACGGGATACCCCGAGCATTGGGTGGATGGAGCCACTCAATGGTATAGGAGGTGGGACCTCCACTAGTACTTTACAAATAAAAATTCATTTATGAAAACAGATTGTTAAAAATGCCAAGTCTTAAGATTTTCTACTACTTATCTATTTTAAACTCAGCTTTGTGCAAATAAAAGAACTCTAAAACTTCCTTTGACTAGCCCGACATCTATACGATTTGCATTGTGTGTTGGCTCACGAGTACGATTGTGTACTCAGGCTCGTCCATTATAATCTTTTAGACCCATGCGATCAAGACCCCTACGACAACTACCACAACTTGGAGGTTGCACCAGAAGATGATGAAACTTAGGCCAAGACCCCAGTCGCTTGCCTGTGGGCAGAGTGAATGGATCCACTACGACTTGTTTTGCTTCCACACTTATCTTTTGTTTCTGTACTCTGACTCTTGTAAGATTTTCGTTTCATGGCTCTTTTGTAAAACAATTGGCCGTACGGCCTATTATATATAAATATATATGTTAAGTTGTGGGCTTGTAATACTCAATTGCTCATACGAGCACTATCCCTATGAGCACTAATCACACCGAGCACGATCTGCACAAAGTGTAGTCATACCACCAACGGCCGGGTGTGATCTCCCGGACCACTCCTTAGGACCTCCTCGGAATATATCCAGGATCACTCCTTAGGACCTCCTCGGAATATCTCCAGGACCATTTCTTAGGACCTCCTCGGATTATCTACAGGACCACCCAGGACATCCTAGGAACTTTCCCAGGACCTCCTCGGAACCTCTACAGGACCACTCAGGACCTCCTCAGAACCTCTACAGGACCACTCAGGACCTCCTAGGAACCTCCTCAGGAACACTCCCCAAGGGCCTCCTCGAAACCACTACAGGACCGCTCAGGACCTCCTCGGGATCTCTACAGGACCACTCAGGACCTCCTGTACCCCTTTTGTCGTATCCTTAGGACCTCCTGTACCTCTTTTGTCGTATCCTCAGAACCTCCTCAGGACCTCATGTACCCCTTTTGTCATATCCCTAGGACCTCCTCCTCAGGACCTCATGTACCCCTTTTGTCGTAACCTCAGGACCTCCTGTACCCTTTTTGTCGTATCCTCAAGACCTCCTGTACCTCTTTGTCGTATCCTTAGGACCTCCCTCCCGGTCCTCCTCAGGACCTCCCTCAACCTCTTTAGGATCACTCCAGGATCTCCACGAGACCACTACAGGACTTCCTCAGGACCTCTTCAAGACCTCTCCAGGATCTCCTCGGGACAACTCCAAGACCTCCTCAAGACTTCTTGTGAGGACCCCCGGGTTATCTCCGTAAGACCGAGACTAAGCATGGTCTTAAGGACATAACTCTAGAGCCTCAAGTAAATGGATTCCAACTTAACTCCATCTCAGTGAAAGGCTTAACTACAAACTAGAGCCCTGACGATCATGCGCGCTTCTCTTCTGCGAGCACTACATGATTGTCGGTTCTCCAACAAGTCAAGCACTACACTTAGTGAGTTAAATAGGAAGCCACGAACAGCGAGTATGCAATCATATTGGCTCCCAAGATCAGCGACCAATATGCTCATACTCTCATACAACGTTGATCATATCCATACAACAACATTCATAGATAGTTCACAAGACATACAACATAATAGTTAAAGTCTACATCTATTACAAACGGCCGACCTGCCAAATTCAAATAAGAGTATTAAGTAGCAGCGGAAGCAAGTAAATAAACCAAAATATCCAGCATGGTATGCCCCATAACCTATCGGCAACCGACTGGGAGTTAAATGATAGCATTACTCATTAGCGTCGCCGAAATCGGCGCTAACAAGCTGAACGGGCTCATACACTTCCTCACCTAAAATTGTAGCAACCGGGTTGAGTACAAAGGTACTCGCAAGTCTTACACAAATAAAAATTAGTTATGCTAGAGGTTGTTCCAAAGGATGGCTCATATTGGCTTAGTTTTGCAAAAGAGACGCAACAATTTACAACCTACACATACTAGTTTTTCAAGTGCCATTTCAAAATCAGATTTGAAGTAGAAGTAAAGCATGTGAATAAGTAGTAAATTGAATAACAAATGAACCATATAAATGACAAAGTGGCTGTCCACTTTGACACAACAACAATCATGAACATCCCATTCATAATGATACCAAGTTATAACCACAATTTTAATTCCAAGTCTAACAATAAGCAGCCACAAACTCAAGCGGTCGTCCATAACCGCGGACACGGCTATTCAAATAGATTTATACCCTACAGGGGTGTACTACTTTACCCACACGACTTGATTAGCCCGTAAGCCTCCATATGCCTCCGAATATAGCATACTTCCTATAGTATGCTTGGTAGATAAACCAAGACTTAGTATTTTTCAGCAAGTTGATATCATTGAGTTGACTCGCCCATACGCGACGTAATCCCGTTTAAGTGTAAGCTACCCACCTACAACTAAACGGGCACGCAAGTTGTGCCAGAAATACCGACCCGATTAATAAAGCTTAAATAGGGCTCACCCTCACAATAAAGAATCACAATCGGCACCCTTATGGAACATATATGCGATGGAACACATATACGTCATCACACCACCAGTCATCAACTCAACAATACCAACCCCTTACTTAACCAAGCAGTGCCCATACACCGCGTGTGATAGCACGAGTTTTGCTTGAACCGCAGTACCCAAAGTTCGGTCCTTAATCGTCGGACAAGTCAACCACTTACCCGAATCTCGTGCACGAAGGCACCATCACTAACCATCACTTGTCCAGACCAAAAGCTCATTTAAAATGAAAAAATTTAACTCATAAAATAGATACGAAGATCTGAAACAAAAGCATATAAAGATAGTTGTGTTTATCCTATAATTGTCGGGTTATTCCCGACAATCAACTACCGGTTCTAGACTTGCATGGCTAAGCAAACCCAAACAATATATTTCACCCATTCTAACTTAAGCATGTGGTACTGGAATAATTCAAGTATAACCTCAATGAATTAGGAGATAACTAAACTACACATCACAAAAATAGCGATATTATCAAAAATAGCATGCAAGCAATTATCATTGCACTAACTTAACAAAACTGGGATCAAATATGATGCAAAAGAAAGTTCAAATGATGCTTGCCTTGCTGGTAGCTTAGCTGCTCTCTCTCAGTAGCATATAAGTCAATATCGATAGGCTCGGTATCTAAATAAATATAATATCGAATAAGCATCGAGAAATACTCAAAAATTCAAAATACTCAAAAATGCATGATTTTTCTACAGTAGCTAAATCATGATTTTATATGAATTTAGGTGAAATAATTATTCCATTTGGATTTAGTATGCAAAAGTTATTAAGATTTGAATTTCAGATTTCATACATATTCTCATTGAGCAATTTAATTATTTGGCCAAACTTTGTAGAGCAGTGGAGGGTATAAGGATTATATGGATAAATAGGGAATATTATTACAAGACCAGAATAGTTGAGTTTACCTCATTTGGAATTTTTATGAATTAGTTATCCATTTTTAAAGTTATCAGCCTTTTTCTATTGTAAAAATAATAAGTTTATGGATCATTTTCCATAATAATACTCTCTACTACAGAGACAAGTTTGAAACCAATTTTAATCTAAATTTCATTAAAAATGAAAATTATCAGAAGTGGTTTCATCCATTTTGGAGTTGAGTTGAGTTAGTTATGAATTTTCAAAGTTAACAACATTTACTAGTGTACAAATAATTTAGGTTTTGGATCATACTCCACCAAATATATTTTCTGGGACGGTGACTTGTTTGAAACCAATTTTATAACAAAGTTCATTTAAAATTAAAAGTAACAAAATTGGTTTCACTGTTTTTAGAGTTAATATGAATTAGTTATGCCTTTTAGAAGTTAATACCTATTTTCAGTGTGTAAATAAACAAATTTCAGATTTTCTAAATCAGTTAATCCTTTTCTTACCGAACGCTACTCTAGCCGCGGTCACTGACCAGCGAGACCCAGGTCAAGGATTGACTTAGTTAATCTTGACCCAGCCCAGCCGAGAATAAAGACGCATTTTTAGAAAATACGCTTTCCAACTTCCAAAACGCACTTTCTATTAACGCTCTAAGGGAATACGTTTTCCTTAAAGGAAAACGCATCCCACAGCTCTATACTAACCCTAACTGGCCATGGGCCCGCATGTCATACCCTGTAGGTTAACACTTAGCACGTTTTAACCCTGTTTTCCCGACAAAGATCCTCATTAACGGTTAATCATTGCATTAAATCCTAATCACGCCGCTACAGTGCCGGTCTGCGTGTCCGACAACAGGGCGCTGGTTTCACCGGAGCCTCGCCGGCGTTCCCGACCACGGCGGCGCGAACCAAAGGTACGGGTAGCTGTGCAATAGTATTGCGCACCCGATGGTGGCGGTCACAACATCAGTGGTGGCTTACACCGGCGTCTAGCCGGAGAAGGGCGGCGATGCTTAATACGGGAATGTGCAAAACAACAATGTGAAGCTCCGCAGCGCAAACAAGCGGGTGCCACGGCATCTAGGGACTATTAGCAAGCTACTTGAGCAAGGAGGAGAAGCGGAGAGGACTTGAGTTGAGTTGGCGACGGTGAGGTCCACGGCGGCGCTTACGGCTCACGTGGAGAAGACGACTGGAACAAAAAGAAGACAAGTGAGTGTTTGGAGTAGGTCATCGACCCTATGAGGATGCTATTGGATCAAGGAATTGAGTAACAACTCACCACACCGGAGTTGGAGAAGGACTAGGGTTCCTCGGCCGGCAAGAAGGGAAACTTCAAATCACCAAAACCCTGCGAGGCATTCATGAAATTGGTTGAGGGGAAATCAATATAAGGTATAAAGGCACCGGTGACACACTTAAGCGAGGATAATACTCACCGTAGACAATAATGGCTCAGTGGTGTCACTCGGGTGTGTGCTCCAGAGCTGCCGAGAGCACGACAATGGACTGGTTGCTACAAGAAACCGAAGGAGCTCACATTAGCCAAAACGGAGAAGGCATAGAACGAGAAAGAACATGGCATCACCCGGTTGAAACTTACCCAAGCGAGGAGCTCTCAACGGTGTCCTCCTCTTCTGCCGAAAAGAAGAGAAGTGAGGAAATGAGAGGTGTGGAGGGGGGTAATATGACCAGAGAGATGCTGGAGTGGAGGCGGTGTGAGATGCCCAAACTCAGGGGTTGGCCAACGGAAATGGTGGCTGCCAGAGGTTCAGCGCGTCGCGGCCGCGTGGAGCTCAGCCCCTGCGCGTGCGCGCCTGCCCGAGGAGGAAGACAGAGCTGACAAATGGGCCCAGTATGGCAGTGGCTCGAAGCGAGCGGTTCAAGCAGATTGGGTGTACCGTTGGATCACGAATGGAGGGCTCAAATCTGAAGGGAAATCCAGACAGGTTGAAAGGTGGTGAGATCTGGACCGTTGAACTTAGATCTGACGCTTGCATGTGTTGGTGCATTTAGTCGACTCGATCGAGTCAGTTCACCTGGGTCGGACTTGAACCCACGGAACAGTGTCGGTCAGTTTGGGTTTAGAGTTTGACTTAGATAATTTATTTCCTCCACTTTGACCAGAGCTTTAGAAATAGAAATAAATTTCAGAAAAATGTGAAATAAAACACAGGGGTTCCTGGGTAGGTCTAGTATCCATAAAAATTATTAAACCTACTGTTCATGATATAATTTGTATATAATAAATTCAAACTTAGTGTATGTCATTAAATGGTGTTTGAATTTTCTCAGGGTTTAAACCAGTCCCAAAAATTTGGAAAAAATTATATTAATTCCTTATAATTACTATAGTATTTGAATAAATTATTTCTAGAAGATGTTCATAAGGTTTTGTTCCTGTTTTCTTTTGGAGTTGAATTACAAAGTGTAGATTTAACACTTATTGAAGATTTTCCAAGTGCAATAAATTATGCAAAAGTTTGTAAACAATGATGCATGCTCATGAGATGCATAATAATCCTCTTTATTTATTTGAGGACGTGACACTTCTTCAGGGCCTCTCTAGAACCTTCAGGACCTCTTCAAAACCTGCACAGATTTCCTTTTTCAACCAAGTATGGTCGTAACTATGGACCTAACTGTAGGTTTGCTTGAGCTTACATGGTTATGGGATTGGTCCAAGAATGTATCTGTATGTGCTATCTACTGATCTAGGGAATAGCATGAGTTAACACAAAGGATCCCAAATCCCAAATTTAGGGTCCGACAAAATCCTTCACAGGGATTTTGCCCTCTGTTTTTTCTACTCCTTGCGACCTTAGTGATTCATACCGATTATCTAAAAAAAGCACAAACATAAATGCCAGAGTTCATAGAAAGACACAACACGGTTGCCAGAAGCATGCACATAGACATGTTAGTGCCGCAATGAAGATTTGAAGCACAAAGGCATACAGATGGTAGCATGTGCGATATTTTCTCTCGCAAAAAAACAAACAAACAATAAATGTGATACAGGAACATTTAAGTAAAATATAGAATATTGTAGCGGAAATACATAGTTAGCAATATCGTTTGATTTGCCATGGATGAATGAAAGCCAACTGCGGGAATTTGATCTAATCCATCTGATCAGAATATATGTACTGGAGTATATCATTTTAGGGAAAATTAGTTCAGTAACATCACGTTCAGCCGTATTTAGAGGAATGACACTCCGTTCGTCTCGGGCTGAAAAATAACATCGCAAAATTAGACGAATGACATTTTGGCTTTTTTTCAGAATTTTTTAAATATAGAAATTGGGCTCAAAAAATTATAAATTTTTTTGTGAAGTCTCCCGACACAGTTTAATTGCTTGTGTATTTTTTTTTAAACTTTATACATTCTGATTTTGTCTCTAAAATTCATTTAAGTATACTGTTTGTAGGAATTTTCAAATATAGAAAATGAGGTCCAAATATTATGAATTTTGTTTTTCAGGCTCCTTACATAGTGTACTTGATTATGTAATTTTTCCAATTTTTTTCAAAAATTAATTAATACAATTTCATAATGTCCTTACATTATGAAATATTAGACTCCTCATAGAGTGGAAATTATGAAATTGCATTACTTAATTTTGTAAAATTTCAAACAAATTACACAATCAAGCCCACTATTTAAGGAGCCTAAAAAACACAATTCATAATGTTTGGACCTCATTTTCTATATTAGGAAATTCCTACAAACAATATACTTAAATGAATTTTAGACACAAAATTAGAACGTATAAAGTTTAGAAAAAAAATACACAAGCAATTAAACTATGTCGGGAGACTCCACAAAAAAATCGATAATTTTTTGAGCTAAGTTTCTATATTTTAAAAATTTTGGAAAAAGCCAGGATGTCATTCGTCTAATTTTGCGATGTTCGCGATGTTATTTTCCAACCCGAGACGAACGGAGCGTTATTCCTCCGATTACGCTCTAACGTGATGTCACTAAGCTAATTGCCCCATCATTTTATGGTTAACAAGCGATAAGATATGACCTAGGCAAAGGTTGCACTGTACGGTAGTAAGTAGTAACTACCCTATGAGCGAAAATATCAATAGGAAACAGTGCAGAGATCAACTTAGGAACTAAACTTAACTAGATACAATATGGAGAAAAGTGATATACAACTCTACAAGATTCCATGATATGCCGGTCAGAAAAAAAAAACAAGGACGATAACAGTTTTGGACTTTTGGTATTCCCAGACATAGAAAACTTCCGAGTAGATTGGTCCAGTTGAAAGTGAAACCACCTTGTCACTGGATATGCAGCATGCCATATTTGTGTTCAGAAGCTTATGCTCAATGATGCACAATAGGAAATCAGGTACATAAGATAAGCCAATGCTAGTATGAAGTGCATATAAATGCATTATCCAAGGTTCAACATGACAATTAAATATTGAGAACCTAAATAAAGTCAAACCAAGATCAGCGAAATTTGCCACATCTACATTACTCTGAAAAAAGGCCCCTCGCTGTGTGTTCCCCGCGGTCGTTGCACGGTCGCTAAAGTGGTAGCGTGCAGGTAAGAGCCGGCTTTCGGGGTCTTTTCTCGACCTTAATGAAATGCCTTCGGGATGTCTCTCCCCTTGAGTCGAGTTTTACATTACTCTGAATTAAAATAGGAATCTATTAAAAATTATTATTGGTACCTACTCCTATCTAATAGTGTATTATCCAAACAACAGAATGGACACAAAAATAAAACCAACTCCACAGAAACTAATAACGATGAATCAGATCAACTGATCAAGCATGGGAACTCCCATTCCAAGACCATTGCATAAATCTAAAGTCTCTACAGCACAAAGAGATATCAGGGGCCAACATAGATACAAGAATCGGCATAAATGAAGGTCAACACACAACCAGCGTGTCGTCACAAGGAGGAAGCACTAATGGCAAACAACATTGGTAAATCATATTCAAATCCTAATAGGTACAGAACATCGAGAATCCTAGAGGCTATCTGAAAGCTAACACAAAATCCTAAGCACAATAAACCGAGAACTATCATCCTAAGCATCAGATCATCAGATTGGGTTGCAATGGTACCGGATCTTATGCCAAAACTCAAAACTCAAAACCAAACAGAGAAGAGGAGGGGTACGATTTGAACCTGGTAGGAAGTTCTCAAACCCTAGCCATGCCTCGCGTGTTCTCCCCACGAGTCACAACCCACCTCCACCTCCAGCCTTCCCTCCAGTCGTTGTCTCCCACCGAGATCTACGAGAAAAAGAAGATGAGGTATGAAACCCTAATGGGAGGAGGAGAGGAAGCAAAGGACTTCACCGGCGAGTTTCCATCGCCGGAGTGGGAGGAGGAAGAACGTGGTGGAGGCGACGGTCAGGAGGGAGGCGGTCAGGGAGGAAGTCCAGACTCGGGAGCGAGACCAGCGGCGACGAGGAGAAAGAACCTGACCGGGTTGGGCCGAAATTTCCTCGTCCCGGCGTCACCCAAACGCCCCTACAGGACGGACCGGGAAAATTTACCATGGGATGATTTTTCCCTGGGATTGGACGGGGATCTCGACCGGGATTGCTCCTCCCAAACAAAGCCTAATTGGGCAGCGCCGCTTGCCATGCTCAAGGCTCGAGGCCATCAGGGCATATAGATTCGCTACCACCTTGCTCTATCCTCTACTGCGGTAGCCTTGGCCACCTGCTCTAGATCCAACTCGGTCACCCCGTTCCGGTCGCTGCCTTTGCTATGTTTTTGACACTGCACAAGCTCTGATTTCCCCTACTCCGTCCTTGCCTTGCCTGATCTTGTTCTTGCCCAAGAGGTGACTTGCAGGGTGACATCCCAAATGACAATGAGTAGTGATGCGATGTGCAAACTAAGTGGAGGAAGATGGCAAACAGACAGAGGGTGACGGCAAAAATGTCATTTTTCATCTCTAAAGGATTGCTTGGTTACGTCGGTGGTATTTTCAATAATTTCTCATGACTAGCCGGTCCTATCCCTTTGCGATGGTATTTTCCACAATATGGATGTTTGCGATGGCACCTGCGTAATTTTATTATATTAAAGTATATATTTTATGCACTTTCTTGCTGAAATTTAATATAAGAATGACAAACTTGGCTACATGACACCGTAAAATGTTTGCATTTTCCCTAGACACTCTAAAATCATGGTTTGGCTAGAAGACACTCTAAAATCATCGCCATTTGCTAGAACAAACTACGGTCGTTGAAATAATATTATCTCAGCAAGCAGGAGAGAAGGTGAGGAAAATGTCTAATTTGCCCTTGGCACACAATTGTTAATGTTTTTTTAAAAAATCTCTGTCCCTCCTCGTAACACCCCAAAATTGCCATTTTGGGGTAAAATTTATTTAGAATGTCATCATGGTTTTTTTGAGATTTTTCTAGAATTATCACGAATTTTTAAAAGCCTTTTCCAACTTTCTAAATTTTAAAAGTATTTATTGTGATTAGCGGTAAATCATGACATAAAAAAGATTTTATTAATTCAAAATGCTCTATTTGGAATCTCTTTTTTTTTTTAAAAAATAGTTAATTTGATATTTTTCCGGATTAAGAACAAAAAGGCTAATTTGGGCATATGTGAGATATTCGCTCCCCAAAATACATAAAAAAAAATTATTTTAATCCGTGTGCTACAGGAATGGCCACCATATTAGCGTGTCTTGTAGCCAAACCACGATTTTGGAGTGTCCCCAACAAATGCCAACATTTTTACAATGTCTTGTAGCCAATTTTGCCTATAAGATAATATCTTACTTCTAAAAAATATAAGTCATATAAAATGATGGGCTTTTTGGGCTTTGGGCCTAAGCTAGTTAGGCCGGTTCAAAATCCCATTGTGCTTTGGGTAGTCGGTCCGTTTGTAACACACGAAATTTAACTGGAATTTTGTACGTTCAATTCCTGCACGAATTAAGAAAATTTCCGGTGTTCCACACAGGGCCTTGTTCTTCTTGATCTGATTGAACCTTTTGTTTGTTTAAACTTTCCGCTAAATGTGTCTGTTCTAAATAGTCAAATAGACATGGAAAAAAAGCCCGGCTAGCTTCTGGCCCGAGCCCAACCTACCCTGCCTGATAGCCTTAACGGTCGGACATTAATCGGCCTTTTCTACGGCCCGGCTGGAGAAATGCTCAGCTCTAGTTCTAAATAGACCCTAAGCAGACTAGGCCGGCCCATGAACCTGGTTCGCCCGATCCGACCCGACCCGACCCGACCCAGAAACCCAGTGAGCTATTGAGCTCCCTCCACATCTTCCCTCCCCTCTGCACGTACATTTCTTTCCTCGCTTCCTTCCGCATCGATTCTTCTCACAAGTCACAACCTCACAGCGCGCAAGAACCTCACAGCGCGCAAGAACCTCTCGCTGTTCTTTCCACCTCCGTGCTCGCTCGCCGCCCTTTCTTTCCGCGCCTCCACAGCCGAGACGAATACCTCACCGCCGTCCGCCGCCGCCTCCCCACAAGAACTCTCCTTTTCTCCTCCGAGCTGCCTCTCCTCGCCTCCTCGTCATCCTCTCCTCGCTTCCAGCCTCTCCCCGCCGCAGTTCAAGAACAAGAAGGGTTCTTGGACGGGCCAAGAACCCATCATTGGAGAGCTCCGATGGCGAATAGGAAGAAGGGGAACAAGAGGAGGGACCGCCGGACCGCGCAGCAGCCGGCGCAGCGCCCAGGCGTGCCTACACTGCATCAGGCCGAGGTGGCTGCGCCACCGCTTCCCCCGGCCCGGCGCATGCCGATCATCAACCGCTTCTTGGAGGGCCTGTGGAGAAGATCGCCAGCGCCTGGGGTGCAGTCTCCAGCTGCCGGAGCCGTCGACGGTGTGGACGAGACCAAGATTGGCGCTGAGCAGAAGCCTCCACGGAAGAATCAGGCTATGTTCCATCGGGTTCGTCCCGCGGCCGTCGACCCTGCTGCTGCGATGCCGCATCCACCTAGCCTTCCTCCAGCGGTATGAATACGATCACCATTCTGCAATTCTGCATTACAGCTTATGCCATTGAATTCCATGTTGTGCTTGTCGTGTTGCCATCTTGCCATCTGCGCAAAACTTTCTTAACAAATCGCCGTCATTTTTCATGTTCTGAGTAGCCTATGTATTTGGGCAAGGACGGTTCTGTTTCCCACTTTTGTCAACTATGAACTAAATTATAACAGCCCAAGAATCAGTTGAAATGTTTGACATCTGATCATGTAAATGCTCATCTGAATACCCGATTCTTTTCAAATACCTGTGAATTTCAGAAGTGGGATTGATTTGAATTTGATCCGAAAGAATGAAATCATTAGCCAATACCTTTTTCTTTCAAGTTTTCTTTGCTCATGAGGCCCAAATTCCACTTTAAAATGTTGATTTAGGAGAGTTTGAGTTCTCAAGTCTCAGATAGCCAAGGTAAAATATTCCATTATAGATTGTTTCAGTCTATGAACAAACACATTGCTTCTTTATTTATTGTTAGGCTAGCCTGAAGCAACAGTTCTGATCTGCTAGGGAGGCATGATTGTCCACATAGCAGAGTTGTTAGAATACGGAAGAATTATTTTGGGATTTTAGTGGCATTTAGAGAGAACATAGGTATTATGGTGGAGATCTGACTTCCATGTTGAATGCTAAGATCCAGTTGTGCATATGAAATAGTTGCAACATACAAAGGATAAGCTGCTTTCCATAGAACTATGCTGCTTTGCTCAGTACCGTCACCTACTGAAACCAATTTCCTTTTGTATGGTCTGTTTTTCCTATAGTCAGAATTTAATCTTAAGAGAAGCTCTTGCTTGCATATGCCGTTAGCTTGCACGCCATAAAAATTCAAACAAAACTAAATAACTTGTGAAAAAATTAGCCGAGTAAAAAGTAAGAATGAAAGTGAGTATTGATGACACAACTTGGTTAAGAATTAGTAAGCATAGCTCAAAGTAAATTTGTCTCAATGAGCTAAATAACCGAACATACAAACAGTTAATGGCACTGAAAGCAAACCTAACTTATATGGGCTAAAACCATATACCTGCAAGATTTCCATGCAAGAACTTCACAAAAAAACAAAGAGTTCTTTGAAATGTATGTCATTTCTCCCACACGCCTTTACAGGTTGCACTTGAGTTCCATGGCCATATTGTCAGCGCAAGCAATAATTTGCTCGGTACTGCAATGGAGGGGACATTCATTATAAGAAACCAAATGCAAATCTAACCTGAGCCCAATCTTAATCATTCTTGAATGGTGAAATCTTAATACCTAATTTGAACTAAGCATAAAGCATAGGGAAAAAAATCCTAGACAATAAGACGATGATGTAAATTACCAATGGATGGCCTGAAGTAGCTACAAAGCATGGGAAGACTGAGAAAGCAGGGGAGTCACCAAAGGAGCTCCCTTATAGTTGATCCTGTGTGAATGAACTGCTGTTAACCTCTCAATAAACAGAAAAGCATTTACAGGATTACAGCATTTACCAAACTGTACCATATAATGGCAAGGAATTAAGAATCTTAAGACCGACTTAACTACAGTAAGGTGGTAGTGCCACTTGCACATTTTTCTCTGCTAGAGAAGTATTATCTGCAGCTCCGTTTATTTTGGGGGCAGACAGGACAACCATCTAATGTAACATCATGAAATTTCTTTGTACATGAAACTGTAAAAAAACTAATTGGAGCAATTGAATCATGGCAGTCATCTTCCTCATCCCTGTAGGGATGATACACTCTAAAAGTCATCTGGCATCTGTCGGTGTGAACAAAATATGGACCAATTGGATAAATGGAACCAAAAATCTAAAAACTCAGAATATAGGCTGATATGACAGTTCATCAAACAGGTTGAGTATATAATGGTTTTACTATAGTAATCAATTACTAACAAGTTCCAAATGTGAATCTGCAGCATCTGCTACTACTACGACTTTATTACAGAATGTATGCCTTTTGCTTAGTTTCTCAATGTTCTGCAGAGCATGAAGTCAAGGATCATGCCTAAACAATTTTGTTTTTGTGTTGTAGATGGTGAATGACGATCCCTACCAAAACAAAGATAGATATGAAGAGTTTTGCAAGGCTAGAGTTGGAATCGCAGATGATATTGAGATTTGTACTATCTGTTTTTTGGAAGAAACGTGGAGGAGGCCTGGGGGTGG
Source organism: Phyllostachys edulis (assembly GCA_036346405.1). Lineage (NCBI taxonomy): Eukaryota > Viridiplantae > Streptophyta > Magnoliopsida > Poales > Poaceae > Phyllostachys > Phyllostachys edulis. The sequence goes on from CM070566.1 coordinate 41,910,435, forward strand.
AGAAATGCGTCGTAGCAAGGTACGAACATTACTAACCCATCAATAATAGTTGCCACAAACTTCCCAAATTTAACTTTGATTTTTCATCTGCAGATGATGATTCACTTCGACAAGGTGCATCAAATAGTAGGTGTCAAGTGTGACAAGGTGGGGTGTGATGTCAGGTTCCGTAGCGAAGAGCATAGGCGGTTGCATGTATCATACTGCACAGAAATTTGGAAGGTAAGGTGATTCTTTTCTCATAGCATCCTAATTAAGGACTATTAACTGTTGATTCACTTTGGTCTTCTTAAATAACTCAGGAGAATCCTAAGTTGCGCCACACGAGGTTCTGCAAAGGTACAATGGAAGATTGCTGAGATTGCTTCGTCCGAGTTTGAAACATCATACAGAGTGCTAAGGAAAGTTCAGAGCACAACATAATGGGCAGTGAGACTGATTATGTTAGGAAAAATCCTTTTGAAAGTTTTGAGACGTGAACTTGTGATCGCTTTTGGGGTTGTCTGCCACCTGTTAAGGTTACTCAAAACTAGTGTTCGACATGTTTTTTTTGTGGTTGCAAAAAAACTGAAATGATGGACTTGATACTCCAGTGAGCTAGCGGTTGTTGTGGCTTCCATTGCTGAACTGACCTTCTTAGCAATTCATTGTCAGATAGGAAATGAACCGGTACCAGAGAGTTGTGTGTGATGTACTCATCTGCAATTTTCATAGTAATCCCTTCCATATGTGGTGGAGATGGTATATCTGTTGTTGTAGTTCTGATGTATATACTTGGCAGTTCCCAGTCCTGCTTGCTTGCCCTTGAAGGTAATTGGGAAGTACTTTGCCTTGAGCACTTTGGCAATTGTATAGCTTGGGTATTTTAAGATCATCCAGATTGCACAAGTGACTAATGATTTGTTTAGAACCTCCGAGTGTACATACCTCCCATTGACTTGGGATGCAGGGGCTTTGTGTTTTGCTTGTATTGCATCCCTGATTATCAAAAGGCTATGATTGCATATGTAATCTTCCCGGGAAATTTCTACTCTAGCAGCATGAGACAGACAGTTTGCTTTCCAAAGGCCTAGTATGATCTGAAATTAGTCATGAAGGAATTAAGGGTGCCCTAGATAAGTTACTAGATTATGCATGATCGGGATATGGAATAGCTTGGGAATGGCAGTGATATTAGCATGAGTGGCATTGAGACTGAAAAGGATACTAGATTTAGCTCAGTTTGCTTGTTGTCCCAATGAGCTGCAGAAAATCATTGAAGGTGTCCTTGATGATGAGTGCCTTCTGTTTGGTATCCTTTCCACCAATGTGAAGGTTATCTGCAGAGCTAATGCACGCATGGACTGGGTCTGATGAAATTACCGGGATACCCCTGATGCTGCATGGCTGCAGATTGCAGTGACTAAATTCCACTCAATTCCGTCGAAGGATTTCGAGGAGGAAAACAATCTCTTGAGCCAAAAGAATTCTGTCGGCAATTGTCCTTCCTTTAAAAAGCACGCTGAGAATTTTCAACTGAAGTTGGAAGATATTTTTACTCTATTATCAAGTGATTTTGAGATAAGTTTGTATATGATGGTACAAATTTGAAATTTGTGACAGAAAAAGGGCGTTTTTTGTCTCCCTAGGTAGTCCATCTCTTTTTATATCTCTGTTTCCAGTATTCAGTGATTTTTTTTTCCATAATCAGAGCGTACTGATTCCTAAGATGTTCTTTGGTAAGCCAGCAGGATAAGAAGGATAATAAAGTGTGGTTATTAGAGGATGGCTGAAACAAGGGGGCTCAGGGGTGAGTGCTTTCAGATTAAGGTTTTAGTTGCATTGGGGTGATCAGATCTTTATGATTGATTGGGAACAACATGTCCATTGAGAAAAAAATTCATTCGGTGCCCTGCTGATGCTGATATAAATTTCTTTGTTTCATGCAGCAAGTGGTGTTGCTTGCTTCTTGTGGAGGATCGCGCCCAGGTGGACCAGATGGTGCTGCAGATCAAGGCTGTGGTGGATGATGCTCTGCAAGATAAAAACTTTGGTCTTCCTGGTTGAAGTTGCTGTGTTTTTCTGAAGTGGTGGGGGTGGTGGTGTTCTCTTAGGCTAGATGTTATGTTGGCGAAGTAGCTGTTCATTGCATGCTTGCTTAGTCCTTGCTGGATGATGTGCTCTTCAAGCAGGTTGTATCAAGACTTTGTTGCTTTCAATAAAAGCAGGGAAAATCCTTCTGTCTAAATAAGCAATGTTTTGAAACGTCCAAATTTAAATTTCCTATTTGTTCCGGTTGTTGAGAAAGAGGTTTCTTGGTTTTCTTGACACATTTGGTGAGAGCAATGGCTTTTTTGTTTTTTGGACTTTGCAGAGAAAGGAATGCTACTATTTAAGTGCCAACTTTTACTGCACACTTCTTGGAAGCCATCCTCTTGAAATGTATTTTTTTTTTCCTGAGAACTGCTTTAGGTTCAGAAATGGCTAGTATAGCAGCATGGCCGATACAAATCATGGGGTGATTATAAGCTTCAGTGTTAGAATGCTTACCACACCATGCCACAGTTGCGAAGAGACAGTCTAATCTTTTAAAATTAATGTAGGAAACAGTATGACCTGTTCATTTTTTTTAAAAAAAGGGAAGAAAAGTCCCCAATTCCATTAACGAAACCAAAGTTTTACAACATCAGTTCCAGCAGAGTAACAACGATTACAAAAAGACCAAAGCTCTATACCATCAGTTCCAACACGGTAACAACTAACAAAGATGCCAATAAGGCAGTGAACTGAAAACACCATAACCTCAGAAGGACTCAGATACATAGCCTCTTTTGGCATCAAACCAGGCTTTTGACAAAATACATTCTCCAGGCTTCAGAATAAAAGCTCAGACGATATCAATCCCCCACGGTGTTGGCGCCCATCCTTGACCTCTATTGAATACTAGGAAATAGAGTATCCAGTTCATGTTAACAGCATTTCAGCACACTTCAACGGTAGCATCACAATTCACAGCTCGACCCAAGCACAGCGCTATATCAATTTCAACTTAACAAACAAACAAAATATTACCTTTTGCCAGACAAGTCGAGAATTGTTGGACTTTTGGCTAAAGTTCCCCAAATCAAGATTTTTGGTCTAAACTTTGACTAAGCATAATTTTCCAACATGTTCTGGTCATACTAACATATTAACCAGAGTTTTATCTAGGGTGACAAGATATGAGGGAATCAATGTCTATGAATTGTCAAGTACGAGATCAGTAAGTGAACCATCAGTATTGTAATCATAATCCAATCTCCAGCAATTATATAATCCAATACTCCAATATCAAATAATTCAATATCTACAATATCAGTCTATTTCTATGATCCGATTTCCATCGATCCAACATTCAACAATACTCTAATTCTATAATCCGATATCCGAGGACGAGCTGTTGCTCGGTTGGTCTCTCGCCAGGTGAAGCGAGCGCCACGTCCTGGGTTCGATCCTCCGAATTGCAACCTTGTGCGCCTCACGCAGGGGGGTGGGTGGGTGTGTGTGTGTGTGTGTGTGTGTGGGGGGGGGGTGTGTGTGTGTGGGGTTGAGGACCGAGCTGGGGCTCGGTTGATCGAGGATCGAGGGGCTCGGTGGCAAAAATGAGGGAGCTATAGGCTCTCGGCCATTGCAGTCGGTGGCTGGCTCCGTGGTGCCTCGCGAGTATGGGTGCTCTCTTCTTTAACGCGGACCGGATGGGGTTAAATCCCGGGCTTTCAAAAAAAAAAAATCCGATATCCATCAATCCAATGATTATGTGTTGGAGGACCGAAACGACGACTGAAGGGGGGGGGGTTGAATAGGAGCTCTGCCTATTTTTCTCCTTGATCAGATTCAATAAGATTTTCTCTCCAATAGCTATGAAGATCAACAAATAAGCACAACGGATGTCTTGTATTGAATCCAGTCAAAAACCTCGAAAAACGAAACTACCGGTGTACAAATGCGGTACTACCGATAATCGAAATTACCGCTGAAGAAATGCGGTACTACCGATAATTGGAACTACCGCCAGTTGTTGAGCGGTACTACCGGATGGATAGAAAATCAGCGTGAAAATGAAATCCAAAATTGGCATAACTTTTGATCCATAACTCCAAACTCTACGAAACTTAAAACATACATTCTCTAGGATATCAGGAACTTATTCCTATCAAGGATCGTGAAGATCAATGCCAAAGTTCCGACATTTTTCCGTTTGAGAGACGGTTGCTTTAAAACCGAGTCAAAACCAAAATATGATCCAAAAACTTGCTCGTGGGTAAAAGATGATCTTAGATGCACTCTCATATGTCACAGCAAGCAAGATCACAACAAGAACTCAAAGGAAAACCAATGGGTCATCAAAAGCCCAAAATCATCAAAGAGATAGCAAGAACAAGAATAGACTCATCTTTTGTAATCTTACTTGGATTGATTTGAGATTGATATAGGTTTACAACCACTCCATCCTGGAGGACAAAAGCTCAACACAAGAGCACACAATCAATTCAACTCTCTAGAACCCTAACCTCTCCACTTTCCTCTCCTAACCCTAAAACACAAACTAGGGTTTAGAATACAAGGGTTGAGGGTGCACAACCATCACCCTCCTCTATTTATAGTGGAGGCTAGCTTCTAGAAGGATTTTCCTAATGGGCACGCGTTAAGTCCACACACAAACGGGTTTAACTCACGCACGCATTTCAAAACGTCGTCTTCATCTTCTCTTGACGTAAACCACTTCTCCTTGCGCCATCTTGCGCCGCGGTTTAGCCAAAAGGTCACCAAGACGGTATTAAGGTGAAGTTACCAAAATACCCCTTCTCGATCCTTCTCCGAAGTCCGAGTCCAAACTTCATGAAGCAATCCCATGCTTCGCCACGTGTAGGTTGATCAACGACTCTCATCATGTCGGCAAGTCTCTCCCATCCGGCTCCCACTGAAACCACCATGGCACTTGCACCGACCCCCGCGCCGCTTGATCCAACCCGGCGCACCAAACTGCCCGTTCAGTCATCCTTGTCCATTTTGCGCCATGCTTGAGTCATCTGACTTCACCCGGCATCATCGATCGTTCTGAACCTCAGCTCTCCAAGCCTAGTCCCTATCATCCTCGCCGTTGACCTCCAAGCTTCTTGCACAACAATAGACAAGCAAATCGATTTCGGGAACAAGTTCTTCGTAACTTGACCCACGTTAGTCAAAACATGCATCATGCAACACATATGCACTGAAACCCATGAACTTGACCTAACTCATAACCATTTCTCCAAGATGGACGACACTTAGAACAAAATCGGTAGTACCGCCAAGTAACCATTGGTACTACCGCACTGCGGTAGTACCGCTTTCAAACTGTGGTCGTACCGATTTTCCTGGAAGGCCAAAACTTCCAAAAACACGCGCTCTGGAAAAAACATACCGCCAATTAAAACCGGTCCTACTGCACGGCGGTAGTACCGCCATTCAATTGCGGTCATACCACACTGTGGTAGTACTGCCAACAACCTGCGGTCATACCGCTCAACGGTATTACCGCTTCAACACTTGCGGTACTACCGATAATACTGACTTTGTTGAAAACAACAGTTTCGACAAACCTTAAGAGCCATTGCCAATTGTACCATCATCCTAAGATCGTGAGCATATCCCCATGATATCCACATTATGTAATCCTATAATCCAATTTCCAATAATCCAATATCCAGTAATTATCTATTTCCATAATCTAATCTTCGATAATCCAATATCACCAATCATCTACTTCTAGAATCCGATATCCAATAATTATCTATTTCTATAATCCAATATTTGATAATCCAATATCACCAATTATCTACTTCTAGAATCCGATATCCAATAATCATGTATTTTAAATAATCCAATATCCAACAATATTGTATTTGTCCAATCCAATATCCAGCATTAATGTGGTCATATAATCCAACGTTCAACAATTATATATTTCTAAAATCCAACAAGATATACTCTAATAATCCAACGAGACTTATTCCAACAATCCAACAATAATGTGTTTCCACAATCCAATATCCAACGATCATATATCTCTAAAATCCAACTTCCAACCATAATCCATTTCTATAATCTGATATCAACAATCCGATCTTAACAATGATGTATTCTAATAATCCAGCGAAATATACCGGTATAATCCAACCAAGATATATTTCTATAATTCATTCAAGATATATCTCTAATAATCGAATCAAGATTTATTTCTAAAATCCCACCAAGATTTATTCCTATAATCCAACATCCATCAATCGTTTATTTCTATAATCCACATCTGTAAATATTGCACTTCTATGATTCAATCTCCAACAACTATTCAATCATATAATCCGACAATCAACAATTGTATAATTCTATAATCAATATCCAAGAATCATGTATTCCTACAATCCAATTTCCATGCATCATATATTGCTGTAATTCACCAGTAAGGTATTTTTATAATCAAACATCTGACAATGTAGTATTATTATAATCCAATCCTTTCAATTTCTAACCCTTAAATATATCACATTCGGAAAGATTCTTCATACTCTCTATCTTGACAATAAATGGCTATACATTGGAACTGGGAATAACTATAAAGCTTAAAATAGGAATTTAAATTACTTGAATTTAAATAAGCATGCAATAATAATTTAAAACAGAATTTAAATAATTTAAAATACTGGGATTCAAATATGATCAAAGGATGTAACTTGCCTTACTTATTTAGTTGTTGTTCTTAAACGGCGTCGAAATGTGGAGAAGCGTCGAAATCTGGTTCTCCGAAGTCGTCGTTATACGCGAAACGAGCCAAATAAATATAACAAATCCAAATAAAATCCAAAAATAATAAAATAAATACCAAAAGGAAGATACCGCCTTTAGACAAATTTAGGAACGAGAATCGACGGATTCAAACTTCGTATAAGGAGAACGAAAGTTCGAAAATCACATGAAATGATAGAAATCGAAAGGAGAGAGAAAATCAAATGAAACATGTTGTTTGATTTTATTTACATATCAAAGAAAATGGGAGAATGACCAAGGGGCCCACTTGCTAGAGAGAGCAAGAGAGGAAGAAAAGAGAGAGGATGACATGGTGGTCCCACATGGAAGTGGCCCAAGGCAAGAAATAAGAGAGGAAGTAGAAAGGCAAGACGGCAGTGCTTGCTTAGCTCAGTTCTCAAGGGCTTGGCCAATGAGGTGGGCGGGCGGCGTTCAGTAGGGGTGAAATGAGACCCCGGTGAGGTGGAGGTTCCCCGGGAGGTGGCGGCGCTGGCAGCGTAGCACAGGGCTAGCGGCGGCGAGTGCACGGCCGTGCATGGCGCCGGTCACCAGGCGGCGTGGGGAGGCAGCCAGAGCAAGCGCGAGCAGCGCCGGGTCACGGGGAAGCTGGAGATGCGATAGGGGAGGCCAGAGATGGCGAATGGAGGTGGTGGTGGCCGGCAATGGAGAAGAGAGGGCAGAGGGGGCTGTTGGGGGAGCTCGGCAAGGGGAGGGAATGGAGGAGGGAGGAGGAGAGCTGCTGGCTGGCTTCAAAGAGGAGGCGAGGAAATGGCGTAGCAAGGAGGCACTACTACAAAACAGGTCATAGTGGACACCTCATCACAGACGGTTCCTTTGGAACCGTCTGTATTGTCTTATCACAGACGGTTCCTTTTGAAACCGTCTGTGATACGTCATTATCACAGACGGTTCGTATTAAGAACCATCTGTGAAGTATCACAGACGGTTCATGATATAAACCGTCTGTGATATGTCGTCATATCACAGACGGTTGATATCACGAACCATCTGTGATACTTCACAGACGGTTCTTAATACAAACCATCTGTGATAAGTATCTCATCACAGACCGTTTGTATTAAAAACCGTCTGTGACTTGCAATTATCCTTACTCTTTGTATTAAAAACCGTCAGAGAGTAAGGAAAATTTCAAGCCATGGTAAAATCAGAGAGTAAGGAAAATTCTAAGCCATGGTAAAATTGCAAGTCACAGACGGTTTTTAATACGAACTGTCTGTGATAAGTATCTCATCACAGACGGTTCGTGATAGGAACCGTCTGTGATATGTCATCACAGACAATTTTTGTATGAAACCGTATGTGATTCGCAGCACGGGAGTTCAAAAAAATTTGTACGCGTGCGTGGGAGGCAAAATATTTTGGCAATGTCCTTATATATTATAGCTGAGTCGAGACAAGACGCGCTGGGGAGGGTGTCGAACATGCGGGATGCCGACGTGCTGCTGGACGTGCATGACTCCGTTGACGTGCTTTGGTCCAAGTTCGCCGCCGCAGGCCTCGACAACAGGGACCTCGTCCTCCTCAGCTATAAGCAAACAAACATCTTCTTCTTCGATGACTCAATCGATCATGGTAGCTAACCTATGGGTGTACGTACGTAAATGGTAAATGGGTGCAGCGGTTCACATGGTGGGCACGACGGCATGCTTCTTCATCCTCCTTGACCGCGGCAGCGAGCGCGCCTTCGACACCTCCATCCTTCGCAACATCCGCAATGACTTCGCCGTCATTGCCTCCGACACCGTGCTCTACAACGACACATCCACCTTCGACGTCGTCGACTCCTACTCGGGCCTCCTCAGCCCCTCTTTGGGCCTACTTCCGGTAGGACTTCACCGATGCCATGGTCAAGATGGGCAGCATCGGGGTGCTCACAAGCCGCAAGGGGGAGGTCAGGAAGGTTTTTGTATGGGAGTGATGCCTTTTCCATGTATTTTCAAGAGTCTCTGAAGATGGAAAGCTCACATATACATTTAGTATCTTGTTCAAGTTCTATATTACGAACTGTGATGGTACCAACTATGAAACATTCAAAATCTGATTTTTTTTTTGCAATAGAAAAAACTATCATAGATTACGAACAAGAACCGCTCGTGATAGTTACTATCCTGACGGTTCTTTTTAGAACCGCTGTGAAAATAGACTATCACGCAGCGGTTCTTATTCGTAACTGCTCGTGATGATCGCTGTTATCACAGACACATAAATCTGAGCATTCACATAATAATGCATGATGACAGTTTAGAACTGTCTGTGATGATATTTTGTGTAGTAGTGAGGCGCACGGGGAGGCAGCAAGCGCACTACAGCCATGGCCGACGGGGAGGAGCTAGAGCTCGGTGGAGCTTTGGCGTGGCTCAAGGGGAGGGGAGGGGAGGAGAGGAGGGGGAGGAAGGGAGAGGAGGGTGCTGCCACGCCATTTTATAGAAGGAGGGAGGGAGAGGGGAGCTCAGCATTGGAGAGGGAGAGCAAGGCATGGCCGGCAGCATGGGGAGGGGCGCCGGGCATGGGGCGGCTCGGGTGGCAGGGAATGGGGGATGCCAGGGGGATGGGCGGGAGCGGTTGAGAGCAGGAGGGCCAGGGCGTGGCCGACAGGGCATGGGGGAAGAGTGGAGGCGGTAGGGGAGTGGGTGGCCTGGACGCCCATGGCGGCAGGTTCCAATGGGAAGAATATGACTAGGAAGAGAGAGAAAAGAAATCCGAAAAATCCAAAAATTCAAGAAAATTTTATAAAATACTTTGGAATTTGAATAGACCAAATAAAATAGTTTTGGATTTTTTTAAAGTTTATTTTAGCCATTAAAATGTTCTTCGCTTAGAAATTCAATTTAAGCTTTGAATCAATCCAATAAAATTCAAATAGTTTATTTTTGTTTTTAAAGCATCCAAAAACTCTCTAAAAATAGAATAAAATAATTTTTATTTAATTGGAGTTTAATTTACTCATTTTAAATTATTTTTATTTCTGAAATTTCAATTTAAGCTTTAATAGATCAAGAAAAATCAAATGGTGATTTTTATTTGAAAAACTTCAAAAAGGCCTAAAAATAATATAGATTAGCTTGGAAATAATCAAAATTACTTCCAACTTAAAGTTGACTTTTATTTTGCACATAACTATTTTTAATTTTTAAAAGATGAAAAAACCCTTTTAAATACCGTAAGATTCAAGGAATTAATTAAGTTTTCCTTTTAAATTTAAATCCAAGAAATCTCGAAACTCAATAGATTTTATTTTTGGCTTTTTATATTAAACGTATTTCAGGAAAAGCAATAAAACTCTTTTAAATTTCAGAAAATCTAATAAAATAATATTTTATTAATTTTAATTTGGTAACAGAACTTTGAGATGTTACAAGGCCGCCTCTAAGACCGCCCAAAGTCTTCTTTGGGACCTTTGCCCGGGGCCCAATTCTCCATTAAGTCGGATCGAGGCAGCTCGTTGGCCCACGGGCCTCAAAATGCCGAACATCAAGGCATACAAGGGGAGTATAGACCCATCGGAATTCCTCCGGGTATACGAAACTGCCATCGAGGTCGCTGGGGGAGACAATACCACAAAGGCAAAGAGCATCACCATTACCCTCGGGAGCGCGACTTTGACACCAAGAGGGTGGTCGACTATGAAAGGATGGTCGAAACCAAAACGATGATCGACTACGAGGTGTTGGTCGACTCCGAGAGGTGGTCGACACCGAGAGGGTGGGGGAGAGGGAGCAGCTCAGGGAAGGTGGTACCAGAGCGCGGCAAAGGGGCGTACGGGGAGGCAGCAAGGTCAAGGGCAGGTGAGGGAGGAGGCGGGAGCAGGAACGGCCGATGAGAATTCGGCTAAAACAGATAAAGGGAATTCAAATACAAGAGCACTCCAATAAACTCAAAATAAACCAAATTCAGATTTAGTTGAAGTTTGATTAATTCATATTAAATTGCTTTGCAATTTCTAAAATTGCAAATTAAGCTCTGGCGATTCAATATAATCAAATGGTTATTTTTATTTTTGAAAATTTACAAAAAGCCCGGAAAATTGGGATGTTACAAAATCCTTGAGCGACGCGGTAAGCTTTCTTCAGATAGCGTCTAATTGTTTGTAGCTTTGCCTAAGCCTGTGCTGATTTGTTAGTACATACATCCATGGTTGTAGGACAAGGCTCCCTATGTAGCCAAGGCCAATAAGCTCAAGGCAGAGTACAACAAGGCCGTTTGCTGATTGTCATTCCAAAATAAGCTGTTTTATTTAATGTAGTACCGTTGTTAGCTTTTGCTTTTTCTCAACGATAATAACTTCTGACATTTTTCAATCTTTCCTCTTTTCTTTCCACTTTGATAGGATGAGTGGTCCTCTGTTTATGAATGATCCATACACTACAACATCATCTGTTATGGATTACTACCATCTACTTCCATATAAGGAGATTCTGTTTGACTGCCTTCACAGGTAACATAGGATTTGTTTTCAGCTATTTATGCATGAAAGTGGTACATGAAATTGTGACTTGTTATGACTTGGGCTTATGATGGTAAAGATAACGTTTGATATGTTTCAGAAATGGCCTTCGATTCTTCAATAAGTGCACCAAAGGAACAATCACATCGAAATGGAAAATATTCATTGCACTCTGAAATCGATGAAAATTTGGAAGAGCAAGAAGCTTAATAGCAAGTCCAAGATGCAAAAACCAACTACAAAAGTGTCAACTCAAAAGAAAAACAAACAAATACACTTTGGGTATGATCCTCTAAATGTTAGAGCTCTTGTTAAGTATTATTACGAAAATATCCTATATTAACCTCGATTAAAAATGTTATCTCGCATCAGACAAAGATGAGAATGCTAGTCTTGTGCTTGAGAGGAGAAAGTTGCATTCTCGAACAAAGACATACCGATAGATTCTTGTATTGATCTTTCTAGTTTGATACTTGAAGTCTGTAAGCATATGTTTCATTTAACCTGCTTCAACTTGATTATCTATGTCTATTATTATCTGTTTTTGCTTAGGATGTGCAGTTACGAAGTAAGCAGCAGCACAAGCAAGCTTTTGATTACAACAAAAACCAAACTTTTATTACATAAGATTAAGGCCTAACAGCCAGTTTTTACCTGGCATGGGCATCCAAGCCCAAAGTTAATATAATACAAGACAAAAGAACTTCAAACCACAGGCACGCTTGAGCGTGGTCGAGACCTAATAATCGTAATTATCGTCGTCTGATAATCCTGCCAAAACCTTCCTCATCAAGATCCTCGAGATTTTCCCAGATTTCTTCTATAGATGATTTGCAGATTTTGCAAGAATGAGTACTACTACTGTACTCAATAAGTCACATGGAAAAGCTAAATAATTACATGCAAGGAGTTCAATGGATGGTTAGATGATTTTTAGGACGACGCGACTAAATTGTAATTCAGTTGAAGGAAATTTGCGTCCGTGAGCCAGCGGCCCTGAAAAGCTGGCTCGTCAGGTCACGTCGTCCTGAAAAGCTGACTCGTCGGATCACATCGTCCTGAAAAGCTTACTCGTCGGGTCACGTCATCCTGAAAAGCTGACTCGTCGAGTCAAGTCGCTCCTCAAAGCTGACTCGTCGAGTCACGTCGCTCCGCAAGGCTGACTCGTCGGGTCACGTCATTGCGCAAAGCTGACTCGTCGGGTCACGTCGCTACGCAAAGTAAGGGGGACTAAAGGCATAGAAAGAGGGTAGTGTGGGGTGTCCCGATGCAGAATCGTACACGTGGTCGCGGTTTTCAAGCAAAAAAGAGAGATCGAAACACGAGACTAGCATAATAATAGTTGTACAGAAAATAGTATTTACATGGCATGACTGATATTTGGAGGAGAAAATATCTACTGGCGGCCCCTCTTGGGGCGCACCTTGCGTGTCGCCCTGGCCTCGCCTGGCGATGGTTCGAGTACGTTAGAGGATCAGGCTGCCTGATTACCCGACTGACGCGAGCAGCCTGAGGTGGTGTCGCGAGGGGGGGGGGGTCCTGCATCGGTTGGGTCGATCCCGGCGCACCATGCAGCTGAGAAGCCTCCATGGAGATTTGGGTGTCACGCGGGTCCATGAAGAAGTCCTCGAGGGGTGCCGATAGGTGTGCCTCGTTGTGCGACAATGAATCGCCATCCCAAGCCGTTCCTGTGAAGCATTACGTTACAAACATAATCATGGTGAAAACCACGAAAAAGAATGTTATGCAAGCAAGGTGGTCATACCTGGTGGCCCGAAGACATGCCCGAACGACTCCGTGTACTCCTGCCCCGCATACCGGTCGTATGGAAAATGCCTAGACGTACAACCAGCACAGTGGTCCTGGTCATCCTCCCACGTCGCCTCCACCATCCTCGCTAGTGGAAGGAGGCCTGACACTCTCAACCTGCTTCGAAACGATTTAGAATAAACGTGACTGCACGCAAAGTAGTAAGACCGTGATTGAGTGCATGAAGGTCAGAACTACACGTATCTCGGAACCCAGTCTGGGTGCAGCGTCCATGCCCTGATGGGCGTGCGCAGCCGCAACGCGCCAAGCTCAATCGGTGCCTCGCCCTCTGGGGGGGGGGAGCACGGTACTGAGGCGGCTACGGTGATGCGCATCAATCACCGGGTCAAGCAACTCGTACTGGCCTGCGTTCGCCATACCTAATAATTAAGTGCATGCATTGTAAATACTACGAAACATATAAAAAAACCAAAATTCCTACTGTAAAAATAATTTTTGGTGTTAATATAATAATTATCACACAAAAATGTAAAACTAATTTAGGCTACTCAAAGAATTTAAACAGATTGTAATAGGGTCTTCCAATTTAGAGGATATTTTTAAATATTTTCCAAGTGCAAATATAAACAATAAACAAAGTTCTTCCTATTTTCCTAGTTTCGTAGTTTAAAATTAATTTTCGACATTAACAATATAATTACCACGCATAAATGGGAAGCTAAATAAAACTAATATTATTTTTTACATATTTCTAATAGCCGTCTTCCTATTTCTGCTGATTTATCCTAAATCGCTCGATCAACAGAATATTCGTAACATGTGTACGATTTAACTATACTATATCTGACTCAAATAGTGTAGTACATAATTTGACTACAATTATCTAATCTACTTAATTCTACGTCGTTATTCTACTTAATTCTATGTACTTAATTCTACTCGCTACAGCTCAAATGATGTACTTAATTATATATAATTTGACATAATGTACAATATTGCAAAAAAATGTACCTGCAAGATGGTCAGCCCATCGGATCTGATGCTTTGCCAATCTCTCTCCTCCGTGACGAACTAGCAGAGCTTCACTGCCTTTCTTCTCTTCCTCTCCTCCTCTCTTTTGTTTTTTTTTCTAGAATTAAAATGAGTTTTGGAGGAATTTTTTAGGGATTTTATAGATGGTATCCTGTCGCTAGTTGAACTGGCGACAAGAAGCTATCGCCAGTTCAAATGGCGATAGGTACTTGTCGCCAACTGGCGATAGGAAGACTATTCGCCTTGCTAGTTTAATCTGGCGGCATGTAGCCTGATCTGGCGACAGGGGTCCATGTCGCTAGTTGGACCGGCGACAGAGACCTATTTTTGTAATTTTTTTAGGGCGGCTATTTATTTTTGTAAATATCTTTTAAAATAATATTATTTTTTTAAAAAATTCGTAGGTCTTGAGTGTAAGGACTATGACTGTAGAGTTAGATCAACACTCACCGTGAGCGTTGAACTGGCGACAAGCACCCATTTTTGAAATTTTTTGGGTTGACTATTTATTTTTGTAAATATCTTTTAAAATAATATTATTTTAAAAAAATTGCAGGTCTTGAGTGTAAGGACTATGACTGTAGAGTTAGAGTCAGCACTCACCATGAGCTCCTTTTGCATGACCATTTCTGTCACGGCCTGCCTTCAGGTGATTTGTTTTTGATAGCATGCTAACTGAAGCTATGTGATTTGATATTTGTCTAACTTTTCATTCTTGGCTTAGGTTGGTTGCTGCAGCTGGAACGCTGTTGAGGAGATATTGTTCCACGAAGGGAAAGGATTCTCTAGCCATGACTAAAGGGTCTTGTGTTTAATAAGACTAGAAGAGCACTCGTGCATTGGCGCAGGCCGTTTTGTTGGTTGGGGCGGCGTGGGCTGCAGGCCACGAGGCAACGCGCGAGCGACAAATCAGTGTGGCAGCAAGCGCGATCGAACAGACGTGGATTCCCAGGCGACGTGGCGCGCGCGGGGCCGTGGGTTCCCATCGCGCGTAGGAGCCGGATCGGATGGCGCGGAGCGTGCACGGGCGCGATCTGACGGCCGGAGATTGCCTACGTAGCACGCGCGGTTGGAACCCCTTTCTTCCATCCTTTAGTGTTACTAATGTATGAGGAGAGCACTTTAGGCTTTAGCAAATGCTGTCACTATGTCGGTGATATATGCAGTTATGTTGGATATAGAAGACTCAAGCAGGTCCTTGAGGGAGTTCAAGCTTTGTTTCATTTGGGATATAAAAGACTTGAGAAGAAAATCTATGCACTAAACAGGCGTCTCGAGTCTGCAAGGTTGCTCCTGGGTTAACAGGCACCGGCTTTTCTTGATAATTGACAATTGTACTGTCTCGTTAAATGATGAGCAAAGGAAGGTGTAAGTGTCGGACCCAGATTTCCTCAATCCAAATTCTCTGTGAAAACACTGTGCTATTTCCTGGATCAGTAGATAGCACTCACAGGCACATTGCTGAATCATCTCATACATGTCGTAAGACCCAGACCATTCATTAATACAACACATCAGAGTAACATAGACCACTTCAGGTCGAGATTTACAAAAGAGCCGAACAGGCTAAACCGATTACAATACAAGAAAGCAACGTAAACTACAATGGAAGCAAAAGGGGTAGAACTCATCTCTCCACAGACAAGCGACTGGGGCAACCTGTGTACGATGGATATTAACCAAGAGCTAGATAATATCGGTTATAAGCAAGTACCAACGAGTCCACTAGACTGAGGCGAGACCTAGACTACTAAGCCTGGACTACTCTTCATCGCTTCCTTGTCTAGCGGTTTCAGGGTCTTCAAGGTAGGCGTAGTCTCCTTCATCCACATCATCTGAAGGGGGGGTTGGAGAGAGCGAGAATGAGCACTACTACCGTGCTCGCGAGCCAACACACAATGCAATAGAATACATGCAAGGCTTAACAAGGATGGCTCGGTTCTTTTTATTTGCTTAAAGCAATGTTTTCAATTATCATAATTACCAAATTCCTATCACTTAGCATTTTACCCAAATATCATTTTTATCAAAGAGAGTAATTGCAATATTTGTATCAGCAGAGGTTACCTCCACCTTCATGCTTATTTTGATTGTGGTTACAACCACCATTCGACCACACTGGGTACGACCACCCAGGAAAATCCAAACTCAGGGCTAGATGAGCCCACCATATTTTTCATACCACCCACAAAGGTTTTTGAAATAGAACTAACTCAAGTTAAGTTCCCATGTCCGCCTTTGACTGCAGGCATGTCTGTTTAAAAAGTTTAGACTCTGCAGAGGTTGTACATTGTACTCACAAGAGATAGTCATACTCGTTACCCCACATGATTCCTTAGTCATGTAGTTCAGTGACCGTCACAGTAACCTTTTAAAATATCTTGACCTTTCCGTCATCTCACCCATATGGGGTTACGCCCATAGGTTGTGTGGGATGTTCACCACAACGACTAGCACAGCTGGCCCCGGCCACAACGACTAGCGCAGCTGGCAACTTCACCATACTGCGGTGCCCCTTCAAGCCGGAACGCATCCGCCACTTGCACGACCCCAATCCCCTCCATGAGATGACTTTCAGGGTTTAATAAGTTTACTAAGCCAAGTTGCACTTTGCAGACTTGTGCTTGCACTTGTTTTACACGGGAGGTCGTGACAAGATTATGTCCTTAATCCATCCGGGCGGTTTATACCACATACCAACCATTCTCGTGCTCGACGGCACCCACCACCTTTCCATCCACCCAGATGTGGTATTAGCAATAGGGTTTTGAGGAGTAAAACCAAATTATCACGTTTATCTCAGTCATGGACCACCAATGACTATCCAAACCATTTTCATGTTTGAAGAGATGATGATTGGAGCATTTTAATGCCCCGGTGCTTAAGCAAGACTAGCATGTCGCTTAAGCACAACCTATAACTAGTATTTACCACATAGCTACTAGGGTGACAAGGGAATAATGGATTCAAATTGTCAAGGATGGCATATTAACAATTAGTCAACAAATAGGTGTTTAACTATTTTAAGCTTTAACATACAATTGCTTAAAGAAATAAAGCATGCAATTTGCTATTTTAACGAATATAATTTGCATAAAATGCAGGCTCAATATGATCAAAGTATTGACTCACCTTGGTTAAAGGCAGAGAGGTCTTGGAGGTCTTGTGCTTGGTCCCACTGAAGATCTTCTGCTTCTTCGAGCTCTACTTGGACGAACGTACCGGAAAGAGGAGCTAACAGAGAGAACAAATAACTACACAAGAAGAAAAAGAACCCTTGAGTTAAAATAAGACCAGAGCCAAGAGCAAGAACTTGAGTTTAGACAAACTTAGAGGGAGGTCCAAACGGAAGGGAGGTCCAAACTGGAGGGAGGTCCAAACGTGAAACTTACCCGGAAGCAAGGGAGCAGTAAGAGAAGAAACAAGGGGCATAGGGGCCCTTTTATAGGCGGTTGAGTGGGCTTGGAATTGTTGGGGCGACGAGAGGAACGCGTAGTTTCGAGGTGGCATTGGTGTGGGCGCACTGGCATGGAGGTGACAGGGCGTGAGGCAGGTGGCTATAGGGAAGGGCGTCAGAGGAGTGGCAACTTTGAAGGGCCGGCTGACGTGGGCGCGGGGCTTGGATCGAGCGCGTTGGTGCGGCGAGGATGGCAAGGACGGCCATGGCGTGGGTGCGTTGGAGAGATGACGCACGGGCGAAACGACAGGGCGAAGAAGGGTGCCGAAGTTGCAAAGGGCAGAGGAGTGGGTGCGGTGCAGAAATGGCAGGGAGTTGGTGGCGCAGAGGGAGTGGGTGCTACGCGGCAGAGAGCACGGGTAAGTAAGGAGGTCTAAACCAAGAGGGAGATCCAACTGAGAGGGAGGTTGAGGGAGGTCCTGAGGAAGTCCCGAGGGGAGGTCCTGAGGGAAGGTAGAGGGTGATCTTTGCAAAAAGGGAGGTCATGACCAAGAGGGTGGTCTTTGAAAAAAGGCCAAGAGGGTGGTCTTTGCAAAAAGGGAGGACCTGACCCAGAGGGTGGTCTTGGGCAAGAGGGTGGTCTTTGCAAAAAGGCCAAGAGGCTGGTCTTTGCAAAAAGGGAGGTCCCGACCTAGAGGGTGGTCTTGACCAAGTGGGTGGTCTTTGCAAAGGGGGGAGGGGGTCGTGACCTAGAGGGTGGTCTTTGCAAAAAGACTAGGAGGTCCTGGAGGGGGAGAAGGTCCTGAGGACAAGGAGGTCCTGAGGGGAAGGAGGTCCTAAAGACAAGGAGGTCCTGAGGGGGAGGAGGTCCTGAGGACAAGGAGGTATTGAGGAGGAGGAAGTTCTGAAGACAAGGAGGTCCTAAGGGGGAGGAGGTCCTGAGGACAAGGGCCAAATCGGCTAAAGGAGAAATTCAAATCTGAATTTGAGTTTCGGAAATCAAGGATATTGAAACACAAACCCAAGCTTAAAGAAGCTAGAGGGTTTGAAACTACTGAAAAACGACAGACGAAGGAAAACGAAAACCAACTTAGCAAACACCATTCACCGTTCAAAAACAGGAATGTTACAGTAAGCCTGATTCCAAAAACAAATGCTTTAGCCAATGCTATATCTATGGGCTAAATCAGAATGCATGCATGGATGAATCAAATTAAATATTGCATCTGTGGATATCATGGGGATTTTTTGCTCAAAGGTCATTTAGAACAATTGTTCTTTCATATGGACCCAAGTGAGATTTTTGGCTATTCTCTGGAAATTGAAGCTTTTGTGCTTTCTTTTGCCGTATCTCACTTGCTTATGCTATTCTGAAGCCAGCTTGGTCATTTCCTTTGCTTTCTCTTGCTAATGGACCAAGTTGTGCCTTTGCACGAAAACTGCAAGTTCTTTACTTTTCAAACTACAAACTTACTTTTTCTGAGAGATTGCCAATGTGTTCATCAAGGGGGAGATTGTGGATATCATGGGGATATGCTTATGATCTTAGGATGATGAAACAATTGGTAATGGTGCTTTTGGTTTGAAGTTTCATGCGTTTTCGGCAAAGTTAAAAGGCTGATCTTTAGCCATTTTGGTAATTTGGCTTTGGTTTAGATTGAGTTCATAGGCTATAGTGCATATGTGTTGCATGTTGCATGTTTTCACTAACGTGGGTCAAGTTGTGAAGAACTTGTTCCTGGATTCGTGTTTGCTTGTCTATTGCTGTGCAGGTGGCTTGCAGGTCAACGACGGTCAACGGCGAGGAGGATCGGGACTAAGCTTGGAGAGCTGAGGTCCAGAACAATCATGGATGCCGGGTGAGGTCAACTGACTCAAGCGTGGCGCAGAATGGACAAGGATGACTGAACGGGCAGTTCGGTGCGACTGGTTGATCATGCGGTGCGGGGGTCGGTGCAAGTGCCAAGGTGGTCCGATAGGAATCGGATGGGAGAGACTTGCCGACACGATGAGAGCCGCTGAATCAACCTACGCGTGGTGAAGCAGGCGATTGCTTCAACAGGATTGGACTCGGTCTTCGGAAAAGATCAAGAAGGGGTATTTTGGTAATTTTACCAAATACCGCCTTGGTGACCTAATGCCAACCCGCGGCGTAAGACGGTGCGTCAAGAAGTGGATTAGGTCAAGAGAAGTGAAGACGGCGCTTTAATTTGCGTGTGGTTGTGTTCCGTTGTTGTTGGGCCTTAACGGAAGCCCATTAGGTTTAATCTTCTAGAAGCCCCAATTCTAAAAGGGTTTTAGGGTTGGTGGCTTTCATATAAAAGGATGGAGATGGGATATTCGTGGGGTTTGCCCTCGAAACTGCATCTGTGGCGGCGCCTTGTTGTCCTGAAAAAAATTAGTGTGTGGCGGCTGTAGGTGTCCGCCCCGAAAAAACTGGAATCCTGTAGAAACCGAAGCCTCATGGATTGGCGCCTGTAGAAATTAGAGCATGGCGGCGGCTGCTCAGAAAGTGATTGCAGGGTCTAGTCGGTTGCTGTTTTGCCTACTGCGAGTGAATCTTCATGTTTAATTGCTGTGTGATTTGCTGTTTCCAGTTTAGCTTTTTGCTTTGATGTTTTGCCTTTTGCATTTTTTTTATTCGGCTGTAATCAATGATGCGGCAGAATTGATTCTCGTTTTGCCTCTAGCATACAAAGAAAAAGAGGGGCCGGCGGCCTGTTCTTCCGCAAAAACCGGATCCCCTGGGCGGTGCGTTGTAGCTTCTTTGGTAGACATAAAGTCCAGGATTGGCGGCCGATTGTGAAGTCTGAATTTGATTGCCATCCTTTTGGTTTTTGCGTCTGAGTAAAGTGCTTGTTGTTCTTGTGAGTTTTTCCAAGTTCTAATGGTTTGCTGTTTAGTTTACTTTATTGATTTGACTGCTCAATGAGGTGACTAAGGTTCTGGTTAAGTGTTGTGCGTCGGTAGTTTTGATTTTAATTACCTTCAGTTTGCTGTATCTTGGTGATTATTTTATTGCCGTTTCTCTTGCATGTCAGAAGCCTCGTTCCTGTATGCTCTGGATTGCATTGATGCTGCCGAGTTAATCTGGGTTGTTCACTGTTTTATGTATGTTTATTTGGCTGCCATCTTGATGTGTGCGAGTGAGGCATTGGTTCTAACTGTCAGCTAAGTGCATGTCCCATTGGTTTGTCCGGTGCGTGCGATGGCGTGAAAGGGGTTGCATTTGTGCTTGCTGTCAGTTCGGGTCTGTGCGGTTTGATGCAGCTCAAGCTGTGGGTTCTATTATGTGCATAAGAACAGAGGCCAGCAGTTGCTGTGTGTGTTGGCCGAGGAAAAATCCTGTGATGGATTTCATCCACTAGTTTGATTTTGTGCTTGCAGTTGTAAGTTGTTTTTAGTCTTTTGTTTCGAGGTTTGATCAGATTCAACACAGGTCATCCGCTGTGCCTGTATACAGATCTTCATAGCTTTTATAGCTATTGGAGTGAAAGTAGTGTTGACTTTGATCGAGGAGAAAAATAGCAAAAGCGTCTATTCACCCCCCCTCTAGTCGCCTTTCCGGTCCTACAGCATCATCTTATTGTGACGGCATCATCCATATTCTAGTGAAATATATGTAGTTGTGCGGGACCAACTCATAAAATTAAGCCATGAGCCTAGCTACATCGATATAAATACCACCATTACATCAGCAACGTTACACAGTTACACTAATGTGGACATCATGAACGTTTCGCGAGAGAACACATTACAAACTCATTCAGTAATACCCAAAAATGATCATTTACATCACCTGCCTAAAATATTCCAAACCCACTCAGTACTCTTGTCACAGAAAAGTACTTCAGAAAATTACAAACCGAAAATATTCTGTGACGCAGAATCATAAATCGTTTACATTAATGGCCAAAACACAGCTCCACGTATATTGTTCTGGCTAAATGATGTTCAATAGAAGACTTCAACCATCTGAGCTGACCAAAATGTTCCCAGGAAACTACTAATCATCTCGTTGCAGAAAATCATCCATAGACCTGCCATCCAAACAGATAGATGATCCATGTCCATGGTCATTACGCATGAGCTATCACTTCATCATGGATATTGATGAAATAAAACAGAATCAAAGCATCAAGGAGGATAAGAGATTGTCTGTCGTAGTACCAAGCATTGGTGAGTTGACTTCCTCATCTACCTCCTCAACAATCACCTCCTCCTCTGCTTCACAACTGGCGCCCTGCGCTGTCGTCACCTCCTCGGTTTCATGGATGGCACCGCCACCGTGCTAGCACCACCAACGGTGGGCCATTAATATTACCTCTTGGGGATGGCACCCACGGAGTTGGGCATGGTCCCGTTTACGTCCCACTCCTGAGAAAGGAAGAGGTGGAGGAACATCGAGACTGAAGCTGCCTTGTCGCCGACGGGAAGTAGCATCAGAGACTGAAGTGGCTGCACTATTCATGGTCCAACAAAGTCCAGGATGTTGCAGCGAGAAGGAAAAATGGCAAATCCAGGGTGAGGCAGTGAGAAAGACGATGCAGCTAGAAGGTTTCACCTCCTTCCATTTCCATGTTCTTCTCTCAGATAAGTAACATCCTTCCTGGTTCTTGCTCCTCCATAGCTATTCGTCCAATAAGTGTTGTTCAGGTTGTCTTTTTGGCTTTCTTGGTGGCTCTCTTTCTTACTATTTTTGGCTCTTCGGTAGCTGCTTTTTTCCATTTTTTTGTTTTTCTCATCCTCGGCTAGTCATGTTCTGGTCTCAGCGCTTGCATCCTCCTCGTCTTCGGGGGAAGCCGACTGCTGAAGGATGTGCTTTCGAATCTCTAATGCTGACCAAATATTTCTCTACAACTTGTGACCCTATTAATCCTCGGATTCACTCTCCTACAATTCTGGTGGCCAAAATGTTCTCGTTAGGCATTATCATCTTGTCGGAAAGGCTCGCCGTTCTTCTTTCATCTCGTTTTGGAGGTCGCCCTTGGGCATACCGAGTGCAGTAGTCTCGTGAGGGTATTTTTGAATTCACAGTAGCATCCGCGGACATAGCTGCAGAGATCGCTCTACGTGGTCGTTTGCAATCCGGATGCATCTAGCTAGCACTATGTCTGAAGCACCAATTCAAGGCAGAAGACTCCCTATTCGGCAATCATCTTTCGGTCTTCACACCTCCAAACAATAGCAGAAGACAAAACATGCTTGACAAAAGTGCCACAAAAATCATGCCATTTGTAAGGTCTGCACGACCAAAAGATTTGATTCTATTGAGTCCCGATAGAAGTGGGATTTCTGGTGGATTCACAACCAATACCCAGCAAGGAAAATCGCTTATGCAATCTGCTAAAGATGTCTCACCCCAATGCCCGCTTTAGGCTCATCAAGATTTCTATGCTGCTCAGTACCTACCTATGTCTTCAGAGCCTTGTGCTGCAGCCTTTTTCCAGCCTTCTGCACCTAACCTGGCTCAGTAACATCTTGCCAGCATCAAAACAACAGATCTAACATCCTATAAATCAGTTCTCCTTTCCCAAGCTTCTAGTTCATCAGCTACAAAGCTTTCCATCCCTATCTTCCAGCGTAGACCGAAGAATCTAGAAAGGAGATGTTACCGCTGTCTTTCCTACTTCCACTTCATTGCCCATTGTAGAGACCCAGTGATTTGCTGGTCTTGTAGGGGCAATGGCCATGTAAGGAAAAATTGTCCTTTTGCTCTCCATCCTTTCAAGCAAGCCTGGTCACCCGACACTTCTGCAGCCACCATGGAACCCATCGTATCAGGATGTCCCACTTCCATAGATGTGCATTGCCCGCCAGCTAGAGGCTTCAACTGTCTCGGCTATTGTAAGACCCAGGATTAACACCCCAAATCCTCTGTGCATTTCTGAACTAGTCCCATGATCAGTAGCTAGTTCACATAGTACACAGATATGGTAACATCCATAAATCGCACAATTATATTAATAAATAACAACAGAGTTTATTACAAAAGAGGCTTACAAGCCAACAATAAAGAACACAGCGGAAGACGAAGAAGTAGTGGAGTCCAGCTGATCTGCCACAGGCAATCGACTGGGGTAGCGGTCTAGTCGTCGAGATCCACACCGGTGGCAAAGTCCTTCTTCTTTGAAATTTATTTGCAATAAGCAAGGATGAGCACTACTACCGTGCTCGCAAGTTACACTGGTCAAGTAACAGATTTAATGCATGCATAAAGGATATTTCAAAGGAAGGCTTATTGGTTGAATTTGCATAAAGCAGCATTTTCTTTAAATACTTGTACTAAGTTCCAAAGCAGTTATTCCATAACTAAAATTCATTTTATAAATCAATTTTATAGTCAGATAACATTCACACATGAATGGTGAAGGATACCCTCCTATCACAAGGCTTCCCGCCCAATTCCTATTTGGATAAACCAGTTAACAAAGTCTTTTTGAAATCAAATCCAAAGTATAACTTTGAGTGGCTTTGCTAGCATGTCCATGACCGCGGACGCGGTTATTCGAATAGTTTTACACTCTGCAGAGTTTGTACAACTTTACCCACATGACACGAATTCTCTAGTTTGTCCGGCATATATCTATGCCACCGCTCACTACCTTAGGTAAGCGGTCTAGAGCATGTGCCAAGGCCTTTACAAAGTTCTACCTTAAAGTATTTATGCCCGCTAAGGTTTCGCTTCCATTGGACTGATCGTCCTCCGGGAGCCCCCTCTTGCGCCAGGTGGGACTACTGTCTGACCGACACTGTGAGGACCCCGGAATATTGGAGATTTATACCGAATTAACAATCATACCAAAAGCATAATTCTTAATCAAGAACAACCGATTCTTAATTAAAAATTATACTAGAAGCATAATTCTTAACAAGGTACAGATCCAATATTCAGGTTCCCAGATATATGTATCACAATAGTTCCCAGGTTCCAGACCATTGCACATATATCCTCAAACAACATTGTATCACACATACAAGGCATACCTTTACATAATTATACATAGCGTTACAATTCGGTTTGGAATTCTACAATATCAAGTGACCTTGGGCCACAACAAAAGTTAGCAGCGGAAGACAGAAATAAACAGCAAAAGACCACCAATGGCCCCATCACCCTCAGGCTCTTGAGTGGAAGTTAGAACTAGCTTCACTCGTTAGCGTCGATCATCGACGCTAACGGGCATTCATACAGATAACCATCCTCACCTGCAACAAGAGGTTATAAAACCTGAGTACAGAAGGTACTCGCAAGACTTACACAAACTATTAAAAGAAAGTGTTTAATAGAACCTATTCAAAGGAGTAGACTTTGTACATGCTTAAGGTTAACAACAGGAAAGTTATAATGGTTTCAATTTTTGCATAAAGCAGTACATCTTAAGCCTACACTTGCTACGTTTTGGCAAAGCAGTTTTATAAATCAATTTGGACTAAAACAGTAAGTAAAAGAGAGCAAAATCATAAATAATAACCACATTTAAGTGGCTGACCATTAATCACAAAAACATTGTATAAATATGTCTCATACCGAAATAGCATAGATACGAAGTTTCATGTCAAAGTCTATACAAAGATCTATTCAACTCAAGCGTTGTCCGTAACCGTGGACATGGCTATTCGAATAGTTTTGAACCCTGTAGGGGTGTACATCTTTACCCACACAACTTAGCTAGCCCGTAAGCCATCTAGAACAATAGCACACTGCCTTTGGTATGCCGGCCGGGTAAACTAAGAATTGGTGTTTTTCAACAAGTTAACACTATTGAGCTGGAATACCTATGTGTGACCGATCCCGCCGATTCAAGTTACTAATAGAACTCGCCAACCGGGGCCCACATGTTGTCTTGGGAATGCCGATTCGATCAACAAAATGCAAACTGTGCTCACTTGCACATATTACATCGCAATCGGAGCCCTTAAAGTGCGTACATGCGATGGAACACATGTATGGCCTCACCCTCTTAAGAACATATGATATAGATATGAGATCAAACACATATGTCCTTACTTTTCTGTTTTCCAACTCAATAGCATTAACCCTTTACTTAACCAAACAGCGCCCATACACTGCATGTGGAAGTACGTTGGGGCTTGAATCGTCCAATCAATGTTCAGTCTTTAATCAATCCAGACAAGACAACCACATTTCCCAATCTCGTGCACTGAGGCACCATCACTAGCATTCACTTGTCCAGATTTAAAACCAGTGTAAACAAACAAAATTTGTTTTCATTTCAGATTTAAATAGACTGAATAAAGAATCAAAATAAATTAATTTCATTTAATGTTTCCAAGTTTGGTAAAATAAACTTGACAACACTACAGACTGCATGGCTAAGCAATTCCTGGAATAAGTACTTTAGTATAGAAGCACTACCTTAAGTTTGGGTGTATGATCTGATTAAAGGTAAGCCTCAAGTGTTAGGTGATAACTAACTATTAATGAGATCACAAATAAATTTTTAGGAAACTAGCATGCAACAGTTGTCCTTTGTTTTTAGAAATCTACTGAGACAAAATTTGGGATCAATATGGTGCGAGAGGATGCTTGCCTTAGTAATAGTAAACCTCTTGTTCAGATTCTTGTTGCTCAACAATAGATTCAACAACTTCAGAAGAACCAGAATCTAAAAGAGAAATAAACATCCAATGAACAGCAAGAAAATTTGACAGAGAACGAAATGTAGAAAAGAATGCATGATCAATGTCTGAATGCATACTTTAGCAACATGCATAAGCTACATCTAACTCAAATAAGGCTAATACCTCATTTTAATGCCTACTGATATTAATTATCAAGAGTAGGGTTTGATATAGAGTTCTGATTTGAGTTGTAAAAGCAAGCAGGACAAATTTAAATACACTATAAACAAAAGGTTTCTACTTAAGCTTTAGCTATTTTTTGTAAAATTAGGAGTTTAGTTTAACACTTGACATCATTAATGGATAATGATAAAGAGTGAAGGCCTTTTGTTGTTTTATTGTTGGTTTGACCAATGACCAAGCGAGAAAGGGCACAGGTTGCAAAATGATAGTTTACTGATCTGAATCTATTACAAGTTAAACATTTTGCTTACACTAAAAGTATTATTAACTAGGGTAGTAACTTAACTCATCATTTGATCAAGAACTGACAAGAATAGAGGAGGGAAATGGTACTGTACATGTTGTCGGGCAGACTGACAACAAGACAGCAAAGTGCAAATTGAGATTTAGGCTGATTTGAAAATACATAAAGTAAAAGATTTATTGCTAGGATTAAATCTAATCCTTAGAATAAGTAAAACCCTAGACCAACTCCTGGTTAACTCTAATCGGCATGGTTAACAGCAAATGGACACGCTACAGTTCTTGTCGGTTCATCCGACACAGCAGCAGAAAAGGGTTTGATCCATTTAGCCGATTTAAAAGCATCCTGGTTCAACAAGATTACTGCTTATGCTATTAGGGTTTAGGATATAGCTTACTATACCGAGAAGTTGCATAAGAATAGTTTGGATGGCTTAGAATCTGGAAAACGATATGAAAGACCGAAAAGTTATACAAACAACTTTTCAGTAAAAGCAAGATTTGAGCATTATGCACAAGTGAGTGATTCAAGTGATTTACTGAGGTTCTTGGGAAGCTCAAGATGAAAAGAATGGAGGTCATAGCTTACCAGCCCAAGTGGGAAAGGATGTAGTCAAGATTTTGGCTGAAATAAGAAAGATGCAAACTCCACCTCACCTGCTCGGTCAAGAACGAAAATAATGGAGGGCTTAAGCTATTTGGATCATGATATACGCCCTTGACAAAATGAGAGTGAAGAAAATCTCACCGGAGCAAGAGATTTAACCAGGTGATACTCTAGCCAGCTCGGTCAACAGAGAGTGACCACAGGGTTACAACCTACAAATGATACCAAACTCACATCACCAGGTGACTTAAGCACCAAGATGGATAATCAAGAAGTGAGAGCAAGGGATACTTCACTGGAAAGGAACAAGATGAAGGAAGCTATCACGGTCAAACATGGTAGTGAGCTCAAAAGTAGGGTTTATATAGGGCTTGATCTCCTGGAGCAAGTGAGAATTCTCCATAATGATGCGGTGGCAATTTTGATGCCAGGTGTCCACGAATATTCGCATATTCGCTGTGCAACACCACCACTCACCGGCAGTAACATCGGCGGCGACGCCCAGGCGAGAGGAGGAAGAGATATGCCCCCACGATGTGGACCCCTTTGTCGATTGCAAACCGCACATGCTTGTGAAATGCTCAAAAGAACAACCACCGCCCGATTTGAAATGGGTGGTGGCGATAAGATGGACAATATAACCTCTAACCGGTATCTAGCCATGTGGACCGTGCGATTTCAATCTGACGGCCACAGCGAGATCCGGGTCCTAGGCGCAGGCGGGTTAAAGCGGCGCCATACGATCAGAATCTAACGGTCGCCCTTTATTGCGCGCCCTTAAGTTTTGAATTAAAAAGGATCGAACGGTTGGATCTGAATTCAATGGCTGGGATTGAAGGGACGATGAGGTGGTCCGAACGGCCCATCAACCTGGTTCGTTCGATCGCAAACCGACGGTGGAGATCACGTGGTGCGTTTGGACGGTCCGAACGGCCCACGAGATCTGGTTCATTCGTTGAGGATCCAATGGCTCACGTGTATTTCAGCTCTCACCATTCAAAAATGGTATACCCCAAAAATGACGCACCGCACGATTAAGATCCTACGGCTAATATTGGATGGCTAATCGGAATGGTCCGAACAGCCCAATGAATCCGACCCGTTCAATAAGATCTAACGGCTGAGATTTGGAGGCACGTTAGTGTTTGGAGATCATGACTGGATGCGGTCGGATGAAGATCCTACGGTGGAGATTACAGCGCATGCTTGGAGAGCCCGCACGGCGCTGTGAATCGCAACCGTCCGCGAGGATATCAATGGCTTACCTTTACTGGAAGGTGCGGCACGCGCACGAGTCGTGCCGGATGCAGCCCGATGGCACAGTTTTGAACCCAAAACACTTGGGCTCGGTCGCCACAGTGCCCAGCGGTTAGGTTCAAACTAACAAGTTGACCAACTTAATTCAAAACCCCAAAAGTTTGACCAGGACTTTAAAAATAGCAATTAAATTTGTAAAAATGTGAAATTTTGCAAGGATGCTACTGGGATGATATATTCCCCAATTAAAATTTTAAAACCACTGTTTCACTTTTTAAAATGTATAAGCGATTCATTTAAACTGAATAGGTTTATTCAAAGTCAAATATCTTTCCTA
This sequence comes from Phyllostachys edulis, assembly GCA_036346405.1. Lineage (NCBI taxonomy): Eukaryota > Viridiplantae > Streptophyta > Magnoliopsida > Poales > Poaceae > Phyllostachys > Phyllostachys edulis. Next base: position 41,939,176 of record CM070566.1, read on the forward strand.
AGGTCAAAATAATTTCTAAAAATTCGACAAAAAATATTTTTGGGTAAAATACTTCATCTAGTCGTTAATAAAGATACTTCCTGGTCTTAATACAAATTTTGACTGGAATTTTCTTTTGAAGATTCAAACAAGTTTTTGGATTTTGACTAGAAAATGGAGGTCTTAGTTTGTAACAACATATCTAATGTTTCAAAATAAACAGTGATGCTTGGAAAACATCTTATTACTGTTTATTAAAACTGAGGTTGTTACAGACACCCACACAAACAACATAGCACAAATAACAATGAGGTATCACAAATTATTAAGCCAGGTCCCGTCCATACTCAGGACATGTGGTAGTACGATGTGGCTTAGCAAGATGCGGCTCGAAGATCGGTCCTTAACTGACCTGGGCGACTTCCAATAAAAACCCTAGGCCTTAATCCTAACCAGATTAAGCCCGTGCATAAACCTGCACCCACCTTTCATCCATTTCGCCCAAGTCCAAACCATTACTTTATTTCATTTTTCAAAGTCATCTATAAATTTCCATAACACACCAATGCCATGGATACAATTTAAACAATATTTGATTTTTGGCTGAAATTTCCCAAATCAAACATTTTTGGATCTAAGCATCACTAAGCATAAAGTGTTTCAATCAAGAGCATCTTGTTAATACTAATGTATTTAACAAGAGTTTTATCTAGGGCGACAAGGTACGATGGATTAATGTTCAAGAATTGTCAATTTCAAGGTTAGTAGGTCAACCTCCAACATTGTATTCCTATAATCCAACTTCCAGTAATCCAATATCCATAGATCAACTATCTCTATAATTCGACGTTGTCCATCCATTCTCCAACAATATTCTACTTCTACAATTTAACATCCGATAATACTATATCTCTACTATCCAACAATCATGTATACCTATTATCCAACAGTCATGTAAGGCTATAGTCTAATAATTATTTAGACTTATAGATCAATATTCAACAACAATCTACTCCTACAACTCAACATTAATATATCCCGATAATCCAATACAACCAATTCTTCCCACTAACTCTGCAAGGTTTTATACACATTACTTGATTCAACTAATCCCCCACATTTTAACATCATGTTTTGTTAATCCTATCATCATGTATTCATATAATCCAATAACTAATAATCACGTGATTTTATAATTCAATATTCCATCCATAATGTATATCGACAATCCCATATTCATTAATTAGGTAATCATATAATTACATCTTCGCTAATCCGATGCCCAATAATAATATATCTCTACTACTATAATTTCGAGTTTAGTTCGCTCACCAACGAATCGTCCACCGAAAGCAACGCACGGCTAAAACAACCGCCGTCCCCCGCTTCTCCTGCAGAGCAACCGCCCGCATCACGATTCACGAGCATGTCACCCCCCCCCCGGCACACACACTTCTCTCTCACCTCACCGCCTCCGCCGCCTCTCTCCCTCTTCCCCGCGCCCAGCGCCGCCGGTCTCCATCGCTGGCCTCCCTCTTCCCCCACGCCCGACGCCGCCGTCCTCCCTCTTCCCCGTGCTCGACGCAGCCGTCCTCCCTCTTCCCCACTTTGATGCCGCCGTCCTCCTCTACCCCACACCCACCGCTACCTCGCCTCATCCCATTGTTCATCCTCGTCGCCTCCATGGCCGCTTGCGCCACATCTCCTGCCTCCGTCGCATCTCCTTCCTTTGCTCCCGATCATCCTCGCCTTCCTCCTCTACCTCCTCGCCACGCCTGCTGCGTGCCGACCTCTGCCTCGATCGCTTCGCGTCAACCCGCCCCTTCCCGTGCTCAACCTCCACCTCACGCTCTGCCTCCTCCTCCACAACCCGGTCTCCTCCCTATCCGCTATGGCGGTCTCGCCGCCATCTCCTCAAATGCTATCTCCTACAAAACTGGTGGCGAAGGGGTCCTCACGGGTGGCGACGGCAACAACATCACAAGCAGAAATGCGGAGACAACAGAGGAGGCCATGGCTAAATGCCGTTGCGGAGAAGGTGAAGAGGGCCAAGGATGGATGCCTTCCACATGTTTGACAAAATTCCCAACCACCTCCGGTGTCGCGGCTAGCCCCTCTGCAATGCTATCAACAATCCAGTGTGGACATTAGTCTTCCACAAGGTCAGACTGCATACTTTCTTGTCTTTTGTGTTCGGCAAAGTTGATCTACTGCTATCTTGACCAAGATTTGGTGGTATTTGATTTCATCTGGCTTATTGTTATCTTCCTGCATTTGATGTTGTGCATCTTCTATGACATCGCAAGACTCCCTATATTTGATAATTGCATGTCTTAGTCAAATTGAGCTTGGTTATTTCAAATTGAGCTTGGTTATTTCTATTCAATATTGCTATTCTGGTTGCAGCAATTTTTGCAGCTGGAATACAACGCTGCAGACGAGTCTGGTGTGCTAACGAGCGGTGGAGGCAAGCTGTGCTCGCAGTGGTGTGTGATGGAGAAGGCAAAGACAATAGGCTTGGGTGGATGGCATCACTGCCTCCTCCTCCACCTGGTATTCGAGTCACTCAGAGCTAAGCCTGCATGCTGTGTACCTCAAGTTGTCTTTGGGTTAATTGATTTTCCTCTTCACCTAGACTCCTCCATCGAAGTTCGGGACAAGGTTTTGTTTATGATTAACAATATATCCACGCAAATATGGAAGCTAAGGCAAAAGAATTTAATGAGGTGTTTCAGAACAATATTATCCTTGGTTTGCACAATACATGGTCATGAAAAGGTATCATACTAATTTGTCTCCTTTCTATTTTTGTATAAATTATTCGACAACGATGAATTATTAAACTACATGTTTATCTTGGCGAGGCAAGCATCGAACCAAAATTTCATGACTTGTATTTAAAGTTCTTTGACAAACTAAATTCAAGATCCTTGAATAAGGAAATATCGAAAGCTACTTATGAGAACGCAAGGTTGTCGTCACTCTAATTTGTCTACCTTTTTTGTCCTTGGGGTAACAATTTTGTTGAACCTTGAAATTTGTTTACGCAGATCTTGTTAAGATCAGATCTTATCAAATCTAGCTCCGAGGAACGCTCCTTGCTAAAAAATGTAGGCAGCTGGTTGGGAAAATTCACCATTGGAAGGAACCAGGCACTTAGAGCTAAGGAAATCAACCCAAAATCTCTTATTGTGGAGGTACTACTTTTCTGTTAGAATCTATATTTTAGATTTCTGTGACTTCATTGATTTTTCTGTGCCTCTTCTGCCCAATGTTAATGTTCTCTACCGATTTTAATTTTTGGAGTTCAAAGCTCTCTTCTCAGCAGTGTGCTTGACTATTTCGGATCGCTAGAATTTACATCTAAACTTTGCATTTTACCTGTATTTTTGTTGCATGTATTATTGGAGTGATTATGTCAATTGGTATTAAGCAAGTCTTTGCCTCTGTCGTGATCTTCTTTTGAAATTGTGTTTTCGGGCATATGAGAAAGGACGAATGATTGATGTAATTCCATTCACTTCAAAGGTTTGCATTTGCATTAGTCTCATTTCTAAGAAATGTGTTACTTGGGCATGCTTGTTATCATGAGTCATGACCATTGTTAGCTCTACAGATTCCTGAACCTTGCCAGTCAAGTATAGCATGTCATCCTCCGAATCCCTGGACAATGGGAATTCATAGTCTACTTGTTGAGATCTATAATCTACCAAACCTCAAGATGAATCTGAAATTTGACCCAAGTGCGAAAATACAACATCACTATTTCTTTATATTTATTAAGTGGTCTTACTGTGTAGGGCATGATTTAGAGATACACCATCTATTTCTTAATGCGTTATCTACCTTTCTAGAAGTTGTTTATCATTCCAACTTAACTATGGGTCGACTGCATACATCACATTTATTATTTTGAGGACAAGTTTAATGATTATCTCACTGACTTAAGTGCTTGCATTGGCATTTTTTTTGCCTCCAAAGTTTGTTCTCAAAATTCCATCTCAACATTAAACACCCAAGGGCCTAACTGGTATTCTCTATTCTTTTTGTATATCTTTTTTTCTTTGTGAAGCTTTGCCTTAAGAGTATAGTTTTGCTTGCACTGATCCATGTTCAGTTGCTGACAATTGGTTTACCTGAATGCTATGAATGACCAGGGAGCAATCGATTTTTAATTGTATGATCTCGAATCTGTTTGAAGAATACAAGTTCTTTCCGAAGTATCCTAATAAGCAGCTTAAACTAGCGGTTGTGCTGTTTGGTAAGTGTATCTTCACTTTGCTACACATTCATAAGCCAGCTGATGTACACAATTGCGACCTGAGTTTACCTTTCTCTTTAAAACTATTTTCCAGTTCCATGTTCAGGTGAACTTGTATGCTAATTGTCAGTCATGTGCTTAAAAAGCTCATGGCTTATGAACTTGTATACAAAGTTTGTTCTACTGCACTATTATTGTTGAACAGATCCACTATCCAGTTTAGGAAACTACAACTCAAGTGAGGTTGATGTGTTCATTTTATGTTTTCTTGTGTTGGATTGGATTAGAACAATGGCACACTTATCCTTTCTATAAAGAAAATGTGTGCCGTCAAGACCTATCTTCCTTTCCCATGTGATGCTAGCCAAGCAATGCAAATTTAATTCATGGAAATAAGTACAAATGATAATCGATAGAGTGAGGTTTTTGCCCTATTTTTTGTTTCTGGGTTATCTGAAGTAGGGAGGTTTGCAATGTGTTTTCCAGGAGTTGACATAGAAAATGTTGTGACTGCGACATGCCGACATCTTTCTTCTATCTTATTTGTCTACAAATGTCTGTTCAGTTGCCTGTAACATGCAATTTGTCATAACAATAGAGATCCACACTATATTCATTTCTGCTACATCAAAATTTGAATTAGGATCATATTAGTATATGCTTTAAAGGAAGTCCTCAGCTCCTTGCATGAAACATGTTCCGCTGAGTGCAAAAGTCATCATATGCTCCAATCAATTGTCATACTCTCTTATGCAATTTTATTATTGAAAATAGGGTCCCTTATTAAACATCAGCTTGTGGCTCACCTCGGACTTGGTTTGTGCGTCACCACTATCCAGTGCGTTTTATGTTAGCCGCATAACTTCCGGTTTGATGTAGACGACAGGGTTGTGCTCAGCATTTTTTTTCTAGACCGCTCTCTTCATCGGTTATGTGACTGAAATGTTTTTGATTCTATGTTGTCATTGCCAAATTGTAGCTCACAAGTTTTGATCTGAGGTAGGAACGGGAAGGTGTGTAACTGTTTGTACGATGTAGAATTCTCTTGTCAGGAGTTCTAGCCACATGTATCGCCTGGTCCTGTCTGGAAGTGAATCCTATTTCTATGTAGTTAAGATACATGTATTTGTTAGCTACAACAGATGGATGGACAAAGTGTTTTTTTTCTGCGAGGAAGAAACTGTGTTAGAAGAGCTGTAAGTCTTACGTGGTAGGCCATTAAGTCAGATGGATTAACCAACCAATTTATAGAGTGTTTTCATTGCCTGCCAAATAACTCATGCTCTAAAGTTTAGGTGGGGTTTGTAGCTACTAAAATTTCCATGAACAACTCAATTCGGTACAGAACTTAATTGTTTGATTTACCTCCCATTGTTCTCATCAGTGATCAATTTTTTTTGTCATTTCACATCCTATTTCTGGCCATCAGGGGTGTTGAATACAGAGATCATGTTAATTTAGAATTTATAACATAGTTTCAATTTAGAGTTTCTACTTTACGCTTTTGAGACATGAATATTCAGTGTTTTTTTAGAAGTTACTGAATTTTAGTGCCCATTCTGCTATAGCCTTAATGTTCTATGGAAGGTTTTGCACCTTGCATGAGCATGATAGTTGTAAAATAAAATGTGCTGTTAAAAAGATATTAATGTTGAGTACTCCAGTCTTGTTCTGGTCTTATTATATAGTAAAAGAACATTCATTTTTTTGTTTGTACTCAGCATCTCTTTTCAATGGTAGCGACTAGCTATACTTGGTTCATATTTCCCTAGCCTGCTAGATTGGAAGCACCTTCTATTTTTCAAATAGGAAATCTCTTTCATGTTCTGGTGCCCATGATGAATCAAGTTTCACTAGAGAGCTTGAAATTTGATGAGTTTTTTTTTCATCTCTTCAATTTTTATGTTTTGGATCAAACTGACTAGCTACTTATGGCATAAAAAACTGTTAGACTTCAATTATTGTGATATTGTCGTGCTTGAATTTGATGCTTCTGAGGGTACATAGAAGTAAGAAGGATAAAAAAAATCTTGCAATACAAAAGAATGGTACCTGCTCAAGTATTTATATGTTTGTAGGACTCGAGCAGGGGGAAAAACTCTAGGGTTACGGTGTTTATAGCATCAACAAAGAATGTTTTGCTTTTGTCTCTTTCTTTTTATTATTGTAACAGAGAGCTTTCATAGTCATTCTGACAAGTATGTTTTTTTTTTTTATTACAGGTTGACTCCTTTCTATAGGTAAACCCATCCTCTTATGCATAGAATATGTATTTTTTCCTCCTGCATGTGCTTGTCTTTGCTACCAAGTGATGTGTTAAATTGATAGTTGCCATTGCCATTATTGTGCGAGAAAGAAGTTACAAGAGTATGTAGATGATATAAATGGGAGACTTGAAACAAAGCTTTATACTCGTGGTCCGGTGTCCAAATATGTTCTTCTTAATGAAAATCTGTGAGGAAGGTGAAGCATTTTGACTTTATTGTCTTTAAGCAGTAACCGTCATGATGGAGGGTATGATTGTCATTACTTACTGTTGATTGTGCTATGCTAGGCTTGAAATCACTTTTGATGGAGATGTGATGAATGGGGGTGGCCTGTAATCTCGAGTCTCGGGGCATTCAAGCATTATGCAAAGCAACTGAGGAAATAGTTGGTTACGTTGAACCATATTCCATCAACGGGAGTTTGCCACTGATTAGGGAGTTACAGGTTCGAGAGAAAACTAATGTATAAACTTTTTTTCAGGAACCAATCTCTGTTAACTAAAGCAAGGTCATGATACCTTTACAGGATGAAGGATTTGATGTTCAGACTGCTGGATATGGTAAGTACTTTACCAAGAAACTGTTGTTTCCAGACTTCTGTTGGTCCTACTATCAATGAACAATTGAAGACTATCTCGTATAGTGTTCACATGCTTCACAGTATAGATTGAACTGTGTTTACGGTTTACCATTCATTTTGCTCGATTGCCAGTTATTTTATTGTTCTCTGGGATCCTTAGATGGTATTAAATGCAATGAACTCGAGCGAAGACTTGTGGCCTTGTGGGACCCGATTCAATGCATCAAATACACTATCGAAACATGTGAGAATTGACGGATGCTCTCTCCTTTATACTCCATTGCTTGGCTTTTTGTATAACTACTCTCTTGAATTTCTAGACAAGAATAGTCTGGCGACAATTGGAGCCATGCATGTTATTATAGATTAATTTTCATTGGAAGTCTGCATATTTTTATGCTCATCACAAGCTAATTTGTTATAGCAACTATTTAGATATTATCCATCTACAGCCCAACCTTGGATATTTAACAAATCACCCTAGGTATTTTTTGTCTCTCAAGTCACCCTTAATTTGGCCTTATTTTTTTAAAAAAAATCTGAAATTATTTTTCTCTGATGCAATAAGTTCCACTTAATGTACTATTCTGAATCGCTGACTCCATTTCAATCTCTGTGTGTTGAATGTGTGAAACTATGAATAGTTAACTGCGGTATGCTTGCTGTTTCATTTCACCTGGAGTACTTGCATTCCATTCTTGCACTGTACAAGATCCTTTGTAGAATGCTAATTTTCCTTTGTGAGCTGCGGTATGCTGCTTTTGGTTATGCTTGTCACATAAGTTTATTTTTCTTGCTATCATGATGCCTTCTTGATTTATTTGTGGCTACTTTTGCAAAACGTGGATAGTTGGAAACTATGGAAGTAGGAATATGTAATGCTCAGAATCATCAGGATCATCACAATTCACAATTCCTCCTAGAGCATTAACAATTCCTCCTGGAGCATTAACCTTCCTCCTGAAGCAATATGCCTGCTGGGCTCGGGCATTAACCTTCCTCCTGGAGCATCACACGATGGACATCACAATTCACCATGATTTTCAACTGGAGCATCAAACTATTGGACATCACAATATTGTCAACATTCAGTATATTATCAACATTCAGATATCAGATATCACACTCCAGATTCTTGTACAATGGACATAACAATTCACAAAATTGTCTATCACACGCTTCAGCAATGTACAAAGTGATAGAACAAACAAAGGATAATAATTAAGTGATTATTTTTTGTTCTTGGCATTGAATTTTAGTTTTTTTGCTTTTGAGAACCTTGATGACAACCCATATGCTGCTCTAAACTGGGGTCTTCTTTTGTAGCTATTTATTTTTGCTGTTATATCTTTTTAGGTCCGAGATGAAATAGAACATCTTACCCCTCCCCACACACATCAATGACGGGCGGCGTTGGTGGGTCGACAGGTGCGGCGGTTGCGGCACGATGACTAGCTATGGAGGGCGATTGAGGGAGGCGCCGCTTCTCCACTGACAGCGAGTCCTGATGACAGCACGGCGACCACCTCCTTCACCGACAAAGTACTGCAACAAACTTCCTAATTTACAATATCACGTATCTTACAAGTATTGTTATGATTCTATTTTGTGGAAAACTTTATTGTACCGGCCTGTAAATGGCTGCAATAAGCAATGAGATCTTGTGTATAGGTATAGGTATTGAAGTAAACTACGTGAAGGTATTGTTTGCTACCGCTCATTTCCATAATTGTCGCACGAAGTTCTTGTTCTACCATGTTGCACTAATGTGATGCTCGTAGATATATGTATCACCATCTTTTAATTGTTTGATTCGCTTTATGTGTTAAAGGAAAATATTATTTCGGTAAGGTTTGCGTTCCGTTGCAACACACGGGCACCCTATAATTCAATCTCAACCGTAATCAATTTTTATAACCTAATATCCATCAATTATGCATTTCTATGAATCACAACCGTAAATAGTCTAATATCAATAATTACCTATTCATGTAATTCAACATTCATTAATCCGATATCCATCAACATTCTTCTTTTATCATTAAACAACTATTCACAATCTACTATTATTATCCAACCATCAATTACTAACTCCGAATATATATGTATCACATTCAAAAATATTCTTCATACTACCTCTATTGACAATTATTGGCCGTACAAAGGGTTTAGGCATATCTATAAATTTAAAACAGAATTTAAATTACTGAATATAAATAAGTATGCAATAATAATTTAAAACAGAATTTAAATAATTAAAAATAATGGGCTCAAATATGATCAAGAATGTAACTTGCCTTGCTCACTTAGTTGTTCTCAAACGGCGTCGAAATTTGACTCTCCGAAGTCGTCGAATTCTATGCGCGAAAATAATCCAAATTCAAACAAAATTCAAATAAAGAATCAAATGAACTCCAAATTAAATAATTATATTTTATTTAGCTAGATAATAATTTTCTATGGATTTAGCAATTTGAATCACCCAATTTGGAGTTTGGATGAAAAAGATATGAATTTTACAAGTTTAAACCTAAATATGCATTTTAAAAGAACTTCCCGAATTATTTTTCTAAAGGAAAATCTATATATTGCGCAATGCTGACATCAGCCCTCAGATTTTTAGAATTTAAATAAATCAATCAATTTCTGACAGGTGGGCCCTATGTGTCATGGACACGGTTCACATGAACCAAGTTCATGCGGCTTTGGCTCAGGGGGTTTGATGTGGCGCCACGTAAGTGGGGTTGGCGACGTGGTGCCCACGTGGCTGTGAGGTGGCGCCACGGTGGCGCTTGCGTGACCGTGAGGTGGCGCGGCCACGTCATCTTGGCGGCCGGCGGCAATGGCGTTGAGCTCGCCGGCGCGGAGCGCCACGGCGAGCTCCGACGAGGGTGGCAATAGAGAGAGGGAGGTGAGGGGAACACGGTGCTTACCGCGGCGGCACAGGGGATCGCATGGCTCACCGGCAGCGAGGACTTTGGCGGCGGTGCGGATCGGGTCACGGTGGCGCGGGCGATTCGGGCGTGCTCTGGCGAAGGTAGCGCGTGCACGGGGTCGATGTCGGTGTGGCGATGCAGGGGAAGGGGGTTGGCGGCGACGAGATGTCTTGGACGGCGCTGGAGACGAGGAAGAATGGCGTTCGGCTGTGCTTCTTCAAACACGAAGTGCGGCCAAACCAAGAGGGGAGAGGAGGAGTGGTTTGAGGGGTTTGGATGAGATGGAGGAGGCGCACCCGGTGCTCCCTTTTATAGGGGCCGGGGAGGAGAAGAGGAGGAGATCGTGGGCACGGGCGTGGCGGCGGCGGTTGTGGCGCGCGGGCGAACCGGCGCACGGGGAGAGGGGAAGAACGTGGGGGTAAGGGTGGTGCGTCCGTGCGAGTCGTGCGCACGCATGCGCGTGAAGTGGGGGTGGTTGGGGTGGTGGTTGAGAAGCTCACCCGCTCAACAATGGTGGCCGACTCGGGCGGTTTCGTGCGAAGAAGAAGGGGACGGGGAAGATGACCCTGGGCGGGCCCACGCGCAAGTGAAACGGAGAGGGAGGGTGCGGCTGTCAAGTGGGGCCGGGAGATGAGAGAGAGAGGAAGGGTTTGGCGGCTGGCCGTCGGATTTCCATCCGACGGTGGAGAATAGATGGGGGTTTGGGAGAGAGAGGGGAGATGTGGTGCGGACCGGCTCGGGCCGAAAAGGAGAGGAAGTGGGCTGGGGCACGGTGAACAGGAGATGGGCCGAGAAGGAAGTCGGCCCAAAGGCGATTTGATATTTTCGAATAGATTTTCCAATTAAAATAATTCTAGTAATTCATTTGAGCTTTAGAAAATAGCAAATAAAATCCAAAAATTCTAGAAAAATTCACATAAATTCCTAGAGTTATTTTGGACTTAATAAAATTATTTCCAACTTTAAGTTGGCTTTTAATTTTGCAAATAAATTATTTTGGTTTTAAAATATTTATTAAAAAGCTTTTAAAATTCGAGAAAATTCTAGAAATTAATTTAAATTTTTATTTTTCAATTTTAACTCCAATAAAACTTCAAAACTTTAATAAATTTTATTTTTGACTTTTAAAACTTGAGAAAATCGAATAAAGCAAACAAACTCTTTCAAATTTCAGAAAATCCAATAGCATAATAACTTTATTTAATTATATTTTGGTAACAGAACTTTGGGCTGTTACAGCTATCTTTGTTGAGCCATCTTCCCTGGCCATCATTCCTTGGCTACGTCGCCTATTCCACAATCACCTTGGCAACACACAGGTATGCTTTGTGGCTGGAGGGATAGGCCACACTTTTGCGGTCTTCCTCCGCCCGGAAGACCAACAACACACTATCCGCAGCAGCCCTTTGAGAGCTGACAGGCATGTGGTCAATATTTTCCCCCACAACCAAGGAGGCAATGCATTCATGTTCTATTACCGCTTCATGGTCTGCCTTACCCTTGAAAAGTTCCCTCTGGAGCTTTGGGATAGACGTGGAGTGGCTTCTGGCATTTCTGGATTCGCTAGCCTTGTCAACATCGACCATGCCTGCCTTCGTGGGCATGACTTTGCGGCAATCTTTGTCATGGTCAAGGTAGAGTCTTTAGACCACATCCCGCATCATCTAGCATTTCACAAATCCAATGAAGCAGGTGCCCTGGCTAATGTTTACATCAATGAGATTTGGGACATTGACAGTCCTTCCTTCACCCCTTCACCTCCTCCTCGACCAAGACACCCTCCGCCACCTTTCCGTTGTCGCCCCAGCCAAGTCCACACAACCTCAAACAGCCAAACTCACACCCAAAGACTTAGTATCCCAGGCTCAGCCCGAGCGGACAACCCACACTTCATTCCAAGCTCTCAAAATTCCAGAACTGACTCTGATTACTCGGCCTCCATTTTCTGAATGAGCGATCGGGCCAGGCGATCTTTGCAACAGAATGCAAACCCAAACCTCTTTGATCTACTGGCTTTCCTAGCACAAACCAAGAAAATGGAGATTGCCAAATTCCAGGGACACACCCCTCACGCCACAGTTACCTTTGAGAAAGGTGTTTTTCATTTCTGCCTCGAACTGAGTCCTGGCCGAATTGTTGAAGCTTGGAGTCTAGTCTCCCAAGTTGATGGTCTTGATGAGCCAACCTTTCCTTGCTATAGCATCAGCTCTGGGACAATCTTTAGGGAAAGCTATCGCACATTGCTTTTCAACATGCTTCCTAGTAGTGAAGATGGACTGGTCTTGCCTCTTCTCCCTGCTGTGGATTGCCGCTACAAAGTTAAACCGGTAGTGCACTTTAAATCTCTTGCTGTAGAGGTTGCACCGCTATCCCTCTCCTCTCTCCCCCAATGCCCAGCTCTGCTGCGGTCAGACACCTTCCAAGCCATTCTGCAACAGCAACAACCCCTTTTCCTCCCATCCCCTCCTGTGTGTACCATGCCTCCATCCATGCAGCCAGTCATCACAGCCTATCCCCCGATTCTTCCAGAACAAAGCCCAATGGCAGTAGTGCCTTTAGAATCACCCCACTACATCCACTTGAAAAGGTCACCTTTTCTGGTTTCTTAGCCGGCACCTAGTACTCCCTCTCAGTCAGATGCTCTCAGCACAATTGCTTCCTCTCCCGATGCCTCAAAGCTACTCCAATTACTACCACCATGTGACAAAGGCAAGGTTGGGATTCCAGACCTCAATGCACCCCCAGTCTATGTTCTCGACTCCAGTACAAGAAAAGGAGACAACATATAGGTTTATGTCAGACAAAGTGCAAGAATCCAGAAGAATTATGATGGAGACCATATCAACATTGTTGACCAGGCTAGCCGATGGGTTGCTGCCACGGCATCGACTTCATCAGGCAGTTCAACCTCTTCAGGTAGTCACTGCCACGGACGACCAAAGGCAATAAAGGTGGAGACTGTTGCACCGCTGCCAATCAAAATGAATCCAAAGTCAACCCCCAAGGCCAGGATCAGAGAGCTTGCAGAGCTTTGTGGGATCAAGGCTGCAGATACTTTCAGGGAGGCAGCACTCGCAGATCTAATGGCACATCCAGACACATGCACTTCCGTTCATGACTAGCTTCGCTTTAGTGCCCCTCGGCCCAGTTCAGACTCCGGTTGTATTGTCGTTTTGTACGGTGCTTTTGTCTTTGCCCATCTTGTTCTCTAGGTCGATCTGGCATACCGTAGTCCCTTTACGATCCCTAGTTTCTTTCATGTGGAGTCTCTATCTCTTGTCTTGTTTCACCAGTTGTCGGCTTTGGGTGGCTTTAATCTGGTTGTCGTTTTACTACTTCTCTCTGTTGCTATCTATTTTTACTGTCATCTTTTTTCGTTTTGCTGTTGGACAACCTGAACTTTCTTTTGGCGAGAGCTTTTGCCTAAACCTGGGTTGGAAAGGGGATTGACCAAGCTCTTTTAGCAGTTTTCAACCACCTTTATGATGGTGTTGTCTTGAAATGTTCGTGGTTTGGGAGATGAATTGAAAACAACTCGAGTTTTCCAGTCTATTCAAAACCTGAAGCCAGACATTGTCTGTTTGCAAAAAACCAAGCTTACAAGCATTGACATCTTTAAGGCCTGTAGACTACTACCAACCAGCTTGAGGAATTACCACTACCATCCATTAGTTTAGACTTCGGGAGGAATTCTCACAGCATGGTCTGGTTCTAAATTGGACGCCTCCCTTCTGCATGCAGATAGCTATTCTTTATCGATGAGCTTTCAGTCAAGGAATGACAGTCTGAAGTTCAGCATTACTAATGTCTATGGACCTTTTGAGGATCATAGTCGACAGCCTTTTTTTGATTCCTTATCAAATATACGTTCAACCATAACAGGAGCTTGGATGGTGCTAGGATATTTTAACATCTATAGGTATGCTCATGAAAAGAATAATGGTCAGTTAAATTTGAATGGCATGAACATCTTCAATAACTGGATCCGAGACCAGGGTCTCATTGATATAGACATTCCAAATAAGAAATACACATGGTCTAATAAGAGAAGGAATCCGACACTTATTAAGCTAGACAGGATCCTTGTTCACACTGAATGGAGTCAGACATTCCGGGGGATTTCAGTTAAAGCAGAGTTGGCAATCACCTCAGACCACAACCCAATCATTGCAAAAATGACTACCAACATTCTCCCCTCCAGTATTTTCAGATTTGAAAACTACTGGCTGTCTATGCCAGATTTTCAAACTTTGGTAACGCACAATTGGACAAGAGGCATCAGAAGCTTAGCCAGTGCTTCGATTCTGAACCTAAAATTGAGAAGACTTCGTGCAAAGATCAGAGCCTGGCACAAACCAAAGCCTAGCTTACCCAATCTGCTTAGTAACAACAAATATACATCAGAGTACTTTGACAACATAGAGGAATGGAGACCTCTGACTACCATAGAATACATATTCAGGAGAAATATCCGTGACAACATACAAAGAATAATGAAGTTCTCAGCATTAAAATGGAGGCAGCGAGCGAAAATCAAATGGTGCAAGCTTGGTGATGAGAATACACACTTCTTCCATGTCACTGCAATGATCAATCATCGGAAAAGTAGCATAAAGGTTCTAATCGACAATGGGATTGAACACTACGACGTAGTGTCAAAATTGAAGATTGCGACTGAACACTTCAGAGAAACTTACAGCACGACAACACGCTGGTCACCCAATATTAATCTTGTAGAGTTTTACCCTGAGGACCAACAAAGCTTGCATTCCTTATTCGTGGCCTTCGATTGGGATGAAATATCAAACGCAGTGATGCAATCATCGAACTATAGAAGCTCAGGGCCAGATGGTTTTACAAATGAATTATATAAAAAATTCAAAACAACCTTGAAATCAGACCTGTTACAGTTATTTAAAGAATTTTGGACAACACATCTTGATCTTACAGGAGTAAACATATCGTACATCACGTTGATCCCAAAAATAGAGACGCCGACAGACATTAAAGATTTTAGGCCAATCTTGCTCCTGCACAGCATACCAAAACTGATTAGTAAAGTTTTGGCTTTAAGCCTAAAGCCGAAAATTTCTGGCCTAATAGATCAAATGCAATTAGGATTTATTACCAACAGGTCAATAGCAGAAAACTTCCTAGTAGCATCTGAATTGGTTCAGTCTGCTCTAAGGGGAAAAAACCAATGATAATTCTCAAACTAGACTTCCACAAAGCATTTTTCACAATGAATTGGGAATGTCTTCTTTACGTCCTACAACACAGAGGCTTTGATGGCAGATGGATCAAATGGATACACAACATCCTATCAACCAGCAAAGCGCACATACTCATCAATGGTATGGTAGGTGAACAAATTCAATACAAGCGAGGTGTGCGCCAAAGAGACCCCCTCTCTCCATATCTCTTCATCCTAGTAGCTGATATTCTACAAAGATTAATAAAGCAGGCAACGAACAATGGCATAATCTCACACCCATTGGACATACAAGGATCTTCGCCAATCTTACAGTACGCAGATGACACACTCATATTATTGAAAGGTACAGTGTAACAAGTGACGGTTTTAAAGGAATTCCTAGACACATTCTCTTGTTTCTTAGGATTAAAAATCAGTTATCATAAGAGCACACTCATACCAATTCACATGTCAGTTGAAGATACAAATACAGTGGCTGCCATCTTACCATGTCCAATCAGCTCCCTACCATGTAACTATCTAGGCCTGCCTCTCGCTACGAACAAAATACCTCACAGTCTGCTACAACCGATAATTGACAAAGTGGATAAGAGACTGGCTGGTTGGATCCCAAGCCTCCTGTCTTGGGGGGGGGGGGAAGAGTGACAATGATCAACGCTGTGCTCTCAGCTATACCAACATACTACATGCATTGCCTCAAGTGGCCGGATCGTACCATTGACGCCATTGACAAAATTCGGCGGGGTTTCCTTTGGCGCGGAAATAGAGAAATGCATGGAGGCCACTGTCTTGTTGCCTGGATGACTGTCATTTTGCTGAAAGAACAAGGGGGGCTAGGACTAAGAGACCTCAGACTTCACAACCAAGCTTTGCTCATGAAATTTACGGCTAAACTATTGTCTAACCATCCGGATCCTTGCTTCTAATGGTTAAGAATGCGTTATATCCAGAATATCATAACGACACAACCTCGCCCTAGAGACACAGCTATTTGGAAAACAATAGCGGCAGTAATACAGGTAATAGTTCAATTGACAAAAGTGATCATTGGTAATGGAACAAATACAATGTTTTGGAAGGATAACTGGACGACAATGGGACGATTTCAGCTCAGTTTACCCACCTTATTCACTTTTGCAACTCCGCCAAACTGCTTAGTCCGATCGCAATTTCAAGATAACAATTGGACGATATCACTACAACCAGTCCTTTCGCAACAAGCTGCTTTAGAATATCAAATACTGCGAGATTTTCTGTCCACCCAACAACTGGAATTGGATATTTTGGATCAGAGGGTAGCTCTATCAACCATGGCTGCGCCGACTACATCAACTTTTTACATAACCTTATCATTTCATGGCTTAAAATGGTCAGCAATGGACTACACTTGGAATCAATCAATACCACACAACTGCAGAGTCTTCCTATAGCTAGCTTTTAGAGGTCGCCTAAACACCAGAGACAACATGATAGTTAAACATTGGACACAAGACCCGCCTTGCGACATCTGCCCTGCGACAGAAACAATTGATCACATTATCTTGCACTGCCAGCTTGCAGACAGTCTCTGGAGAAGAATAGGTCTTACAGAAGAAGCAAACTCAGCTCAAAACATACTACAATTTCTCGAAAAGGTTATGATAAAGGATAAAATTTTCTATAAAATTTGGCCAATTTGTTTTGCGGCCTATGCACATACACTATGAATTCTGAGAAATAACCGGATCTTTCAACAATCCGAGGACAATGTGACGGTTCTTCTCTAGAAGATTCAAAGCTTGATCACTCTTTGGATGCATCGGGCTAAACCCAAGTATCAGAATGATATGCGTCAGTGGTGCCAACTCTTTTTGTAACTCTTTACGTTCAGTATTATTTTCATTCTTTATTTCTTTCGTTTCTTTTCTTTTCTTTTGTAAAATCTTGTTTGACAACCATTGCAATATAATGGACATAAGGTACAGATCCCTCTACCTTCTTACGTAAAAAAAAAGCATCAAGGAGATTGTAAGATAATTGTTGTTCTCGGAACAAAAAGGCTAGTGGGGGGATCATATTTTTAAAAGTAGATAATTTGAAGGAAAAAAACTGAACTAATACAAAACATATATTTTTAGGCTTCGACAAAGAATATAACCCTTAGAAAATTGCCATGAAGGAAAAACTTTCATTCAGAACCTCTTCACAAAAGTTTAGGAAAGCAGTATGTCATGTTTATGTTGATAATACCGTTAGCACAATAAAATGGTAGCATCAAATCTAGATCAGCGGTATATGAACATCACCTTAAACCAGTGAAAACTTTCTCGGCCGATTTTCGCCGGTAACCGGTAAAATTCAAACATTTTGCTTGAAATTTCGAATTTGCTTGAATTTTGTTCGGAATTGATTTTTTAAAAAGTTAAAATCTGAAAATTTAAAATTTAAAATCCGAAATTGGCCAAAAATTTTTCCGAAAAAACCGGTTACCGCCGGTAACCGGCCCTATTGCTACCCTCCGATTTTTTTTTCAACCGGTAGCGAAAACCTTGTTAAAAAGATCATATCATCGCTACAACATTTTCTCATATATGTATTTGCTAGGTTTCAACGAAAAACAAAATATGTTTACTGTTTTGCAGGCTATTAGCAAACTGTTGGATATAAGTGATACAATGAACCAACTACTACGCCTTCTCAACCAAAAAAAAAGATCAAACCACAAATGGAATCCCTAGTTAGTCAATTCACATATGCAACAATAATGCTTTCTAAGAACTTGTACTACATGCAGCTATCAGAAGAAATTAACGTGAGCCTTGCATATGAAATGCAAACGAACAATGGTACAAACAACAAACATATAGCCAGCTAGGTGTCCCTCAACTTTTCCATTTAAGCATATTTTACAATGTTACCATTCCACATAAAATTGCCAATGCAGAGGAGAACTACGTGATTATAACATCTGTAAAAACTCAGACCTATCTATTGAATGACAGGTTCATCTTTGTAAGATTGGGCGTTATCCACATAGGAACAGGCCAGTTGGACCAAAGTTGAGGAGACACAAGTTCCTCCCTGCTGTTATTATCCAAGTCGAGTACTCCTACATCACGGCGATTATTCTTGAATCCCGATATCCACAAGTCATCATCATCAGTAAAGTAGGCATGATTTGCCTTGAGAGGTGGATATTCTTCAGCGCTGAGACAAAGTGATTGGTTATGCCCAAGAAACAGCACATGGTCATGCAAGCAATTAATTTCCACAAGTTTTTTTGCCGCAGAGTCAACTTTATATATTTTAATTTCCCCGGTATTCTGCACCAATGTAGCAGGGTCAGCTTCTAAATACTCCTCCTCATGGTCAATTAATCTCCAAACATGCAGCAGATCACCCCATGGAGCTTGAACAATGTACATGCGATCACACATTAAATTCTGGGCACTCCCCATAATCATCTTCACTGTGACCACAGAGCCACTAAGATCGAAGGCGTGAATTTCTCCTGTTCGAGTCACCGCATACAATAGGCCATCCTTGTAGATGCAGTCCTCATAGTCAATGTGTGGTGGCAACCAGGTCCACTTATCATCCCCTACCCTTGCAAATGAGAGCTGAGAAAGTGGATTGTGGATGAGCACCACGATGTAACTTCCAGTGGATGTATCCGAAAACACAAAAGCCTTATATTGGAGGTAGTCCCGCAGCTCGCCAAGAGCAAAGATCGATGGCGTGCGACGAAACCTCGTTGCAGTGTGCCATGAGTATTCGTACTTGTGGACAGCACCGGACTCATTGAAGATGGGTTTCACATGCTCGATGGTGATAACGGATGGGAGAGCGATCTGTTCCCTCGTGATCGGATTGACGAGGTGCATCTCAGATATATCATCAACAGTAATCAGCCAGCCATGTGAGGACCCAATCAGAAACCTACTGCGGATGGGTGGCTCCGGGAGAGTTAATTTGTACACCCTCTTCTCCACGAGGCTGTAGAGGCACACAACACTCTCACCAGCAGATTCAGAAGTGTAGAGCAGGCACGGCGTCTGGGGCAGTTTGTACTCCTCAAGGTTGCGCAGGCCGGTGGATGCAGAGCGCC
This sequence comes from Phyllostachys edulis, assembly GCA_036346405.1. NCBI lineage: Eukaryota > Viridiplantae > Streptophyta > Magnoliopsida > Poales > Poaceae > Phyllostachys > Phyllostachys edulis. The sequence goes on from CM070566.1 coordinate 41,958,501, forward strand.
AGGAGGAGCAGACGGAGCCGGCACGGACGAGATCAGGGATCTCAAGGGTGGCAAAGATACTCATCAAGTTGTCCTGTGACAGCTCCGGCAATGTGCTCACCGTAGTCTCCATCAGTGGTGGATAAACGTGTTCATCTTTCCAAAATTTCTTCAGTAAACTGGGAGGAAGACCTAGTAGTTTAGCCAAAACTCTGAAGACTAGATAGCACAGAGTTTTTGGGTGTATAGCTAGACCCCATAGGCTCATAATCGCAGCTCTGCTACAGGTCTCCATCGGAGCAGAGCCTCTCTTGGAAGACGAATTGTTTCTCCAGGATAACTTGCAAAGTTGCAATCTTGGATGGAGAACACAGAGGGCAAGCAGCCGGCTATACTTATACATGACCAAACGAGGCCTCAATCCTAATTCGAGTAGGTGAAGCAAATCCGAATCCAACAACGACACGGGTATCTCCGGAACTTGTTTCCGTAAGAATTCCGAGTCCCCGTCTGTTTGATTCTCCGAATTCTCTCCCAGCAAGGGCTAAAGGCAGAGCACTACGTGAGGGGATTGGCTGGGGTCCTGGGGAGGAGCAGCAGCAGCCCGGCCACCGAGCGCGGCCGGCGCATCTGACGAGGGATGGGTTCCGCGGCGAGACGCTGGGTCTGATCCAGGTCCACGAGGATGGTAGGTGGTGCCGTGGGGGCGAGCTGGAAGCTTCGGCGGCGGCAGCAGAGCAAGTGTGTGTGGGTGGAGTTCGACTTGGCTGCTTTGGTGAGCCGTTTAGTGGAACGTGGTCAGGTTAGACCTGCTCGCCCCGGCTCGCTTGGTCAGGTCAGCCGTGTGTTTGGACGACTCATATGTCACTCAAAGACATTGCAATGTGGAGAATATCACTTTAAATCAAGAAATTTGTAAACTGCCACTTATAATTTGGTTCTTTTGTTCATGCTAATTTTTTTGCATTTTCCACCTAGTACTCATGGTTTATTTTTTGCCTCCATGGATCAGATCGATGGCGGCCGAACACATGAGCCACTCAACAAAGCCCACTTGACTAATGGACCACTCTACCTTAAGCACTCGTCGTCGGACCACCCTATCCCCAACCACCATGGCATGTTGCCACATCATCGTTGTTGGCATGTGTTGAGGGCTCCTTCATCGTGAACGCACGAAGTTGTGGAACTGAACAAAACTTGGTTAAGTCTTGTTTTAATCTAAAATAATCCTACTCCTTCAGTGTTCCCCTCTACAGCTAGCTCCACATCTTTCGTATCTATATGGAGCTCGTGGGAGGAAACAGATTTTCTACCCAAATGGGGATATCCACCCATGCCATCCACTGTCCATGCCACATTGAGATTCATATGTACCCATACACCCAATGGGGGCCACCGGAGGACCGCATGGGCCGACAGACTAGAGGCGTGGCCAGGGACCTCCCCGAGGGTGCGACATACCTTCGGGGAGGCCTCGAGAGTGGTGCGAAGGTTCCCCGGAGCTCCACGAGCACGGAAGTCAGAAGTCCCCTGGGGCCACCTCGGGGCGATTAATACATATTTACTTCTCCTGCCAGCCGATCCCCTCTTCGAGGATCCCTTGGTCCCTCACGCAGATACTGGGGGTCCCCATCTTTATTGTCTAGCCTTTCTTGCTACGACAGTTGGCGTCGTCCGTGAGGAGCGGCAGGAAAGTCACGAAGCACAACTCTGAAGCATCATCATGGCCCTTCGGAAGAAGGTCACACCCAAGGTCTCTACGGCCGTGGCTCCAAGCACCCTGAGGGCCAAGCGAAGCAGGACCTCTGCGGCAGCGGCGGTCACCACCGAGGCCATTCAATGGAACGTGGTCGGGTTAGACCTGCTCACCCCAGCTCGCCTGGTCAGGTCAGCCGTGTGTTTGGACGACTCGTATGTCACTCAAAGACATTGCAATGTGGAGAATATCAGTGTAAATCAAGAAATTTGTAAAATGCCACTTATAATTTGGTTCTTTTGTCCATGCTAATTTTTTGCATTTTCCACCTAGTACTCATGGTTTATTTTTTGCCTCCTTGGATCAGATCGATGGCGGCCGAACAAATGAGCCACTCAACAAAACCCACTTGACTGACGACCCACTCTACCATAAGCACTCGTCGTCGGACCACCGTATCCCCAACCACCATGGCATGTTGCCACATCATCGTTGTTGCCATGTGTTGAGGGCTCCTTCGTTGTGAATGAACAAAGTTATGGAACTGAACAAAACTTGGTTAAATCTTGTTTTAATCTAAAATAATCCTACTCCTTTAGTGTCTCCTCTACAGCTAGCCCCGCATCTTTCGTATCTATATGGAGCTCGTGGGAGGAAACGGATCTTCTACCCCAATGGAGATATCCACCCATGTCATCCACTGTACATGCCACATTGAGATTCGTATGTACCCATACACCCTATCGTATTTCTTATGTATTTTATCTATTTCTAAAATTTCACTCCTCTCTGTCTCTCCTCTCTGCCCCTCTCTCTCCTAACGACGAGGCATGCCACCACACTCAGGGCAATTTGGATTCGTGGCCATGACTCGTGGTGGCCCCACCGAAGCCCAAGGTTCAAGAAAGCGCTAGGCGCTAGGTGAGCGGTGGCCCGGGGCCTAGCGTCTAGGCAGACTAGGCGGCGCCTAGGCGGTGACTAGGCGGCGCCCAGGCGGCCGGCTTGGCTACGGTGCAGATAAGCCCACAACATGAATAATATGATGAATTGAGCAAGCATCAGGCATCAAATTGAGCAAGATAGAAGGAAAATTACCTGAAAAGCAAGACATGTGCAATTTGATGTAGTCATGTATATTATCTCCCCTCCAAGGCTCCAAGATCTTGATGTAAACATGTATGTATTGTAATCAAATAATGATGTCAAACTGCATATTTAATCAATGGTGAGTTATTTTTCTACTGTGTTGTGTGAGAGAATGTATGTATGATTGATGAATGAATGAAAGTATGAAACATATGCAGCCACACATCTCAAAGACTTGACTTGAAACATATGAATGAATCGTATGGTATGATTGGTATCCTTAGTCCTTACTCCTTACAGTCATAGCATGACAGTAGTATTCAGCAAACAACAATTCAGCACAAATCAGTTCAGTTCACAGGCAGTATTCAGTTCAGTTCACAAGCAATATTCAGATCAGTTCAGTTCAATATTCAGCAATCAGCACAAATCAGTTCAGTTCAGTTCACATCATACTGTTGTGTACCTTTTAATCAACAACATCATGCTTTGAAGAAGTAAAACATAAATGAATAAGCTAGAAAAAGAGCTCTAGTTTAACAATGTGCTTAATTGTTAATAACAAGGTCGCAAAGACACAAAGTTTGATAAAACAGAACTACACAAAGAACTGAAAGAAGTATCCATTGAAAGAATGACTGATGTAAAAGCTTTCAGTTTAAATTACAATTGCAACATGCTTACCTACTCACAAACAATAAAGACACAGACCTAATGTCTGATTAACATGGAGCAATACTTTAATATTGAAGATTCAAACCAAGCGGTACATTGGTTTAGTTGATTCGGTTCAATACTTCAATATTCAAGATTATCGATGGCAAGTATATGGAGTTAAGCCAAATGTAGGCACTAGGCATCAGAAAATCACAATCACAACAGATCAACACGCAAATCAGTTCAGTTCATCAGTTGATCACAAATCACAAAGTAGATCAGCAAGCCTCCACGGTATTCAGTTCATCGGTTTACAAATCACAATTCACAAATCAGTTAGACTCACAGCAGAGCAGCAGTGTTGGGGTAGAGCACATCACAGGCTCACAGCACGCAACAACGCTTGGAGGCAGAGCAGCACAGCATGGGAGGAGGGGGAGCTGCGGCGCAGGAGGGGGAGCAGAGAAGGGAGGGCGGTGGTGCGGGAGGGGGAGCAGAGAGGGGAGGTCGGCGGCGCGGGAGCAGAGGGGAGTAGCGTACCTCGATTTGGCAGCGTAGATGGCGGGGCAAGATCGATTCGGCGAGGAAGATGGCAGCGAGGTCGATTCGGCGGGGGAGATGGCAGGGCGAGCTCGATTCGGTGGCGGAGAGGTCGAATCGGCGAAGGGGGAGGTGCGGTGCGAGAGCCCAAAGTCCTGAACCCTAGCGCGCGATGGTGGATTGGATGGGGTCGTGGCATCGGGCGCAGACGCGCAGTCCATAGCTGCCTTGATGCCTCGCCTAGAGCTGCCTAGAGCCGCAGCGCACCGCTCACGACCGGCTTGGACCGCCTCACCAGTCCAAGGCGGCTCTCCCGCCTAGCTCGCTGCCTTGGGTAAAGTCGCATTGGCAGGGAGACGCTTCGCACCTAGTCAGCGCCTGGGACCGCTTTTTAGAACCTTGCCGAAGCCTAGGAGGAGAAGGGGGTGGCACAGGCTTGTAGCGAACCAGCGGCGAGGAGGTGGAGGACGGTGGGCGCGAACTGATAGGAAACAATACAATTGCTACATGAATATGAAAAGCAATTACGCTAAGAACTAATCTCGGAGAGCTAGCATGGCACAGAAAGAGCGTAGGATCAGTAGGAGCCATTGCCACGTAGTCTCAGCGTAGCAGTCTGAAAGACCTGTTGTAAGATTGAGGAGGCCGACTAGAGGGGGGTGAATAGGCGGTTTTAAAATCTTCTTTGGCTAAAACCTTTTCTAATGCGGAAGCTAATATCAAATCGGTTTTGCCCAATTAAAACCCCTTTTAACTAGTTTCTTCTAAGTGCACCAACAATACAAGTCTATTGATAAAGATAGCAATCAAGCATAGATTTGTAAGCTATTCAATTTTAGCAATGTAAATAGCATAAAGAAATATAAGCAATCATACAAAGATGAATAAGCAATTTAATTCTTAGGAATGTAAATTTCACAAAGTAAAACACAAAGACACGATGATGTTTTACCGTGGTGATCGGAGACTTGCCGGTCTCTCCTAATCCACGTTGAGGTAAGCCCAACCACGTTGGACCGGCTCCACAAATTAAGCCGACACCTCCGAGGTAAGTCCAACCACTTGGACCGGTTCCAAACTGAACCAATACCTTGATCCACTAGCGGTTACTCTTTCTCCACTCCGGAGATGGCGAGCACCAAACCACTCACAAACCGCCTGGGTCTTCTCACAATCTTCTTTGAGAAGCTCACCGGCGCAACAACGCTCCCACGCCATTTAGGTGTCAGCAAACACCAAGAGTAACAAGTCTATAACTCTTACTTGAACTAATCAAGTATCTAAACTCAATGGATACTCAATCCACTACCTAAGGCAACACATGCACTTAGGGTTTGCTCTCTAAGCTCACTAAGTGCAACACATGCACAATTGAGATGAGATGGCTTGCTCTTTGCTCTAGAGAATGAAACAAGGCACTAGCAACACATGCTATCACCTCAGCAACCACTCCCAACCGGTCAAGGTGGCTATATAGCCCACACACAAAAACTAGCCATTGGAAGAAAGATTCCAGAGAAATAGGGATAAATCGGTCTGACCGCCAACTAATGGCCGGTCAGACCACCCAAGCACCAACGGCTATAAACTAGCCATTGGACTCACAGCCGGTCTGATCGCCAACCAATGGCTAGTCAGACCGCTACAACCGGTCAGACTGCCAAAAACCTGCGGTCAAACCGCTCAAGGAAAACCAAGGGCATTCCAGAAAAACATATCTTCTGGAAAAAACAAACCACCAACTAAGGCTCGGTACTACCGCCCTTCGGTAGTACCGCAAAAGAAATGCGGTCATACCACTGACCAGGGTCCGGTCAGACAGGCCAACACATGGCAGTCAGACCAGACTTCCCATCGGTTAGACCGGTCGCTACTGGCGGTAAGACTGCCAGTTCACATAAGGGCCAAACGCCTAGTCCGAACGTTCCGGTTAGACCGCTTAACTCATGGCGGTCAGACCGATATGCCACCGGTCAGACCGACTGACATGGGCGGTCAGACCGCCCACAGCCACCAAGGCTGAAAACAAATTGTGCACATTGCTTTAACTTAATTTACAAAACACATTTGCCAATTGATGCAAGATGCACACAAGGGATGAAAGCAAGATTCTCAACAAGTTGCAAAACACATTTGTCAACTTTTAGAATCACACCACAAGGAGTAAGGTACATGGACTTAAACTATTTGCAAAACACATTCGCAGACAAAAGTCACATGCTACAAGGATTACGCATGAGCTGTGACCATTTGCAAATATCGATAACATACTAAGAGAGCTAGAGCAAGCACAATGAGCTATCAACACAAGCTACTAGTCAAGACCCCTCTTAATAGTACGGCAAGCTATGTTAGCAATCCGGTCTCCCAACCAAACACTGAGACCGGTAAAAGACTAGGAACACATCCTTAGCCCTAGCTAGTCATACCTTTGCTTTGCACATCTTCTTGAAGCTTGATGACGCGCATCTTCACGTCAAGTCCGAGTTCTTGACTTGAATATCATCAACGCATGATGATCTCTTTCGCTTGACCTCCATCAACACATGATGAATCTTTACTCCGGGATCTTGACTTGATGCACATCAACACATGATGACATCCTTCATCCCGAGTCTTGATATGCATCAACACATGATGATCTCCTTTACTCCGAATCTTGACTTGATGACAATCAACACATGATGCCATCCAAAGTCTTCATCACCTTGGAACATAACCTATTTCATCAACTCATGGAAAATGTTAGTTCCTCAAGGTGATTGTCATTAATTACCACAACATACCATTAACTCATAATGGTGGGACAAGATACCACAATCTTTCCCTCTTTGGTAATTGATGACAACCATCTCAATTACAGATAATAGAAAAGATATTGGTATGAGTATATACGAACTACACAAGTTGTATATACTTAAAAGATATATGAGCATATGTGAACTACACAAGTCTCATATGCTCATATGAATATATATGAACTACACAAGTTATGTATACTCATATGATATGTTTCAAAGTAAAGATCCTTAATATATGTGGATAAAGGAATATGGATCAATACTAATGAAACCACAAAACATAGAGTGAACTCCCCCTAAATGTGTGCATACACAAATGTGTAATAAGAACATATGCACATATTCAAGTTACACTTTTAGTGGAGTTCAACCTATATTTTGGATCCGAGGAATGCAACAAGATATAGGAATATGATGTCGAATGCATACCTCTTTGATTTTCACCTGTTTATCCAATTGAGACTAAGTAATAGGTATAATAATAAAAGTTTTAGTCTCACAAATAGATTTGTTATTAATCACCAAAATACTCCATTAACGCATAATATCGGGTCTAGATTCTTCACACGCGCGTGTCCACACCGGAGGTGCTCGTGCCTTGGCTTTCCTTGGCCTTGCGCTTGCTATTCGTTCGGGACCTCATCGATCGTGTGTAGTTCACTCTCTTCCCGAGTATGCGGGGATCTAGTTGTAATGCTTGACTTACGGGTTGATCTATATTTTTAATACTCTTTTATGCTTTGGTTGTGTCTATTTGATATTATGCTTCTTGCTTGGTTGATAATTAGTTGCAAAATAATTATTGATTGTTTAGCCATAGATGTACATATGGTGTTTATATCTATTGGCCCGATCCTTGGAATTAATTCATGTTTGGATTATTCCCATTAAATCATTTTGGCTTCTCAATTTTCCAATGAAGCATATTTAATTCAAATAAAATTGGTGAAATTTTTCAGATAACTAAAGTACACAAAAGGATTTTAAAAGCTAAAAAATTAGGATGTTATAGTGGGCCCCATACTTAAGGGGTTAATTAACGGCTAACTAGGGTTAGATGAAAATTAAGTTGATTAGGATCATCATTGCCCAAGCTTCGCCTTTCCCTTGCCCAATATTTGCCCCTACCCTGTTCCTAACAGTGGCTTACACCGCGACATCCCTAATGGCGGTGGGTAATTCCTCACCTCCCACTCACCAGCCCGAACATCCAGCTCAGTGCACGTGTTGTGCCTACAAGCAGGCCCAACATGTTAGGATTCGGGTTTAGATTCAAAGGGCCGATGCAATATGCAACTCGACGGATAGGGTATCGCCAAACGATTAATCGGAATACAGATGATTAATCGGAATTATGTGGACAATTTGGCGTTAATCGGAATACAGATGATTAATCGGAATTATGTGGACAATTTGGCGTTCTCACATATTTGATGATAATGCTAGTCTCAGAGATATTTGAACACAATATATTGTCAATACTATCAAAGAAATTTGTACCACCCTCCGATTGTACATAATAACTTCATTACTAACTCAAAAGACAACAAGATTGATTCGTGAACTATTATACTTTTGCACAAAAGTACGACTTGCAACAAGTGTAAGTAATAGATTAAAAGCTTGCATTGTCACATACATTAGACCAACTTAACACACTAACGAGACGACGACCAAAAGAACTAAGTTTGAAATTTAAGTACACAAAATGACCCACAACCACTAGAGAATCAGTTACTCTGAATCATTGTCAACAGTATGGTTTTGTGATGGTTATATATGAATCAGTTACTCTAAATCAAGTGTTTTGTTCTTTAGTATATTAGGATTCTAACTAGGCTGCTATTGGGCTAGTTGTAACGGGCTGAATTCTAACTTGACTAAAGTGGTGAATTTGGTCAATTAAACAGATTATACGGACGATTATATGGAAATGGCCGGCTAATCGGACAATGTAGCCGATTTGGCGTTCACAAACGTTAAATGCACTCTGATTCGTATATACGTGATGTTTTGCCTGACGACTCCGCGTAAACGGGTGATTAATCGATTATTCGACCGTTTTTAGTGCATCGTCGCTGTCTTGCGAACATCGAGCGAGCCCGACATGTCGATTCGGTTTAGATTCAAAGGGCCGATGCAATATGCAACTCAACGTTAGCTTTCCTAGCACTGTGGGCAAAGATCGCCTAACCCGGTGTTTTGTGTAGCTGGAATCACGTTAGGAGTGTATGTGGATATCATGGGGATATGCCCATGATCTTAGGATGATGAAACAATTGGCAATGTTGCTTTTGGTTTGAAGTTTCACGCATTTTCGGCAAAGTTAAAAGGCTGATCTTTAGCTATTTTGGGAATTTGGCTTTGGGATAGATTGAGTTCATAGGCTATAGTGCATATGTGTTGCATATTGCATGTTTTGAGCTAACGTGGGTCAAGTTGTGAAGAACTTGTTCCCGGATTCGTGTTTGCTTGTCTATTGCTGTGTAGGTGGCTTGCAGGTCAATGACGGTCAACGACGAGGAGGATCGGGACTAAGCTTGGAGAGCTGAGGTCCAGAACGATCATGGATGCCGGGTGAGGTCAAGTGACTTAAGCGTGGCGCAGAATGGACAAGGATGACCGAACGGGCAGTTCGGTGCGACTGGTTGATCAAGCGGTGCGGGGGTCGGTGCAAGTGCCAAGGTGGTCCGGTGGGAACCGGATGGGAGAGACTTGCCGACACGATGAGAGCCACTGGATCAATCTACACGTGGCGCAAGACGGCACGTCATGAAGTGGATTAGATCAAGAGAATTGGAGACGACGCTTTAAATTGCGTGCGTATGTGTTCTGTAATTGTTGGGCCTTAAGAGAGCCCATTAGGTTAAATCTTCTAGAAAGTTTTTTTTTGGGCTTGTGGCTGTCATATAAAAGGGGCTAAGATGGAACATCTTAGGGTTGCTGCTGGGAAAGAAAAAGGGGAACACTGTGGCGGTGCCCTGTGCTATGAGGAAAAATGGGTGTCCGATAGAAAAGTGGTCTCCTGTGGCGGCGGCCTGTGTAGCTCCCCAGCAAATCTGAAACCAGGTCATGGCGGCGACTGTAGGTGACCCGCAAAAATCGCGGTCTGGCGGCGGCGTTTCTGGAAAACATGAGCGCCTGAAGTGCTGCATCCTCCTGTAGAGAAAAATCCTGTGCTTGATGGCAGCTTGTAGTCAAATTCGCCACTGTTTGATTTGATGATACAAGCTCCTTGTTTTGTGGCTGCAAATTTTTTATATATATATGCTACTATAGGTCTTGCGTGCCTGTTGGCTCAGTTTTTGTGTTGGTGTTTCGATTTTGTTAATTCAAGTAGATGGATGTTGGCTTCTTCCAATGATGTGACGGAATTTTTTTTAATTAGCTGCCCACAAAACTAGCAGCTTCGGCGCCGATCTGTAGTCTCAAGGTTAGACTGAAAAATCTTTGGTTTGTTTGACAACAGTTCTTTGGCTGGCAGCTGCCTCTGTAGACAGGGACATCAGGACGTTGCACCGGCAGAGATCCCATAGAAATCGGGTTTTGGTGTTGTCTTGCTGTTCTGAGAAAATTAGTGTGCTTGTGCAGTTCTCTTGGAGTTTTGCTTCTGAATCTTGCTGTAGCAGTTTGCTGTTTTTTGCCTGGAGCGATTTCATAGGTGTTTAGGCGGCAGCAGGCTGTAATCTGGGGTGGTCGGAAAAATCGCTGTGCTCTGTAGGAAATCGGAGCCCTATGGCGGCTGTTTTTGATTGTCGTTTTTTTGCCTCTTGCGAGTGGATTGTCCTCTGCGGCTGTAGCATTTTTGCCTGTCAATCGGTTTGGCTGCAGTCTCTGTATGCAGGTGAGGCATTGGTCGGAATTGACAGCAGGTTCTGTTTTGATTTTGTGTTTGCCCTGGCTGCCTTCCTGCTACGTCTGATGGATCTGTGACCCATTTGTTTATTGCTAGTGGCTGGAACTTGGATGCTTTGTTTTTTTTCTTTGGGCTGTGCCATCATTGATGCGAGTGCTGTTTCAGTTTAGTTTATTGTTGTCATGCGGCTGTGACATGGTGCGACACTAGCTGTGCGTGCAGTCTTGAGTTGTTTGTAGTCTTTTTCTTAGGGGTTTGATCGGATTCAACATAGGTCATCCGCTGTGCCTGTATACAGATCTTCATAGCTTTTATAGCTATTGGAGTGAAAGTAGTGTTGAGTTCGATCGAGGTGAAAAATAGAGAAGGAAAAATAGAGAAGGCGTCTATTCACCCCCCCTCTAGTCGCCTTTCCGGTCCTACAGTGTAAATTGCAATTTACTGAAAATAATATTTTATTTAATAAAAAACGATTCATACAAAATGTCGAACCTTTTGGGCTTTGGTCCTAAGCTAGTTAGGCTGGGCCAAGCTCGGGTTGGGCTTTGTGAAGTCGGGCCTAGGATTGGCCTAGACCAGTCCAATCTAGTTTTGAGGTTTCGTTTCGAATATAAGAATGATCCAAATTCTTGCGAAATTCGTAGTGGCCCGAAGTGGACAAGGCCAATTGCGTGCCCGCCCATGGATTGAGTTTGGCACACCCGACCCAACCCAACCCATCCGCTGGCTACTCACTCATTCAGCTCTGTTAATAATCTCCGGGGTTCTTGGCTTCTTTGCACTCGACTTCTCTCCTCTTCTCCTCTCGACCAACGAGACTCCACTCCACCTTTCTTTCCTCGCCTTCCCAACGATTCGACCACCTCGTGGCGTGCCACACTTGCCACGCCCGAGAAGCTCTCCAATTCCTCCTAATAGCCTTAATCCACCGCTCTTATCAGAGCACTTCTCCTTCCCACCTCCAAGCGCTGGCCACCTTGGTTTTCTGGCCGTCTGAAGAATCTAGGCCTGATATTATGAGTTAATAGAGTATTTGGTGATTAATGACAAATCTATATGTGAGACTAACATTTCTATTGATATACATATTGTGTAGTCTTATTTGAATGAAAAGATAAAAATCATAGAGGTATGCACTCAACATCATATTCTTATATCTTGGTGTATTTCTCGGATCCAAAATACACCAAGATATAGGTTGAACTTCACTAAAAGTTTAACTTGAATATGTGCATATGTTTTTATTATACATTCGTGTATACACACATTTAGGGGGAGTTCACTCTATGTTTTGTGGTTTCATTAGTATTGATCCATATTTCTTTATCCACATATATTGGGGATCTCTACTTTGAAACATATCATTTGAGTATATAAAACTTGTGTAGTTCATATATACTCATATTGCTTTATATTCAATTATTTGCAATTGTGTTGTGGGACTAATGTGTGTGCTAAGATGTTTTCAAGGCTTAGTCCCAGAGTTCGATTGAAGACATGAAAAGAAAATGCAAAGATCATAAAAGATCGGCATGACTCAAGACAAAGGAGTCATGCATTGCATTTCGAAAAGCTTTTGGAAGAATTTCAGTGAAAATCGGTATGACTGCATTTGGTAAGTGATACTACCGATGTGCAGTAGTACCAGAGCTTCTGTGGCGGAACTACCGCGTAGCGGTATGACCGCAAATCCTTTGGCGGAACTACCGTTAAACGTTCGGACCGTCTGAACGTTTGATCCGATCGTGCGGTCATAACGAGTGGTTCGAACATTCAAACAAATCGAAGCGGACCACGTGGACAGTCCGATCGGGTGAGCTGGTCCATTCGTACTTGTGAAGCGATAGTACCGGAGCTTCTTTGGCGGAACTACCGCACAGCGGTATGACCTCATATCTTGAGCGGAATTACTGCAACCCGGTGTAACCGAGATATAGTAAGCGGTACGTTATTTCCAGTGAGTGCCTGTTTTGGACCTCAAAGCGAAGCGGTCGTACCGCCCTATGTGAATGGAAGGATTGGAGAGCAGAACTACCACATGATCAACGGCGGTAGTACCGCACCTGTCAGTAATGGCTTGTTTAGAAGCATTTATTGCATGCATATCTTGGTAATTATTGCTAATCATTGTGGGACTAACATTTTTCATGAGTTGGGTGAATAGGTTATGTTCTAGGATGATGAAGACTTTGGATGGCATCATGAGTTGATCATCAAGTCAAGGTTCAAGTATAGGATGTGTCATGTGTTGATGCATATCAAGATCTCAAAGAGGTGATGATCATGAGTTGATCATCAAGTCAAGAGATGACCCATCATGTGTTGATGGAGGTCAAGTAAAGGATGCATCATGGGTTGATGCATATCAAGACAATGATCTGGACTTGAAGTGAAGATGTGCATCATCAAGCTTCAAGTGTTTATGCAAAAGGAAAATGTATGACTAGCTAGGGCTAAGGATGTGTTCTTAGTCTTTTACCGGTCTTGGTGTTTGGTTGGAAGACCGAATTGCTAGTATAGGATTGCCGTACTATTAAGAGGGGTCTTGTCTAGTAGTTTGAGTCTCATCATGTGTTGATAGCTCAATATTGCTTGCTCTAGCTCTCTGTGACATGATGCTATTATTTGCAAATGTATTTTGCAAATAGTCGAGGCTCATGCATTTAATCCTGTAGCATGTGATTATACTTTGCAAATGTGTTTTGAAAATGGTTGAAGTCCATATACATACTCCTTGTGGCATGATCTAAGTTTGTAATTGTGTTTTGTAATTTGTTGGGATTCATGCGTTTTCCTTTTGGCATTGTCTAAGATTGCTTGTTGCTATTTCTTTGAACTTAGACCATGGTAGTGGCTCTTTGGAGTTGTACTTTTTGATTTGATAAAATATGTTTGAGATCAATCAAAAAGGTAGGTTGTGTAGCCCTCTGAATAAGCTTTCCATAGAGTCTAAGATCACTCAATTCTGACATCGGATTCAAAAGTTATGACCTTTTTACGAGTGTCGTCTGTGCTGAAATTGGACTGCGGAACTACCGCCCGAGAAGAGAGGTACTACCGCAGAACGGTAGTACCGGACTTTGTACTGCGGTACTACCACACTAAAATCTTTAACGGCTAGTTTTTGAGCCGTTAGTGCACCCGTTCGACCCGTGAATAGTAAAAACGGTAGTACCGGAGTTTGTACGGCGATACTACCGCAAATCCTGATTTTTGGGGATTTCTACTCCCAACGGCTAGTTTTTGTTTGTGGGCTATAAATATCCACCTTGGCCGGTTGAGAGACAACCTTTGGCACTCCATTTCATTCTCTTGAGCTAGTGTGAGGTTCTCCTCTCAATTGTGTATGTGTTGCACCTTGTGAGCAAGGAGAGAGGTCTCTAGTTGCATGTGTTGAATCTAGAGGTGGATTTCATATCCACTTGAGCTTGTGCGTTCGTTACACGTGGTGAGAGTCAAGCAAGGGGCTTGGCTTATTACTCTTGGTGTTTGCCTACACCTAGACGGCGTGGAGGCGTCATGGTCCAGTGATCTTCTCAAGAAGTTTGCACTACTACAAAACATGCTATACTGGACGCTTCATTATAGACGGTTTCAAGGAACCGTCTGTGTTGTACTTATCACAGACGGTTCCTTTGGAACCGTTTGTGATACGTAATTGTCACAGACAGTTTGTAAATAGAACCACCTGTGATAATTCACGAGGCGATTCTTAAGAATAAGCATGCGTGATATGTCGTCATATCATAGATAATATGCGTGATACTTCACGCATCGTTCTTATCTGAACCGTCTGTGATAAGTATCTCATCATAAATGGTTTGTATTAAAAACCGTTTGTGAGGAAAATTCTAAGCCATGGTAAAATCAGATAGTAAGGAAAATTCCATGCCATGGTAAAATCGGAGAGTAAAGCAAATTCCAAGTCACAAACGGTTTTTAATACAAATCGTCTGTGATGAGATACTTATTACAGACGGTTCATGATACGAACCATCTGTGATATGTCGTCATAGACGGTTTTTGTATGAAACCGTTTGTGATTCGCAGCGCGGGAGTTCAAAAAATTTTGAACGCGTGTGCGGGAGGCAAAATATTTTAGCGTTGTCCTTATATATTATAGCCACCCATGCCTTATCTTCCATCAGTTTGTCCCTCTCCCCTCCCCACGCCGAGCTCCAGCGACCACCCTCGATTCCCCTTCGTGGTTTGGCGAGGAGTCACAGCCGACGAGGAGGAAGAGGGATGTGGAGGAGCTCCTTGTATGCCGTAGAAGGTAGACTGCCGGAAGGTACGTATACATCCCAAAACATACACCATTTGTTGGCTATTTGTGAAATATTTTTGTTAATTGTCTTCATGGACTTTCATCTCAAATAGCTGTTATTTGAAAAAAAAATAGGAAGGACTGCTACCGTTGCTGCCGAGAGTAGTGGATTTAGTTTCAGATAGCGACATTCCGGTTATTGCTGCTGATGGAATTGTAGATGGCCGTGGCTATGTTGCGGCCTTGGCACTTGGTGCTCAGGGTGTTTGCTTAGGGACTGGGTATTTGCTCAATCCTATCTTTATATGTATTTCAAATGGAGCCTCTGTTCTATAGTTTTGCAGTCTGATTTTCACATTACAAAGTTCCTTGAATATTCAGGTTCCTAGCTACTAAGGAAAGCTTTGCGCATCCTCTATATAAGCAAAAGCTAATCGAGATAAATCAAACGGACTATACAAATGTGTTTGGGTGTGCTAGATGGCACAGTGCTCCTGGCGTGTCTTTGGAAACACCGTTAGTTAAATGGAAACAACGTGCGATTTTTTCAATAGAAAAAACTATCACGAGCAGTTACGGACAAGAGGTGGCGCGCCACGCTTTCAAGGCGCTCGCTTGCATAACCGTCGACCGTTTCTTGAGGCACGTGCTACGCGTCGGCGCATCATCGTCTTCTTCATGGCGTGTGTGGGCTGCGCTGCGCCGTCGTCGTCGTCGACCGTCGGGCGCCTCAAGCGTGGTGAAGAGTCCGGTGCCTTGCACAAGGGCGCCAAGGGCGCGCGACCTTCACGACTCAATCTCCTCCACCTCTTCGTCCCCAAACAGGTAGATTTGTCATGGTGAGCTAGTCCAAAAATAAGTTAGCACTTTGCAAATGGCGAATGCTTGATTACTTACTCTTGACCAGATAACCATAGTAGCAATCAAGTAGGATTCACCATTCGATATAACGATACATATAAACAAGGTTCAAAAATTGATGCTTTGCGGTAACAATCCTAGCTCTAGCAGTTTTTCGCTCTTGTTTGGAGTGAATACAAGTAGCGACAGTTAGTTTTACGAATCATTGGACAAATTGCCATCCATAAGTTCTTCTTTGGAGCCATAAGCCATATAACATCAACATCCAAAGGACTATAAAACTGAGATGCAATATCTACGGAAACCTTGATCTTTGAACCCATCAAGCGACACCACATCTTCTTCTTTTTAGGTCACTATGAATCATTTCACCCATTGATAATGTTGTAAGTTCTATAGCTCAATTAGTCCGAATAAGCATCAAAAGGCATTGCCTTTTAGTTTGACCAATGGGCGAGCATGACTCTTTAGCTTCTCCTCCGTTTTTAAATACATGATATTTGACCAAGCGTGCGATCAAATTTATATAACTGACCATTACTTTTCATATGATTTTGTTAGTAAAAATTACAAAATTATTATATTATGAAAATATTTATCATGACAAATCTAATGATACTATTCACTCATGATCAATCTAAATAGTTTTTCATATATTATTAGTCAAAGTTAGATAAGTTTAACTGCACGCTTGGTCAAGCGTCATGTATTTAAAAACGGAGGGAGTACAATATATTCTTTCCTGTTGCCATCTTTTATATAACCCTGACATGTTGGGTTAGAACCAAAAATATTTTATGACACGAAGAAATACTTGCAAAAGATTCATAAGTAAAGTGATATAGACTTAGCATAATGCAAGAGGAGTAAAATATATTCGCATTTTGGGACTATATAAAGCAGAGCAATCATCAATTTTGTTGCAATTTGTTCATTGGACATGAATAATAAAGGAAGAGTAGTACCTCCATGCTATCCTAAATAATCATGTAGATTAAGCATTTGAATTCCATGTAGTAGAGAAATCTTAGTGCGTGAGGGGAAATTGAAGCAAAACAAATTTGACTTTTGATGTCATCAACATCAATTAAAGTAGGTGCGATGTCGGTGAAAACGATTTGTGTTACACAAAAATCGGATCTCGGACCCCCCTTAAAATTTCTAGCCGGCCAAATTTTTTTAGATTTGCTAGTTTTTTGAAAAATAAAAAGGAAGTTTGTAACTATATGCAAGCACATAAGTGTATGTCTTTGTGATGGAAACTACCCTTAGCCTTGGAGAGGTTGGTTACGAGTTTGAACCTTGGCTATGCATTATTTTACGTATTTTTCGTTTTAACTTCACAAAAAAATGAATTTTTGATTTGAAAATTTTGGCCAAAATTCACCGAAAAATTCTGATTTTGGGCGGTTACCGGCCTTACGAGCCACCTCGATAAAAAAAAGATTCCGGTAAAAGAATCACAGCAATATCTGTGACTGGATCTCATGGATTTTTATTCAATATTTGTTGGTGTGTACTCCTTCAACCTCCATCTTGGAGGTTTATTCATCTTGATGTGCTATAAGATTTAGTAGACTTTGAATGGTTTTCTTTGGTTCCGAGGAAGAATGATCAAATTTGTCAAAGATATACACATTTGGTAGCTTCTTTGCATGTGGTAACTAAGATTCGCTTGGTTTACATGTTCAGTATGCCTCCACATGGACTAGCAGTCAAAATGTCTTCTTTGAGTCCCTTAGTTCCTTTTTTATATGTTATGTCAACCTTATAATCAGAATCAAGCCTGGCGGAATGCCCCCTAGTGAAGAATTAGTCACACGGCCATCGCCTCGCACTCTGTGTGCTGCGTCTGCACCTCGTCGTGCCGAGCAGTGTGACACCACCCTCACCACCTCTCCCCCTAGCCTATGCTTTGGCACCCTGAATTAAATTTGGTCAGATTTTGTTTGAAACTTGAAGCCCCAAATTGATTTTGCTGGAAACATGAATCTAATTTGATTGTCAATGTGGAATTATAGGTCGTGGTAGGTGAGGTTGTGTAGAGTGATGAGGTAGATCAATATCTGAGACTCTTGTCGAGCTAGATCAACTTTGCCCAAAGAAAATCGTATGCCATATGTGCACTTTTGGGACATTCCACAGTAGTGAGGTGAGTTATCCAAGTCTTGATATATAGTGTAATACTAGTTTTTCAGATCTAATATCGCTTTGCATCTCTGAGATGCTTCTTCACGGCACAGAAATACACAGGATGGCAGGTCTTGATTGTAAGGAGTAAGGACTATGAATGTAGAGTTAGAGTCAGCACTCACTGTGAGCTCCTTTTGCATGACCATTTACATCTGACCGCCTTGGTGATTTGTTTCTCATAGCATGCTAACTGAAGCTATGTGATTTTATATTTGACTAACTTTTCATTCTTGGCTTAGGTTGGTGGTTGCAGCTGGAACGCCGTTGAGGAGATATTGTTCCACGAAGGGAAAGGATTCTCAAGCCATGACTGAAGGGTCTTGTCTTTAATAAGATGTATGAGGAGAGCACTTTAGGCTTTAGCAAATGCAGTCACTATGTCGGTGATATATGCAGTTCTGTTGGATATAGAAGATTCGAGCAGGTCCTTGAGGGCGTTCAAGCCTTGTTTGATTTGGCTTTGTTTTATTTGGGATATAGAAGACTTGAGAAGAAAATCTATGCGCTAAACAGGGTCTCGAGTCTGCGAAGTTGCTCCTGGGTTAACAGGGCACCGACTTTTCTTGACAAGTGTATTCCTGACAATTGTACTGTCTCGTTATATGATGAACAAAGGAAGGTGTAAGCTTGATTCCAAAAATAAATGCTTTAGCCAATGCTGTATCTACGGGCTAAATCAGAATGCATGCATGCATGGATGGATGAATCAAATTAAATATTGCATCATCTTGTTGCGACAGCATCATCCATATTCTAGTGAAATATCTGTAGTTGTGCGGGATCAACTCATAAAATTAAGCCATGAGCCCAGCTACATCGATATAAATACCACCATTACATCGACAACGTTACACGTTACACTAATGTGGACATCATGAGCGTTTAAGCGATGGCGGACCGAACTTTATCAATGGGGGTTGAAACAAAATATTATAATATCTTTTGAATATAGGTTAATACTCTTTTCGTTTCTTTTTAGTGACATTTTAGAATATGTGCAATCAAAATTTCTAAAATTTGACTATTAGTATATTTACAATAATCTAGATTGATATTTTTATTAAAAGTTTTTCATAAAATTGTTATTTTTATTTATTCTAGTATAGAATTATAATGTTTTATCTTGAAAATTCTATAGGGTTATTTGAAATAGAACTTAGAGGAGTAACACGCTAAGTATTTAGGCGGCCCAACTAACATACCTACATAAAAAACAATAAATTTTATCTGAGCACAACTCTAATACAAGCCACTCTCTTTTAAAACAGATGTCTAGCTCACACTCTTTTCTTTTCTTAGCATAACCGCATATGAGAAATGAGTTATTTTGCTCATATATATAGACTATTGTAACCATTAATTCATGACAATAGACGTAATGTAATTCATTGAAAGAAAATATCTAAAGCACTTAGATATTTCTAAGAATTTTCAAAATTTTAAATTGGATAATCTAGAATCTTCTCGTGAAATTATCTCCCTTTCGATCCTTAAAGTTGATGGGTTCATACACATTACAAGGAATATCATTAACATGGTATGGTACATGCTATCATTTTCCATAACAAAAAAAATAAAAATAAGAATACAATAGTTCCTAGAAATTGTGTAATGGAGCTAATTAAACACAAATTTAGCTAAGAAGATAAATTAGCACCACAGACTATGTAGAAAACAATATGAGAAAATATCATTTATCTAAATCAATTGCCAAACCATCATATCGCAATTTTGGAAAGAAGACATAGAATTTTGATATTGCTATATCCAAATGTGTGCTTATGTGTGTTTCCATAAACTTATGTGCTAGACCTAATATATAGTTAAACAAGATAGAAACATAATTATCTAACTAAATTAACTATAGGATGTTTGTTTATCTTTGTAGAGTGGTGAGGATAAATATTTTATCTATATAGTTTATGAGTTGTTACACAAAGAAGTATATAGATGGAATTGTAGGGTGAGATGTTACTCTATTTGATAAAAAAAAATTGTTACTCTATAATTTAAGTGGAATTGCTAAATAATACTCACTAAAAATAAAAGAAAATCGATTGATTTTCTCATCATTCGATTTGCACCCACAATTCGTGCTCTAGCCTAGAGGTCTTTGACTTCTCCGACGACCATGATAAGGTTAGAGTTTGGGTTCGCCCATTTAGGTTTTGGGTTCATCGGAATCCCCAACTATATAGGGAGGCAAGCAGCAACGGATCAATGTTGGGTGACAAGGCGGCGGTGACGCCGCTGGCCATGGGTACATAGGAGGACGGCGACGGAGGTGGTTGGTTAGGCATGGTGGCTTGGAGGCCAGCACAGCAGCGCCCGACTACTACTACCTACTTTGCCTCTAGCTCGGCTGATTTTATTGGGTCGGCTACTGTAGCGGGTCGGCCCGACATGGCACGAAGTGCCAACGGACTGTGCCTAGGCTGCCTCACCGGCACGTGGACCAACACGGCATGACCCGTTTATTTCACGGGCCTAAACGGCACTACTACAAAACATGTCATACTAGACGCCTCATCACAGACGGTTCCTTTGGAACCGTCTGTGTTGTCCTTCACAGATAGCTCGTATCACGAACCGTCTGTGATACTAATTATCACAGACGGTTCGTATTACGAACCGTCTGTGATAAGTACCTCAACACAGACGGTTGGTGATACGAGCCGTCTGTGATATGTGATTCTAGCGGAGTTGAAAATTTTGAATGCGTGCGCGAGAGTAGCAGGAGTCCTTATAAATTAATAAGGACTCCCCCAAATCCAGCGTGACCTCTGGGCTCCCTTCTCCCGCCGTCGGCCCTCGTCCCTCCCGTTCGTCCTACCGCCACCCAGTGCTCCCTCCACCGGGCCTCCTCCTCCCGCCGCTCGTCCTCCCCCCGATGGCCAGCCGGCGTCTCCCCCACCGGCTCTCCTCCCCGCGCCACCCCCGTCCTGGCGCCGGCCCTCCTCCCTCTGGCGTCGCCTGTCCTTCCCCCCGCCGGCATCTCCTAGATCGAGGTATACATGTGTGCTTGAATATAGTTTTGTGATTGAATGTGTGCTTGAATGTAGTTTTGTGATTGAATGGATGGGGAACAATGTGGCTTGATAGACCGGGAGCTGCGGGCCAAGGCGACGTAGGCAGCGAAGCCCAAGGCTGGCGACGCGGCCGGGAGGAAGGAGGGCAGGGATGAGGAGAAGGATGTGCCTTTCGAGGAGCTCTGCGATGAGGACAAGATCATGGCCTTCTTTAGAAGGCTCATGAGCGAGTGGAGCCAGGAGGTGGACGAGGTGCCGGAGGCGGAGAGGCGGACGGCCAAGGGGAAGGCCGTCGTGGCCACCTGCAAGCTATACATTTAGTATTTTTTTGTAGTTAAAAAAACTATCACAAACGGTTCTGAACAAGAATCGTCTGTGATAATTACTATCACAGACGGTTCTTGTTCAGAACCATCTGTGAAAATATACAATCATAGATGGTTCGGAAGTAGAACCTCCTGTGATAACTACTATCACAGACGGTTCTACTTCCGAGCCGTCTGTGATATTCATATCACAGACAGTTTTTGAACCGTCTGTGATAACGCCTGTTATCACAGACGAACTTTTTCAGATAGTTCGGAAACTGTCTGTGATGACGGTTTCGAACCGTCTGTGATGAGGTGATCCGTAGTAGTGCGGGCCATGCCGTCCATCTGGCCACGACCGGTAGATTCGTCTCAAAAAATACTCTCATAGTATAATAATTTTATTGGATTTTATAAATATATTACAATACTATTTAGTGATCAAAGTTGTATTTTGGGACCGTATCAATGTGCAAAATGACATGTTCTTGTGAATCGAAGTATTTTTCTTGTGCCTTTTTGTCCTAATTCACCAAACGCATAGTCCACATCGTGCCTCGCTGCCAGCGGCGCCCCTCATCCTCCTCTTCTCTTCGTTTCCACTATTCACCAGAACCCCTCCCCTGAAATACGGTGACAGATCTGTTCATCCTCCTCTTCTCTTCATTTCCACCGTTCACAAGAGCGAGCGATTGTGACTGTTCGTTTCCACAGTCGACCGATACGTTCTCCGAAGGTGACTCTTCGTTTCCACCGTTGACCGATACATTCTCCGAAGGCGACTCTTCGTTTCCACCATTCACTAGATCCGGTACCCCTTCTCCGGTGGTCGGCGTGGTGACTTCTTCTCGTCCTCTTCTCCCCTTCCTTCGTTTCCACCATTTGCTAGATCTAGCCCCCTCCCCCTTCTCCAGCGACCCGCGCAGTGAGCTCCAGTCGGAGATCCCCCATCAACATCCTCGTGGGGTACCTTTTATTTGCTGTGACCAATCTCATCCAAGTATTTATTTCTGGGATGGATACTCCAATCTATACGGTTTGTTGTGTGGTGGAGTACTAATAGCGGTATATTTTCCAAAAAAAATTTGTGGTTCAGTTGAACCCCCATGCCCCATGTTAGGTCCGCCCCTGGTTTCGCGAGAGTACACATTACAAACTCATTCAGCAATACCCCAAAATTGATCATTTACATCACCTACCCAAAATATTCCAAACCCGCTCAGTACTATTGTCACAGATAAGTACTTCAGAAAATTACAAACCGAAAACATTCTGTGACGCAGAATCATAAATCGTTTACATCAATGGCCAAAACATAGCTCCACGTATATTGTTCGGCTAAATCTTTATTCAACGAAGACTTCAACCATCTCGGTGATCAAAATGTTCCTGAGAAACTACTAATCATCTCATTCTTTGAAAATCATTCATAGACACGCCATCCAAGCAGATAGATGATCCATGGTCATTACGCATGAGCTATCACTTCATCTTGGATATTGATGAAATAAAAGCGAATCCAAGCATCAAGGAGATTGTAAGATAAGCGTTGTTCTCGAACAAAAAGGCTTGTGGGGATCATATTTTTAAAAGCGAGATAATTTGAAGAAAAAAACTGAAGCGATACAAAACATATATTTTTAGGCTTTGAAAAAGAATATAACCTTTAGAAAATTGCCATGAAGGCAGAACTTTCATTCAGGAACCTCTTCACAAAAGTTTAGGAAAGCAGTATGTCATATTTAAGTTGATAATGTCATTAGCACAATAAAATGGTAGCATCAAATCTAGATCTGCGGTATATGAACATCACCTTAAGCAACCAAGCATGATAACCTTACTAAAAAGGTCATATCCTTGCTACAACATTTTCTCATATATGTATTTGCTAGGACTCAATGAAACACAAAATATGTTTATTGTTTTGCAGGCTATTAGCAAACTGTTGGATATAAGTGATACAATGAACCAACTACTATGCCTTCTCAACCAAAAAAAAAAAATCAAACCACAAATGGAATCCCTAGCAAGTCAATTCACATATGCAACAATAATGTTTTCTAAGAACTTGTACTACATGCAGCTATCAAAAGAAATTAACGTGAGCCTTGCATATGAAATGCAAATGAACAATGGTACAAACAACAAACACTACCAGAAACACGGTTTTTCCCGAGTGCCAAAAACACTCGGGAAAAAAGGCAATACACTCGGGAGAGACTTTCCTGAAGGCCAACACTCGGGAAATTGCACTCAGGATAGATTACTCGAGGCAAAAACAGCTTCCCGAGTGTAACCGAGTGTTACACTCGGGAACTAATACTTTCCCGAGTGTATCTATATACACTTGGGAAACAAACCCACTCGGGAGAAAACAGTCCTCGGCGCTTCTCCGGTATGTAAAAAATCTGACCGAGTGTGGACACTCGGGAATATCTTGAAAAACACTGGGAATGTTTCCAGCGTTGTGACGGACGAAACCGGGAAAAATTGACCGTGTCGATTTTTCCGAGTGCATAACAAAAATGACACCGGAAAGCTTAAGACGAAGCCCAGGGAAAATTGCCACGGGGCACAGTTTCCCGAGTGTCGACACTCGAGAATGTCTTGGCCTATTTCCCGAGTGTCGGCACTTGGTAAAATTAAATTGTTTCGGAATTCAAAAAGGGCCCAAATACTTTTCTCACTCACCGATGCTAGCCAAAGGGATGACAAGTGGGGCCTAGAGTCAAGGTTTGACACAGTGGGTTGTGCTCAAAAGAACGCATATCGAAGATTACGCCTTCAAATCCGGCGTAACTCAATTTCAGCAAATAAGGATTACATTTTCATTAGGAGAAAACGTACTATGATGTTTTACACGTTCACTTAACTAGATATATGGCCCACATGTCAATCACTCAAGGGTTTTAAACGGCTTCCACTTAAGGTGCTAAATTACATGTTTTAATTGGTGGGGCCTACCTGTCATATAGACATTAAGAACAAAATTAACACTAATGACGGTCATTACCTTAACCCATCGGTGGTTGAACGGGGCTCCCACGCGTGAGCGGCACGGCCGTGCCGGCGACTCAGCGCAGCAGAGGGCTTTTGGACTCGGGATCAACTCCACCGGGTGCGGGGTAGCCTGGTGAACTCGATGGAAGTGGCGGGGAGACCCACGGTCGACGGTGGCGAGCTTGCGGCGGACGGAGGCGGAGCCGAAGAGGAGGCTCACGAGGAGGTGACACTCCAGGCGTCGAGAGGCTTCGGGGATGCGCACATAAGAGCCGCCTCATCTTTAGGAACACGATGCCTTCAAAGTCGACGACGAAGAAGGTCGGGGATGCCCGAATGGTGGACGGCGGCACTTCACCGTTGTCGGAGAAGAACGGTTGGCGCGCCCTCGAGACAACACGAAATTCAAATTAACTTCGCCCAAAGAATCAATGGAACATGGTGATAATAAAGGACAAAATGGCTTAGAGGATAACTCACCATAGTGCCCAAGAGAATCACGGCCATGGCTACCGGCCGTGAAGACGAAGACCACCCGCTCGGCGATTCAAGAGATGAGGAAAGCTCGGGCCGGCAAAAAAATGGATGTGGCGTGGCAAATGGAGTCCGGTGGTGAGGTCGCGGGCTCACGGGAGGCTTCAATGCGACGGCGCTCTCCTTGCCTCCCTCTTCGGCCGAAGCAAAGAATTGGCCGCTGAAATTGAAAGAGAAGGAAAGGGAAAGAGGGGGTTGGCTCGGGAGCTATTTAAGACCCAAGTGATGCCTAAGGGATGGACACGAAGGCACCAGGTGGCAGTCGAAGGCTCGGTGACGAACATGCAAGGAGACAGCACACGCAGGCCAGCGGCGGGACGATGGAGAAGACGATGACCAGCGCTCGGATGTGGGGCCCGCCTGTCAGAGGAAGAAAGGGGAAACGGCTCGGTCGGTTTGGCTACGCGGTTGAACCTAGTCATTTTGCAATGGGTTCAGTCGAACGGCTGTGCATGAGATCGAGCCACACTCGGGTTCGAGCCAGGAAATGCGGTGCGGTCGGACCAGTCCATAGTCGGGTCCGGTCAGTTAGGGTTTAGATTCAAATTTGACCAAAATGCTAATAGTTTGACCGGCCGATTAAACATAGAAGAAAATTTTAAAAAAATCTAAAAATTGTTGTGAGCATTCTGAAGATCAAAAAGGACTTAGGAAAATTAGTTTCAATCACTGTTCATACTAAAATTTGTCAGAATTAAATTATTTTCAAAACTGTATTAGAGAAATGGTTTGAATTTTGGTGAGATCAAAATAACTTCTAGAAATTTGTGAAAAAATACATTAATTCATTATAAATAATATATTATTTAAATAAATTATTTCCAATAACTTTTGATCACACATTTTTCCAGATTCAAAATAAAGATCAAATTCAAGTTGATTTTTTTTTTTGAAATTTCGATACAAACTTTATTACAACAACCAAAGTTTTACATTAACACATAATTTACACAGATAACACATGATATGCTTAGCTAATCCAACTTAATTATTTTGAGGACGTTACATATAGCTAACAATTTCTCCCCTAATCTTGACATGTCGATTTCCCCCTAATCTTGACATGCTGACTCACTGTTGCGGATCACTAGCAACCTTTTGCCACACGCAACGGCTTTCTCCTTATTGCCACACACAATGGCTCCTCTTGCACGACTCATCACGCCATTAGCGGTCTTCAACACTTATATTCAAGATGTCCCGCCTTCCCACTCGGCACGGGTTAGCAACACAAGTTTCCTTTATATGTCGCTGAATCCATGCTCGCAACCGCTTCTCTAGCACGTGGTGCACCTCGCCTTGAGGGGCAGTACAATCGCCCTCGCCACGTGATCACACTTGAGGGACATTACAGTCGTTCCCACCATCCGCCCTCGCCCATGCATTTGGCAGTTCTTCTCATCGGGACATGGAGATAGACAGTACATTCACCCATCTTGCCTTGCCGGTTGACGACGACGTTCCTTAGTAGCAGGTATTTAGGAGACATGCCGCCACCACTCTTAACTGCTACCTCTTTGCCGCCACAACTTCGTCGCCGGTGGTACAACTCACCAGGCGACTCCGACCTCCAATTTTTCTTGCGACGACGGCCTCATGCCATCGTCGTTTGTCGGCCTCATGCCGACTCATTTCCTGGCAGCTTCACACCGCCTCACCTTGCCGCTGCCAGCCTCCACCTCTTGTGGAGATGTAACATCCCGTTTCTCTTAAGTTCTTGCCTGGTTTTCAAAATAAAAGTAACCATTTGGCGTTCTTGAGAACCCAAAGCTTAACCTGATATTTTGAAAATTTGGAGAGTTCAACTGGAATTAATCAAACCTTAACTAAGCTCTTTGTTGGTGTTCCTTGCCGGGTGTGGCTCTCTGTTGTGTCTTTGCTGCCCTTGGGCTGTCGGTCCTCCGAAGCCTCTCTGTGTGCCCCTGGTTTGTCTCTTCTCTTTTAACTTCCTTTGTTGGCTTGAATCTCTTTGAGATCTAGATCTCTCTCTTATCTCCCCCTCTGTTCGGACCTCTCCCGTGCTTCGGGTTTTTACTGTTAAGGACCCAGCTTGGGTTTGTGTTTCAAACCCTTTTGGATTCCCCTACACCCTCTCGGACCTTCCCCGTGGACCTCCCACCTCTCTTTGGACCCCTCCTGAGTTCACTTGGGAACTCTAGAGTGATTTGGACCTCCCCTTGTTGAGATCTGGCCGTTAGGACCTCCTCTCTGGAGATCCTAGCCGCACAGACCTCCCCTTGTTGAGATTTGGCCGTTAGGACCTCCTCTCTGGAGATCCTAGCCGCACAGACCTCCACTTGTTGAGATCTGGCCGTTAGGACCTCCTCTCTGGAGATGCTAGCCGCACAGACCTCCCCTTGTTGAGATCTGGCTGTTAGGACCTCCTCTCTGGAGATCCTAGCTGCACAGACCTCCCTTTGTTGAGATCTGGCCGTTAGGACCTCCTCTCTGGAGATCCTAGCCGCACAGACCTCCCCTTGTTGAGATCTGGCCGTTAGGACCTCCTCTCTGGGGATCTTAGCCGTCCAGGTCCTCCCTTCATTGGATCCAAAGGTCCAGACCTCCTTAGCGCTTGAACCCATCTTTGACTCTTGTGGCTGTATCGCTGAGGCTTTGCCTCCCTCACCTAGGACCGTCCGATGCTATTCGGATGGCCCGATCCTAAGGGCACGTTAGCTTGATCCGAACGTCCCCTTTCCCTCCTAGCCGTCCGATTTAAATCAGACGGCCTAGTCTCGTTGGTCTGTTCGCTCGGTCCGAACGGCCCCTTTGTTTTGCGCCATTTGATCTGGATCTGACGGCTCAACCGCGAGGTAACGTTTGGATGGTCTGAACGTTCCTTTCCTTTCTGGATCGCCCGATTCCAATCAAACGGCTCTGCTTTGCTGCGCGTTTTCCTTTGTTCCCAGGACCTCTCCCTGGTTGTTTTGCAAAGACCTCCTCCTCGATCCTTGCTGGTCTTTTGTAAAGACCACCCTCCTAAACCAGAATATCCCTGTTGGTCAAGACCTCCCCTGCACCCTTTGATCTGGACCGTTGAGGTCCTCCCCTTTGAAATCTTGACCCTTAGACCTCCCTTGTGCAGGTCTGAGTGTCAGGACCTCCTCGTTGTGAGCTTTGACGACCTCTTGTCCTCCTCTTGAGTCCTTGGACCTCCTGTCCAGGACCTACCCGTCTGAGTGTCTTGGACCTCTTGCCCAGGACCTCACAGTGGTCTTTGGCGGAGATGACCCTTACGGTGGGGCCACCTCCTTAACCAGTGGTGCACCCTTTTGACTGGCCCCACTTGCCAGCCTCTCTCCACCTTGTAATTATTGCACTTGCCTCAGAACTCTGTGCGCATTTAATTGGTATCGGGTCACATTAAATGCGATCACATCCGAGGTACTTTATTCAATTCTTTTAGGGCAAGCCCTGCCCTAGTTGCCCTGGGATTGCCAACCGTCATCGAGCTTCCTTGTGGTGCACTCCACCAACTCGGCTATATATAGCACAGGCGGGCAAGCCTTTGTAACTTTGTTGCTCATTTCTTCCTTGTCTCCCCTTTGGTTTCCTTCTTGCATAAGACCTCCCGGGATCTTGTTGAGGTGTCTTGAGTTTCTTGGTTTTCCTTTCTTCTTTGAGTTGGTTTGTGTTCCTTGGAGTCTTTTGAAGTTCTTTGGCTTAGGGTGGTTTTGCTTATTTGGTTTTCTTGCGAACATGTAGATCACGAGTTTGAGGAGATCTTGGACCCAGCTCTCTCTACTGAAGGCTCTCCACTGCTTGACCAAGGCAAGCCACAGACCTCCCTTTGATCATTTTGAACCTAGTTTTGCTAATGTATTTCGGTTTTACTTTATCGTGCATGGCTATGTTTATAAGAAAATGGTTTGGGCTGTAGTTACTTGCCTACTTGCTGTTATGTCTCCTTCATACTTTGTCCCTATCATGTTGTTATGTTCACCTTGTGAGCCTTAGGGTGGATATTTAGTTGGTGTTCTTTGTTATTTGCCAACATGGGGGCCGTAGGTCTTTATAGCTTTGCTTAGAAAACGTGGTTCGGACATATCATGCTTCATCTCTAATAATCTTGACTAATGACTTATGAAATGTGTGGTTGGTGCCACTGTTGAGTAGTTATGGCAGGATGCCTAAGCTGTGTTGACTATGGTGTGAGACCACTTGGTTAAAAATTGTTGTGCCAAGACTGGTGGTCTTTTGGCATGGGTTAATACAAATTGTTTCTTTGAGGCAAGAAGGCAGGAGTGAGTAGTGGTCTTTGTGCACACTTGGTTGTGGAAGTCTTGCCTTAGCACAATTAAGGACTTCACTTTGTGTCATTGAACTGGGCCAAACAATTGCAACCACAAGATCATTTTATGGGAATGGTGCAGGCTGAATAATTAGCAATGAGATGGCTTGGGGCTGTTGTGGTTGGCGTGTGATTCGTTGGTGCAAGAGGGGCACCCCATAACCCCGTATTTCTAGGCCACAGGAGGATCTGAAACCTTAGCGGGCAGCCGAGTCGGTTCAAAGCTTTGTAAAGGCCTTGCTGCGCTCTCTAGACCTGCTCACCTTAGGAAGTGAGCAAGGGTGACCGAACCCGCCCCGCTAGAGAGATCGTGGATTGTGGGTAAAGTTGTACACCTCTGCAGAGTGTAAAATCTATTCGAATAGCCAAGTCCTTGGTCATGGACATGCTCAGTGAAAATGGTGCAAGGGGTAGTTGTTTCAAAAATTTGTGCCACTGGACACTTCAGCAAGATGCCTTGGCTTTGCCTCGAAGAGACCTTGGCCGGCTCTAGAGGGGTCGGGTTGGCTCGGGTGGTGGTCCAGGGGCTGGTTCGGACCTCTGGAGTGGGTGCTCTAGAGTGGGTTTTGGGTGAGGGCCTAGCCACTGGTGTGACCAGACCTCCCCCATTGTGGTTGTGGATGTGAGTTGGTGCTCACTCCACATTTTCTTCATCAAATGTATTATGTACTATTGTTTTCCCTTGCTGCTCTTCAATCTATTACTATTATTATTGTCCGTCGGCTGCATAAAACTAACCATCTGACTCTCAATTGGTAAGCCCTTGCATGAATATTCTTGCATAATTGCTTTTTGTGACTTCTTGAGTACATTCAAAGTACTCATGGCTTAAAGCCCCGTGTCAAAGGGACTATGAAGATGATCAAGTCGTGGCGGTCTGAGACCTCTTTGAGGAGGAGTTCTTGACGACTAAAGTTTTAGGATGTCCTCCACCCGACTGACTGTGGTGCTTGTTGGATGGTTGTGCTCGCTTTTGGTGTTGGAGTCTTAGAGCTCCTTGTTGCGGTTGTAAGTCCTTCTTTGGTTTTGTAAGCCCTCGATGGCGAGACCTCTTGTTAACAAGCTTGACCATAAGGTCTGTTATATAAAGTTTAATTTATGCCTTCATCTTTGTTTGACCTCGTGGTTGTGATATTAGCTTGTGTTCTTGTGTGAGCTAGCTCTGTTGTCTGGGACTAGCTCGGATGCACAAGGCGGGACCTCGAGGATGTCCTCACGGGACTTAACACAGGAGGTCTGCCAACCTCTCTTCGATGTACTGGAGGTGCTACCGAGGGGTTGCCGGCCAAGACCTCCAGGAGGACTTAAAGACCTCCTGGGAGGTCAGTGGCGGGCCAAGACCTCCAGGAGGTCCTGGCAGACCTCCTCGGGAATGCACCGTGCAGTGCTACCACTCCTTTCCGTGGTGGCTCCGGAGCACAAAAAAAAAGGTCCTCCCAGACCTCCTGCGGTGCATCACAGGGTGGGACGTCACAGGAGACTGCCTTCGTCGGCCTACTCCGCGGCAATCACGTCGCCACCGCCGGTGTGCACGTCATGTGCGATTCCAGCACACCACGCTGGCCTCGCTCTGGCCGCGCGGACCTTCGTCGTCGTGCTCCTGAGTGCATGGTGCTGTAGCCGGCTCATCGCCCGCACCTGTGCACCTTCGCCCAAATGCTCTGACTCTCCTCACCGCGAAGCCGCATGCTCCATGATGTACCCTGGTCACGCCATTGCTTACGTGCACCAGCACCCCTGCGTGGCGCTGCACCGCCAGCTGGCCATCGCACGCACACACCTATGTATGCCCAATCGCCCACGCGCCTGCGTCGCTGTGTGCCTCACGTGCACGTCTGCGCCCTATGCCACGGCCCAGGCGGGCGCTGCTTGTGCACACTGCGCTGCGCACTTTGTCTTAGCGCCCACTCGCACTCACCCGCTCTCGGTCGTGATGCTCGTCGCCCTCGCGGCCGTGCGACATGCCCCGTGCCTTGTGTACCTCCGCACCTTGCGTCGTGCCCCGCGCCTTGCACAGCGTCTCTTCCGTGCTCGTCGAGCGCCGTTGCACCCGGAGCCACATCGCCTAGGGCCTAGCCACTGCGCCGCAGCCATGCCGCGCATGAAGCCGTCGCCTCCAGGCAGTGCTGGCATGTCCGTCGCGAGCACCTTGGATAGCCGCTCCACGTTGCGCTCCAGCTGCTCTTGCTGGTCCTCGAATAGGTTCTGCGCCATCGCTAGGTTCGCCTGCTCCGCCAGGTACCATGCCGTGCCGTGCCCTGCCGCCGATGCCACCAGGTGGGCACTCTCCTCACATTGAACCTCACTCTGATACCAATTGTTGGCCCAGGCACCCGGCGAGAACTCACACATCGCTTCCTCTAGCTGGAACACTCACACTGGATGCTCACGAACGCAAGTAGAATAGAGAAACGAGTTTGGTGCTGCTCAACTTCTCAGCATTTTCTATTTTTCTCCTTCTCTTATTTATACTCAGTAACAAGAGACTTACAAGTAACTAATAGCTCTAATGCACTACTAGTAACTCCATGCATAGAATGTGCCCACTAGTGCTGCCGTTTCTAGTCATTAGTGCCCACTAGTGCTACTGTTTCTAGTCACTAGTGCTGCCATTTCTAGTCACATGCAAAATAAACACTAATGCTAAATGCAAAAACCAATTAAGTCAAGATTATAGCTAACGAGGACAGTTTGTACTCCTCAAGGTTCTTGTAATTTGGTGTATCAGAGTGCCGGGAGGAGCAGACGAGGCCCGACTTGACAGGAGATCGAGGATCTCAAGGGTGGCAAATATACTCATCAAGTTGTCCTATGACAGCTCCAGCAATGTTCTCACCGTAGTCTCCATCAGTGGTGGATAAACATGTTTATCTTTCCAAAATTTCTTTAGTAAGGGAGGAAGACCTAGCAGTTTAGCCAAAACTCTTTAGACAACACAGAGTTTTTGGGTGTATAGCTAGACCCCATAGGCTCATAATCGCAGCTCTGCAATAGGTCTCCATCGGAGTAGAGCCTCTCCTGGAGGACGAATTGCTTCTGCAGGAATACTTGAAAAGTTGCAATTTTGGATGGAGCACACACAGGGCAGGCTCTACTTATTGATCACACCAAGGCCTCACTGATTCCTGAAGTCCTAATCTGAGTAGGTGAAGGAAATCTGAATCCAAGTCCTGATTCCTCCTAGCTCTACAAAGATTCAGACTTTGAATCAAACTTATTGCCGCAAGAACTCAAACGAATTCTATTTCCGATCCCGATTCCGCAAGGACTTAAGAGAAGGGATGGTAGTGGTACTAACTGATAGGTCGTTCAAATATTCATTTGGGGAGTAGCAGCAGTAGCCGCCGGGCCACCAAGCGCCCCGTATCCCGCAAGGATTAGGGCGGTCGGCACTCGGCAGCGCAAGAGTGTGATAGCAAGCTGGTGCCTCGCGCAGTCGTCCTCGTCGGCGGCAGCAGCTGTGTGGGTGGGGTTGGACTTGGGTGCTTTGGTTAGCCGTTTGGTGGAACACCATGGTTGGGTTAGACTGGCTCACCCCGTCTCACCTGGGCAACCGTGTGCTTGGACGTCTCATATAGTCATATGCAATGGTGCAACTAGTAAACTGCGACAAAATTAGTTGAAATCTGACAAAATTTGATATATGTCATTCAAAGATATTGCAATTTGGAGAATATCACTTCAAACCAAGAAATTTGTAAAATACCTGTTATAATCTGGTTTTTTATCCAGGCTATTTTCATATGTCACATTTCCCACCAAGTGTCCTGGCTTTAGTTTCATCTTTGGATCATATGGAAGGCGGCAAAACACATGTGCCGCTCAACCGGACCCCGCTTGAACGCACGAGCCATCATAAGCACTGGTCGTCAGACTACCCAATACCTGACCACCATGGCCTGGCACCACCATTACCTCAGATGGACTCAGATACATAGCCTCTTTTGGCATCAAGCTAGGCTTTTGACAAAATACATTCTCCAGGCTTCAGAATAAAAGCTCAGACGACATCAATCCTTGACACATCCCCAAGTTAATTAATGATAATTAGTATGCATCTCATCAGCATACATTTTGTTTTTGAAGCATTTGTATATTTTATTGCATTTGGAAAATCTCAATCAAAGATTAAACCTACAACTCAAATCTAAGCTCCAAAGTGAAAACAGACACAAATGCTTATAAAGTTCCCTAGGAGATAATTTATTCAAATACTATAATATTTATCAAGAATATATATAATTTTTACCAAATTTTTGGAACTCAACCTAACCTACAGAAAATTCAAACTCATTCCAACAACCTAAGTTAGGTTTGAATTTTAAACTAAGCAAATAAATCTTGAACAGTGAGGTTGAAGATTTTATTTGAGAACTAGGACATCCCAGGAGCCTCTCTGATTTATTTCAGATTTTTATAATTTTATTTGTTATGTTTAGTGCGCTGGTCAAAGTAGGAGGTTTTGAGTTAAATCCCAGTCAACTTTTAGACTCGTTTGACCGAACCTAACTCTCTTGACTTGATCTAGCCCAACCAACTAAGTGCACCTGGTCCAAACCACCCTCCGGCTCGCACCGCCTTGTGCCGCTGCCAACCGGGCCCCACCTATCGGATCCATCTCTGTGAGGACCCCTGAGTTATTTCCGTAAGACCGAGGCCTTCCCGGTCTTATGGAAATAACTCTGGGCCTGCAAAGTCATGGCTTCGGATGTGCCACATTCCTGAAAACCATATGGGATGCTTCTCGTCATGCGCCTGGTGATGATGTTGGCTACAGCCAGGTATTCTTTCATCCCTGGTCCTCGGTCTCGACGGTAGATGGAGTACGTCAGTTGGTATGTGAAGTTGGCCCTCCACATCATGTCCCGAAGTAACGCCGGTTATCCATCAACATCCTCAGCTTGGGTCTCCTTGATGAGATATTGACGACTCATCTAAAGACAAGAAGGACAAGGTAAGCGTAAATTTTAGTTTGCAAAACCAAAGTGAACATAGGATAAGAGATATATAACTTAACTTTCTAAAATTAATTTGATAATTCAAAATACTTTGCTCAAAAGTCTTACTAACACTAACGCTAGTGCTATTTCTAACCTACAGTTAGTATGGCTCTAATACCAAATGCTATGAGGACCCCGGGTTATTTCCATAAGACCAAGGCCTTCCCGGTTGTTGACGATCGAGTCGCCGATCTTATGAAAATGAAAAGAGGAAAATGACGCGATAATTCCTGGGAGAGAATGGGGGCCGCTCTTTATTGATATGAACTGGATTTACAAGGGGAATGCTCACAACCCGACTGAGGACTAATCCTAATTACACTGGATATGCTGATTGCTATCTTGTGTTTGCCTGCGCTTTGTATTCGATGTCTTCGATGCACTCTGTGTTGTTCTGTGTTTTTCCCACCGCCCTTTGGTCTTCTGTACTTTGCCTTTAAATAACGTTTGAAGGGGTGGCAGTTACTCTTGGAGAAGGCGTCCCTGGTGAAGCATCGCGACTGGTCGGGGCGTAGTGCACAGTTAACAATGTTCTTTAACTGTGCGACGGTTCAGTGCCCGAGAGTCACAAAACTGTATGGTAGTTATTGTCAGTGTCTCTTAGGATTATCTAACCGTGCGGTTTGAAGTATATAGCACATGTCATATGTATTGCACGGTTAGGATATATTCGGGATTTAGTTATAAATACCAATTCATTACTGTTTCCGAGCAGTTTACTTGGTCGGAAGCAGTTCATAGCGTGTACCTGGTCGGAGGCTAAGTACAGGACTTCGTCCGACCAGGGTCCCCTTTATGTAACCTCTGGATCCTCACGACCAGTGGGGTCATTAGTTTCAAGGGTTATGACCATGAAGACGTATGGTCTTTCATTATATATTAAAATAATATATAGAGGTTCTAATCCTCGTCAGCTAGCCCCCGAACTTTTAAATGAACAGGTCTTGTGAACACATCTTCCGATGAAATCTTATCGGGCAAACCCTCATTAAATGCCGTGATATACGAGGTGGTCTATGTTCACTTTAAAGTTGAGAACTTGCCTTGGGAACCGAAGGGTTTTTCTGTCCATTAGGTAAAAAAGAGGTTTCTGCCCATTCGGACTTTTTAAAGTAACTCCCGATCGTAATTGAAGATCTGAAGCTATAAAATCCCCATCGCTAAGCTTTTTGGAACTTCTGCGCTTCCAGATCTCCTTCCAACCCCTTTCAGTTTCTTGCTAAAAATATCTTTCTAGCCCCCTTTCTTGTTCTTCCGACCACAAAGCCTCCTCCGACCACTACTCATCCTTTGAAGATTTTCATAATGTTGGATCAAATCACAAAGTGGTTGCCTTCGGAATTGAGCAAGAAAAAACTTGAGGCGCTAGAGAAGGTTGGGATTCTTCCAGACAAGAATCTGATCAAGTAGAGACTAGCGACCGGAGAGCATTTTTTGAGCCGCGAAGATGGGGAAATCCCTGTTTTCCTTGCCTACATCGAATGTGGGCTGAGGCTGCCGGTACACAAATTCTTTCTCCGTGTTCTTGAGTATTACGGGGTGGAATTGGTGAATTTGGCTCCAAATGCCATCGTCAATATCAGTATTTTCACATACTTATGTGAGGCGTACCTGGGAGTGCGACCAAGTTTGAGGCTCTTCAGGTACTTTTACCGAATGGTGATGGGGAGATCCACGGGGACTCCTAGGGAATGCACGGTGCGCCTCCATGATGGAAAAGCCGATGAGTATATCGATATGTATTCAAAATCTTCGTGGTCGTCATGGAAGAAGAACTGGTTCTACATGACGGTTACAAAGGATGATGGCCTTTACTTCGACGGAATTAAGGCGAACGAGAATCCCAAGTGGAGAAAATCCATAGAGAAGACAGGGGTGGTCGGAAGATGGGTGGATGCCATCTATGACTTGAGGGTCAAAGGCTTGACCTCTTGGCATGTGGTGAAAGATTTCACCATACGTCAGATTAACCCCCTGAAACTCCGGGCTCATTCTCTGTTGTGGTCTGTTGATCGTGATGAAGCGATCTCAGGAGAAGGTAAGTCTTTGAGAAAAAAAGCTCCGATCAGTATGAATTATTTGATTATCGTAATACCTTAAAGCTTGCTTTTGTCTCTTTTTAAAGCACTTTCTAATGAGGAAATCAGGGAGCGGATCAAGATGATCTGCGCTGGGGAGCCTAGTGAAAAGGCTTCATTCCCTGGTATCTTGGCAAAAGTTTCTGCTGAAGAGAGACTGGCAAGGCTTAAGGTAGATAATTAAATCCTCTTTCATCATATATATATATATATATATATATATATATATATATATATATATATATATTCTCCGACCAGTTTATTGATCTGTTCTATTTTTGTAGTGGTCAAGTGTCGACTCACACAACCCGGTGAGGATCAATATCCCACCGTAGTCCCGACTGACTCGTGCCCAGATGCACTGGAGGAGGATGAATCTCTTGAGGTAATAGAACATAAAAGAAGAACATATATACTTTTAGATAGAAGAATTTCATCACCTAACCAAATTTGGTTTTTTGGTTTAGGTGGAGAAGAATGAAGGTCTGCAGTGTGCAACTGCAGAGATCTGCACTCTGGCCGTCGTTCACGACCTCACAGTTGTTACTGAAACAACTGATCTGGAGGTTGATGAAACCACTCCCTCCGACCCGATGGTTAAGAATGCTATCCTCGACCAACTTGTCGAGGATGTTGCCACTGAAATCTTGTTGGAGGATGCGAGGGGTTTAACCAACCCTGCTGGTTCAGAACCGGCGAATTTGGTTGAAAAGAAAAGGAAGGCTAGTGGTACTGAGTTTGCTCTACCACGCTTCAAAGTCAAATGCAAGAGGCTAACTAGGTATGTACAAATGAAAGTGGTCGTATGAGTGCATACCTTAATAACTCCTTGATGATTTGGCGTCTTGATCCCTCTTTCTTTATTTTTTTTGCAGGTCTTCTGGTGTTCCGGTCAATTCCAACCAAAATCTTCCTGAAGACCCGGCACCTGTGGAGGTTACCAACCAAAGTACTGTCCATGAAAAAGTTCCTGAGGGAATAGTGGTCGAAGAAGCCCCCGAGCAGGTGTCGAAGCCAACGATTGAGTTGGATCCACTAGTCGTTTTAATTCCTTCTGCGGAGGTAGATGCCTCTAAAGGCCCTCAACAGGTTCCGACTAGTGTTAGTAATCCTTCTCAACCTAACAAGTTCCCTTTTCGTCCCCGATTTATTGAGAATAAGGAACTTGATGAGGCGTCGGGAAAGATATCGGATCATCAAATCAAGATGCATCCTGATTCGATTTTTGCCGGTTATAATGACTTGGTAATCCGGGTATGTATTCTACGACCAATT
This sequence comes from Phyllostachys edulis, assembly GCA_036346405.1. Classification (NCBI taxonomy): domain Eukaryota; kingdom Viridiplantae; phylum Streptophyta; class Magnoliopsida; order Poales; family Poaceae; genus Phyllostachys; species Phyllostachys edulis. The sequence continues at coordinate 41,995,955 of CM070566.1, forward strand.
CTATTGTCTTTCTTAAAAGTTTATAGGAAACTTTAAAAGAGAAAAATGCTATTTGTGTAGCATATGGTCGAGAATTTCGCTGTGGTTGGAGGACTAACCCAGCGAATTAAGGACTTGGAGCAAAAACACTCCGAACTGGAAAGTAAGGACCTTCCTCTTAATCTTTTTCCTTCTTCAATGCTTTGTCCTTCTTTAATTATTTTCCCTTATCGTATTCGATAGATCTGGAAAAAATAAGAGAAGAAGTCGTGGCTGGTAAAGCCAAGATAACTCTGCTTGAAGAAGAAAACTAGGCTAAGGACCGGTCGATTGCGGAGGCATCGACCAGGAGTGAAACACAAATCAAGAGAATTGAAGGTAACTGGTCGTAGACTTGACTTATTATCTTTCTCTAATCATGTTTGTGCTTTATCACTTGTTTTACTCGTGTAGAGCAAACACAAGCTTTGAACAGAACCAAGAAGGCTCTGGAATTTGAGCACGAAAAAGAGGCAGCTCTTGTGCAGAGTCTTGACGACAAGATTCATGCCCTGAACAAGATGATGTTCGATATGGGATCTGGATCAAGCATGCCTGATTTAAGAGATCCAGTGGAGAAAATGAACTACATGGGCCAACTTCTAGAAGATCTCAATGGTCTGCTCAAGACTACTCGAGAGAATTATGCCCATACAATGAAAAAAGGCGTTGCTACTGGAGTTAGTTTTGCACTGGCAAAACTGAAAGCTTCCGACCCCTCTATTAATCTCCAAGTCGTTGAAGATGACTTCAACTGCCTGCCTAACGAGGTGACCGAGCTTATAGAAGAACTTAGGCCACTTGGAGAAAACATTGTAGAGGAGATGGAGGTCAGATCTCCATGAAACAGTAGTTTGTCTGGAAATACTCAAAAGTAGAACATTGTAATATAAGAATTGTAAATAAAACTTACCTTTCTGTCATCAACAAAGATCTTTTTTATTCCGTTGACTTTGAATTCTCGTATACTCCCTAGCCCTGGACTGCTTTGTAGTAGGAGAACTTTACTAGACAAGCAGTTTTAGCCAAGAAGGAGATAAAAGTCGAAACCTTTGTTTTGAGGGTATATTCTGATCATAAGACAAAACTGATCGTAACAATACTAGGAAATCATTTTGGTCGAAACCAGTGTATGATTTCGACTAGTTATAGATTTTGTGTTTGTCATAATCGAAATACCAAACAAAATTGTATATGGTCGAAAAAAAGATTTGTTGTATTGACAAAAGTAGAAGTGCAAAAAATGCATGCAAAACGATAAGTGATCGTATTTATATATACGACCCTAAACTGGTCGAAAAATACTATTAAGAATAGAAGATATAAAAATCATTTCGCAAAACGTGCCCAGGCTCTGGTCCGACTGGTAGCGAGGATCGTAAGAAAAGAACCGTTGCTAGGAAGCTCCTTCCAGTTGGTAGGACCACGTGCGAAAAAGGAGAGACTTCGACTAGGAGGCTTTCCGTGTCCCGACCAGTAGCCAAACGAGAGTAGAACAATTTGTTGAAACAAAGAACTATACTCTTCATAGTCTTAAACATATAAGGCACTATATATGAAGTTTTTTATGCTCTGTACACTCATGTGGTCACACGTTAAAATCATTCATGGAACGATCGCGGCTAGGACCTATACAGCGTATGACACAGATGTCGTTGCCAAAGAGTAACAGAGATCCTCATAAAGGATATCAGAGAGAAAAAATTGTCTTCTCCGACCATTTTAAACAACAATAATAGGTGACCAGAATATAGGTATAGATATATAAACTATATCACTCGTTGAAAAAGTATTTAATGAATGTACTAATGAAATAAAAAGAATTGAAATAATGTAAAAAAGGATTTAGACATAGAACTTACGCAATTGATCAATGTTCCAAGAATTTGACAAAACTTGCCCGTCTAACATGGCTAATCGTACAGAACCTGGTCGGGTGACTTCGACCACGGTGTAAGGACCTTCCCATTTGGGAGAAAGTTTATTGCGATTTGCCTGATTCTGAATTTTTCGAGAACGGATCACCCTGACAAAGAAGGTGCGAGGTTGCACCTTACGACTATGGTACCGCCGCATGGCTTGTTGATATACTGCTGATCGTACTAGGGCTTGGTTTTGTCGTTCTTCAAGGAAATTGATGTCGTCGAGTCGTCGTTCATTCTGATCGCTTCCGTTGAAACAATCAGTTCGAGCAGAGCGAAGTTTTAGTTCTGGAGGAAGCATGGCTTCAGCACCATAAACTAAGAAAAATGGTGTTTCACCGGTCGCACGACTGGTCGTGGTTCGAATGGCCCATAATACAGATGAGAGTTCTTGGACCCAAGCTCCTAACCGTTTGATTAACTGGTCTAATACTCGGCGTTTGATCCCTTGCATGATGATACCATTGGCTCTCTCAACTGCTCCGTTGCTTTGCGGATGAGCGACTGAAGCGAAATGAACCTTGATACCAAGTTCATCGCAGAATTCTTGGAATTGACCGCTTGAGAACTGGGCACCATTGTTTGTGATTATACGACTGGGCACACCAAATCGTGTGATCGCATTTTTTGTGAGAAATCTCTTAGCAGCCTCAGTTGTAGTTTTAACAACGGGCTCGGCTTCAATCCATTTTGTAAACGTGTCAATCATGATGAAAAGGAATTCGAAGCCCCTGGGGGCTCTTGGGAAAGGTCCCAAGATGTCCAATCCCCAGGTTGCAAAAGGCCAAGAAAGAGGAATTGTTTGCAGAGCTTGTGCCGGCTGATGTACTTGTCGGCTATGAAACTGACATTGTACGCGCCGTCCACGAGCTCTTTGGCATCATGAAGGGCGGTTGGCGAGAGTATCCTTGTCCAAGGCTTTACCGACCCGTGTTCTGTAGGAATGATGTGCTCCACAGACTCCTTCATGGATTTCGGTTAGCAACTTAATGCCATCCGTTTGAGATATGCATCTCATCAACACTCCGTGAGATCCTCGTTTATACAAGGTACGTTCGATCAGAGTGTATGATTTGGCTTTTCGTGCAATACGATCAGCCTCTACATCATCTTATGGAATGAGGTCATGCTGAAGATAATTGTAGATCGATGTCATCCAGTCTCTACCTTGATCGTGACAGCGCCAACCATCAACGACCTGTGGAGCATCCATGTTCTCACGATTGGTTTGTACGACCTGTAAAGAAACATGCATGATCTTGGAAGGCTCGACTACCAAGGGTGAATCGAGTTGCTCGAGAAAAATTCTGAGCGGGATGGTTGTCCAAGTGGAGGCTATCCGTGCCAACTGGTCTGCCAGAAAGTTTTCCTTTCTAGGAATATGCTGGATCTAAAAACCGAAGAAGTGCTTTTCAAGTTTTCGTACTTCCGCCAGGTAAGATGACATCTTGGTACTCGAGCATTTATACTCTTTCCCTACTTGATTCGCTACTAGTTGAGAATCGCCTTTCACTAGTAATCTGTGAATCCCGAGCGAACGAGCTGCTCGAAGTCCTGCCAGTAAACCTTCATATTCTTCCATGTTGTTTGTGGTAGGAAAATTTAACTGGATGGCGTACTTGATGTGTTCGCCAGTAGAGGATATTAAGACAACTCCAGCCCCCGAGCCTTTTAACATCAAGGAGTCGTCAAAGTACATTGTCCACTCATCGTGGTGTTTGTACTCGGGCCCTTGGGTGGGTTCAGGGTTTGTCCATTCGGCAATGAATTCTACTATTGCCTGGGACTTGATTGTTGTTCATGAGATGAAATGGAGGTCGAACACCCCTAGCTCAACCGCCCATTTTGCTATTCATCCTGATGATTCCCTGTTTCCAAGGACTTGACCAAGGGGATATCCGGTTGGTACGACCACTTTGTGGGCCTGAAAGTAGTGCCTTAGTTTCCTTGAAGACATAAGGAGACCATAGAGCAACTTTTGTACCTGTGGGTATCTTTCCTTTGGTCCATGTAAGACTTCACTTACGTAATAGACTGGTCGTTGAATGTTATTTCTTTCTATGACCAGTACACCGCTAACTGTCTGTGGTGTTGCTGCCACGTAAATTAGCAATGTCTCCCCCGATCTCGAAGAGACTAAGACCGGGGTTTTTGTTAGGTACTTTTTAAGTTCTTCAAAGGCATCGTTTGCCTCTTTAGTCCACTCGAAGTTTCCATGTTTCCGAAGAAGCTTAAAGAAAGGTAATCCTTTTTGCCCTAACCTTGCTATAAACGGCTTATACGCATACATCTGTTAGGTTAGTTTTGGATCTCTTTCTTCATGGTTGGAGGGCGCATCTGATCGATGGCTGCTATTTTCACTGGATTTGCTTCAATACCTCTAGCCGAAACTAGGAAACCGAGCAATTTTCCAGCAGAAACTCCGAACACACACTTTTTTGGATTCAACTTGAGGTTATGTCTTCTCAAATTGTTGAAAGTTTCTTGCAGGTCAGGAACGTGATCGCCCGCGTTGGTGCTTTTTACGACCAAACCATCAATATAGGCTTCCAGATTCCGACCTATTTGTGGACTAAAGGATTTTTTGCATTAACCTTTGAAAAGTTGCACCAGCGTTTTTGAGACCGAATGGCATTTTAACATAGCAGTAAGTGCCATACGGAGTGATGAAGGAAGTTTTCTCTTCATCTTCTTTACACATATTTATCTGGTGGTACCCTGAATACGCATCTAAAAAACTTAGTAACTCACACCCAGAAGTGGAATCTACAAGTTGGTCAATGTGAGGAAGGGGAAAATCATCCTTCGGACATGCTTTATTAAGATCTGTAAAATCGATACACATTCGTCATTTCCCATTATTCTTTCTAACCATTATAGGATTGGCGAGCCATTGAGGGTGGTCGACTACACGAATAAACCCAGCCTTAAGGAGTTTATCAATCTCCGACTGGATTGCTTCCTTCCGATCAGGTGCAAAACGCCACAGCTTTTGTTTGACCGGTTTTTTGTCAGGCTGGAGAGCTAGCTTGTGCTCGATCACCTCCCGGGGGACTCCGGGCATATCAGACGCTTGCCATGCGAACACGTCTTGATTCGCTCGGAGGAAGGAGACGAGCGACTCTTCCTATTTGGGGTCGAGACTTGCTCCGACCAGAATCTTGCGGGTAGATAAGTCAGCGTTTTCTGACCCAGGTGATGACTTGGCGCTGTCTGGAAGAGCGCCTCTGTCGAGTGGTACCGCCTTTGTCTGGTCAAAAGGTTTGGGTGTCATCTTCGGCCTTGAGTGCTTGACCTGCATGGTAGATGGATTAGCCTCTCTGGTCGGAAGTTCATCGACCAGTTCAAAGGATTTCCGATCACACACATAAGCCATTTTCTGATCTCCTTGAATTGTGATGACTCCCTTTGGTCCCGATATTTTTAAACTTTGATAACCGTAATGCGTGGCTATCAAGAATTTTGCTAATGTTGGTCGACCAAGGATCCCGTTGTATGCGGATTCAAAGTTTACCACATCAAACAGAATCTTTTCCGTTCGGAAGTTATCGGGCTTTCCGAACGTAACCGGTAAGGAAACTTGTCCTATCGGTTTAGCGGTGGAGCTAAGAACTATACCGTGAAAGGCATATTTCACTGGTTTCTCCTTAGACCTGGGAACCTGCATTTCTTCTAAAGCCCCCGCAAATAATATATTCAAAGAACTACCCCCATCTATCAAGACTCGATTAACCCTACAATTATTAATGGTTGGTTCAACAACAATAGGGAACCTACCTGGTCGAGTCGAAGGAATGGGACAGTCTTCTTTGTTGAAGGATATTGTCGTGTCCGACCACTTTGATGGCTTGATGAGGGTCGGAGGTTCGACGAGGTTGACCTCCCGCTCCACGGCCTTCAGGTGACATTTCGATTCGTATGAAGAAGATCCTCCAAAGATCATGTTGACCGTGTGTTGAGGATCCTGGTACTCCATCTCTTCGTCACCATCTTTGTCCTTTTTGGAACTCGTCTCTCCGGGTTCCTGTATTGCGGGAAATGGTCCTTCACCTGCATAGTAATCCTGATCCGGTGTGCCGCCGATCGTATGCAGATCCTTATCATCCCCACGTGGCCTACGACCAGTGGAGGTTTCATCGACACCATCACCAGGTGTCGGTTCGCTCCTGGAATTGTCAAAAGCCGTAGGTGACTATCTTTCAGCCATAATTTCATCGAGAGTATAGAGATTCTTGGGTTGGGGTGCTGAAATCTCTTCACCTGTTTCACTGGTCGGAAGGACTGGGCTCGGGGTGGCTTCCGGATATTCCGAGCTGGTTGGAATGGCTAGAAGCGCCACTCGTCGTAATGGTGGGTCCTCATCCATCAGGTCGACTTCGCCAACGTCGGCGAGGTGCAAACCGGCGGAGGAGGAGGAGGATGACATGCCATTTTCTTGCATGGCACAGATGCATCCTTCCATGTCAAGGTTGGTGTAGTCCGCCAGGTCGAACCAATTCTCCTCATCCCAAGTCCCGGGCATAGTCGCATTTAGCGATTACAGGGAATGGTGAGGATTTTGATGAGCGAAGAATTTCTTCAGGAAGCTTGCGTCTTCTTCCCCACGGACGGCGCCAGCTGTCGACGATCGAGTCGCCGATCTTATGAAAATGAAAAGAGGAAAATGACGCGATAATTCCTGGGAGAGAATGGGGGCCGCTCTTTATTGATATGAACTGGATTTACAAGGGGGATGCTCACAACCCGACTGAGGACTAATCCTAATTACATCGGATATCTTGATTCTTTGTCTTGTGTTTACTGCGCTTTGTATTCGATGTCTTCGATCGCGCCTGTTGTTCTGTGTTTTTCCCACCGCCCTTTGGTCTTCGTACTTTGCCTTTAAATAACTTCTGAAGGGGTGGCAGTTACTCTTGGAGAAGGCGTCCCTGGTGAAGCATCGCGACTGGTCAGGGCGTAGTGCACAGTTAACAATGTGCATTAACTGTGCGACGGTTCAGTGCCCGAGAGTCACAAAACCGTATGGTAGTTATTGTCAGTGTCTCTTAGGATTATCTAACCGTGCAGTTTGAAGTATATAGCACATGTCATATGTATTGCACGGTTAGGATATATTCGGGATTTAGTTATAAATACCAGTTCATTACTATTTCCGAGCAGTTTACCTAGTCGGAAGCAGTTCATAGCGTGTACCTGGTCGGAGGCTAAGTACAGGACTTCGTCCGTCCAGGGTCCCCTTTATGTAACCTCTGGATCCTCACGACCAGTGGGGTCGTTAGTTTCAAGGGTTATGACCATGAAGACGTATGGTCTTTCATTATATATTAAAATAATATATAGAGGTTCTAATCCTCGTCACCGGTCTTATAGAAATAACTCTGGGCCTCAAGTAAATGAATTCAGACTTAACTCCATCTAAGTGAGAAGTCCTAACTGAACTAGAGCTCCGATGATTATGCGTACTGCTCCTCTGCAAGCACTACATGATAACCAGTGCTCCAAACAGTCCAAGTCCACACTTAATGAGTTAAAAGGGAATTCATCAACAACGGGTATGTGACCGTGTTGGCTCCCAAGATCAGTGACCAACACGTCTTGTAATACCCTAAAAATTAATTCGGGAAAGAATGAATAAATCGGGAGAGAATAATTAAATCGGGAGAATGTTTCTTTTAGCAAAGCGATTGAATAGGAGAAAGAGGGGGTTTTAATGTAATACTCCGATTTATTCTATGAAAGAAAGTGTTCAAAAGAGAAATTAGACATAAAAAGGGGGTTTCTTGCAGTTTTTGACAACTTTGGGCCTCGGGCCTTGGCCCAGGAGGCCCATGAGGGGCCGGCCACCAATAAAAGGAGGGGGGGGGAAACCCTAGTGCTACAGTACCACGGCCTCTGGTACTGTAGCTCCGCACTGTAGCACCCCCCCTCCCCCCTACTGCTATGCCAAGAGGAGAAAGGATGGAGAGGAAGGAAGAAGGAGAAACGCCGGGAATTGGCCAATCAAGGAGAAAGCAAGGGAAAAGAGAAGGAGAGGATCCTCGTGCGGCGCTGGTGTGGGTGTTCGCTGTCGATTCGTCAAGGGTAACGATGATCCCGATAGTTTAGATGGATAATTAATTGTTTAATCGTTACCGGTTAGTAGATCCGTTTCTGTCCAGTAGTTTGGACGTGAGTTTTGATGTCTGTAGAGGCAGTATCTGGGGATGAGTTCTCCTAGAGATAGTTGGGTGGTGTCGTTAGCTTTCCGTGGCCGCCAAGAACTCTCAAATCCTATTAACGGTTAAAAAGTTATGAATTGTTTAGTGCCGCTGTCCTGTTAATCTGTCAACATCCTGAAAGTCTGTAGAAATTGGTGTTAATCTATTAGTTAAATACGAAATCAGAGGATCTTGTTATAACGAAAAAGATGGGTAATTTCCATACCTTTCCAGAAAGCCAAAGAACGCAATATTTGGACTTTCGTAGGAAAAGTTATGACTTTTTTTGTGTGCTGTCCAGAGAACCCGATATGATATTTGTTGTCCTAAAGAGTGGCTTGGTAGGGGCATTTGATGGCAGAATCAGAAGGGCTCCCCAACTAAGTTTATTTAGATAATTTTATTATCTTTTCATAAAGTGTTAGAACACCTGATTTGGATTCCTGAGCAGAAAGTTATATAATTTAGAAGTTGACTGTCCGCAGTGGACACTTAATCGATCGGTAGAAATTGGAAGGTTGGGAAGCGCTTGGGAGTTTAGCGAGTTCAATTGTGTTCTTATTTGTTTATGGGTCCAGTATGCTTGTCTTAGATTGGGTTATTATTATGTTCAGGTGGGAGGGTGATCCCAGGGCAGCGCCTTCTTCGCGTCCATCGTCCTCGCGTGGTTGAGGCAAGTATTCGGGTTAAAGAATAATGATGATTGTTTGCTAAGATTGATTGTGTCTTGATCGTGATTGCCATGCATGGATGTTATTGTGATGAATTACAATATATCTTGGTATATTCAAGCTATGGTTAAAGTTTCCTGTGTTCATGGTTAATGCTTACACGTTACTATGTACATGTTGGATTCATATGTTTAGAAGATAATGTCATTGAACATATGCATGTAGTAAGCATGATTGAGTTTTGGTCACGTGATGACCAAGTATGAATTGTTGAGGTCCCGTCATGTCGATGACGGGCTAGAAATCCCCACATTCGTGTAATGTGGGCAATGAGTAAAGAGGTCCCCATCATGCCGATGATGGGCAAAGGTCCCTATACTTGTGGAGTATAGGCTCTTGGTCCCTATTGCCGAGTGCATAGGCATGGGTATACATCGACGGTTGTATACCCGCATTACCGTAAAATGCGAAAAGAGATAAAGATTAAAAGGTGCATTGCATGGTTGCATTACATAAGCATGAAGGCTATGTTTAGCGTAATGTTTAATTGTGAATATTAATCTTTGTGGCGGTGTTTCTAGATTTGGCCTTGTTGATACTTTTGAGTCTGTGGACTCACCCTTGCTTTGTTGTGCTTTTAGGTACCACGGCAAGAGCGGCATGCATGGGAGGGAGTAGCTTTTACTGGATTGCACACACTACCCTTCATCCTAATAAAATCATATCATGTAGTTCATACTATATGAATGAGTAAACTGTTAAGTTTCATTAATAGATTTGGTTGAGTGTTTTGGTCTATCTGTAATGTTGAGATTAGCAAGTTGGATTATGCTAAATATTTCTCCATCGGATTAGACTATATTATATGCTTGGATGATAGTGAATGTTGATTTGTTGATGAACTGTAATAAGTAAACCAAGATGGGAAGGAAGGATACCTTCTCCATGATTTATTACTGCTTGTGAATCTAGTTTAATGATGAATCTGAATCGATAGAAATTAATGGTGAAGGAAGGATACCTTCTCCATATATTGGATGTTTTATTTATGCCTTCCTATGATATTTCATTGGTACCTCCGGTATTAATTAATAATACAAAGGAGGTTCTGCCGAATTTTGGTAAGATGGTTGTAGATAGTTCGTTTTACTTGTTTAATTTAGTAGCATTCCAGGCTCATGGTGGGCTGGGGTGTTACACGTCTATACCCTCATTCAACATCAATCACAGTCATACAATAATAATACATTGATAATCCAAAATACATACAACATAATAGTTAAGTCTACAACTAATACATGATGGCCGATCGGCCAAATTCAAATAAGAGTATTAAGTAGCAGCAGAAGTAATGTAAATAAACCAAAAGGTCCAGCAATGGTGTGCCCCATAACCTATGGCAACCAACTGTGAGTTAAAGAATAGCACTACTCGTTAGCGCCGCCTAAATCGGCGCTAACGAGCTCGTCGGGTGAAGCATCTTCCTCACCTAAATTTATAGCAACCAGGTTAAGTACAAATGTACTCGCATGTCTTACACAAAGGAAAAATTATTTATGCTTAGAGGTTATTCAAAGGATGGCAATAGTGGCTAAGTTTTGCAGAAAACACAATAATTTTCATCCTACACATACTAGTCTTCAATTGCCATTTTATAAACAAGTTTTTAAAGCAAAAGGTAAACAAGTGACATAGATATACATTAATAAACAATTGAAACAAAAAAAATACCAAGGTGGCTGCCCACTTTGGTAAACTAAAATACACGAACACCCATTCATGCCAATACCAAGTTGTAACCATGTCAATTTTAATTCAAAGTCTAACAATAATGACTCCTAAATTCAAGCGGTCGTCCGTAACCTTGGACATGGCTATTCGAATAGATTTACACTCTGCAGAGGTGTACTACTTTGCCCACATGACTCGATTAGCCCGTAAGCCTCCAGATAATGACACACTTCCTTAGGTATGTCGGCCGGGGAAATCGAGATTCGATACTTTTTAGCAGGAAAGCACTATTGAGATAAGTCCCTCTTTGCAAGATGAACCCCAAACTTAGTACAAACGACCGATAGTGCTTGCTAAGCGGGCTCGCAAGTTGTGTTGGAAATACCGATACAATGTAAATAAAGAAAAATAGCGCTCCCATGCACATTATAGAAAATTACATCAGCTTCTACGGATAAATGATCAAACACAAGTGTCCTCACACCACCTGGAACTTAACCCAATCAAACATTCCCCTTACTTGACCAAGCCGGTTCCCACCTCCAGCGTGTGGTAGCACGAGTTATACTTGAATTAACGATGTCACCAAAGTTCGGTCCTTGTTGGTCCAGACAAGACAACCACAAAAACCGAGTCTCATGCATAACAGCACTCACACTAGCAACCACTTGTCCAGACCCAAAAATCTTTTGAAATAACAAAGTTTAACTTACGAAACAGATACGAAGATCTGAAATAAAAAGAAGATAAGAAAGTTTTTTGTCTCCCATGATTGACGGGTTATTCCCGATAATCGATCTACCGCAAAACTAGACATGCATGGCTAAGCAAAATATGACATAACTAACTACACATCACAAAAATATCAACACAACAAAAATAGCATGCAAGCAATTATCATTGCACTAACTAATAAAAAACCGGTATCAATATGATGCAAAAAGAAATTTCAAATGATGCTAACCTTGCTGGAAGTCAAGTTGTTCACTCTCGGTGGCAAAGGAGTCTATGTCGATCACTTCGGACTCTAAAGAATAAAGACATCGAATAAACACTGAGAAATATCATAAAATTCAAATTGCTCAAAATACATGAATTTTCTACGGTAGCTATATGCTGATTTTAGATATATTTATGTGAAAGAATTATTCCATTTGGAGTTAGTATGTGAAAGTTATAGCAATTTGAAAATCAGTTTATCAGAAATTGCTGAAAAATGCAATCTGTCACTATTCATCCGAATTTAATTATTTGGTGAAAATTTGTAGAGTAGTAGTGAGAACATGATTGCATAGATAAATAGAGAATAAAATTATAAGACCAAAATAACTTGGTTTTTCTCATTTGGAGTTTAGAAACATTTTCTATGAATTTTTCAAAGTTAAAAGCATTTTCTAGTGTAAAAATAAATGGGTTTTGGATCAATCTCTAAAAACTATATTTTCTGTGACAGCGACAAGTTTGAAACCTATTTTTTTTTAACTTAAAACAGAAGGGGAAGCACCCCTACTATATATATTAATAAAAGGAATAATGTACAAAAGAGGAAGGGGAAAGGATTTACAAGAGCACCCAACAACTTAACCGAAATATCTCAGCCAACCTACTTTACAAGTTTGAAACCTATTTTAAAATAAAGTTCATTAAAAATTAAAAATAACAAAATTGGTTTCACTTATTTTGGAGTTAAAATGAACTAGTCATGCATTTTTGAAGTTATTCTTTTTTTCAGTGTACAAATAATTGATTTTCAGATTTTCTTAAGCATTTTAGACTTTTTCTACCGAGTGCTTTGCTAGTCTCAGTCACTAACATGTGGGGTCTAATGAATAGTGTGTTTTTCATTTAAAAATCCCGAATTCAGCCGAACTGACAGGTGGGACCTGCCCACCATAGACTCAGTTCTATGAACTTAGTTCACCGGTGCACATTACAGTGCACGGGCACTTAAGGGACTTGGGCCCACATGTCATACACCCTATCGCTTTTACTTAACTCTTCTGATTTCCGTTCCCGGTCCCACGTGTAAGTGACATATCAATACGTTAAGACAACACTTTAATTACTAATCGTCACCATTAGGTCTAATTGTCGAGCTACAGTGCTAGTCAGCGTACAACAACGGGAACTCTCCCATCCGCGCAATTGCTCGGCGGCTCGCCGGCACTACACGCCATGGCGGCACCAACCAAGAGCATGGACGGGTCCACAATAGTACTGCGCATCTATTGGGGGTGGTGGCAATGACTGAGATGGACTGTACCGGCGGCTAGCCAGAGAGGGGCGGCGCTACGCTACGGCCAAAACATGCATGCACATATAAGCTCTGCATTGTCCTCTTAAGCGTGTGCCACAACATCTAAGAGGTACTAGGGTGCTACCTGAGCCAAGAAGAGAGGTTAGGGATGACCGAAGTCATGTCGGCGATGACGAAGACGACGGCGGCGGCTCGGCTCCACGAGGAGAAGGCACTCTGGTGAGAGAGAAATGAAATGAGTGGCCAGGATAGCTTCAAGAAGACGACAAGATAGTGTCTGAACACACAATCGAGGATTGGCTTACCAAAACGGAGTGGGAGACAAAGAGGCGTTCTTCGGCCGAAAAAATGAAATAACTTCAAATCCACGAGCTCCTGTCGTGCATTGCTAAAATTAGGTGAGGGGTTTTCATTGTCATACTTAAAAACACGATATGATGCGTAAGTTTGAGGATAATACTCACCAGAGACACGAATGACCAAAAAGGTGCCTTGTGGAGCGCGCACTGGAGGTGTGAATGGCACGGTTGTGTCCCGCGAGCTACAAATGAAATCAAGATCGCGCATTAGCAAAAATGGAAATGGCATTGAAGGTAGGAGCTGAGGGACAAGGTGGTGCGGATTTTACCAGAGAGATGAGCAAATGCGAGCTTCCTACTCCTCGGCCGAAGAGAGGAGAAGTGAGGAATTGCTAGGGTTTGGAGGGTTTTTAACCCGGGAAGATGACAGGGTGGCAACGACATTAGACGGAGAAGCTCGGGGAGTGGTGGATGGAGCGGTGGATTGACAGCGTCAACTGGAGCGGACAAGACGCGGCGGCCGTGTGGCGAGGGCGCCCTAAGCACGCCCTGCGCGAGGAGGAAGAAGGAGCTGTCCAGTAGGGTCCATCGGTCAGTGATTAAAAGCACCCCGAGTCGGAGCCTGGTGTGACGCACTAAAGCTATGGGGTTGGGTTGAAACGAATCAATAGGGTCGGGCTCAAGTCAGACTGAGTCTAAACCGTCGACTGAGATTTAAATCTAACTTCTCTACTTTAACCGCGCCACTAAAAATAGCCATAAAAATCCTAAAATTCTGAAATTAATTAGAGAGGTTCCTGGGATGATCTAGTTCTCTAATAAAATCTTAAGCCTCATTATTCAAGAGTTATTTTCTTAGTTTAAATTCAAACCTACAATAGGTTGTTGCAATTAGTTTGAATTTTCTGGGGGTTAATTTAAGTTCCAAAAATTTGGTAAAAATTATTTTTATTCTTGATAAATATTTTAGTATTTAAATAAATTATCTCCCAGAGAACTTTATAAGCATTTGTTTCTGTTTTCACTTTGGAGTTAGATTTGAGTTATAGGTTTATTCTTTGATTGAGATTTTCCAAGTGCAATAAAATATACAAATGTTTCAAAAACAATATGCATGCTCATGAGATGCATACTAATTATCATTAATTAACTTTAGGATGTGACAAACCTCTCCCCCCCCACTACAAAAGATCTCGACCCCAAGATCTCGGTAGTTCGAAAGTTGGACAGGAAGGTTCTAAAAGATACAACATCTGTTGTCTTGATTTCCTTCAAAGATAGTGCCAAGATATCCTAACAAGGTTACAAGGAATTTCTATTACATTTTTCTTTCCGTTGCTTTGTTTAACCTTTCATTTCTTGATTCGAAGGCACTTCAGACAAAAGGAAAAAGGTCAGGGTATTCGGTTCGTATCCTGTCTTCACGCTCCCAAGTTGCTTCATCTTCAGTATGGTTGCTCCATTAAACTTTTAAGAACTTGATGTTGTAATTTCTTGTCTTGTGTTCCGTTTCTTCAAGAATGCGTATCGGGTGTTCCCGATAAGAAAGATCGGGTTGCAAGTCAAGTGCTTCCAACTGAGTAGCTTCAGTTGGGACTCGGAGACATTTCTTCAGTTGTGATACATGGAAAACATCATGCACATCTGAGAGAGAGGCTGGAAACTCCAATTGATATGCCACCGATCCTTGTTTCGCTAGAATTCGGAAAGATCCGATGTAGCGAGGTGCTAATTTCTCCTTGACTTGGAAATGATGTGTTCCTTTCATTGGTGTGACTTTAAGGTAAACATGATCGTCCACCTCAAAGATCAACTCATGATGACGACGGTCGGCATAAGACTTCTGACGAGATTGAGCCGTCCGAAGTCGCTCACGGATCATGTGAACTTCTTATTATGCGTCCTCCACCAAGGTCGGTCCATAGAATGGCCTCTCCCCGGTCTCGGACCAGTTCAATGGTGTCCTACAACCTCGATCTGAAACGATCACCTTTGGTACACCGTGGAGATAAACAATTCTTGAGATATTAAAGCTCTGCTAACTTGGCTCCGGTGTAGGTGGTCTTGACGGGAATGAAATGGGCAACTTTTCTCAATTGATCCATGATCACCCATATAGAATCGGACCCGGTTTGAGTCCTCGGAAGGCCAGTAATGAAGTCCATCCTGACTTTCTCCCATTTCCACATGGGAATGGACAGAGGATGGAGTGTACCCACTGGCTTCAAATGCTCGGCTTTAAACTTTTGGCATACATCGCACTCAGCAACGTACCGTGCGATCTATCGCTTCATTCGGCTCCACCATAACCTCTTCTTCAGATATTGGTACATCTTGGTACTCCCGGGGTGGATTGAGAATTAGGAGTTATGAGCTTCCTTGAGGATCAATTCCCTCAACTTGTGATCATATGGCACCACCAAATGGTTCCTGAACCATAGGGTGCCTTGTGCATCCTCGGTGAAATATTTTGCCTTACCTTGCTTCAAATTCTCCTGGATTCGGGCCACTTCCATGTCGGTCTTCTAGGCTTGTTTAATCTGGTCCCCAAGTGTGAAATTCACTTTTAGGGCAGCAACAGACCCTTCTTCGATCATCTCTAGGCTCAGTCGTTGCAACTCAGTGCACAAGCCTGCTGAAACGGGTGTTACCAACAAACAGTTGCATTGAGACTTTCCACTCTACGCATCGGCCACCACATTGGCTTTTCCTGGGTGGTAATGAAGTCCCATATCATAGTCCTTGATGAACTCTAGCCATTTTCTTTGCCTCAAGTTCAGATCGGCTTGGATGAAAATATATTTGAGGCTCTTGTGATCGGTGTAGATCTCGCAACGATTACCGATGAGGTAATGTCGCCAAATCTTTAGAGCATGGACTACTACTGCTAGCTCCAAGTTGTGTGTAGGATAATTTGCTTCGTGTGGTCTCAATTGCCTTGATGCATACGCCACCACTTGGTCTTCTTGCATAAGCACACAACCGAGCCTGTGGCGAGATGCATCGTAGTATATATCGAAGCTCTTGTGAATGTCGGGCAGAATGAGTACTGGAGCTTTGCAGAATGAGTACTGGAGCTTTGGTTAGATATTCTTTAAAAATCTAAAAACTTGCTTCGCACTCTGCTGACCATTCGAACTTCCTTTCTTTCTTTAGAAGCTGGGATATCGGCCTTGCAATTTTAGAGAAATTCTTGATGAACCTGCGGTAGTAACCCGCAAGTTCAAGAAAACTGCGGATGTCAGTGATGCTCTTGGGCCATTGCCAATTTAATACATCTTGCACCTTGCTCGAGTCAACTATGATACCGCCCTTGGATAGTACATGACCCAAAAAGCTAACTTCACGAAGCCAAAACTCGCACTTGCTGAATTTAGCATAGAGTTGATGTTGACGAAGCATCTCCAACACAAGCCTCAAGTGCTTCTTGTGTTCTTCATCAGACTTGGAGTAGATGAGGATGTCATCGATAAACACGACAATGAATTGATCTAGATACTCCATAAAAACCGAATTCATAAGGTTCATGAAGTATGCTAGTGCATTTGTCAATTTGAAAGACATGACAGTGTACTCATACAAACCGTAACGAGTAGAGAATGTTGTCTTTGGAATATCTTTGGCTTTGACTTTGATCTGATGGTAGCCCAACCTCAAGTTGATCTTAGAAAACACTTGAGCTCCACTCAGTTGGTCAAACAACTCATCAATCATGATGAGTCCACACACATCTGCAAACTCTTGTCTTTCTTCTTAACGAAGATTGCCGGGCATCCCCAAGGTGAGGAGCTCGGTCGAATAAAGCCTTTATCTTGAAGATCCTTGAGTTGCTCCTTCAATTCTACCAATTTGTTGGGAGGCATTCGGTACGGTCGTTTTGAAATGGGCGCAGTACCGGGTGCAAGCTCAACCACGAATTCAACTTCGTGATCAGGGGGCATGCCCGGGAGTTCTTCGAGGAATACATCCGGGTACTCACATACCGCTAGTACCCTTTCTATTTCAAGAGTGGTACTCACTTCCAAAGCATAAAGATGAGAACCGATAGTTTTTGGAGCAAAAACGACTTGATTTCCGTCTTCACTTGTGATAGAATTTGACCTTGATTCTTGGAAAGCCAATCCATCCCTAATATAACATCAATACCCACTGAATTTATCACTATTAGATGTGCCAAAAATTCAATCCCTTGAATCTCCACTTTTACGTCTCAGCAGACTTGATCGGTTTGCAGAACCGACCCCAGAGACTGAATGTGGTATGGGGGCTGAAGCATATGCATTTGAAATTGGTGATGTGCAGCAAACCCTCTTTTGATGAATGAATGTGATGCTCCTCAATCGAACAAAACAGCAGCTGGGTGCAAATTAATAAGTAACGTACCAAAAACGACGTTCAGTGCGTCGTTTGCCTCCTCGGCGGTGACGTGGTTTACCCGACCATGTGCTGGGACTTGGGGAGGTGTAGACGCTGCCCTCGGGGGTGTTGAAGGCCTCACTGGAGCTGGTGGTGGAGTTGGAGTTGGACCGGTGTAGACTCGCGACTTCCCATGTGCTTTCGCCAAGCACTGATGCGCGTAGTGTCCCGGGCGACCACAGTGAAAGCATGTGACACTCGGCCAGATGTAGCAGCTGTTTGGGGGCTGATTTCCCCCATTATTTCGCTGCCCAAAAGGTAGTGGAGGTCTTGGTACAAAGGTTGATGGCCTTGGTGGCGCCAGAGCTTGAAATCGGGGTGCTTGGGGCGGACCGGTGCGCGGTCTCGAAAAATAGCCGCTTGCTGAAATTTGGATAGCTCTCTTCCTCTTTCTAGCTTTATCCAAAGTTTGACTTTTGTTCTCCACCACTATGGCCTTATTGACCATATGCTGAAAGTTCTTGAAGTCACGCGATCGAGCAAGTCGTTGGAGCTCCGTCGACGTCGTCAATCCACCGCTCAATGCGACCACTCCCCAAGCTTCACCAGCTAACGCCGCTCCCACTCTGTCTCTCGCCCGGGGATAATACCCCCTCCTTCACCTCCTTTCAGCTCATTCTTCCTCTCGGGGCTGAGGGAGAAGAAGCTCTCTTGTGCGCCATCGTCGTGTAAGCTTCGCTTTATCGTGTTCCCTCGACTCTACATTCCGTGCTATCTCCATTTTTGCTAATGGGAGATCATGCTTTGGTTTGTAGTCCCTGGAACTTCTTTGTGCCATTCTTCACTCTAGAGCACGCACCGAAAGCCAACATCGTGTCAACGTCCACTACGGTGAGTATTATCCTCGATCTTGCACGTCATATCGTGTCTTTGGGTATGATATTGAAAACCCCTCAACTAATTTGGGCAATGCATGACAGGAGCTCGTGGATTTGAAGTTGTTCCATTTTTTGGCCAACGTTCACTGTTTCATCTCGCACTCCGTTCGGGTAAAGCATTGTCCGATTCCTTACTCCCATAGTATCTCATTAGCTCCCTTGTACTTTTTTGAGTATTCATTTATCTTAGTTCTCCTCAGTATCTTCTCTCCATGTTGAAGCTCATCGCCGCCGTCATCTTCTCCGTCGCCGGCCCAGCTCTGAGCTCCTCCGAACCTCTCCTTAGACCTCGTAGGTACTTGGGCATCCGCTGGTCTGGACAATGCGGAGCTTGTATGTGCATGCACATTTTGGTCGTAGCTTAGCGCCACCCTCCTCCAACTAGCTGCCAGCACAGGGCATCTCAACCGTCCCCACTAGTTCGAGAAGATGCGCACTGCTATTGTGGATCAATTCCGGGTCTTGGTCGGTGCCGCCAAGGCGCCAGCGCGCCGGCGAGCAGCCGAACGCCGCAAGCACGCTGTTGAAACCCCATTGTGTCTGTTGACCCAGATCAGAGCGTGACAATTAGGATTAAACGGTGATGATTAGAAGTTAATGGCTGTCTTAACGAGTAAATGTGTCGCTTACGCGTGGGACTCGGAACATAAATCAGAAGAGATAATTGAAATGCCGTAGATGATGACATGTGGGTCCCACACTTAAGTGCGTAGTGCACGCTGCGATGCACCGGGTGGACCGAGTTCATTAGACCGTGTCTATGAAACGGGCCCACCCTTTAGTTCGGGTTAAATCAGAGTTTAAATGAAAAACGTCACTGTTCATTGGACCCCACTGGTCTGCGTCTGCGGCTAGCACAACGCTCGGTAGAAAAAGTACTAAATGCTATTAGAAATTCTGAAATGGTTAATTTATACATTGAAAATTCAAATAACTTCAAAATTGCATAACTAATACATTTTAACTCCAAAATGAATGAAACTAGTTTTGATAATTTTTATTTTGAATGAACTTTAATTTAAAATAGGTTTCAAACTTGTCTTTGCCCTAGAAAATTTAGTTTTTGGAGATTGATCCAAAACCTATTTATTTATACACTAGAAAATGCTTTTAACTTTGAAAATTCATAGAAAATATTTCTGGACTCTAATTGAGATAAACCAAGTTATTTTGGTCTTATATTTTTATTCCCTATTTATCTACATAACCCTTTTCTCCACCACTATTCTACAAATTTTCACCAAATAATCAAATTCGGATGAATAGTGACCGAAGTGCATTTTTCAGCATTTTCCGAAAAACTGATTTTCAAACCATAACTTTCACATACTAACTCCAAATAGAATAATTCTTTCACTTAAATTCATATAAATTCAGCATCTAGCTACTGTAAAAAATTCATGCATTTTTTAGTACTTTGAAGTTTATGGTATTTCTTAGTGTTTATTCGATGTCGTTAATTCTATAGAGTCCGAAGTGATCGACGTAGACTCCTTCGCCACCGAGAGTGAACAACTTGACTTTCAGCAAGGCAAGTATCATTTGAACTTTCTTTTTGCATCATATTGATCCTAGTTTTTGATTAGTTAGTGCAATGATAATTGCTTACATGCTATTTTCATTATGTCGATATTTTTGTGATGTGTAGTTAGTTTTGTCCTATTAATGAGGTTATCCTTGAATTATTCCAGTACTTATATGCTTAAGTTAGGTTGTGTGAAATATATATTATGTATATGGGATTGCTTAGCCATGCAAGTCTAGTTTTGTAGTAGATCGATTGTCGGGAGTAACCCGTCAATCATGGGGGACACAAAACTTTCTTACCTTCTTTTTATTCCAGATCTTCGTATCTGTTTCTTAAGTTAAACTTTGTTTATTTCAAAAGAGTTTTGGGTCTGGACAAGTGGTTGTTAGTGTGGGTGCTGTTTTGCACGAGACTCGGGTTTTGTGGTTGTCTTGTCCGGACCAACAAGGACCGAACTTTGGTGACGTCGTTAATTCAAGTAAAATTCATGCTACCACATGCTAGAGGTGGAAACCGACTTGGTCAAGTAAGGGGAAGGTTTTTATTGGGTTAAGTTCCAGGTGGTGTGAGGACACTTGTGTTTGATCATTTGTCCATAGGAGCCGATGTAATTTTCTATAATGTGCATGGGAGCACTATTTTTCTTTATTTACATTGCATCTTTATTTCCAACACAACTTGTGAGCCCGCTTAGCAAGTGCTATCGGTCGTTTGTACTAAGTTTGGGGGTTCATCTCGCAAAGGGGGGACTTATCTCAATAGGGCTTTCTTGCTAAAAAAGTACCGAATCTCGATTTCCCCGGCCGACAAACCTAAGGAAGTGTGTCATCATCGGGAGGCTTATGGGCTAATCGAGTCATGTGGGTAAAGTAGTACACCTCTGCAGAGTGTAAATCTATTCGAATAGCCGTGTCCACGGTTATGGACGACTGCTTGAATTCGGGAGTCGTTATTGTTAGACTTTGAATTAAAATTGACATGCATGGTTATAACTTGGTATCGGCATGAATGGGTGTTCATGCACTTTAGTTTATCAAAGTGGGTAGTCACTTTGGTATTTGTTTGTTTCAATTGTTTTTTAATGTATATCTATGTCCCTTGTTTACCTTTTGCTTAAAAACTTGTTTACAAAATGGCAATTGAAAACTAGTATGTGTAGGATGAAAATTGTTGCATTTTATGCAAAACTAAGCCACTATTGCTACCCATTGAATAACCAGTAAGCATAAATAATTTTTCCTTTGTGTAAGACTTGCGAGTACATTTGTACTTAACCCGGTTGTTGCAAATTTAGGTGAGGAAGATGCTTCGCCCGACAAGCTCGTTAGCGCCGAGTTTGGCGACATTAACGAGTAGTGCTTTTATTGAACTCCCAGTTGGTTGCCATGGGTTATGGGTCACACCATTGTTGGACCTTTTGGTTTATTTACATTACTTCCGCTGCTACTTAATACTCTTATTTGAATTTGGCCGGTCGGCCGCATTGTAATAGTTGTAGAGTTCACTACTATGTTGTATGTCTTTTGGATTATCAATGAATGTTTGTTGTATGACTGTGATTGACGTTGAATGTGGGCATGGATGTGTTGGTCGCTGATCTTGGGAGCCAACACGGTCATATACCTGCTGTTGATGAGTTCCCTTTTAACTCATTAAGTGTGGACTTGGACTGTTTGGAGGACCGGTTATCATGTAGTGCTTGCAGAGGAGTAGTACGCATATTCATTAGAGCTCTAGTTCAATTAGGACTTTTCACTTAGATGGAGTTAAGTTGTAATTCATTTATTTGAAGCCCAGAGTTATTTTCATAAGACCGGGAAGGTCTCGGTCTTACAAAATTACCCGGGGGTCCTCACAGCGTTTGGTGTTAGAGCCATACTGACTATAGGTTAGAAATAGCACTGGCGTTAGTGTTAGCCAGTCTTTTGAGCAATGTATTTTGAATTATCAAATTAGTTTCAGAAAGTTAAGTTATGTATCTCTTTTATTCCTCACCCATCTTAGAATCATTTTCTTACCCTACTCACTTTTGGTTTTATAAACTAACCTTTCTCCTATCTTGTCCTTCTTGTCTTTAGATGAGTCGTCAATACATCGTCAAGGAGACCCAAGCTGAAGATGTTGATGGATACCCGACGCTACTGCGGGACATGATGTGGAGGGCCAATTTCACGTACCAACCAACGTACTCAATCTACCGTCGAGAACAAGGATCAAGGTTGGAAGAATACCTGGCCGTAGCCAACATCATCGCCAGGCGAGTGACAGGAAGCATACCATGTGGTTTTTAGGCACGTGGCACATTCAAGGCCATGGCATTGTTGGCAGTGGCTCGTGTGGCCATGAGCTATCTTTGTCATGACTTGACAGAGTTAGCTCAACCATCATACGACCATTTTCCACTGCAAGCTCGTGGCATGGAGGTGAACACCTTCGCTAAGATCCAGTATGGGGAAGATCCCCAAGTGAGGCAGTTGGCAAGGTTGGTGCATATCATGGACCAGTTCCACCACCATGCACGAGCTATGGGAGACACAACGTTGTCTCATAGCAGCCCAGGGGAACCTACAGCCCATGTGTAACATGGGGCTCGTGGACCGAAACGTGCTATATGGAGCCAACGAAGTCTCCCCATATGCTTCTACACCACCGGAGTACCGTCTTCCTGAAGTGGCAGGGCGAGTACAAAAGCATGGACCGAGACGCCAAGCCCGCATGTCAGTAGGTTTCTCTTGTGCCCAGAGGCTGGAACCCACAGAAGGCCACATCATCGACTTAGGATCCCCTCTGGGCCTTACCAATCCAGATGACATAGGATCACCTGGCTACTATTGGTTAAGCGAGTTTCTAGTGAATTTTAACCGAAACCACTAGGGTTGTAGTATCTCGAGCTCGCTGTCCGGGAATGTTTTTAGCGAGCATGTATCCTTAACTTTATGTAATAGGCTAGTAGAGTGGAACTCTTTATGTGTTGTTGCAAGAACTTTTGTTTCATTGGGTGCCATTCGCCTCTGAGCTTATCTGAATGTAATCATACCAGGAAACTATGATTTGCTTTAATGGATCTTGTGCTGGCCTCTATGCCTTTGTATCTTCATTTGGTGTTAAGTTTTTGTGCTTTTTATGCCATGTTGCATGCTAGTTTAAGTTTATTCCCCTTGCTGTCTAGAATTTTAACCGAAACCACTAGGGTTGTAGTATCTCTGACTGGTGGGGCCATCACCTCCTAGTCACCTTCTTCTCCCCCGCGCTCGTGCGTGCGCCAGAGCACAGGGCATGGGAGAGCTTCTGCCGCGGTCACCCTGTGCGTCATCGTCAACGGCTCCAAGCCAGTTTAATGTGCATCAGTGGCCGCCCCCGAAAGTCTTTCTTTCACCTGCTCCCATCGCACTCGGCGTGTTCATGGCAGCAGCTTTGACCCGAGGAGTGCCGTTGCTTTCTCTTGTCCCTCCAGCTATAAGTAGCCCTCAAGCTCTCCCTTAGCTTCCTTTAATCACCCCTCAGCTCTAGCTTGCACCCTCTTTGCTTGTTGAGCTCAAACCACTCGTGAGCCCCTCAGCCGCCATTACTGGACCTTGAAGCTCCTCGATGACAACAGGGTTCCAGTGGCTCTCTTTCCAATATTTTGCTCTAGCTTGTTCCTCTCATCTCCTGGAGTAAATCCCCTAACTTGATTTTAGGTTGCTTTCATAGGAGCGGCTTAATTTTGGGGATTGTTCTTCGTCGGCCGAATCGCCCCCTTTCTTCCTCAGCTCTGGTAAGGGCTTCTTTCTCCAATTGCTTGCTCTGGGGCTATCCTTGAGCCATGTTGGAGCTATCTTGATGACGCGGTCCCTCTCTTTTTCCTCAGGTTGTCTTCTCCGCGTTGTCATCTCTGTCTCCGGCGCTGTGCTTCGCCGCCGGCGTAGCTCCGACCTCCTCGGTGCCTCTCAGTGCTAAGGTAAACCTCCTAGTAGTCCCTAGCAGCTATGGCACCGCTTCTCAGAACCGCTGCGGAGCTCCTTTGCATTTTTTGTTTTCGGTAGTGCGTTGCCGCGCCGCCTCTCTCCGGCTAGCCGCCGTTGTGGTCCTCCTCCGTGGTCGCCACCGCCACCAGCGTGTCTTGTTGTGCTATGCGGTCCCGTTTGGTTTTGGTTTGCGCGATGTGGTCCTGTCGCGGCGATAAGCCGTGGAGTACCATCAGGTCTTTTGTCGGATGAGAACGCATAGTGCGTTGTCGTATTAGGACAAGATTCAGTCCATTAAATGCTAATCAACGCTTAATCTCTGTTAATCACTAGTTAGTATTTAATATCCGACTTTAAGTGTGCTCCTGTGTCGCTGCCGGGTGGGTCCCGCACTCTTTAAACCCGTCTTGGCGTTTAAAGCGGCCGTGTGGCCCACGCGTGTCGCCGACATGCGGCTCTGACCCTTTAAACCTTCTTCGTGCGTGCACAATGCTAGGTTTGCTGTGGACCATCCATCTCGTGATCAGTGGCTGTGAGTGCGTGAATGTTCGGACCGTCCGAACGTCGCTACAATCTCAGCCCTTCATCCTTAGATCAACGGCTCCCGTTCGTTTGAACGTTCGGACTGTCCGAAGGTTCAAATCAATGTGGACCGTTGGATCTTGATCCAACCGAATGTTGCCGTTTCGTGAAGGCGCGCACTGTTCTTTGGTGCGCTGTGGGTCATTGGATCTGATATCAATGGCCCAGGTTGTTTTGCATTGTAACTGTTTTATAAATTCTCAGTAAGTTTTATTTGTCAATTGAAAATTGTATTAAAATTTAAAATTGCATAACTAATTCATTTTAAACCCTTTTCGGTTGATTCAAATTTTGTTAGCTCTGGTTTGAACTAAGCTTTAATCTAAAAATGGTTGTAGGCTTAGTTTGGCTCCAAAAAAAAGTTGTTATTAGATTTAATTCCTGTTTATGGTTATTTGTTGCTTTAAAATTCATTTAACTTGAAAAATGCATAAGTAATTTTCTGTAGCTCCTTTTTGAGTGAAATCAACTTTGTTGGTTTCCTCTATTAGTAAGCATATTTGTAAAATAGGTTTTAGGCATGCTACTATTTTTAAAGCTTTTGTGGTTGCATTTGTTTTGTGCTCCTTTTCATGTCTTTGAAAAATCATAGAAAATGCATCCTAGCTCCAAATGAGGTGAATCAAATTGTGCTTTTCATCTCATGAGGTGCTCTATTTACCCTAAAAATTTCAGGTGCAACAACTTTCTGGAAATTTGTGCCAAAAATTTAATTTCGGATGAATAGTACCCGAGATGAATTTTCAGCCTTTTTCCAATAGACAGAATTTGTTTTGGCCATAACTTTTGCATTGAGAATCCAAATCAATTGGTTATTATTGCTAAATTCCTTAAAAATCATGATCTACCTGCTGTAAAAATTTCAAAGCTTTTCGCTGAAGTTGGTTTTTGAGTCTTTTCGGTGTTCTTCGTTCTTATCGGTTCTTTTTCGTTCTTTCGCTAGGTTCCGATGAGTACGTTGATCGTGAGAGTGATCCTCTACAGTAGGTTGAGCAACTCCAGCAAGGCAAGCAGTTTGATCATGCTAATCCCATTACTTTGAAAGTCTATTACTTTATTTACAAATTGTATATACATGCATGCTTTTGTGTCAAAGTAATTTTCCCGATTAGAGATAGCTATTCCTATTGCATGGTTGCCCTTAAATTATTTATCCCTTGCCACAAAACATAAGTTATTAATCTCGCCGGTGAATTAGAGCCCGATGATTGAATTGTGCTCTTTTATTGTCTTTTTGGTGTCATGCTTACAAATGCTTAGCTACCGGTAGAATTGGGCGGTTGTCGACTTATGTCAATGACCTTGATCACACAAATCTTATTATTATTATTCCATTATGTCCAGCACCTTGTGCTTTGTTAATTTGTAAAGTCAAAAACTAAAACTGAAAATGTTTTAGACTTGGGCACAATGGATGATGGTGTGATTTGTTGGTGTGTTGGAATGGTGCCTAAGTCATCAAGGACCGAGTTACTTGTGTCACTAAGCCAAGCGATTATTACGTGCTAACCACACGAGGGGGATATGGGACCTCTCTTGACTAAGTACTTTGGGAGGTGTTAATTATGAGTCGCTGGTGGTTGTTGTAAAGAAAAAATGTTTGTTGTTTGTAAGGAGAGGAGCACCCGCAGTTGCTTAGGCTGGGCCGGTGCATCCTACTCTTCGTATGGGTGTGACTCTTAATTAGCATAATCCATTGGAAATGTCTCGTAGGACTTAACCGTGCCGGCATACCTAAGGAAGTGTGCTTAATCTAGTGGCAAAAAGGCGGTCTGGCATGTGGGTACATTGGTACACCCTTGCAGGGTTTCAAACTATTTGAATAGCCTCGTCCTAGGTTATAGACATGCTTGGTAAGGTCGTGCAAGAACTAGACTACAACCTTTTAATTAAAACTTGTTGTGGGTGGTACGAATGGTTAATTCATGCTATTGTTGTGGTGACTATTGGGTTAGTCACTTCCAGGATGTTGTTGTCATTATCTATTGTTACTCGCTGTTATTTAAACATTAAAAACAGATTGCAAAGATTGTTTTAAATGTATTACATTATTGCAAATGAAACTTGCTTTATGCTGAAAATGAGCCTAGAGCCTTCTACATTTGTTCAAGCTTGCATGTAGTTATGTTTAGGCTGTTACCCTACACGTAAGTCTTGCGATTACATTTTTGTACTCATTTTCTTTGCTTAATTAAACTGTTGCAGAGGAGGTTGATCCCCAAGGGATTAACTTTCGTGAGACGGACTTCGACTTCGCCTTCAACGACTAGCTGGCGGCCTGGTCGGTTGCCTTGTGGGCTTAAAGGCAAACCGTATGGCTTTTGTTTATCGCCATCTTATGGCACTTTGCTTCCGCTGTTAATTAAGTCTTTTTAGCTTTTGTGGCCGGTTGGCCTTGTTGTAATAAACATCTATTATGTACGTCTTTTGTTTATTTAAGTTCGTGCTTTGGTTCTATGTTTTGTATGGAATTGATGCATGATTTTGTAAAAGGGTGTGTGTACAGCACTTCTGGGATGTGCACATTTTCCCGAGCACGTGATATTTTGTTTGTGATGTTAGGGTCAATTGGATGACTAAGCATTTCAAGCTAAATACCCCGGGATCTCACAAAGTTTCGTATCAGAGCCGTACTGGCCATAGAAACCCTAGCTTGGTCGTCTTTAGGATATTTTGAAAAACTTAGTTTCAAAATATCAAATGGTTTATGAAAGCTTAAGTAAATTCTCAGATTTTACTCCTTACCTATCTTAGATTGCTCATCTCATCTTGCTCTAAATTGAGTTTTAAAAGTTGTTTTCCTATCCGTCTCTCAAAAGATAGTGGTTATCGCTTAATCTCGATTTTGGGGAGCTAATGAGAGTTGTAAATTGAAGTTTTTGGCTGCCTGAAGAAAAGAAGTGCTTGGAGCTTGGATCAATTTCTGGACAGCAAGAAGCTGTTCTGGACAGCAAGCTCTAGCTAGTAATTAGGGTAGATAATGAGAGGTTAATTCAACTAAAACTTGTGGGAATAAAAGGGTAAGATATGATACTAGTTGGCTAAGTATCTAACACTTCTTTTTGCTGGTTTTTCCTTGCTTTGTAGAAGTGTTAGAGCTAGAGTTGTGTTCTGAAATTTTTTGCCTTCTCAACCGATTGCTCGTTCATTCAATACGGGTTAGTTGTGCCGGGAAGTTGAGCTTTAGTCTTGTGTTTCCTTGCTGTTTCTTGAGCCTTTTGTAAGCTTTTAGAGTTCCTTTCTTGCTGTTTTGTTTGGCTTTCGGTTAGGGTAATGTTCCATTCCCCTAATTGTTGGCTTTTCGCTTTCTTTAGCTCCTAGTTTTCGGGTTGTGTTGCTAACCCCTCTCTTCGGAATAGGATGGCTGGAAGGACTCGAAGCAGTCAGGGCCAATCAGCTGGTCCGGATGAGGAGCTCCCGCCTCCTCCGACCATGGCCGAAGTTCTTTCTCAGGTTGAGCACAACCGAATGGACCAGACAAGGATTCTGGAGGTTATCGCGCGCAATACCTCCTCTCTTCCAGGTGCCTCCGGATCAGGGGGAGGAAGTGGGCATCAGCCGCGAGGGGGACTCTCGGAGTTCCTTCGCGACTCGGCGCCCACTTTCTCGGGATCGAGACCCATGGGACGCAGACGACTAGCTACGTCTGGTTGAGCGAAAGCTCAGCATCGCTCAGTGCCAGGATCACGAGAAGGCACTCTTAGCCTCCCATCAGCTGGAAGGTGCAGCACTCTCTTGGTGGGAGAGTTTTCTAGCCATGCAGCTCGCAACCCAAGTCGTCACTTGGGAGGAGTTTCGTTCTGCTTTTCGTCGAGCTCACATCCCCGCTGGTTTGATGAAGCTCAAGAATAAGGAGTTCCTTTCGCTCAAGCAAGGTCAGAGGTCAGTGGCAGAGTATTTGTACGAGTTTAACCATTTGGCTCGTTATGCTCCAGAAGAGGTGGCCACTGATGAGGCCAAGCAGGAGAAGTTCATGGATGGTTTGTCCGAGGAGCTGTAGGACAAGCTATCTATCATTGACTTCTCCAACTTCCAGACCTTGGTCGACAAGGCCATCATCGCTGAGCACAAGGGAAGAGCACTGGGAGAGTCCCGCAAGCGCAAGTGGGAGGCCCAGAAGGCGTCCAAGGCCAGCTATCCCCGTCCTCGTTAAGACAAGCTCGGTGTCCGTCCTCGAGCTTCAAAGACACCCAGGTCTTTAGCTTTGCCCCTCATCCTTCGCAGGCCGTGTCTCAACCACGTGCACCTGTGAGTCAACAAGGTGGCCTCCGCAATGCAGCTGCCGGGGTCACTTGTTTCTTTTGCAACTAGAAGGGCCATTATGCGAATAATTGCCCTAAGAAGACTGAAGCGGCCCCTCGTCCTAATAGAGGACGCAGGAAAGGAGGTGGTCCTCCTCAGGATCAGAAGGTTGCTTGTAACATCCCAAGTGTGTAAACAGGGTTATTCAAGTATAATTATGTGTGTAGAAATTAAAACTTTTTCTCACACCTTGAAAACCCCTAAACACTCATGTGATTCTTGTCCAAGAGTTGTGTCCTCCCAAAAACACAAAGCTCTTGTTGACCGAAAGTCAAATTCATATTCCAATTATCTTAAATCTTGTGCCAAACAATTGGAAATATTTTCCCTCGGTCCTAAAGTTAATGTGGGACCCCTCTGAAAAATATCACAAGTGGTAAAACTAGTTTGATAAGTTTTGGAGGTAAAACAATCTTTTAAACAACCTTAATAAATTTCCTGAGAAAAATGCATTGCATAATAACCTCTGGAAAATTTCTGTAAGGTTAATCATCTTGTCAGCAAGCTCCAGTTAAAATTTCATCAAATTTGGAGCTCATTTGCTAGCCCAAATAATTCTGCAAAGTCTCAGCTGTTTAAAAGTTCAAATTCAAAAACCCTGCACTGTTCCTTGGGCTAGCCATGTTCAAAACTGGTCCAGCCCAACCCCCTTCGGACCTCCTCAACCAGGTCTGCACCCCAGCAGACCTCCCTCTCCACCTTGACCAGGTCGTAGCCGTTGGATTTGCATCCAACCGCCACGCCCTCCTCCCAGGTCAACACCGCAAAGACCTCCCCGCCCCATGAGGTCATAGCCGCCGGATCAAAGATCTACGGTAACGACCTCCCCTGTGTGTTAAACCTCAAAGACCTCCTCGAGCTGTTAAACCATCGCAGCGAGGTCATCCCACCTTGTTGAGGTCGTAGCCGTTGGATCAAATCCAACAGCCACGACCTCCTCCTCAACATACTCAGTCAGGTCCTCCCACCTGCGTGAGGTCTTGGCCCTTGGATTCAAAATCCACGGCCCTGACCTCCCCTCCCTGTTAAACCACTTAGACATCCCACCTACGCGAGGTCACAGCCATTGGATCAAAAATCCATGGTCGCGACCTCCTCCCAGGGTCATGACCTCCCCTCGCACCCAAACCACCCCTGGACCTCCCCTTCGAGGTCCTCTTGACCACGTGGACCTCCTCGGGTCAACGTGAGCACCAGACCTCCCCCGCGGTCCAACCCGCGAGGACCTCCCCACCTCCCCACGTTACTTGGCCACTAAGACCTCCCTTTGCACTTAGTTGAGGTCGTAGCCGTTGGATTTACATCCAACAGCCATGACCTCCTCCTCAAACGTTCTCAGATATGACCTCCCCTGGTGTGCTAAACCTCAACGACCTCCCCCTTTGTCTCGTGCGCACCAGACCTCCCCGCGCACGTGAGGTCGTAGCCCTTAGATCAAAATCTAAAGGCCATGACCTCCCTTGTGTGTTGTGCAAGGCCATGACCTCCCCCTCAGGCCTTTATGTTCACGTGCGGTTAAGACCTCACAGGAGGTCCGCACCGTTGGATTGAAATCCAACGCTTTGGACCTCCTGTCCATTTTCTCATGTGCGTTTTCACGTTAAGTGAAATCGTGAGGCCACGACCTCCCCACGTTGGATCGTGTGGCTGGGACCTCCTCCCAGCCACTTAAAACCTAACGGTTCAAAAATGAGATCCGAGGGCCAGGACCTCCCCCAGGTCTTATCCGACAGCCACTAGGACCTCCCCTGTTCTTCTCCTTCCTCTGGCACGCATGGGGGCTTCTGAGCAATGCATTTAATGCGAGTCTGCCATGGAGTACGATATATGACTCTTTCTTGACCGCATTTAATCTGGTCGACTTTTAGCCCTCAGTCAAGCTCGCTCTGCCCTTGTCAGCCCCATGTCTTGTCCACTCCATAGACCATGCCATGGGCCAAGCTCACCATGAGCTTAGCCAATGGTCTAAGACCTCAAATGCCCTTGGATAAAACCACCCCCACGGTTTTCCTGGCTTCCTTTACAAGCCATTGTTCTTTGCTCACCCATCTGTGCTTGTGAGCTCTAGAACACCAAAGTTCCTTGGCCGCCATTGCTGGAGCTCGAAGCTCCTCGGTGGGCAAGGGTCATTGGAGAAATTTTCTCCCTCTCCTTGCTTCCATTGTGCCTTCCCTCTGGGACCAAGCCCTAACCTAAATTGTTGGGCGTTTTGTTTTCAGAGGAGGTCGAAGCCGAAGCTGGAGCTGGAGCTTTGGCCGTGGAGCAGCCCCTGTCTTCCCCAACTCCGGCCACCACCTCCACGACCTCCCCAGCACCTTAGGACCACCAGGTAAGCCCCTGTTAGTCCTTAGTTGCTGGCACTCGCATGAATGTTGTCGCGGAGCTTCTTGTTTGAGCTTGAGCTTGTATGTCGCGCGGAGCTTCTTTTTGCTTTTCGTATTTTGCCCGTGCGGGTCACCTCTCTCCTCTCCGGCTCGCCGGCGATTAAGGCCGTCGTTGCCGTTGAAAGGAGGTCCGTTGGGTGCGCATGGCTATTGCGGACCCAACGGTACCATTGGACCTCACCGGCGAGCTCTACATCGCCGGCGAGGGTCAATTCCTTGGGCTCGGGATTTTGCCGGACGCAACGACAGCCCCGTTGTCGTTTTTAGGACAGAAATCCTCGGCTTTGATTGCGCTCATCATTGCTCAAATCATTGCAATCAATAGCGTGTCTTAAACCGCCTTAAATCCATCATTTATTGTGTGCGTTTAAGACCTCCCGTGCGCGCGGACCTCATCGTGGTCCCGCGCGCATTTATTTCGCAGGTCCGAAACGCGTGCGTGCGCGAGCTCGGGCGCCGGACCTCCTCCGAGGAGATCTGGAGCGTCCCAGACCTCCCTTGCGCAAATCTTAGCCGTCCAGACCTCCCTGGAGGTCTGTGACGTTGAGGACCTCCTCTGGGACCTCCTCGAGGCCATCTCACCGTTGAGGACCTCCCCTTTAGATCTGGTCCGTTCCGGACCTCCCTTCCGTGTTGTGGTCCGTTGGATCTCCCATCTACGGCCACGACCTCCCCCTCACCGCGCGCATGTGAGTTGCTAAGAGGTCCAGGACCTCTGGACCTCCCATGTGCGTGTGTGTTGCCCTCTGGGGAGGTCTGAGCCGTTAGATCTGTGATCTGTGGCTCACGACCTCCCGTGTCTTTGTGAGTTTTAGAAATTCCAGTGAAGTCTTAGTTATAAACTGAAATAAGGTATAAACTTTAGAAATTCATATCTCTTTCATTTTAAATCCAAATGAGGTCATTCAAATTGTGTTAGCTCTGTCTTGAACTTGACTTTGATCCAAAAAGGATTGCAAGTTGAGTTCAGCTCCAGAGCACAGTTAGCCACTTGGTTTTAAAACTAACTTCAAAATGTACACTTAAATTAATGCTTAACCTGTAAAATTCATAACTAATGCTCTGTAGATTCTTTTTAAGTGAGAACAACTTTGTTGGTTTCCTCTAGTAATGAACTCACTGTGGAAATTAGTTTTGAGCTTGTTGCTGTTAGAAAAATGAGGACTTGTGCATTATAATTTTGTTCAAGTTCTTGTTTTTGAAAAATTATAGAAAGTGCATAATAGCTCCAAATGAGATGAACTCAAGTGTGTTATTCATCTCATGAGGTGCTGGTTTTACAGTAAAAATCTCAGCCTCACCACTTTTCTAGAAAATGTTGCCTCATAATTAAATTAGTGAATAGTGCAGTTTGGTATTTTAGGGGCTGAGCAGAATTGTTTTGCTCATAACTTTTGCATTAAGAATCCAAATCCATTGGTTCTTGTTGCTAAATTCCCTAAAAATCACCCCCTTGCTGCTGTAGAAAATTCAGGGTATTTGGAGTTCTTTTGCTGTGTTGTCTTTGTTGTTTTTCGTCGTTCTTATCGGTTCCTTATCGCTTTTCCGTTAGGTTTCGACATTTGTGGTGATCCCGCGAGTGACCCTCCGCAACAAAGTGACCAGCATCAAGGCAAGCAGTTTGACCATTTCCCATCATGTCCCATTACTTTAAAGCTTAATACTTTGCTTTACTTCTATGTATGCATGCTACTTTGTGTTAAACGTCGCTAGCTTTCCTATAGTTGCATAATCTGTAGGAATTGTTATCCTCTACTACCAATGAGCCTAGGTTATTCGCTGTGGTTTGAGCTCGTTGGATGAGCTCTTATCACTTAGTAGTTGCGTTTAATACTGCTTAGACATGCTTAGTTATCGGTAGTAATGGGCGATCATCGACTTAGTCGATGGTCTTGATCACACAAGTATAATTATTCCTCCTATATGTCCAGCACTTGTGCTTTGATTAATTTGTAAAGTCAAAAACTGAAAATAAAATGTTGATTTAGACTTGGGCATATTGGATGGATGGTGCGGTTTTGGAATGTGGTGGTATGCAGGGTCCCTAAGGACCGAGTACTTGGGTCACTAAGCCAAGCGCTTTTTGCGTGCTAACCACACGAGGGGATATGGGACCTCTCTTGACTAAGTACTTTGGGAGGTGTTAATTATGAGCTGGTCGGTGGGTATGTTTTAATAAAATCTGTGTGTGTGGTGTTGGGAGGGAGCATTGGCGGACCGGTTAGGCTGTCTAATGTGTCTTGTCCCGTGGGTTCTTGCTCGTAATTAGCATCGTCCATTGGAAATGTCTCGTAGGACTTAGCCGTGCTTGCACACCAACTGTAGTGTGCCTAAAGGAAAACGGTGCGGCGTGTGGGTACATTGGTACACCCTGCAGGGATAAAACTATTCGAATAGCCTCGTCCTAGGTTATGGACATGCTTGGTAAGGTCGTTCAAGACTAGTCTAAACCTTTTAATTAAAATTTGATGGGTTGGTATGAACGGGTGTTCATGCTATTGTTGTGGACTAAGGGTTAGTCACTTCCAGGATTGTTCTTGTTGTTGTTACTATGTATTATCGCGTTGTATTTCAACAATTAAAAATGCTTTGTCAAATTGCCTTCAATCTATTATGTTATTGCAAACGAAACTTGCTTTATGCTAAAATGAGTCCAAAGCCTCATCCACTTAAATAAAGCTTGCATGTAGCTAAATTATAGTTATGTTATCTTACACGTCAGTCTTGCGAGTACAATAAACAAGTTATTGTACTCATTTGCTTTGCTTAACAACCTTGTTGCAGAGGAGGTAGAGCCCAAAGGGCTTTACTTTTGTGAGATGTGCGGTGGCTGGGAAAGCGACTAGCTTGGCGGTCCGGTCAGTTGCCTTGTGGGCTAAAGGCACACTGGTTGGCTCTTATTTTGGGCCATCTTTATGGCACTTTTGCTTCCGCTGTGTATTCTTGTAATCTCCTTGTTATTTGGCCTAAGGGCCTCTCTTTTGTAATATCTTTTCCATATTAATATTAACTTCTGGTTTGTTGCTTATGTACTATGTGTTGTATGGAATTGATATACTCTTTTGTTGTGAGGTATGTATACTGCATTCTGGGGAGTATACATTTCTCGAGGCCGGGTTTATTTGGTTGATAATACTAGGGTCAATTGGATGACTAAGTATTATGAGCCTGATAAACGTCGGGGTCTCACATTGCTCGTGGTCAAGTCAACCACATCTCGGAGGAAGCACTGAGGCGCTGACGTCAGATTAGTGCGCTTCTTGTCAACTCCCATCCCGCTTCGCTTTTGTTTGATTCAGAGAATCTCATTCTTTTGTATCTCGTCTTTTCTTCTTGTTGGTGATCTTCTTTTTGCTCCTTTGCTTGTCCCGTTGCTCATTCGCTCTCCCGGTTCGGAGTTGAGAGCTGAAACCGAGTGTCGGGATGTTCCTGTTGAGATTGAGAGAGTAGGATATTTGGCAAATCTTATCCTCCTCAATTTAGTGAGCTTAGATGTGATTCTTGGTATGGATTGGTTGTCTCAGCACTTGGGGCAAATCGATTGCACCAGGAAGCTCATCTACCTCACAAGTCCCTCCGGTGAGCAGGTTCGCTTTTCGCCGAAGCTGCAAGGTTTGCATCTCTTCGCACTTGAAGTGAAGCCGGCTTTAGATATTCGTGAAGTCCCAGCGGTGTGTGACTTCATTGATGTATTTCCCGAAGATCTTCCTGGGATGCCACCAGTTCGTGACCTCGAGTTCGTCATCGAGTTGGCTCCCGGTACTGCCCCGATTTCAAAGAGGCCTTACCAGATGCCACTGAATGAGTTAGTGGAGTTAAAGAAGCAACTTGGTGAGCCACAAGAGAAGGGTTTCATCCACCCTAGCTCATCTCTGTGGGGCTGTCCAGCAATCTTTGTAAAGAAGAAGGACAATACTTTACGCGATAATGCGCCGATTCATCCGCTTAAGCTAAGTAGCAGTAAAGAACAAGTATCCTTTACCCAAGATCGGCGACCTCTTCGATCAATTAACTAGAGCTCGAGTGTTCTCCAAGATTGATTTGAGAGTGGGATATCATCAAGTTCGGATCTGACCTGAGGATATTCCAAAGACGGCTTTCTCTACTCGTTACGGTTTGTACGAGTATACCATCATGTCGTTCGGCTTAACCAATGCTCCTGCCTTGTTCATGAATCTCATGAATTCGGTGTTCATGGAGTATTTGGATAAGTTTGTCGTGGTCTTCATCGATGATATTCTTATCTATTCTAAGAACGATGGAGAACACGCCCAGCATCTGAAGCTTATGTTGGGCAAGCTGCATGAGCACCAGCTGTATGCGAAGTTCAGCAAGTGCGTGTTCTGGTTGAAGGAAGTGGCCTTTTTGGGCCATGTTCTTTCAGCAGGAGGCATAGCCGTTGATCCTAGCAAGGTCAGCGATGTGCTCTCTTGGAGTCAGCCCAGTTCGGTAACCGAAGTGCGGAGTTTTCTCAGTTTAGCGGGATATTATCGTCGCTTTATCGAGAACTTCTCCAAGATCGTGAAGCCGATGACTGAGTTGCTCAAGAAGGACAAGAAGTTTTTGTGGTCCGCTATCTACGAGGAAAGTTTTCAAGTACTCAAGAAGCATTTGACCACCGCTCCCGTTCTCGTTCTTCCCGATGTCCATCGGAGCTTCGATGTCTTTTGCGATGCTTCTCGTTGAGGCCTCGGTTGTGTCCTTATGCAAGAAGGCAAGGTAGTGGCCTATGCATCAAGGCAATTGAGACCTCATGAACTCAACTATCCTACCCATGACTTGGAGCTAGCTGCTGTGATTCATGCACTTAAGATTTGGCGACATTACCTTATTGGTAATCGTTGTGAAGTGTATTCGGATCACAAAAGCTTGAAGTATTTGTTCACCCAACCAGATCTGAACCTCAGGCAAAGGAGATGGTTGGAGTTGATCAAAGACTATGAAATGGGTATTCACTATCATCCGGGCAAGGCTAATGTCGTTGCCGATGCACTTAGTCATAAGGTGCATTGCAATGCCTTGTTGCTCAAGGAGCATCAACCCACCCTTCTGGAGGAATTCCAGCATCTCAACTTGGGTTTGGTTGAGCATGGTTTTCTCGCTACCCTGGTTGTGCAACCAACCTTGGTGGATCGGATCAAGTCCGCTCAGCAATCGGACGTTGGAGTGAACTGAATCAAGGAAAATGTTAAGAACGAAACAGCTAAGTGCTTCTCTGAAGATGAACTTGATGTTGGGAGGTTCGGACAACGCCTTGTGGTTCCAAAGGACATGGAATTGTGGAATTTGATCCTCCGCGAAGCCCATGATTCACCTTTGTCCATTCATCCCGGGGGCCACGAAGATGTATCAAGATCTCCGGCAGAGCTTTTGGTGGACCAGAATGAAGAGAGAGATCGCGAGGTTCGTTGCCGAGTGCGATGTGTGTCATCATGTCAAGGCTGAGCATCAGCGTCCTGCAGGCCTGCTTCAGCCTTTGCCAGTGCCTGTGTGGAAGTGGGATTCGATCGGGGTGGATTTTATCACCGGTCTACCCCGATCTCCGAAGAAAAATGATGCCATCTAGGTTGTAATCGATCGATTGACTAAGGTGGCTCATTTCCTTCCTGTCAAAACTGACCTTCGGGTAGGTCTTTTGGCGGATCTCTGCATAGCCCGCATCGTGAGTTTGCATGGTGTGTCAAAAACGATTGTGTCAGATCGTGGTTCTCTGTTCACTTCTCGGTTTTGGCATAGTTTGCAAGAGGCCATGGGAACTTCGCCTTTCTTCATTTCAAAGATATCATCCTCAAACTGATGGTCAGACCGAAAGGGTCAATCAAGTTTTGGAAGACATGCTTCGTGCGTGTGTTCTTTCCTATGGGAAGCATTGGGAGAAATGCTTGCCATTCGCCGAGTTTTCGTACAACAACAGCTATCAAGCCAGTCTCGGCATGGTACGTTTCGAGGCCTTATACGGGAGGAAGTGCAGAACCCCATTGAATTGGTCTGAGACCGGCGAAAGACCTTTCTTTGGCCTGGACTCGATCAATGAGGCCGAGAGTCAAGTCCAGCTTATTCGTGATCATTTGCGCACGGCTCAATCAAGGCAAAAGAGCTATGCGGATCGTCGTCGTCGTGAGTTGAGTTTTGAGCCTAATGACTTTGTTTATCTCAAAGTCTCTCCTTTGAAGGGCCATCAACGTTTTGGCGTCAAGGGCAAGTTAGCTCCTCGGTATGTTGGTCCTTACCGCATCATCGAGAAGAAGGGAGCTGTTGCCTATAAGTTGGAATTGCCTACTGCACTTGAGGGGGTACATGATGTGTTCCATGTGTCCTAGTTGAAGAAGTGCCTCTGTGTTCCAACCGAAGAAGCTCCGTTGGAAACTCTCGATGTTCAAGAAGATTTGACCTATCGCGAGCACCCTGTTCGCATTCTTGAAGAGGCTGAACGAAGAACAAGGAATCGTGTCCTCAAATTCCTTAAAGTTCAGTGGTCAAATCATTCTGAGGATAAAGCTACTTGGGAACGGGAAGACCGTCTGCGTGCGGACTACCCATCTTTCTTTTCCGAGTGAGCCAAATCTCGGGACGAGATTTTTGGAGGGGGGGGGGAGGTTTTGTAACATCCCAAATATGGGTATGTGTTTCAAATGTAAGAAAATGAGTAGAAATTAAAACTTTTCTTGCATTTGGAAGTTTTTGAACTTTTCCGTAATTCTTGTAAAGGAATTGTGGGGAGATCAACAACCTAAACCTCCTTTGACTAAAGTCATAACCTCCTTGTTGAAAATCTTGTGTCTAACCTCTGGAAATAATTTTCCTTGGTTCTAGGGAAGCTGTGTGACTCCTCTGAAAAAGTTTATAATTTTTAGAAATTATTTGATAATTTTTAAGAGGCAGTCAAACCAGTTTGACTCTTGGTCAAACCCTAGAACAAACCTTGCTGAATTTCTGGAGAAAAATGTTGTGCATAAAAACCTCTAGAAAATTTACACAAGGTTTATCCTGGAGCTAGGAACCTCCAGTCAAAATTTCAGAATTTTTGGAGTTAGTTTGCTACCTCTAATAATTCTTTCAAGTTTTTAGCTTGTTTTTCAAACCCCAGTCAAACCCTAGTCAAAGCCGGTTGGGTTCAAGCTGGACCCGAGCCCATAAGCTCTTTGGTTCGACTCAACCAGCTTCCCGCCGTGCGTCCAACCTCAGCCGTTGGATTTCCTTTCGACGCTCGAGATCTTCTGTGCCGATTGGACCTCCGATCCCGCCTTTGCTTTTGGGCCGTTGGATGAAGATCCAACCGCCATCATGTTTTCCTGCGTCGTGCCCGGTGGCCTTTTCAAACCGGCGCGCCACTTGGTCCAGCCCAGTCAACTAGTGCACTTGGGCTTGAGCCACTTGAGCACGTGTGGTTGGGGCCGTTGGATTCCAATCCAACGATCGTTATCGCTTGTGCCGATCGAAACCCCAGTGGTCTCGATCAATCTCAGCCTTCCAAATCTTATCGGACCGCCAAGATCTCTGTCAATCCTGGCCGTCCAATTCCCATCTAGCCGTGGTGTGTTGGGTCAGTGCCTAATGGGTTAGACTCAACCCATTCATTCACTTGACCCCAGCCCCTCTCGTTCTTGTCTCTGACTGGTGGGGCCATCACCTCCTAGTCACCTTCTTCTCCCCCGCGCTCGTGCGTGTGCCAGAGCACAGGGCATGGGAGAGCTTCTACCGCGGTCACCCTATGCGTCATCATCAACGACTCCAAGCCGGTTTAATGCACGTCAGTGGCCGCCCCCGAAAGTCTTTCTTTCACCTGCTCCCATCGCACTCGGCGTGTTCATGGCAGCAGCTTTGACCCGAGGAGTGCCATTGCTTTCTCTTGTCCCTCCGGCTATAAGTAGCCCTCAAGATCTCCCTTAGCTTCCTTTAATCACCCCTCAGCTCTAGCTTGCACCCTCTTTGCTTGTTGAGCTCAAACCACTAGTGAGCCCCTCAGCCGCCATTACTGGACCTTGAAGCTCCTCGGTGACAACAGGGTTCCAGTGGCTCTCTTTCCAATATTTTGCTCCAGCTTGTTCCTCTCATCTCGTGGAGTAAATTTCCTAACTTGATTTTAGGTTGCTTTCACAGGAGCAGCTTAATTTTGGGGATTGTTCTTTGTCGGCCGAATCACCCCCTTTCTTCCTCAGCTCTGGTAAGGGCTTGTTTCTCCAATTGCTTGCTCTAGGACCATCCTTGAGCCATGTTGGAGCTATCTTGATGACGCGGTCCCTCTCTTTTTGCTCAGGTTGTCTTCCCCGCGTTGTCATCTTTGTCTCCGTGGCTGCAGCCGCCCGGCCAGAGTCTCGACCTCCTCGGTGCCTCTCAGTGCTAAGGTAAACCTCCTGGTAGTCCCTAGCAACTATGGCACCACTTCTCAGAACCTTTGAGGAGCTCCTTTGCGTTTTTCATTTTCGGCAGTGCGTTTCCGCGCCGCCTCTCTCCAGCTAGCCGCCGTTGTGGTCCTCCTCCATGGTCGCCACCGCCACCAACGTGAGCGCTGTGCTATTGCGGTCCCATTTTGGCCTTCGGTTTGCGCCGGCGTGGTCCCTGTCACCGACGATAAGCCGTGGAGTACCATCAGGTCTTTGTCGGATGGGAACGCATAGTGCGTTGTCGTATTAGGACAACATTCAGTCCATTAAATGCTAATCAACGCTTAATCTCTATTAATCACTGGTTAGTATTTAATGTCTGGCTTTAAGTATGCTCCTGTGTCGCTGTCGGGTGGGTCCCGCACTCTTTAAACCCCGTGCGCGTTTAAAGCTGCCGTGTGTGGCCCACGCGTCGCTGACATGAGGGCCCAGTCCCTTTAAACCTTCACTGTGCACGTGCGCAATGCTAGTTTTGCTGTGGACCGTCCATCTCGTGATCAGTGGCTGTGAGTGCGGGAACGTTCGGACCGTCCGAACGTCGCTGCAATCTCAGCCCTTCATCCTTAGATCAACGGCTCCCGTTCGTTTGAACGTTCAGACCGTCCGAAGGTTCAAATCAATGTGGACCGTTGGATCTTGACCCAACCGAATGTTGCCGTTTCATGAAGGCGCGCACTGTTCTTCGGTGCACTGTGGGCCGTTGGATCTGATATCAACGGCCCAGGTTGATTTGCATTGTAATTGTTTTATAAATTCTCGGTAAGTTTTATTTGTCAACTGAAAATTGTATTAAACTTTAAAATTGCATAACTAATTCATTTTAAACCCTTTTCGGTTGATTCAAATTTTGTTAGTTCTGGTTTGAACTAAGCTTTAATCTAAAAATGGTTGTAGGCTTATTTTGGCTCCAGAAAAAGTTGTTATTAGATTTAATTCCTGTTTAGGGTTATTTGTTGCTTTAAAAATTCATTTAACTTGAAAAATGCACAAGCAATTCTCTGTAGCTCCTTTTTGAGTGAAATCAACTTTGTTGGTTTCCTATATTAGTAAGATTATTTGTAAAATAGGTTTTAGGCATGCTACTTTTTTCAAAACTTTTGTGGTTGCATTTGTTTTGTGCTCTTTTTCATGTCTTTGAAAAATCATAGAAAATACATCCTAGCTCCAAATGAGGTGAATCAAATTGTGTTGTTCATCTCATGAGGTAATATATTTACCCTAAAAATTTCAGGTGCAATACCTTTATGGAAATTTGTGCCAAAAAATTAATTTCGGATGAATAGTACCCGAGATGAATTTTCAGCCTTTTTCCAACAGACAGAATTTGATTGGGCCATAACTTTTGCATTGAGAATCCAAATCAATTGGTTCTTGTTGCTAAATTCCTTAACAATCATGCTCTACCTGCTGTAAAAATTTCAAAGCTTTTCGCTGAAGTTGGTTTTTGAGTCTTTTCGGTGTTCTTCGTTCTTATCGGTTCTTTTTCATTCTTTCGCTAGGTTCCGATGAGTACGCTGATCGTGAGAGTGATCCTCTGTAGTAGGTTGAGCAACTCCAGCAAGGCAAGCAGTTTGATCATGCTAATCCCATTACTTTGAAAGTCTATTACTTTATTTACAAATTGTATATACATGCATGCTTTTGTGTCAAAGTAATTTTCCTGATTAGTGGTAGCTATTCCTATTGCATGGTTGCCCTTAAATTGTTTATCCCCTGCCACAAAACATAAGTTATTAATCTCGCCGGTGAATTAGAGCTCGGTGATTGAATTATGCTCTTTTATTGTCTTTTCGGTGTCATGCTTAGAAATGCTTAGCGACCGGTAGAATTGGGCGGTTGTCGACTTATGTCGATGACCTTGATCACACAAATCTTATTATTATTATTCCATTATGTCCATCACCTTGTGCTTTGTTAATTTGTAAAGTCAAAAACTGAAAATGAAAATGTTTTAGACTTGGGCACAATGGATGATGGTGTGATCTGTTGGTGTGTTGGAATGGTGCCTAAGTCATCAAGGACCGAGTTACTTGTGTCAATAAGCTAAGAGATTATTGCGTGCTAACCACACGAGGGGGATATGGGACCACTCTTGACTAAGTACTTTGGGAGGTGTTAATTATGAGTCGCTGGTGGTTGTTGTAAAGAAAAATGTTTGTTGTTTGTAAGGAGGGGAGCACCCGCAATTGCTTAGGCTGGGCCGGTGCATCCTACTCTTCGTATGGGTGTGACTCTTAATTAGCACAATCCATTGGAAATGTCTTGTAGGACTTAGCCGTGCCGGCATACCTAAGGAACTGTGCTTAATCTAGTGGCAAAAAGGCGGTCTGGTGTGTGGGTACATTTGTACACCCCTACAGGGTTTCAAACTATTCGAATAGCCTCGTCCTAGGTTATGGACATGCTTGGTAAGGTCGTGCAAGAACTAGACTACAACCTTTTAATTAAAACTTGTTGTGGGTGGTAGAATGGTTAATTCATGCTATTGTTGTGGTGACTATTGGGTTAGTCACTTCCAGGATGTTGTTGTCATTATCTATTGTTACTCGCTGTTATTTAAA
This sequence comes from Phyllostachys edulis, assembly GCA_036346405.1. Lineage (NCBI taxonomy): Eukaryota > Viridiplantae > Streptophyta > Magnoliopsida > Poales > Poaceae > Phyllostachys > Phyllostachys edulis. The sequence continues at coordinate 42,038,032 of CM070566.1, forward strand.
CATTAAAAACAGATTGCAAAGATTTCTTTAAATGTATTACATTATTGCAAATGAAACTTGCTTTATGCTGAAAATGAGCCTAGAGCCTTCTACATTTGTTCAAGCTTGCAGGTAGTTATGTTTAGGCTATTACCCTACACGTAAGTCTTGCGAGTACATTTTTGTACTCATTTGCTTTGCTTAATTAAATTGTTGCAGAGGAGGTTGATCCCCAAGGGATTAACTTTTGTGAGACGGACTTCGACTTCGCCTTCGACGACTAGCTGGCGGCCCAGTCGGTTGCCTTGTGGGCTTAAAGGCAAACCGTATGGCTTTTGTTTATCGCCATCTTATGGCACTTTTCTTCCGCTGTTAATTAAGTCTTTTTAGCTTTTGTGGCCGGTTGGCCTTGTTGTAATAAACCTCTATTATGTACGTCTTTTGTTTATTTAAGTTCGTGCTTTGGTTCTATGTTTTGTATGGAATTGATGCTTGATTTTGTAAAAGGGTGTGTGTACAGCACTTCTGGGATGTGCACATTTTCCCAAGGCACGTGATATTTTGTTTGTGATTCTAGGGTCAATTGGATGACTAAGCATTTCAAGCTAAATACCCCGGGGTCTCACAGCTACTGTCAGTGAGCTTTATGCATGGGGAGAGCATGATGAGGCTTCCCACCGTCAAAATCAGCAAGCCAATCAACTGGAAGAAGTACTTCCCCTGCCACCCACAATGGTGGAAGTGCTTGCTCAAATCGAGAGGAACCGGATGGATCAAACCCAGATCCTCGAGGCCATTGCCCGCAACACCTCCCCCGCTCCAGCGACATCCAGAGGAGCGGGAGCTCAAAGGGCACATGGGGCACTCGCTGACTTCCAGCGTACAAATCCCCCAACCTTCACTAGCACTGAAGATCCCATGGAGGTGGAGGACTGGCTCCGTACCATTGAGAAGAAACTAGCAATTGCTCAATGCACCGGCATTGAGAAGGTTATGTTCGCTAGCTACCAGTTGGAAGGAGCTACAAGTTCATGGTGGGACAACTTCACTGCCATGCAGCCCGATGGAGACGTTCCATCTTGGAACAAATTCAAGGCAGCCTTCCAGGAGGCCCGCATCCCAGAAGGTGTGATGATGATCAAGCAACAGCAGTTCCTCGCTCTCAAGCAAGGAAAGAAGAGTGTCACAGAGTACTTACATGAGTTCAACTTCCTAGATCGTTATGATCCCGATGACGTCTCCACCGACACTCGTCGCTAGAGATGTTTCATGAACAGCTTGACTGAAGAAATGCAACTTGCATTGGCTGTCCATGACTTCAGGAACTTTCAAAATATGGTCAATAAGGTCATAGTGGTGGAGAACAAGAGTCAAGCTTTAGATGAACCAAGAAAGAGGAAGAGAGCTGCTCAAATTTCAAAAAGCGGTAGTTTTCCGAGACCGCGCACCAGTCCACCCCAAGCACCCCAATTTCAAGCTCCGGCACCACCGAGGCCACCAACCTTTGTACCAAGACCTCCACAACCTTGTGGGCAGTGAAAGAATGTGGAAAATTAGCCCCCAAACAGCGGCTACATACGGCCAAGTGTCACATGCTTTCACTGCGGTCTACCGGGGCACTACGTGTATTAGTGCTTGGCGAAAGCACATGGAATGCCACGAGTCTACACCGGTCCAACTCTAACTCCACCACCAGCTCCAGCGAGGCCTTCACCACCCCCGAGGGCAACATTGTCGAGACCCAAAAATATGATTCAGGAACCCTCTGTGTATTCTGAACTACTCCCAGATCAGTAGCTAGCTCACATAGAAAACAATGATGAAATACCATCCATTTATTCGATTTAACTAAAAAAGATCTCAAAGTAACAAATAGTAATAATAAATGGACCTTATTGTTAATGTTTACTTAACTTGCCACGCAGGGCTAAAAAAACAAATAAACTCTTGCAGCGGAATGAAACTCTTGAAAAGGCCAATCAACATGCCCACATGCAATCGAGTGGAGAATGCATCCTAATCCGCAAAACCTTCCTGGTACTCCTAGGCGAATAACTCTTGAGCAGCTTGATATTCTTCAACTGATCAACAATGGCGCAAAGCCGTGAGTACATAAAGTACTCAGCAAATCATAGGAAAATGTATGCAAATAGTATTCATGCAAGGCTTGAACAAAGGTTAGCTGTATGGTTCTTTCGCATAAAGCAACATTGACGATAAACACAATAAATAGATTGAAATGCGTAATTGAAAAGAATAATAAATAAGTAAACAATTTCTTTGAAACAACCTGTGAACTACCCATCCACTTTCCAAGACAAACCACCAAATGAATTACCTGCTCACCAAACAAACATTATATTCATCAAGTGAACTTCCCCTTCACACTCTAACTCATTTTATAAGGAACTCTATCTCTCATGTGAAATCCCCGGACATGTCCATAACCGAGGACACGGCTATTCGAATAGATCAATTAACACTTTGCAGAGGTTGTACACTTTACCCACAAGATATAACTAGTGTAGCGATCACCAATCATAACAAAACCTTTCAGGAATTTCATCTCGACAATTGAATCTCATGTTGTGCATAAAGCCGACCCAACCTAATCGTTGGTGCGACGAACACCGTTGGACCTAGAGACGATTAACCTCACCCATAGATGTGACCTTAGAAAAGGATACACACCTCCACCCATATATTACCTGAGTAGTTAATGCCAAAACTCCACAACTTACTAGGTTAGGACTGTCCCACCAAGCATGTGGTTGTACAAAAGGCCCAGTTCAATGGCGCACAAGATTAAGTCCTTGACAAGTTACTTAGGCGAGGCTACCACAAACCCACAACGTGTTAAGCCACACCCCCACTATCCACAATCCACTTGCCCGAGCGAAAATCATTTTGTTAAACCAAGACCAATGACATACCCTGTCATGGTACACAAATTTTAACAGCAGTGGTTAACCACCATGATTCCATAATTCATTAAGTCAAGATTAAACATTATGATACATGTGATAATGAACCCATTGTAACTAAGCATCTATATGATACCCATGTTGATGATATGAATATGTCCAACTAAAGTTATCCATGCTAGGGTGACAAAGGATTCATGATATTCAAAGAATCAATGGAGGCATAATGACAACAGGTAATAACTAATCCCAAAACAATTTGTATAAAGATACCATGCAATTGTATAAAACAATATACTTTTGAAATCATAGGTTCAATATGATCAAAGGACCATGACTTGCCTTGGAATAGATCCTGGGATTGATCTTGATCTTGACGTACTCCTCCTTGCTCAAAACTTCCCGAAGTATCAATGTCTACTCGCAAACAAAGCAAATAAACCAAATAAATAAATAATAGAGATGAAACAAACTCTAAAAATTAAATAAATATCTCAGAAAAATATATCTTGAATTTAGATGAATTTAAAAATCTGAATGGACTCAATCGGAGTTCGGATGCAAAAGATATGGGCTTTGGAAGTTTGAAATCACATGAAATTATGAAAATCACAATTTATGGATTTACTAGAATTTCTTTTCTACTGAAAAATCAATTAATGACGTCAGCTGATGTCATTAATGAATTTTAGCTGAAAAAGAAAAAGAAAAAGGAAATAGGAAATACTCTGACATGTGGGACCCACACGTCAGCGTGATGGCTCACGGTAGACTTAGTTCATCGAGCCAGGGTTTTGGTTTGGATCTGGTCCTGCCACGCGTGCACACGTGGCTCTGACTGGGATGCCACATAGGCGATATGCGAGCACAGGAGCTAACGTGGCTGATGAGATGGCAGGCGAGGTGGACTCCACGACGTCAAAACATCGGCGAAGCTCTGGTGTGGATTTTGACAACTAGAGGCTCCCCGGCGATGACGGAGCAGCGTGCTAGGTAGAGGAGGCAACGAGGATTTCAGTGACGCGGTCAAAAGGCACTGACGATGAACACCTAGGCAGCGGTGACAAGAAGAGTGGCGGAGCGGTGCAGTTGAACCGCGACGAGGCTCTAGAGGGGTTCTCCGGAGATGAAGAGATGCACATCACCTAGGCCATGCGATGGCGATCTCAAGGCTGGTGACGAGGGAGGCGATGGCTCACTAACGGAGGCGCAAGACATCGGAGGTCTTGGCAGCGCAGAGCTTCAAGGGCTTCAATCAACGAAAAGACAACACAATCTCCAAAGGCGGGTTAGGGTTCCGAAGGAGGATGCTGGTGTGGAGATTTCGACACGGTTGAGGTCTTTAAATAGGGCCGGAGGAGGCGAGTCGATGAAGAACACGGCGCTGCGGCGAAGAACTCGGACACGGACTCAAGAGTCCCTCGTGAAGACGATGTTGATGGGGCAGGCGAGTCCACATGGCAGCGGGTGAGGCTCGGAGAGGAACGCGTCGCACATGACGCGAAGGTGACTGACCGGTGGGGCCACTCACGCGCGCGCGTGGGCGGAGAGAGAGGGCGGGCTGCACAGGAATTGGGCCAGAAGCGGAAGGATGGGCTGAAAGATTAAGAAATTTGGCCCGAAAACTATTTCTTTGATTTTATTAGCTTTTTCTTTTTAGAAAATACTAAGAATTCAAATAGCAACTAGAAAATAGCAAATGCACCCGGAAAAATTCTAGAAAAATCTAGAAAATATATCCAAGCACATAGAATTCAAATAAAATAATTTTGATAATAGTTGATGTTGAGATTAATCATATTAAATTATTTTTGATCTCTGAAAATTCCAATTAAGCTTTAACTTTAGCAGAAAAACCAAATGGTTATTTTTCTTTTAAAACTTTAAAACAAACCAAATTCCAGGGTTGGGTAAATCACATCACCGCCAAGGAGGCAAACGACGCACCAGACGTCGTTTTGGGTACGTTACTTGTTAATTCGCATCTAGTTGATATTTTGTTCGATTTAGGAGCATCACATTCATTCATCAAAATAGGGTTTGCTGCACAACATCAATTTCAAATGCATACACTTCAGCCCCCATACCAGATTTAGTCCAATCTTTTTCTTATAGATCCATTTGCACTCAATGGTTTCCGGGATCAGTTTTGCAAACCGATCATGTCTGTCGAGACGTAAAAGTGGAGATTCAAGGGACTGAGTTTTTGGCACATCTAATAGTGATAAATTCAGTGGATATTGATGTTATATTAGGAATGGATTGGCTGTCCAAAAATCAAGGTTAAATTGATTGTGCTCAGCAATCAATTTCTATCACAAGCGAAGACAGCGATCAAGTCTTTTTTGCTCTAACAACTGTCGGTTCTCATCTCTATGCTTTGGAAAGTTAGTACCACCCTTGAACTAGAAAGGGTACTAGTGGTATGTGAGTATCCAGATGTATTCCCCGAAGAACTCCCAGGCATGCCCCTTGATCGCGAAGTCAGTTCGTAATCGAGCTTGCACCCGGTACTACACCCATTTCAAAATGGCTATACCGAATGCCTCCCAACGAATTGGCAGAATTGAAGGAGCAACTCAAGGAGCTTCAAGATAAAGGCTTTATTCAGCTAAGCTCCTCACGTTGGGGATGCCCGGCAATCTTCGTTAAGAAGAAAGACAAGAGTTTGCGGATGTGTTGATTATCATCCGCTAAACGAAGTCACTGTCAAGAACAAGTATCCGCTTCCACGGATTGATGATTTGTTTGACCAACTGAGTGGAGCTCAAGTGTTTTCCAAGATCTACTTGAGATTGGGCTACCATCAGATCAAAGTCAGAACCGAAGACATTCCGAAGACAACATTCTCTACTCGTTACAGATTGTACGAGTACACCGTCGTGTCCTTCGGACTGACAAATGCACCGGCATACTTCATGAACCTCATGAATTTGGTTTTTTTTGAGTATCTAGATCAGTTCATCATCATGTTTATCGATGACATCCTCATCTACTCCAAGTCTGATGAAGAACACGAGCAACACTTGAGGCTTGTGTTGGAGACGCTTCGTCGACATCAACTCTATGCTAAATTCAGCAAGTGCGAGTTTTGGATTTGTGAAGTTAGCTTTTTGGGTCATGTACTATCCAAGGGAGGTATCGTTGTTGACCCAAGCAAAGTGCAAGATGTATTGAATTGGTGATAGCCCAAGAGCATCACCGACAACCGCAGTTTTCTCGGACTTGCGGGTTACTACCGCATATTCATCAAGAACTTCTCCAAAATTGCAAGGCCGACGACCCAGCTTCTAAAGAAAGAAAAGAAGTTCGAATGGTCAGCAGAGTGTGAAGAAAGTTTCTAGATCTTAAATGAATGTCTGACCAAAGCTCCAGTGCTCATTCTGCCCGACATTCACACAAGCTTTGATGTGTATTGCGATACTTCTCGCCACGGGCTCAGTTGTGTGCTTATGCAAGAAGGCCGAGTTGTGGCTTATGCATCGAGACAATTGAGACCTCACAAAGTAAATTGTCCTACACATGACTTGAACTAGCAGCAGTAGTCCATGCTCTGAAGATTTGGCGATATTACCTCATCGGTAATCGTTGCGAGATCTACAACGATCACAAGAGCCTCAAATATATTTTCATCCAAGCCGATTTGAACTTGAGACAAAGAAGATGGCTCGAGTTAATCAAGAACTACAATATGGGACTTCATTACCACCAAGGAAATACAACGTAGTAGCCGATGTGTTGAGCAGAAAGTCTCAATGCAATTGTATGTTGCTAACACCCGTTTTAGCAGGCTTGTGCACTTAGTTACAACAATTGAGCCTCGAGATGATCGAAGAAGGGTCTCTTGCTTCCCTAAAAGTGAATTTCACATTTTAGGACCAGAATAAAGAATCCCAGAAGACCGACATGGAGATGGCCCGAATCCGGGAGAATTTGAAGCAAGGCAAGGCCAAATGCTTCACCGAAGATGCACAAGGCACCCTATGGTTCGGGAACCGTTTGGTGGTGCCATATGACCGTAAGTTGAGGGAGTTGATCCTCAAAGAAGCTCATAACTCCCAATTTTCTATCCACCCCGGGAGTACTAAGATGTACCAAGATCTGAAGAAGAAGTTATGGCGAATGAAGCGACAGATCGCACGGTATGTTGCTGAGTGCGACATATGCCAAAAGGCCAAGGCTGCGCATTTGAAGCTAGTGGGTACACTCCATCCGCTGCCCATTCCCAAGTGGAAATGGGAAGAAGTCGGGATGGACTTCATTACTGGCCTTTCGAGGACTCAAACCGGGTCCAATTCCATATGGGTGATCGTGGATCGATTGACAAAAGTTGCCCATTTCATTCCCATCAAGACCACCTACACCAGAGCCAAGTTTGCAGAGCTATACATCTCAAGAATTGTTTGTCTCCATAGTGTACCAAAGGTGATTGTTTCAGATCAAGGTACTCAATTCACATCCTACTTATAGAAGTGTCTCCATCAAGCAATGGGGGCCGACCTCTCTTTTAGCACCGCGTACCACCCGCAAACGGGAGGACAAATTGAGAGAGTAAATCAAATATTGGAAGATCTTCTCCGAGCATGTGTTCTGTCTTACAATAAGAATTGGGAAAAGTGCTTACCATATGCGGAGTTTTCCTACAACAACAGCTACCAATAAAGCAAACAAATGTCACCTTTCGAGGCATTGTATTGGAGAGCTTGTAGGACACTGTTGAACTGGTCCGAGACTGGGGAGAGGCCATTCTACGGACTGACCTTGGTGGAGGACGCAGAAGCACAAGTTTGTGTGATCCGTGAGTGACTTCGGGCGGCTCAATCTCATCAGAAGTCTTATACCGATCGTCGTCATTGTGAGTTGAGCTTTGAGGTGGACGATCATGTTTACCTTAAAGTCACACCAATAAAAGGAACATATCGTTCCCAAGTCAAGGGCAAATTAGCACATCGCTACATCAGACCTTTATGAATTCTAGCGAACTGAGGATCGGTGGCCTATCAATTGGAATTGCCACCTTCTCTCTCAAATGTGCATGATGTTTTCCATGTATCACAACTGAAGAAATTTCTCCGAGTCCCAACTGAAGCAACTCAGTTGGAAGCACTCGACTTGCAACCCGATCTTTCTAATCGGGAACACCCGATACACATTCTTGAAGAAACAGAGCGCAGGATGAGAAATCGCAACATCAAGTTCTTAAAATTTTAGTGGAGCAACCATACTGAGGATGAAGCAACTTGGGAGCGTGAAGACCGGATACGAACCGATCATCCCGACCTTTTTCCTTCTGTCTGAAGTGCCATTGAATCAAGAAAGGAAATGTTAAACAAAGCAATGGAAAGGAAAATGTAATAGAAATTCCTTGTAATCTTGTTAAGATATCATAGCACTATGTTTGAAGGAAATCAAGACAAAAGATGTTGTATCTTCTTTTAGAACCTTCCTGTCCAACTTTCGACCTACCGAGATCTCGGGGTCAAGATCTTTTGTAAGGGGGAGGTTTGTCACATCCCCAAGTTAATTAATGATAATTAGTATGAATCTCATCAGCATGAATTTTGTTTTTTAAGCATTTGCATATTTTATTGCACTTGAAAAATATCAATGAAAGATTAAACCTACAACTCAAATCTAAGATCCAAAGTGAAAATAGAAACAAATGCTTATAAAGTTCCCTCAGAGATAATTTATTAAAATACTATAATATTTATCAAGAATAAATATATTTTTTACCAAATTTTTGGAACTCAACCGAACCTACAGAAAATTCAAACTCATTCCAACAACCTAAGTTAGGTTTGAATTTTAAACTAAGCAAATTTTACTGAGTAGTGAGGTTTAAGATTTTATTTGAGAACTAGGACATCCCAGGAGCCTCTTTGATTTATTTTAGATTTTTAGGATTTTATTTGATATTTTTAGCACGCTGGTCAAAGTAGGAGGTTTTGAGTTAAATCCCAGTCAACTTTTAAACTCGTTTGACCGAACCTAACCCTCTTGACTTGATCTAGCCCAACCAACTAAGTGCACCTGGTCCGAACCACCTTCTGGCTCGCACCTCCTTGTGCCGCTGCCAACCGGGCCCCACCTGACGGATCCATCTCCCTCCTCTTGCTAACGCGCTCGCTGGCTCACTCAGAGCTTCGACGCCACGGGGCCGAGCAAGTCGTTGGAGCTCCGTCGACGTCGTCAATCCATCGCTCAATGTGAACAACCCCTGAGCTTCACCAGCTAACTCCGCTCCCACTCCGTCTCTCACCTGGGGATAATACCCCCTCCTTCACCTCCTTTCAGCTCATTCTTCCTCTCGGGGCTGAGGAAGAAGAAGCTCTCCCGTGCGCCATTGTCAGGTAAGCTTCGCTTTATCATGTTCCATCGACTCTACATTCCGTGTCGTCTCCATTTTTGCTAATGTGAGCTCATGCTTTGGTTTGTAGTCCCTAGAACTTCTTTGTGCCATTCTTCACTCTAGAGCACGCACCGAAAGCCAACATCGTGTCAACTTCCACTCCGGTGAGTATTATCCTCGATCTTGTGCGTCATATCGTGTCTTTGGGTATGATATTGAAAACCCCTCAACTAATTTGGGCAATGCACGATAGGAGCTCATGGATTTGAAGTTGTTCCATTTTTCGGCCAACGTTCACCGTTTCGTCTTCCACTCCGTTCGGGTAAAGCATTGTCCGATTCCTTACTCCCCAAGTATCTCTGTAGCTCCCTTGTACTTTTCCAAGCATTCATTTATCTTAGTTCTCCACAGGATCTTCTCTCCAAGTTGAAGCTCATCGCCGCCGTCATCTTCCCCGTCGCCGGCCCAGCTCCAAGCTCCTCCGAACCTCTCCTAGCTTCAGGTAGCATCCTTAGACCTCGTAGGTACTTGGGCACCCGTTGGTCCGGACAACGCGGAGCTTGAATGTGCATGCACGTTTTGGCCGTAGCTTAGCGTCGGCCTCCTCCGACTAGCCGCTGGTACAGGGCATCTCAGCTGTCGCCACCAGTTCGAGAAGATGCGCACTGCAATTGCGCGTCTATTCCGGGTCTTGGTCGGTGCCGCCATGGCGTGTAGTGTGAGACCCCAGGGTATTTAGCTCATAATACTTAGTCATCCAATTGACCCTAGTATTACAAACAAAATATCCCGTGCCTCGGGAAAATATTTACATCCCAGAAGTGCTGTACATACACCCTTTTACAAAATTATGCATCAATTACATTCAATCACATAGAACCGAAGCACACATAACAAATCAAAAGACATACATAATAGAGTTATTACAAAAGAGGCCAACCGGCCAAATAACATACAAATGAGTAGATAAACAGCGGAAGCAAAGCCATAAGATGGCAATAAACAAGAGCCAATTAGTGTGCCTTTACCCACAAGGCAACCAACCGGGCCGCCAACCTAGTCGTCAAACCCGCAGCACATCTCACCAAAAGCTGATCCCTTGGGGATCCACTTCTTCCTCTGCAACAAAATTATTAAGCAAAGCAAATGAGTACAAAAATGTACTCCACAAGACTTACGTGTAGGGTAACAAGCCTATACATATGCTACATGCAAGCTTATTTAAGTGGAGGAGGCTCTAGACTCATTTTCAGCATAAAGCAAGTTTCATTTGCAATAATGTAATACATTTAAAGCAATGTTTGCAATCTGTTTTTAATGTTCAAATAACAGCGAATAATTAGTAGATAATGACAACAACAACCTGGAAGTGACTAACCCAATAGTCACCACAACAATAGCATGAATTAACCATTTATACCACCCACATCAAGTTTTAATTAAAAGGTTGTAGTCTAACTCTTGGAAAACCTAACCAAGCATGTCCATAACCTAGGACGAGGCTATTCGAATAGTTTTAACCCTGTAGAGGTGTACCAATGTACCCACACGTCAGACCGCCTTTTAGCCTCTAGAATCAACACACTTCCTTTGGTATGCCGGCACGGCTAAGTCCTACGAGACGTTTCCAATATTGTGTGTCAACAACGAGTCACCCATATGGGATAAAGCCCCATACGTTGATGCGGAGTCATCAAAGATGCTCACCTCCTTATAACGGATGGTGCTCCTTGCAGTGGTTAAACCCCACTACTGCTCCCCAATAGCCCACCATGTAACTCGGAGCTAACACACGCCAAAGTACTAAGTCAAGAGAGGTCCCATATCCCTCTCACGTGGTTAGCACGCAAAATTTCTTGGAGAGTGTGACACAAGATGTTCGGTCCTTGTTGACTTAGGCACCATTCCAATCACACCCAACAATCACACCAACATACCATTGTGCCCAAGTCTAAATCATTTTCATTTTCAGTTTTTGACTTTACCAAATTAACAAAGCACAAGTGTTGGACATAATAGAGTAATAACAACATTTGTGTGATCAAGGTCATCGACATAAGTCGACAACCGCCCAATTCTACCGGTAGCTAAACATTCTAAGCATGACACCGTAAAGACAATAAAATAGTATAATTAAATCACCGGGCTCTAATTCACCAGCGATATTAATAACTTATGGTTAGTTGCAGGGTATAACAATTTAATGGCAACCATGCAATAGGAACAACTAAAAAGGACTTAAAATGAATTAGTTATGCATTTTTAAAGTTAACTGGAATTTTTAATGCAATGAATAAAGCTACTCTGAAATTAAATCCAATACAACAATTTTCTGGAGCAAAACTGGGCTTTAAACCATTTTTAGATTAAAGTTTAGCCAAAACCAGAATTATCAAAATTGGAAACAACCAAAAATGACTTAAAACAAATTAGTTATGCAATTTTGAAGTTTATTGCAATTTTCTGTTAAGAAATAAAGCCTACCAGCAATTAAAACAAACAAAACCAACAGAAAATGGCGTGGCTCAATCTAGGTCTTTGATCTGGTGACGGACGGCCCATGCGCGCGACCAAAATAGTAATGAGGTTTTAAGAAACGGCAACATTCCGTTAAGATCAAGATCGACGACTGCGATTTATCGGGCACTGTTCACGGTCCGAACGGCACAATGATTGTGGGCCGTCGATCTGAGAATGGATGGCTGCGATCAAGGTGCGGTTCAGATGGTCCGAACGGCACAACGATCCCAGCCGCTGATCTCAAAATGGACGGCGCACACGTGTTGAGCCGATGGCGATGGTCCGAACGGCCCACTGATCTAGGCCGTTGGTTTGAAATCCGACGGCACACAATGATTGAAGTTCAAAGTGCGCGCCGGGAGAGAGAGAAAAAGCGGCGGCCCCATATGTCAGTGGCACATGGGCCACGCACACATGTCTAAAGCACCCTGAGGGGTTTAACCACATGGGCCCGCAAATCGGTGACCGTAGGCACGGATTTGGATGGCAATCAAGTGCTTAACCCACTGATTAATGTTGATTAATTAATGTTTAGCATTAATTGAACAGCATCTCGGTCGGAGGCGGCGCACAGTGCGCGATGGAGCCCAGGCCCACTGGTCAGTGGCTCAGGGACACACTAAGACCGCCAATTAATTTCCTAACCGACTTTAAGACAGCTATTAGATTAATTAACCATGATTAGCGAGTTTAATGACCGAATCTCGATTTAAAGGATACGCACAGTGTGCGAGGGGTTTGGGGCCCACCCGACAGAGACCAAGAGAGAAATTAAAGCCACACATTAACTGCTAGGCACTGATTTATACTGGTTCAACTGATGATTACATTTAACGAACTCCATTAACTCTACCTTAACGACCAGTTTGCCGTTTCGTGTCCGACAACGGTTGTCTGGTTGTGGTGGGCTCGCATGACATCTTCTTGCGTGAGAGAGGCCATGGCGGCGACGGACAAGGGCAAAACGGAACCCTAATACTAATGCGCACCCGACCATGGCCGAAGCTTCGCCGGAGATGGGCCATAGTGGCGGTGCCTTGATATCGTACCCTACGAGATTACTATTGCATAGTATGATCTTGTTAAAATAAAATTATTTCACCCTTGTGGCTTGTGCTTCTTTTGAAAAGCTTTATGATGGTATAATAAAGTTTGATGATTCTTGGTACTACTGTATGTTACTGATGTTATTAAAATTGACATTAATGTGAGATTGATATTGATTCTTCCAGAGATAAAGTAATTTGATCGCCATTGGTGATATCGCTCAAAAGAGAACATTTCAAGTTTTTCTTTGGTGGCCTTTTAGAGCTGATGAATTATGTGGTATCTGAAATTAGTTCAAACAAAATGATGTATTTGAACGTTCTGTTGGCTCTTAAATAATTCTTGAGATTTGGGCTTTAAGGCTTCTTAGTTGAGTTGGCAAAGTGATGTTTCAATCAAAGAAGAATATTTCTTTTGTTAAAGGCAAGAGTGTAGTAGAAGTATCTGAGATTTATGCCGAGTTATGTAACTTACGGTCTATTTGAAGTGTGCCTAAACTTTCTGCTTTTGCCCATTAGAGCTTCTCGTTTTTTTAAGTGCAACACTTTCTTCTCATGTGAGGTTTGATGTTCTCTTCATGCGGGACTTGTGCCCTCAATTGTGGACTTCCCTTATGTTTTCCTAGTTCATTGCTTAATTGATTACTTTCTTTGGTCCTATGCTTATTGCGAGTGGCATACGTTATTCTTTGTGCTGGGAATCGCTTTCAATTTGTCTTTTCTTTTGAGAAATGAATTATGGATTTGTTCTATAAAACCCTTTAGAGTGCTTTGTGGCACCTGGAGGTGATCAACTGAGAGACTTTGTGAGACTTTGAAAGTCAAGTTGTTTGAAACGGAATAAGTGATAAGTTGATTTCTTGGAGTAACCCTTGGCGAGGGTTTGTCTTAAACAAAGAGTTTTGTCTTTAGGGCCAACTAATGGCATTATTGCAAGTGATAGAACCTATAGTGGTTGTGGTTCAAGATCTTTCGTTCATGTTAAGTGGAACTTTAGAAATTGTTTACAAGTATGGGAAATTTTGGTCAATTCATGAGAGTACCATGATTGGGTACCTTTTATGGTTGTGTAGAAGAATTGTGTTGGTGTAGTGTAATGAGGATAGAATTGTGAGAACTCTAGTCGTTACGACAACTTTGGAGATGGTAGGAAATGTTGAGTTAATGTCAGGTATGACTTAGTTTCAATGAGTAACTGTCTTGAAGATAGAATCTTTCAAAGGGAATGTAAGGCTTCGAAGTAAAATCGAATAGTGGTACGACCAAGTAGAACCTGTGGTATAGTGAAATTCCAGAACTTCAGTTCATGTTGAAAGTTTGGGGATTATCGAAGGTATGGAAACCTTGATCAATCTTATTGAGTAACGCAATTGGAAAGTATTGCAATAATGTGTGGGTGATTCCTGATGATGTCAATGAGTGAGTATGTTAGATTTGTGGGGATGTAGAGATTTAATCCAATGATTTCACTATCTGTTATAAGAGAAATTCATTGTAGAGGTCTTGGAGGTTAAATTTGGGCTTTGCATTTTTTTTATGCTAGACTTTTGGTCGCCCAAAGATTGTGTGTAGAGAAGATAGAAAACTGGAGTATTCTGAGTGGTGGAATGATTGTTGATAGAACCTTTCTGATGTAGTGCATGAACGTGTGTACTGAGGATTCTGAGTAATTATTCTTGAAAATTAGAGGTGATGTGATTGTGTGGGATCTATGTTGAGGTGTTTTGGATGCCTGCTGTTAAATTAATTTCGTTAGTAGAAGGAGTTGTCTAGAGTGTTCGGTGGGTTCAATAGAGTCTCTCCACAATGGTGTGGATGATGTATTTCAGTTTGAGCATAATTGAGGATGTTCAAGAGGTTTAAGCTCGTGTGGTATGCGATGAATTCGAATTCCAAGGTTCAAGAGAAGTTTTATTCCTTAAAAGAGAGAATGAGAAAAAGGATGTTTTCCTCGGGTAGTGAAGCGTTTTCTTGTTTCTTATTTGAGTTTTGTGTTGTTGACTGGTGTCTTCCGCACTTTGAGTTGGCGCTTTGTTGGTATGTTGGATTCTTTCCAATTCAGACAAACCAAAAGAAGTATTTGGTTTGGTCATTCGAGTGATTTCTCCTTTGGCTTTCGTGGTGTTCATTCATAAACTGTCTATTTAGAAAGCGGAATTGTTTTCATGATGAAATGTCAAAAAGTTGATAGATTCAATCTTGCTGCCCATAATTCTGACGGGATTAGTCTGTTGATTTGTCTTTTGAAATATGTTTATGTTAGAGGAAAATTCAGGGTTTCCACCCAACTAGTTTATTTTAGCAAATTTCATAACCTTTCCAGAATGTTAAAGAACGCCTTAATCGGAGTTGTAGATCATTAGTTGTGTTATTTCCTTTACTGCTACCCGTTTCGTTGGGACAGATTCTGTCTTTCAAGTTCATCTGTATGTAGTTTATTTATTTTGGCCGAATTGGGTGAACTCACCAACTAGGTTTTCGTAGATATATTCGTTACGTTTCTACAGGATCTGGGATCACCTCATTCCGAGTCCCAGATCATTAGATATGAGTGATTCCGTGCTGCTGTCCAGAATTAATTCTATGATCGTGTCATCTGTTTTCATATTAGAACTATCTAGTTATTTGTGGGTTGTCGGTAAGGCGTTGTAGAACGTTAATGGAAGCGTCATGTTTTATGTTGTTCTTATTTTGAATATATATATATATATATATATATATATATATATATATATATATATATATATATATATATTGTGTAGGCGGAGAGGCTTCAGGTTTAGGAGCACCGTCATTGCCTCATAACGCGTCGCATCACGGAAGGCACGTACTTTGATGTTTTCATAATTAGGAAATGTTGGATGCTTGATGTTGATCTTGTGTTTTTCTAAGATCCATGATAATATTTAAGTTCATGTTCCTTCCATATGTGTGTTATCTCCATGATTAGAGAGTGTGTCTTGTCAATATACATATTTCATTCCATGCATTCATAATTCATGTTCCATCCATGGGAGTGGATTAAAAAGACCCATCAATTCCAAGATGGGCACATAAGACTCACCATTCCAATGTGGGCCCCACTATTCCAAGGTGGGCAGTTTGGGACACCCGTATGAAATGTTCTTCATACGGGACTTGGATCCCCGCCTTTTGTTAAATGCGGGCTTAAGTAAAAACCGACAGGTGTGTCACTAGCAATACCGGTATATGCATGTGTGTAGTCCCTCCATTCCATTCACTTCATTCATTCCATTCATTCAAATACTCATTCTGTGATTTCTTCATATTGTTCAATGATGTTGACTTGTTAATGTTTGTGGTATGTTCCATTTATTCACTGTACTTGCTGAGTCTTGGACTCATTCTTGCGTTGTTTGTTTTTTTAGGTAATCATTGATGTTGACTCACTTGGGAGGGAGTAGACACGCACTACTCATTCACATCATCATATTCAAGTTCAAGATTATAAATTAGTTCTATCTTTCATTCATTATTGATGAACTGTAATAAATAAGTCTAGATGAGAAGGAAGGATACCTTCTCCATGATACTGTTGATTTTATTACTGCTTGTGAATCTAGATTAACGATGAACTATAATAAATAAAATTAAATGGTGAAGGAAGGATACCTTCTCCATGTTTTGGATGTTTTATTTATGCCTTTATATGATATCTTATTCGAGTTCTTCCACAATGTGGTTGTATGTTAGTGTATTTAGGTGACATCTTGGCTTCCAAATAGCCAGGGTGTTACAGGAGGAAAGCCAGCGGCGGTGAACGGTGGCGGCGATGGGGCTTCACCGCGGGGAGCTCCATCTGAGCAAGGAGGAGGGGAAAAGGAGGTAGGGGAAGGTCAAGTAGGGTTAGGAGACCGTGCTCGAGCAAGGAATCGGAAGATGAAACATCTTACCGAAGTTGGAAATGATGACCACCGCTTTCGGCCGATTTAGGGGGAAAACAAAATCCGACAACTCCTGAAGAGGATCAATGAAATAGGGTTAGGGGAAAAACTTCTAGGATCCAGTGGCATGATAAGACGCGAAGAGATTTTCAAATGAACCCTTGGAGCACTAGGCGGCGAAGAAGCTCCACGGGCGAAAATGGTGGTTTTAGGTTTTCTTTGAATTGAGCTCACTGGAGCAGAGAGGGAGCAAGACAAACTATGGTGGTGTTTAAAGGGATCCAAGGAAGGTCTTGAAGGCTTTAAATACCCGAAGAAGCAAGGTATGGAGCTAGGGTAGGCTCAGAGGTGGACATAGCTCATGGCTCTACCATGGGCAAGCTGAGGAGGTGGGTGGCAGGGCGACCACGACTTCGGGGACGGCCACTGGCATGCATTAAATGGGCAGTGCAAAGAGCCGTTGAAGGACGACAAGGAGGGGACAAGACATGGCTGCCCACTCCATGGCGCGCTGGCAATGGCGCTCGACTGCCAGAGGAAGGGGAAAGACAACAGGTTTGAGCGGCCCCACCGGTAAGTGACACCGAATCAAGAGGCTCGGGTTCAACAGGGCTAAAGGGTTGAGTCCAACCCTAAAGTGCTCACCCCAAACAAGCCAATCGGTAGATTAGAATGGACGGCCAGGATTGAAGCAATCGGGACGATTGGATTAGGATCTAAAGGTGGCAAGCCCGGTGCAGTTAGTTGGTTGGACCGAGTCCAGTGGCTCGAGCCCAAGTCTGGCTTGAACCTAAGGAACAGTTAAAGGAGGTTTGGACTGGGTTTTTAATTCAAACTCCTACTTTGACCGAGCTACAAAGTATAGCAAATAAATTTAAAAATTCTAGAATTTTTCAGGGAGGTTCCTGGGATTACCTAGTGACCAAATAAAATTTTAAACATCACTGTGCACCTTTTATTTGCTTATTTCAAATTCAAACCTACACTAGGTTATTGAATCGAGTTTGAATTTTCTGTGGATTGAGTTTAACCCCAAAAATTTGGGACAAATTATTTTTATTCATGATAAATATCATAAGGTTTAAATAAATGGTTTCCAGAGTTTTACTTGAAGTAAATTTTTCCCCAAGAATTATTTTAAGTGCATGTTCTTGATGTTTGGCTTTTGATCTTCAAGGCTTGCTCTAGGGTTTGATCACAAACTTTTCTCAAAAATTTTTAAAGAGGTCATGACTTTAGTCAACAGGAGATTTTGGTTTTGATTTCCCATAATTCCTTTACAAGATTTAACAGAAAAGTTCAAAAACTTCAAGATGCAAGAAAAGTTTTAATTTCTACTCATTTTCTTACATTTGAAACACAGACCTAGATTTGGGATGTTACAAAACCTACCCCCCTTACAAAAATCTCGTCCCGAGATTTGGCTCACTCGGGGAAGAGAGATGGGTAGTCCGCACGCAGACGATTTTCCCATTTCCACGTAGCTTCATCTTCGGAATTATTTGACCACTGAATTTTAAGGAATTTGAGGACACGATTCCTTGTTCTTCGTTCAGCCTCTTCAAGGATGCGAACAGGGTGCTCGCGATAGGTCAAATCTTCTTGAACATCGAGAGTTTCCAACGGAGCTTCCTCGGTTGGAACACGGAGGCACTTCTTTAACTGGGATACATGGAACACATCATGTACCCCCTCAAGTGCAGCAGGTAATTCCAACTTATAGGCAACAGCTCCTTTCTTTTCGATGATGAGGTAAGGACCCACATATCAAGGAGCTAACTTGCCCTTGACGCTAAACGTTGATGGCCCTTCAAGGAGCGACTTTGAGATAGATAAAGTCATTAGGCTCAAAACTCAACTCACGACGACGGTGATCCGCATAGCTCTTTTGCCTGGATTGAGCTGCGCGTAAACGATCCGAATAAGCTGGACTTGACTTTCCGCCTCATTGATCGAGTCCGGACCAAGGAAAGGTCTTTCACCGGTCTCAAACCAATACAACGGGGTTCTACACTTTTTCCCGTATAAGGCTTCGAAAGGTGCCATGCCGAGACTGGCTTGACAGCTGTTGTCATAAGAAAACTCGGCGAATGGCAAGCATTTCTCTCAATGCTTCCCATAGGAAAGAACACAAGCACGAAGCATGTCTTCCAAAACTTGATTGACCCTTTCGGTCTGACCATCAGTTTGGGGATGATAAGCTGAACTGAAAGAAAGATGAGTTCCCATAGTCTCTTGCAAACTATGCCAAAAGCGAGAAGTGAACAGAGAACCACGATCTGACACGATCGTCTTCGGCGCACCATGCAAACTTACGATGCGGGATATGTAGAGATCCTTTAGAAGATCTACACGAAGGTCAGTTTTGACAGACTGAGAGTTCTTTCTTGATGCTATGGGTGGTAGTGCATGGCCGTTGTTAGTTGGTGGAACGATTTGTCTGGTTAATTCCGGAGCGATTTGTCTAGTTAATTCCACTAACAACGGGATCTCAGCCTGCTAACTATCTATGCGGAGTCATCCCTCTGCAGCTAGCTTCTTAAAGGAACTATGACCGTGTGAGCACCCGGATTTATTAGGCTCATAATACTTAGTCATCCAATTGACCCTAGTATTATCAACCAAATAAACCCGGTCTCGAGAGATGTATACTTCCCAGAATGCAGTATACATACCTCACAACAAAAGAATGTATCAATTCCATACAACACATAGTACATAAGCAACAAACCAGAAGTTAATATTAATATGGAATAGCTATTACAAAAGAGGGGCCCTTAGGCCAAATAGCAACAAGTACTACTAAGATAACAGCGGAAGCAAAAGTGCCATACAGATGGCTATAACACAAAGCCAATCAGTGTGCCTTAACCCCTAGGCATCTGACCGGACCGCTAAGCTAGTCGTCGAAGAAGCTGCAACACATAGCACAAAAGTGAGGCTCTTGGAACTCACCTCCTTCCTCTGCAACAAAAGCCACAAAAATGCCACAAACACTGGCAGATGAGTACATAAAGTACTCCGCAAGACTTACGTGTAAGATAACAGGCCTATAACATATGCTACATGCAAGCTTTATGTAGTGGAGGTTGTATGTCTCATTTAGCATAAAGCAACATTTATTTGCAATAAGGTAATACATTTAAAGGCAAGTTATCAAATCTGTTTTTAACATTCAAATATCAAGTTTGACAACGATAATAAGAATAAGTAGATGACAACAACAATCCTGGAAGTGACTAACCCAATAGTCACCACAACAATAGCATGAACTTCCCGTTCATACCAACCATGTCAAGTTTTAATTAAAGGTTGTAGTCTAATTCTTACGGGAAATAACCAAGCGTGTCCATAACCTAGGACGAGGCTATTCGAATAGTTTTATCCCTGCAGGGTGTACCACTGCACTCCACACGCCTGCATCGCCTTTCCTTTACGCACACTTAGAAGGTGTCTTTGCACGGCTAAGTCCTACGAGACATTTCCAAAGGATAATGCTAATTACGAGCCGCACAACCCACGGGGAGAAAGAGACATTAGACGACCTAGCCGGAAGCTAATGTTCCCCTCCCACACTATACATATACGTTTTCATTTAAAACACACCAACCGAGCAGCTCATAATTAACACCTCCTAGAGTACTTAGTCAAGAGGGGTTCCATATGCCCCTCGCGTGGTTGGTACGCATAATTGCTTGGATCAATGGCGCAAGAATTCGGTCCTTGTTGACTCAGGCATACCACCACATCCAAAAACCACACCATCCATCCAATATGCCCAAGTCCAATCCACACATTTATTTTCAGATTTTGTATTTACAAATTAACAAAGCACAAGTGCTGGACATAAGGGAGTAATAGATAGATTTAGTGATCAAGATCATCGACTAATTCGATGATCGCCCATTGCTACCGTTAACTAAGCATATCTAAGCATTTTAAGTCGCAATCTACTAAGTGATATGAGCTCATCCAACGAGCTCAAACCACAGCAAGTAACCTAGGCTTAAGGTAGTAAAGACATGGCATTCCTACAGATTGTGCAACTATAGGATTCACTAACCATAATTAAAACAAAGTAGCAATGCATACATAGAGTTTAAACAATATAATAGACTTGCAAATATAGGATGAATCATGGTCAAACTGCTTGCCTTGTTGCTGTTGCTCAAGTTGTGGCTGAGGGTCACTCTCGGGATTACCACAAATGTCGAAACCTAACGGAAAAGCGATAAAGAACCGATAAGAACAACGAAAAACCAAAAAGACTCAACAGAGAAACTTCTCCGAATGCTATGAAAATTTTACAGCAGCAAGACAATGATTTATCATGAATTTAGCAACAAGAACCAATTGATTTGGATTCTTAATGCAAAAGATATGATGAAATCAATTCTGCTCAGCCTATTTAATTAGAAATATGTTACTATTCATCGCAAAAATTTCTAGAGTAGCAGTGAAGCTGGAAATTTTAAGGTAGCATAAGAACCTCATAAGATGAACAACCAAATCGGATTCATCTCAATTGGAGCTATAATGCACCCTCTATTAATTTTTGAAACAAGAACTTGAACAAAATTATAATGCATGCTTACTCTTTCTGAAAACAGTAACATGTTCAAAACTACTTTTCCTAGTAAGTTCATTATTAGAGGAATCCAACAAAATTGGATTCACCCAAAAATAGTTTACAGATAATTAGTTATGCATTTTACAAGTTAAATGGATTTTTAATAAAGTAATTAAAACCTACAAGTTAACAAAGTTAATTCTGGATATTTTTGCAACTATAATATGCTTCAAACCATTTTTAGATCTAAGTGTAGGTAATAACAGAATTAACAAAATTGATTTCATCTAAAAAGGAGTTAACATGAATTTGTTATGCATTTTAACCCTATCAGAATTTCTAATACATTTAATAAAGCTGAAAAGGAGTAAAAAGATTTTCATATTTTTATGGAGTCATTTAAATCGTGAAACTATTTTTAGATTAAACTTTAGTCCATAACAGAATTATTAAAAGTGGAATCGATCGAAAATAAGTTATTATGAAATAGTTATACCTTTTCAAAGTTTATTGCAATTTCGGTTGTAAAATAAATCTCCCGGGAATTTTATAAAACCCAACCGAGGGATATACGACGTGGCTCAATCTGGGCCATTGATTTCGCATCCAAAGGCTCACGGCGAAATCCCTATTCACGGTCCGATCGGTCCATTGCACAGGAGCCGTCCGATTTGAATCTAACGGTCCTGATGAGTGGTCCGATCGTCCTCAATGAATATCACCGCTGATCTTGAGATGAGCGGTGATATGGATTGAAGTGTATCGGACGCGCACAGTGTTTACTGACAAATGGGACCCACTGTCAGCGACGTTGAGTCATGCGGGGTGGATTTAACCCACGAGCACAGTGAATTGGTCCCACCCGTCAGCGACAGTGACCCCGAGGAGTTTTACTATGCGCATTAAAGGGTGATTTAGCCGCTGGCCCACATGTCAGCGAGACATTAAGGATGGCTTAAGACAGATTAAATGCTAAGCACTGATTAGTCTTTAATGAGGGTCATTACTGTGTCCTAATGATTCTAAGACAGGGATTTAACTCGTCCGACAAAACGCCGAGAGAGTTCACCAGCTCGTCGCCGGCGGCTCCGGCCACGACGGCGCGGGCCAAGGACAGAAATGGGTCCGCAATAGGCTTGTGGACCCAATGGCACCACTCACACCGACGGCGACGGCGTAAAACGCCGGTGAGCCGGAGATGAAGGTGACGGTGCCAAAAGTGACCGAAAATGAAAACAGAAAACGAGCTCCGCTTTGTCCAAGGTAGCAGGTGCCATAGCTCCTAGGGACTATTAGCAAGGTACCTTGGTCCAGTGGGGGCAAGGAGAAAGCCGGAGAAGCTCTGGCCGCGGTGCACCTCGCCGGATCGCCGGACTTGAGGAAGACAACACGGGGAGCTCGGCCTAAGCAAAAATAAAGCCACCGGGTCATCAGGTTAGCTTCATTAGTGTCAAGGAAGCTCCATGAGCAAGGGATTGAGGATTGGAGAGGCTTACTGGATTTGGAGGAAGAAAGGGTGCTTTTGCCTAATTTGAACAAACCCGAATTTGACAATTTCGTAAATGTCACAACAAATTGAGTTAGGGATTTATACTAGGGGTTTAGAGTGTGACCCTAGAGCAAAAGAAAGAGAGGAAGGGACAGACCACCGCCTTTACTAAGGTACCCGAGCACCAACAATGGCGGCTAATGGTGGGGATGTGGTTTAGGCTCAAGAGACCAAGAGCAAGTGGTGAAGGCGACTAAAAGAAACCCATGAAGGTGTAGGGGGCTTTTTATGGTTGAGAGGGCGAGGCAAGGAGCAATGCCCCGGACCATGGTGAACCTCGGTCCATGGATTGGTCCACAGCTTCACCAGGACAAAAGGGGAGATGGCTTGCGGGAGAAGGAGGACTTTGGGGGCTCAAGCACTGGGACGCATTAAATGCTTGCAGAAGATAGTTGTTGGGAGGTGACTTGGCTCTGCCCTCCCCCTGCTCACGCTCTGGCACAGACGCACGCGCGCGGCGGGAGGAGGACGACGACGCGGCGGCCCTCCGATTTTGATCCAAGGGCTGAGACGCGAGCAGCTCCGCGAAGAGGTACGCAGCTATGGGCCGTCTAATTTTAATCTAACGGCCCAAGGCCACGCACCGCTTGCGACTGGTCTCGATGCAGCTAGGTGGTTAGACCAAAACGAGTGGCTCGGGTCAGACATGGGTTCGAGCCCGAGCAACAGTGCAAACCAGACTTGAGTTTGAATTCACAGCTGAGTTTAAAGATTTAATTGAGGTATCAAATAAGCTCCAATAATTCTGAAATTTTTACAGGAGCTTGATGTCTTACAGATTGACCTCCCATAAAATTTCCAGAGGCTCTTGTGGATTGAATTTTTCCCAAGAAATTCCAGAATGATTCCAACTAGGGTTTGACCAGACTTTGGGCTGGTTTGACTTGCCTCCAAAACTATTCAAATAATTTCTAAAAATTATGAGAAAAATCAGAGGGGTCACAAGGCTTCCCTAGAACCTTGGAAAAATATTTACAAGAGTTTGGCACAAGATTTTTATCTTGGAGGTTTTTGATTTGAGTTTAAATTGGAGATTTGATTTTTATTTCCATAATTCTTTTGCAAGAATTACAGAAAAGGTTCAAGGACCTCAATATGAAATAAAAGTTTTAATTTCCCCTCATTTTCAGAATTGGGATGTTACAAAACCTCCCCACCTTACAAAAATCTCGTCCCGAGATTTGGCTCACTCGGGGAAGAAAGAGGGATAGTCCGCACGCAGACGATCTTCCCTTTCCCAAGTAGCCTCATCCTCAGAATGGTTCGACCACTGAACTTTAAGGAACTTGATGGTCTTATTCCTTGTTCTTCGTTTAGACTCATCGAGTATGTGAACAGGGTGCTCGCGATAGGTCAAATCCTCCTGAACATCGAGAGTTTCCAACGGAGCTTCCTCAGTTGGAACACGGAGGCACTTCTTTAGCTGGAACACATGGAAAACATCATGTACCCCCTCAAGTGCAGATGGCAACTCCAACTTGTAGGCAACAGCTCCCTTCTTCTCGATAACGCGGTATGGACCGACATATCGAGGAGCTAACTTGCCCTTGACGCCGAAACGTTGATGGCCCCTCAGAGGGGAGACTTTGAGATAAACAAAGTCATTGGGCTCAAAGCTCAACTCACGGCGACGGCGATCCGCATAGCTCTTTTGCCTGGATTGAGCTGTGCGCAAACGCTCACGAATAAGCTGGACTTGGCTCTCGGCCTCATTAATTGAGTCCGGGCCAAAGAGAGGTCTCTCACCGGTCTCTGACCAGTTCAACGGGGTTCTACACTTTCTCCCGTATAAGGCCTCGAAAGGTGCCATGCCGACATCGGCTCGAAAAGTCGTTGTTGTAAGAAAACTTCGTGAAAGGCAAGCATTTCTCCCAATGCTTCCCATAGGAAAGAACACAGCACGAAGCATATCTTCCAAAACCGGTTGACCCTCTCGGTCGACCATCGGTTTGAGGGTGAAATGATATGCTAAAGGTAAGACGGGTTCCCATAGCCTTTGCAGCTATGCGTAAATGGGAAGTGAAGATGGAGCCACGATCGAAACGATCGTCTTGATGACGCCATGTAAGCTCACAATCCTAGAGACATAGAGCTCGGCTAGGCGATCGATACGAATCTTGGTCTTGATCGAAGAAAATGAGCCACTTTAGTCAACCGATCAATGACAACCCAAATGGCATCATTTCCTTGGCGACACAGGTAGACCGGTGATAAAATCCATCCCGATCGAATCCCACCTCCACTCCGGAATAGGCAAAGCTCAAGCGAGCCTGCTGACGCCGATGTTCGACCTTGAAACGACGACATACGTCGACTCGACAACGAACTTCGCGATCTCCTCTTCATTCGGGTCCACCAAAATCTCCGCGGAGATCTTGATACATCTTTGTGGCCCCGGATGAATAGACAAACGCGAATCATGGGCTTCATGGAGAATTAAATTCGCAATTCCATGTCCTTTGGAACCACAAGGTGTTGTCCGAACCTCACAACACCATGCTCATCCTCAGAAAAGCACTTGGTTGTTCCGTTCTTGACATTTTCCTTGATGTGGCTTATCCCAGCATCCGATTGCTGAGCGGACTTGATTCGATCCACCAAGGTTGGTTGCACAACCAAGGCAGCGAGGGAACCATGCTCAACTAAACCGAGGTTGAGACGCTGGAATTCCTCCTGAAGAGTGGGCTGACGCCCTTTGAGCAGCAAGGCATTACAATGCGCTTTGCGACTAAGCGCATCGGCAACGACATTAGCCTTGCCCGGATGGTAGTGAATACCCATATCATAATCCTTGATCAACTCCAACCATCTCCTTTGCCTGAGGTTCAGGTCAGGTTGGGTGAACAAATACTTTAGGCTCTTGTGATCCGAATACACCTCACAACGACTACCGATTAGGTAATGTCGCCAAATCTTAAGTGCATGAATCACGCAGCCAACTCCAAATCATGGGTAGGATAGTTGAGCTCATGAGGTCTCAATTGCCTTGATGCATAGGCCACTACCTTGCCTTCTTGCATAAGGACACAACCGAGGCCTCGACGAGAAGCATCGCAATAAATATCGAAGCTTCCATGGATATCGGGAAGAACGAGGACGGGAGCGGTGGTCAAACGCTTCTTGAGAATTTGGAAGCTTTGCATGCAAGCATCAGACCACAAGAACTTCTTGTCCTTCTTGAGCAACTCCGTCATCGGCTTCGCGATCTTAGAGAAGTTCTCGATAAAGCGACGATAGTATCCCGCTAAACCGAGAAAACTCCGCACTCGGTGACCAAGTAGGCGGACTCCATGAAAGAACATCGCTGACCTTGTTAGGGTCAACGCGGCACGCCTCTGCCGAAAGAACGTGGCCTAGGAAAGACACTTCTTCAACCGAATGCACACTTGTCAACCGCGGCAGACGGTGGTGCTCACGCAGCCTTGCTCAACACAAGCTTCAGATGCTCGGTGTGTTCCTCATCGTTCTTGGAGTAGATAAGAATATCATCGATGAAGACCACGACAAACTTATCCAAATACTCCATGAATACCGAATTCATGAGGTTCATGAACAAGGCAGAGCATTGGTTAAGCGAATGACATGACGGTGTACTCGCATAAGCCGTGAAGCGTAGTAGAGAATGCCGTCTTTGGAATATCCTCAGGTCGAATCCGAACCTGATGATATCCCACTCTCAAATCAATCTTGGAGAAAACTCGAGCTCCAGTTAATTGATCGAAGAGATCGTCAATGCGGGGCAATGGATACTTGTTCTTTACCGTCACTTCATTAAGCGGGCGGTAATCAACGCACATGCGTAAAGTACCGTCCTTCTTCTTTACGAAGATTACTGGACAACCCCAAGGAGATGAGCTAGGGCGGATGAAACCCTTCTCTTGCAGCTCACTTAACTGCTTCTTCAACTCCACCAACTCGTTCGGTGGCATCCGATAAGGCCTCTTTGAGATAGGGGCGGTACCGGGAGCCAACTCAATGACAAACTCGAGGTCTCGAACGGGTGGCATCCCTGGAAGATCTGCGGGAAAGACATCAACGAAGTCACAAACTGTTGGGACTTCGCTAATATCTAGAGCGGCTTCGCCTCAAGCCTTGAAGAGATGAGGGCCTAGCGACTTGGTGGCGAAGCTTAACCTTTCACGGAGGGGTTAGACAGAGAGATGAGCTTCTGGCGCAATCGATTTGCCCCATGTTGGGACAACCAATCCATGCCAAGAATCACATCAAGACTCATGAATGGAGAAGGATAAGGTTTGCTAAGAACCCTACCCTTTGATCTCGATAGGAACATCCCTACACTCAGATTCAGCTCTCAACTCCGAACCAGAGAGCGAATGAGAAGGGACCGACAATGGAGAGAAAAGAAGCTCTCCAACAAGCAAAGAAAAGACTCGTAAACAAAGGAATGAGATGCTCCTGAATCAAACAAGACAAGAGCAGGTGAGAGTTAATGAAAGTGTACCTAGCACGACGTCGGGTGCCTCCCGAGCCTCCTCGGTGGTGACGGCGTTGACGCGACCACTACCCACTCCTCGGGTTGCGGAACGATCTTCGGTCTGCGAAGATCCACCTCCTTGCCGCGTCCTCCATTAGGACGAGGGGTCGCCCGTCTTCTTAGGGCAATTATTTGCATAATGGCCCTTCGCTCTGAAGAAACAAGTGACATTGGCCGCCGGATTGCGGGGCCACTCTGTGATTGGCAAAGACGCGGATCGGGCACGGCTGCGAGGACGACGAGGACGGACAGGTGACCTCGGGTGTCAAGATCGAGATCGAACCTCAAGACCGCTCAAGCGAGGACGAAGGAATGGACTTGGAAGACTTGTAAGTCTCCCACTTGCGCTTACGGAATCCATAAGCTCGAGCCGCATGCTTTCCGACGATGGCCTTGTCGACCAAGGTCCGGAAATCGTGAAAGTCGACAATGGATAGCTTGTCCTTCACTCCTCGGACAAGCCACGCTGAACTTGGCACCTTAGCCATATCGGTGGCCACATCCTCGTGAGCATAACGAGCTAGATGGTTGAACTCAGATACATACTCCATGATCGAAGCTACGCCTTGCTTGAGCGAAGAAGAAACTCCGCTTCTTGATCTCCATCAAGCCGCAGGATATGAGATCGGCGGAAGGCGATCTGAAACTCCTCCCAAGAAACGATGTGGTTCGGGCTGCATGGCGAGAAAATTCTCCCACCATGACAAAGCTGCACCTCAAGCCGGTGCGATGCAAGCAGCGCCTTCTCGTGCTCCTTCGGCTGCGCTATGCTTGAGCTTCCGCCAACCAAACGGCCAATCGCTCAGACGAGGGTCCTCGACCGAAAGGTAGGGGCCGAAGTGCGGCGAACTCAGCAAGGCCCCCACGAGGCCGATGGGCATTCCTCGCCCAGATCTCGAAGCTCCGGAAAGTGCAGTGGTGTTGCGCGATGACGCCCGAGAGAACTCTCTCACATCCGCGCGGTTGCGCTCAATCTGCAGAAGGACCTCGGCCATGGTCGGAGGAGGAGGAAGCTCCTCGTTCGACCAGCCGATCGCCTTGGCCGCTACGAAAAGGCCCGCCATCCTGTTACAAGAAATTTTGGTTAGCAACTAGACCCAAAACAAGGCCTTAAAGAAAGCAAAAGCGATCGACTAGGGAATGGAATATCACCCTAAACGAAAGCCAAAACAGCGAGTAAATCAACTTTAGAAGCTTCTAAAAGACTCTAAAACAGCCAAGAAACACCAAAAGAAGGCTCAACTTCTCAACTCAACTAACCCGTATTGAATGAACGAGTAATTGATCGAGAAGATAAAAAATCAGATTGTAAGATGAGGTCTAAAACTATTAGAGAGCAAGGTTAATGCAGTAAATAAGTGTTAGATATTTAGCTAACTAGTATCACATCTTACCCTTTTATTCCCACAAATTTTAGTTGATTTAACCTCTCATTTTCTACCCTACTTCTCGACTTGTGCTTGCTGCCCTGAAATACTTGTTGGCTGTCCAAAATTCCAGATTTGTATTTCGCCCAAACACTTCTATTCTTCACCAAAAGGCAGCCAAGATTTCAAATTTAAGACTCTCATAAGTTATCCAAAACCCAATTAATCGATATCAACTATTTTGTAGAAGGAAGAGAGGAAAACAACTTTTAAAACTCAAATTAGAGTGAGATGAGAAGAGAAAGCTAAGATAGATGAGGAGTAAAATCTGAGAATTTTCTTAAGCTTTCAAAACTCATTTGACACTTTGAAATTAGATTATCAAAATATCCTAAAGATCGACCAAGCTTGCGTTAGCATTACGGTCGAACGGCTCGATACTAACTTTTGTGAGCACCGGATTTATTAGGCTCATAATACTTAGTCATCCAATTGACCCTAGTATTATCAACCAAATAAACCGGTCTCGAGAGATGTATACTTCTGCACGCAGATACATACCTCACAACAAAAGAATGTATCAATTCCATACAACACATAGTACATAAGCAACAAACCGAAGTTAATATTAATATGGAATAGCTATTACAAAAGAGGGCCCTTAGGCCAAATAGCAACAAGTACTACTAAGATAACAATGAAGCAAAAGTGCCATAAAGATGGCTATAACACAAAGCCAATCAAGTGTGCCTTAACCCCTAGGCATCCGACCGACCGCCAAGCTAGTCGTCAAGAAGTCAGCAACACATAGCACAAAAGTGAGGCTCTTGGAACTCACCTCCTTCCTCTGCAACAAAAGCCACAAAATGCCACAAACATCGCAGATGAGTACATAAAGTACTCCGAAGACTTACGTAAGATAACAGCCTATAACATATGCTACATGCAAGCTTTATGTAGTGGAGGTTGTATGTCTCATTTAGCATAAAGCAACATTTATTTGCAATAAGGTAATACATTTAAAGGCAAGTTATCAAATCTGTTTTAACATTCAAATATCAAGTTTGACAACGATAATAAGAATAAGTAGATGACAACAACAATCCTCGAAGTGACTAACCCAATAGTCACCACAACAATAGCATGAACTTCCTGCTCATACCAACCATGTCAAGTTTTAATTAAAGGTTGTAGTCTAATTCTTACAGGAAATAACCAAGCGTGTCCATAACCTAGGACGAGGCTATTCAAATAGTTTTATCCCTGCAGGGTGTACCACTGTACCCACACGCCAGACCGCCTTTCCTTTACACACACTTCCGAAGGTGTGCTGGCATGGCTAAGTCCTACGAGACATTTCCAAAGGATAATGCTAATTACGAGTCAAGACAACCCACGGGGAGAAAGAGACATTAGACGACCTAGCCGGAAGCTAATGTTCCTCCCACACTATACATATCGTTTTCATTTAAAACACACCAACCGAGCAGCTCATAATTAACACCTCCTAGAGTACTTAGTCAAGAGGGGTTCCATATGCCCTCGCGTGGTTGGTACGCATAATTGCTTGGATCAATGGCGCAAGAATTCGGTCCTTGTTGACTCAGCATACCACCACATCCAAAAACCACACCATCCATCCAATATGCCCAAGTCCAATCCACACATTTATTTTCAGATTTTGTATTTACAAATTAACAAAGCACAAGTGCTGGACATAAGGGAGTAATAGATAGATTTAGGTGATCAAGATCATCGACTAATTCGATGATCGCCCATTGCTACCGTTAACTAAGCATATCTAAGCATTTTTAAGTCGCAATCTACTAAGTGATATGAGCTCATCCAACGAGCTCAAACCACAGCAAGTAACCTAGGCTTAAGGTAGTAAAGACATGGCATTCCTACAGATTGTGCAACTATAGGATTCACTAACCATAATTAAAACAAAGTAGCAATGCATACATAGAGTTTAAACAATATAATAGACTTGCAAATATAGGATGAATCATGGTCAAACTGCTTGCCTTGTTGCTGTTGCTCAAGTTGTGGCTGAGGGTCACTCTCGGGATTACCACAAATGTCGAAACCTAACGGAAAAGAGATAAAGAACCGATAAGAACAACGAAAAACCAAAAAGACTCAACAGCAAAACTTCTCCGAATGCTATGAAAATTTTACAGCAGAAAGAAAATGATTTATCATGAATTTAGCAACAAGAACCAATTGATTTGGATTCTTAATGCAAAAGATATGATGAAATCAATTCTGCTCAGCCTATTTAATTAGAAATATGTTACTATTCATCGCAAAAATTTCTAGAGTAGCAGTGAAGCTGGAAATTTTAAGGTAGCATAAGAACCTCATAAGATGAACAACCAAATCGGATTCATCTCAATTGAGCTATAATGCACCCTCTATTAATTTTTG
This sequence comes from Phyllostachys edulis, assembly GCA_036346405.1. Lineage (NCBI taxonomy): Eukaryota > Viridiplantae > Streptophyta > Magnoliopsida > Poales > Poaceae > Phyllostachys > Phyllostachys edulis. Next base: position 42,069,169 of record CM070566.1, read on the forward strand.
AAACAAGAACTTGAACAAAATTATAATGCATGCTTACTCTTTCTGAAAATAGTAACATGTTCAAAACTACTTTTCCTAGTAAGTTCATTATTAGAGGAATCCAACAAAATTGGATTCACCCAAAAATAGTTTACAGATAATTAGTTATGCATTTTACAAGTTAAATGGATTTTAATAAAGTAATTAAAACCTACAAGTTAACAAAGTTAATTCTGGATATTTTTGCAACTATAATATGCTTCAAACCATTTTTAGATCTAAGTGTAGGTAATAACAGAATTAACAAAATTGATTTCATCTAAAAGGAGTTAACATGAATTTGTTATGCATTTTAACCCTATCAGAATTTCTAATACATTTAATAAAGCTGAAAAGGAGTAAAAAGATTTTCATATTTTTATGGAGTCATTTAAATCGTGAAACTATTTTTAGATTAAACTTTAGTCCATAACAGAATTATTAAAAGTGGAATCGATCAAAATAAGTTATTATGAAATAGTTATACCTTTTCAAAGTTTATTGCAATTTCCAGGTTGTAAAATAAATCTCCGAATTTTATAAAACCCAACCGAGGATATACGACGTGGCTCAATCTGGGCCGTTGATTTCGTGATCCAAAGGCTCACGGCGAAATCCCTATTCACGGTCCGATCGGTCCATTGCACAGAGCCGTCCGATTTGAATCTAACGGTTCACGGTGAGTGGTCCGATCGTCCCAATGAATATCACCGTTGATCTTGAGATGAGCGGCTGATATGGATTGAAGTGTATCGGACGCGCCACGGTGTTTACTGACAAATGGGACCCATTGTCAGCGACGTTGAGTCATGCGGGGTGGATTTAACCCACGAGCACAGTGAATTGGTCCCACCCGCTAGCGATAAAGGACCGGGGAGTTTTATTATGCGCATTAAAGGGTGATTTAGCCACCGCCCACATGTCGTAGACATTAAGGATGGCTTAAGACAGATTAAATGCTAAGCATCGATTAGTCTTTAATGAGGGTCATTATCGGTCCTAATGATTCTAAGACGGATTTAACTCGTCCGACAAAACGCCGAGAGAGTTCACTACTGTCGCCGGCGGCCCGACCACGCACGCCGGGCTAAGGATAGAAATGGGTCCGCAATAGGCTTAGGACCCAATGGCACCACTCACACCGACGGCGACGGCAGAAACGCCATGAGCCGGAGATGAAGGCGACGGTGCCAAAAGTGACCGAAAATGAAAACAGCAAAACGAGCTCCGCTTTGTCCAAGGTAGCAGGTGCCATAGCTCCTAGGGACTATTAGCAAGGTACCTTGGTCCAGTGGGGGCAAGGAGAAAGCCGGAGAAGCTCGTCGCGGCACCCGGATCACGGACTTGAGGAAGACAACACGGGGAGCTCGGCCTAAGCAAAAATAAAGCCACCGGGTCATCAGGTTAGCTTCATTAGTGCTCAAGGAAGCTCCATGAGCAAGGGATTGAGGATTGGAGAGGCTTACCGGACTGGAGGAAGAAAGGGGCTTTTGCCTAATTTGAACAAACCCCTAATTTGACAATTTCGTAAATGTCACAACAAATTGAGTTAGGGATTTATACTAGGGGTTTAGAGGTGACCCCAGAGCAAAAGAAAGAGAGGAAAGGGACAGACCACCACCTTTACTAAGGTACCCGAGCACCAACAATGGTGGCCGAATGGTGGGGATGTGGTTTAGGCTCAAGAGACCAAGTGCAAGTGGTGAAGGCGACTAAAAGAAACCCATGAAGGTGTAGGGGCTTTTATGGTTGAGAGGGCGAGGCAAGGAGCAATGCCCCGACCATGGTGAACCTCGGTCCATGGATTGGTCCACACTTCACCAGACAAAAGGGAGATGGCTTATGGAGAAGGAGGACTTTGGGGGCTCACACCGGGACGATTAAATGCTTGCGAAGATAGCTGTTGGGAGGTGACTTGGCTCGCCTCCCCCCCCCGCTCACGCTCGCATGCACGACGCACTGCCGTGGGCGGAGGAGGAAGACGACGCTGCCCTCCGATTTTGATCCAAGGGCCGAGACGCGAGCAACTCCGCCAAGAGGTACGCAGCTATGGGCCGCCTCGATTTAATCTAACGCCCAAGGCCACGACCGCTATGCACGGGTCTCGATGCAGCTAGGTGGTTAGACCAAACGAGTGGCTCGGTCGATATGGGTTCGAGCCCGAGCAACAAAGGCAAACCAGACTTGAGTTTGAATTCACAAATGAGTTTAAAGATTTAATTGAGGTATCAAATAAGCTCCAATAATTCTGAAATTTTTACAGGAGCTTGATGTCTTACAGATTGACCTCCCATAAAATTTCCAGAGGCTCTTGTGGATTGAATTTTTCCCAAGAAATTCCAGAATGATTCCAACTAGGGTTTGACCAGACTTTGGGCTGGTTTGACTTGCCTCCAAAACTATTCAAATAATTTCTAAAAATTATGAGAAAAATCAGAGGGGTCACAAGGCTTCCCTAGAACCTTGGAAAAATATTTACAAGAGTTTGGCACAAGATTTTTATCTTGGAGGTTTTTGATTTGAGTTTAAATTGAGATTTGATTTTTATTTCCATAATTCTTTTGCAAGAATTACGTAAAAGGTTCAAGGACCTCAAGATGAAATAAAAGTTTTAATTTCCCTCATTTTCAGAATTGGGATGTTAAAGGCCCCTCGAGCCTTCTTCTCAATCTTGCGATGATCCTTTAGCTTTTTGCTCCTAGCAACAAAGGATTTTCACCAAAATCTAAAAATCGGGATGGTATAGATCGTAATCTGTCCCATAGCTCCTCGCATAAATCATCCAAGAACTTCTTTGGTTTGGCAAAGATTACGGTTATGATGTTTGTAGATGACCGAAGAATCGCTTGTTGTAATTCTAATGACTTGGCGATCACCCGCCATGCTACACTCCTGGGATAGTGACCGCTTCCTCGCAGAGAAACAAGGATCGAGGTAGTCGGACATTTCCGTAAGTGGTCTTCATCGCAGCTTTGGACAAGGTATACATCGTTGTCAGAGTGCCCTTCCTCACCACAACGCTGATGACCTTGACCCTTCCTAGTTCGCAACCTTTGCTAAATGCCCTCTTCACCACAACTAAGGCAAAAGGAGGTAATTGCCGCTCCTCGGGCAATGGGACCAAAATCATCACACTTGCTTAATGGAGGTGCTTGTAGGTCTTGTTCGACAATTGGAGTCAGGAGATTTTCATCCCAGCCAGCTTGTCGACCTAGTCCGGCTGGGTCCGTCCGCACATCCTACTACTTAAGAGATGGGTTAATACTTAAACCCAAGACTAGAAGCTAAAGAACGAAAGGAAAAGTCAACAACTAGGGAAGGGAACATCCCCTAACCAAAAGCCAAACTAAACAGCAAGGATACCACTCTAAAAAGCTTACAAAGAGGCTCAAGAAACAGCAAGGAAAACACAAGATCAAAGATCAACTTCCACACAACTAACCCGTATTGAATGAACGAGTAATCGTTGGGAAGATAAAAATCAGAACGCAACTCTAGATTTAATTACGCTTAAAGAGCAGAATAAAACCATCTAAAGGGTGTTAGATACTTAGCCAACTAATATCACATCTTACCCTTTTATCCCCACAAGTTTTAGTTGATTTATCCTCTCATTATTCATTCCTATTTAGAAACCATGAGCTTGCTGTCCAGAAATTTAATGCTTGCTGTCCAGATTTTGCATCCAAGCTCCTAGCCAAATTTTTAACCAGAAGCTTGAAAACCTTGTAAAAGGGCAGCCAACATTTCAATTTGCCAATCTCATTGGTTCCCAAAACCCAATTTAAATGATAACAACTATCTTTTGAAAGAAGGAGAGGAAAACAACTTTTAAAACTCAAGTTAGAGCAAGATGAGATAAGAAAGCTAAGATAGGTAAGGAGTAAAATCTAAGAATTTACTTAAGCTTTAAAAGTCATTTGATAATTTGAAAGTAAGTTTTTCAAATCACCCTAAAGACGACTCAAGCTAGGTTACTACGGTCAAGATGGCTCGATATTAAACTTTAGAGACCTCGGGTATTTAGCTCATAATACTTAGTCATCCAATTGACCCTAGTATTACAAACAAAATATCCCGTGCTCGGGAAAATATGTACATCCTAGAAGTGCTGTACATACACCCTTTTACAAAATTATGCATCAATTCCATTCAATCACATAGAACCGAAGCACACATAACAAATCAAAAGACATACATAATAGAGTTATTACAAAAGAGGCCGACTAGCCAAATAACATACAAATGAGTAGATAAACAAGGAAGCAAAGCCATAAGATGGCAATAAACAAGAGCCAATTAGTGTGCCTTTACCCACAAGGCAACCAACCGCCGCCAACCTAGTCACAAACCCGCAAAGACATCTCACCAAAAGTCGATCCCTTGGGGGTCCACTTCTTCCTCTCGCAACAAAATTATTAAGCAAAGCAAATGAGTACAAAAAATGTACTCCGCAGAAGACTTACGTAGGGTAACAGAGCCCATTGTCGGACCCAAAACTACTTGTTCGACCTTCAGGTTTAATGCACTAGCCCAGATCATGCTAGTGCACACAAAGGTCAACAAAGATGGCAATCGCTCCATACAAGCTTAATAATAACATAAACGGTTAACTTTGATTAACAATAATGGTTTTGACCTCAAGGTCGAAGTTTACAATACCGAGACACGCAGGCTAATATAGGAAATAAACGCAATGAAACATAAACGGTAGTGGCACCCCATCGATTCGCCACAGCAACCGATCGATCAAGACTTCACGATCGCACCTTCGATGTACTCGCCCTCAAATGTCAGAAGACTCCTCCTCCGCTTGATTCGTTAAAACAAGCGTGAGTACACACCGCACTCGCAAGCCACACCACGTAGATGCAAATATATACATATGCCGCTTTTTACAAAGGAAGGCATTCTCAGGGCTCTTTTGCATAAATGCAACTTTTGCAATTGAATACAATTCAATAGATTAAAGATGTAAAACAAATAGACAATAATAATTTTAACAAGTTATTTCACAAAGACACACACACCTAACAAAGTTATTCACATAGCTAGATGATTTATTCACATAGCTCCCTTCCCACACGCTTTTATGAAAATCTACCCCTAGTGTCAAATCCTCGAGCATTGTCCATGATCATGACGCCGCTATTCAATAGATTAAGTTACACTCGCAGAGGTTTGTACACTTTACCCACAAGATACAATTAGTGCAAGCTAACACTAATCATAACAAAGCATTTCAGATACCTTATCTTACTATGCTAGGTCTGCCTCAAAATGCATATGTGGTCGACAGAGCTCAGCTCAAAAGAGCACATGGTGAGGTCCTTAATTGACCAAGGCAAGACTTCCACAAGCTAACCAAATCACATAGACACACAGATTATTATAGTTCACATAGTCCACACACCACATACCCAATTCTTTCATTCACGCTTCCACCACTTGCCCTCGCTCAAATCCTTTTACCACCCCATTGGTTTTAAGTGCAACACATGCCACAAAGACACATAGTACAACACAGCTTTTTATCACATAGTTGCATATTCACTTAGTCAAATTTATATAGCAATCTACATGACAAATGATTCGTGGCATGGCTAAGCAATCTACTCGCACTAACCAACCCACATTGGTGCTACAATATTTACCAACTAAATATCAACTAGGGTGACAAAGGATCAAGGCATAACAATTACACAAGGAAGGCATAACAATTTGGAATTAACTACTACACCCAAAAACATTTAAATAAATACTTGAATTAAGATGCAGAATTTGAATCAAGATACTTTTATAAAACTGGGAAGCAAAATGGTCAAGGGCATAGCTTGCCTTGAAAAGGATCTAGGAATTGATCTTGGTCTTGGAAAGGTCCTCTTCTTCAACTCTTCCAAGAGAAGGTCAAGTCTACTCGCAAAACCACACAAACAAACAAACTAAATAAAACCAGAAGCAAATAACTCCAATAAAATAAATAAAAAGCTCCAATAGATAGATCTGGATTTTAGACGAAATTAGAAATTTGAATGGATGGATTTGGAGTTAGGATTCAAAAGATATGAATTTTACAAGTTTTAACCTAACTCTTGAAATTTAAATGAATTTCTAAATTTAAACAAAATCAAATTTAAATAATTTTGGTTTGATTAGCTAGATCTTAATTTTATATGAATTTAGAAATTTGAAACACCCAATTTGGAGTTTGATGCAAAAGTTATGAATTTTACAAATTTAAACCTAAATCTGTTATTTAACAATTTTCCGAATTGTTTTTCTAAAGGAAATTCTAATTATCGCTAAGGTGACGCCAAGGATTTCTGGGAATTAAGAGAATTAAAGAATTAATCGACATGTGGGACCCACATGTCAAGGACAACCTACCACGGTGACCAAGTTCACCGAGCCACTAGATCGGTCGGCTCGACTACCACGCGGGCACTCACGTGGCGACACGCGGCCGACGACCGCGCCATTCGGGCGACACGCAAGCACGGGCCGAGCCGACGCCGACGTGACGGGCGGGCGAGGGCGGCAAGACGGGAACCAAGGGTCCATGAACGGCGGCTCACCGGCGAGAATGGGTGGTACAGGAGATAGAGGGAACACGGGATCTCGAGGGTGTGTTTCATCGGTGCGAGAAGATTTACTGGCGCACGGCGGCGCAGGTTTGAGTGGAGGAGGTGGTACGGGGCTCGACGGACGACGGCGCTAGAGGGTTTCTCCGACGGCGGCGTAGGCGAGCACCGGGCCATGGCGTACACGGGCGAGTCCAACTGGCGGTGACGACGACGCTGGGGCAACGGAGGCGCGCAATCGGTTTAAGTTTACGTGGCCGCGAAGAACACGAATTCCGGCGACGAGGAGCACGGAGGAGGAGTGAGTTGGGGTTTGAGAAAAGGAGAGGTGGCGATCCCGGGTGCTTTTTATAGGGGCCGGAGCCCGAGGCGGCGTTACGGGAGGTCGGGCGCGCGCAGCCATGAACGGGCGCAATCCCATGGGATGAGGGGGGGGTTATGGGCGGCGTGGTCGAGGTCGGCGCACACGCGAGGAACGGGAGGTTGAGGCGCCTGCAGTGAAGTTTTGCTGACCGCCATGGCGGTTATGCAGATGAAGGTCTGCCAAGGAGAAGAAAGCGGCGAGGAAGACGGGTTCGACAAGGCGGGCCCACCCGGCAATGAGACGGGAGGGCAAGACGGGCGAGATCTCTCCGTCTGCCGCGACGGACGGCCAAGGAAAGACGGGCACTGGCTTCTGCCATGAAAAGGAAGTTGCCGAGAGATTCGCCCAACACTATTTGGAGATTTAAAATAGCTTTTTCTTTTAAGAAAATACCGTAAATTCAAATAAGCATTGAAAATAGCAAATGATCTTGGAAAAATTCCGTAAAATTCTAGAAAATATATCCAAGCTCATAGAATCCAAATAAAATAGTTTTGACTATTGTTCATGTTGGAATTATTCATATTAAATTGTTTTGTTACTAAAGTCCAAGTTTAAGCTTTTGAACTAAATGCAAATAAATCCAAATGGTGAATTTTCTCCTTACCAACTATTCAAATGATTTTTAAGGTTCTGAAAATTGGGATGTTACAAACCTCCCCCCCTTAAAGGAATCTCGACCCCGAGATTCAAAGCTAGCCGAGAAAAAGTGGGAACTCGCTTGCCAACTCTTCTTCACGCCCCACGTTGTTTCACCTCTCGAGTGGTGGCTCCATCGCACCTTGCAAAACGAATCGGTTTTGCTTCGTCCGAC